>JAJHPE010000003.1:8799867-9418444 GCA_024447655.1 Carex scoparia
GGTTATGCCATCAGACTATATCCAATATTTTATATCCAATATTCTTTTTTATTATTACGGTAAAGCCAACTAAAATCCAAATAATTCAAAACCACATTCTTCAACAATTCCCCATCTTTTTCGAATAACTAATCTTCAAATTTACAAAAAGATAAAATAAAATAAAAAGAAAAGGTACAACAGAGTACGAAAGGAATAATTACTCTTTTCCTAGCAAAATATATATCTTTCTCTTTGAACTAACGAACATTTTTTTTTTGAATTTATATAAACCTGAGCTCATATAATAAATAATTCCATGACAATAAAATTAATAGCTCTCAAAATCTTAGGGAATTAATGATCAAATATATCATAACACAAAAAGACCCAGCCAAAAAATAAAACTATATTTGTAATAACTAATAACTAGCTAGTACAAAGTTTCTCAAAAAAAACAAATAATACAAAGCAAAGGCAAAAGCAAGGAATGGATTTTCTTGTCATCAAAGCAAAAGCAATGGAATAAAGGATGAAACGTATGGTTAGCACAAAGCAAAGGCAATGGAATAAAGGATGAAACATATGGAGACCACAAAGCACAAAGCAAAAGCAGGCCATTTCCTTGGCTTGCCATTATGTTTCATCTCTTTTGAAAAATAAAGCTTCAAATTTACAAAATAGAAATAAAAATAAAAATAAAACGGTGCCAAAAAAAAAGAAAAAGGAAGGAATAATTGCTCTTTGATCGTAGCAAAATATACTCTTTGAACTAATGAACATTATTTGTATAAATTATATGATAATTAATAATCAAAATAATAGCTCTGGAAATCTTACGGAATCAAATGTTAAGAAAATACATGTTATTGTTGTTACTTAAATTACTATTAGACTAGAAAAAATATTTTGTTTCAAAAGACGTATGTCTCTTATGTGAGAGGTTACGAATTTGAAACTTAGATAGAAAAAATATTTTGTTTCAAAAGTAAAAATAAAAATTTTTGGAAGACTTCTCCAGTACTCGTTTCAAAAAAAAAAATACTCTAGAAAAAAAATTACTGTTTTTTTTTTTTCGTTTGATTCATTTTAATCCTATAGTTAGATTGGTTGCTCAGTTCTACGTACTAGTCTACACAGTTCAAGTGTTTGTTGAAATGTCGAGATCACATTGTTCATCTTGGAGGAACACGTCACATGTTGATTCAAGTGGTACCAGGCTACCAGCCTCTGTACGTGGGCCTGCCTCTGTGGTACCTGCCTATAATATGAACTTTCAAACATAGAAACATTTACCTGATTTGTTCGGACCGAGAATCCAACTATAACAATATCAATTTTTTTCTTACATCTTAAAAATATCTGTATATTAAGTATTGTAATATTTTTCTTAAATCTCAAAAGTCCTTTCTTTGTTTTTGAAAGTTATTTTACCATTTATTATTGGGTAAATTTCGCTCAAAGTCTACTAAATATGTCCTTTGTTATGAATTGATCAATCAGGTATGATTTCTCCTTTTGTAACCACTGAATTTTTTATTCCGTTTGATTTCTTTTAATCCTATAGTTAGATTGGTTGCTCAATTCTACTAGTCTACAGTTGAACTGTTTGTTGAAATGTCAAGATCACATTGTTGATCTTGGATGAACACATCGTTGATTCAAGTGGTACGTACCTGCCTCTGTGGGCCTGCCCTGTGAGCCCCAGCCTTAAAAAAGAAGCCTACCCAAACACGACATCTCTCTGGCGCAACACACCCTGACACACCACTGTCTCGCTTATGCTACTCTCTCTCTCTGTCTCTTTCTATTTTTTTATATATTGGCAGCAGCAAAAAAATTTTTTTTTTTTTTTTTTTTTATTTATTTTTTTTTTTTTTAAAAATTTTTTAAAAAAAAAAAAAAAAAAAAAAATAAATATTTTTTTTTTTTTTTTGGTTAAAAAAATTTATATTTGGGATTTTGGTTTAAAAAAATTTTTTGTTTTTTTTTGAATTTTTTTTATTTTTGGGGGGAGATACTGGTCAAATTACAGATCTTAATTTGTTCTAATCAGTTTAATTTGAGTGGTATTCATTGGCACAATTAATTTTTTTTAAGATAATTGATTTCTTTAAAACTAAAACCAGCACAATATGTAAAGTACTCTAAGCTTAGATATCCAAGAAAATATATAGAGGACAAACTTGGATACAAGAGCAAACCAATCAAAACGAAAAGAGAAAAAGAAAAAAAGAAAAAAAAAACTATTAACAATATTACTAGCTTATTAAGTGCGAATATTAAAATAATCGAGCAACTACTTAATTCTTCGGGTAGTGATATCCATAGATATTGTAGCATGTATCAACTACAGAAAGAATTAGCAGGATCACACCTGCGACGACTGAGATGCCCGCCCATGGGCTATTGAAGTAGTTATGTCGCAAACTCGCCCATCTACGGTGCCAACTTGAGTCGTAGTATTCCTGCACATTCTTATACAAGCCAGAGAAAGGATTTGTATTGTTGTCGATGAAACAAAAGTTACCAATATCATTGAAGAAATTGGCCGCTATCTCATGGCTGCTGAGTGTGTTATAGATAACACCGCATTTCTGAAGTAATTTCACATCCTTCTCTGTATCGATGAGTGCATCCATCAGTTTCATATAGCAGCTAATAGTTCGCATGCTGGGTAAGATGCAGTTCTCAAAGGCAATGAGATTTCTTAATAAGATTATCTGCCTTGAGTCAATCTTCAGGCGTGGCATCTGCATGATGCCATTGGAAAAAGTAACATCCAAATGATCTTTATCTTCAAATTTCTTAAATTCTATACCAGCTATCTTTTGAAGTTCAGTTGCATTTGCTATGGCCATAAGTGCATTGTTTGAGAGGTGAATTTCTGCCCAGGTCGATTGCTCCTGCTCAGGAGAGTCAGAACGATATTCTATCTGCTCAGAAAGATCACTTTCTGCCTCAGATTGATATCTGTCAAAGAAAGTTATTTCCATATACATCTCAGGTGACAACGAGCATCTCCAATAAAGGTCGAGCAGATGAGCTGCTTTGCTAGATATGGCATCATGATTGATTCTCCATGGCATATCCAAGCATATAAACGGTTCAAGGACATTATTAAAACGGGGGAATGGTTTGTTGGAATTAACGGGGAAAAGCCATTCATACACCTCCTTGATAAAAAAGAGGGGAATTTGATTTTCCAACAGAAGCAAGTCAGATCTTATCTCTTTTATTTGCACATCTAGGAAAGCCATGCTCTCTTGTACCTGTTGAGAGAGAGAGAGAATTGTTCGGATAACGAAGCAACTGTCAATAACTAACATCCGAACAAATTCAACTTCATCACTTTCGTCGAACTCTTCTTTGTAGAAAGCACGAGCTTTCCTTCCCGAAACTGTAAATTTGTCAAGAGACTCATCATTGATGCCCATTCTCCCCTGGCTAGATGGCTCGACAGGGACATTATAAATGGACCGGCGGCGGCGGCGTGAGATGCCTGGTTCCAAAGGTCTGGGATGGTTTCTCTCTCTCTGTGTCATTTGAATTTCTGGTAAGCACCGGAGTTTTAAATCTTCCATGCGTTTGAGGTTTTCTCGTCCATGGTAGTACGGGCCAATAGAAACTAACTTGGGCTCAAATTCAGAGTTTTGACCGGATCTGATGTGTGCTGGGGCATGGAAAATAGAATTTGTTGGCCATTGGGTTCTTTCCCCGCTCTCCGTGTGCTTGGCTGCAGCTGATGTCCCTTCGATCTGAGTTGTTTCCCCACTCTCCATGGGCTCTGCTTCTGATGTCGCTTCGATCTCCGGCTCCTCTGCGGCTGATATCCCTTCCATCACCAGGTGGATTTGGAGATAATATTGGATAGCTCTTTTCTTTTCAAATGGACCTGTGTGATCTGCAGCTGATGTCCTAATTTCTATAATTCTATCTTCTTTCTTTCCCCGCTCTCTGTTTGCTGTGTGATCTGCAGGTGATGTCCTTTCTATCTTCTTTCTTTCCAAATGGATCTTTGTGCTGTGTGGCTGATGTCTATTTAGAGTGAAAAGTCGTAGATAGGATAAGATATTTTGTCAGTATGTGTTTCGTGTTTTGGTTTATTTTCTGGTTTCCTAATCATAAGTTGGGTGTGTGACGGTTTATATATCATAGTAGATCAGGCCGGATGCACGGATTTTTATTATTACTTCAAGAATATAATAGAAACTTCATATTCCGTATTTAATAGGAGGGAATTATATTATATTTTTTTATTTTGACAATATCATTCAGAGATTGCTACCAGCTGGCCCTCTCTTAATGGTTGACTTTGAAATGCAGTGAACCATTGTAAAATTTACTTTTTTAATAGCCGTGTCTGGATGTGTCAAGAAAAAAGCAGATTTACTTTTTTAATAGCCGTGTTCGGTACATGATTACTAAATCACCCAAAAGATTCAAGACAAAAGCAGAGCACCAGCATAACAGAACTAAATAAAACAGCCAACTAATTTAGAATGAACAAAAGATTCAATTGTTGAGGCTATTTGCAGTAGCATGTCCTTTAATTTTATCTGGGGGAGAACTTGGGTTTGATTATTCAATGTTCTTAGCCATTTCTTGAAGGTTTATCAGACTATAAGTTGTGCTCTTTGCTATGCTCAGAAACAGAGTTGGGAATTTTGTCGAACACATGGTGTGCATGAGCTGCTATCCGTCTCTTTTTCCATAATGATTTATCAAATTCTCTGTTGATAAACTTACATAGGTGGACAAATCACAAATTTTCACTGGAAATTAATATTCTAAAATAATTATAAAGTAGTATTTCTTGACTGAGAGTAGATTAAGGGCTGCTTTTGGTTTTTGGAATTTAGAGGAATTCTCGTCTTAAATTGGTACTTTGAAATGAAATAAGAGATTATTGGGCTATCAGGTCCCTATTAGAAACCAGATAGGCCTTGTTTGATATTTAAAATGGGCTTTGGGCTACAATGAGAGATGACGGTATCCTAATTCTTCATTAATAATTTCTTTTGTTTCTTATTTATAATGCCTCCAATAGAATGCACGTGGCTATGGTAGTTTGCAATGCACCAATCAATTCATGGAACTATATCTTCGTTTATAAAGTTCAAACTGTTGATCTGAACACTAGTTTTATCTCAAATTGTAACAGGGTGATGACATGACCTCTGCGTTCGAGGCCACAAAGAGGTAGCAGATCTCACTGCACGATAACGAGCAAGCTGCACAAATTATTGCATGCCTCAATTTACATTTTTATAATATAAATGTATTTATACAGATCGATGGCTCAGGCGCAATTGTGTCCATCTTTTGATATCTGCATGTTTCTGTACATATATATTGAAATTAGTTCATTTTTGTTTCCTACTTTATTTATTGTATAGCAAGTAAAATTGAATTAACATTGTGTTACACTATTGAAGGGTAAATTGAGTCTGTATTTTCATTATTTTAGGGCTATTTCCTATTTTCATTTTACCTATATTGTATGGTATATAGGGACTATTTGTATTGAAATATTCACATATCCCATGAAGTGAACTACAAAGTATAAAATACAATCAGGGTTGGTTGTGAAAACTTTGCACAACCAAATGATTCTAGGGTAAGAAAACCATTATATATACGTTCGTTTAGGGTCAATAAGCCAGCTCTTAATTTTGGACCGAGCTAAACCGAGCTGGACCAAGCTTGACAGTATAAAATACACACAAATTCATACAAATTCAAAATATAGTACAATAAAAAAAAAAATTAAAATTGCTTTTCTCCAACTCATATATATGGGATGATGCTATTTAGGTAAGCAACACAATTAGAATGTGAACATGTTGAACCAAAAAAAGCATAACTTTAGCTCACATGTTAACAGATTTCCATCATTATTAGTTACAACTAGTTAGTAATTATGCATATGAGTGCATTTTATAAATTGGTGACAAATAGCTATCAAATTTTAATTACCAAGCTACAATAAAATAATAGTTAACATCAAATTAATACGAAACATACAAACTACAAATAAGAATAATTAACAGAAAATGTTGTAATATACAAACTAAAAATAAAAATAAAATGATGGTTTCTCTATCAAAAACAAATGAGTAAGATGATGGAGAAAACTGAAATCTTTCCATCTCTATTTATCTCGGAAGCAAGGATGGTTGATTTAGGCAATTTTGAAAGGATTTGGTAACATTTACAATGATTTTTTGGAAGCCATTTTTTTTATTTATATTCTATTACTTTGAAAAAAGTATTGTGGTTTTTAATATGAACTCAAAAAAATGAATAAGATGATGGAGAAAAAAGTATTGTCTTTGAAATACGAGTGGATAAATTGGATGAAAAGTGAGCCCATTAATTATCATCTTTCCTACTGAGACTAGAGCATCCTGTACAAAACCAAGCGCACAAAGGCCATGTTCAACAGTGTTATAAGTCACAGTATCAATCTCATCTTTTGTATTTAGCATCTCATTGAATAATTTGGCTTTTGAATAAACACTACTAAAATACGAGCTTATTGCAAGGGGAGGAAAATGGCTTGTTGCAAGGGGGTTCTCTTGCAACAAGCCCGAAAAGGCCTTTGCATGCGCATACCCTTGCAACGTGCCCTTGTAACTACCTTCCTCACAAATACTAGTATAGCAAACCTGAATAACCATCTAACTTTTTGCATGTGTTTATCCTTGCAAAAACTGCCCTTGTAAATACTTTGAGAGATGACCATGTTTTCAACATTTGCAAGGGGAAACAGCGGGACCCATCTCAAGTGCAAGCGGACGTGGGTCCCACCTCACTATTTACAAGGCTAGGGAACGTGGGTCCTACTTTGGTATATGCAAGGCTAACACATGTGGGTCCCTCGGGACTATTTGCAAGGCTATGGTACGTGGGTCCCACCACTATTAGCATGGTAAGATGATTAAGTTATTGCAAGGTTGATTATTTTCAAGGGTATGATTTAGATTATTTGCATGCACTGCAGTTGATACTATTTGCGTGGATGTACCCAGGGATATAATAACAGAAATGGCCGCAAATCAGCATGCTTCATTTCTATATCCTCCCTCCTGAAACGTACTAGCCCAGGGCTTCATTTACAATTCCCAGTTTCCCATTCATGAAGATTTACATAAAACACAATGGAAAATATGTATAAAGCAACTAATTAGCACTGAGTAACATACATAGTGTAGTCATCCTACATTTTTCCAAAAGTTATAAAAGCTGTAAAACAATATCGCCAATAAAAGGTTTGAACTTCCAAATATACCCAAAATGTACCCACCTGTTAAGCTGGAACAAAATAAAACCAACCCCATGATTTTACAAAATATACCCCCATAAAAACCAAAAATACTTTACTCAAAATATTGACAACCACGGTAGATCTCCCGGTTCATGTCTAAGATTGATTGGCCCACCAATTGGTCATTGCAGCCTCATTCCCTGCGATTTCTGGTCCATTCTGAGCACTCAGAAGTGCTTGGAAAGAGCCATCTTCATTTGGTTGCAAAGAACCAGCAATGTCCTAAGTGTTAAAAATTGTAATGTTAGGACTTGTTATTGTGTTAAAAAATAAATTTGTAGTTGAAGACTGTCAGGAATAACCTCATGGTGATCATACACTTGTAAATAAATTAAGACTGTACATTATGTTTGAGCTGTTTTTTAACATAATGGTCAGCTGTAGTAATATTTGTTTTGCAACAGTAAGTGTAGTTTTGAAGCACGAATTACACTAACCTGGTTGAATTCCATGTGTACCATTGAAGGTACTTCCTGAGATGGTTGAGATGTGGTATCTTGAACCTAAGCATTACATATAACCAGTTTTTATGTTAGAGATTGGAGTGCACAACCTCCCATCAGATTTTTATCAGGTACATCTCTTAGAGTTGTAAAATGTTACCTGTAAATAACCAATATTCCCTTGTATACCCTCTTGTGGTAGTTCAGTAGTGCTAGATGGTGCCTAAGTTGAAAATGTGTAAGAATAGATGTTAGTATTAGTAGATGTGACAGCATTGAACTCCGGTGTGTACCTGTGAAATTCCATGCACACAACAGCACTTTTATTTTGATACTGTGATGTAAATCTGAATTTGTTGAGACAAACCTGTGGAAGTTTTTGTAGGCCATGCATTTTGAACAATTGGGAGAATAGAAATAGATTTTGATCTTGATCTCTCTTCCTGTTTGCACGCTCCTCAGCGAGGCGGATATCACATTCTTTGCAGATCGCGTCTACTTCAGACCTAGAGAAGCTATCCTTGTCCCCACTAGTTGTCAACCCAGATATAGAAGATGATATTTGTTGCTGCCTTTCTCGGGTAGTTGCTGTTTGCATCTTTTTTTGAAGCAAGCTTCCAAAGCCTAAGAACTTTCCATGGCTTGGTCCGCCAAGTGCTGTTTGAAATAAGGTGATGTCGTCCAGATGACTCTTGGCTTGATTAGCCCTCATTTCCTTAACCTCCCTCTATTAAAAGTTGGATAATATGTGAACATTGTTTGAAAGTGAACACTGTGAAGTAAACTGCTTTTCTACAGAGGCAGACTACAAGGCATGAGATTAAAAAAATGTTCATGGAGATTGGTTTTTCTACTACGTACAGAGGCAGACTACTACGGTTTTTATACATAGGTAGACTACTATGATGTCGTCCAGGTCATGTTCATTTCTTTTGGTAGTCCTTGTTAACCAAACTACATGTGTTCAAAAAAAAGTACGAAAGTGAAATTGAACTTACATAAATGTCAGCTTTTCTCTTGGTTGTAAATTGCAAGGAGCTGATATCATATTCGTGACCCTGCCCAGTAATCTCGTCAGCTGTAGAACTCTGTCCCGCATTTCCAACACTGTTTTCAGTAATTTCGGTCACACTCTCCTCGGCAACAATTATTTGGGCCACAACTGGTGACACACCATTCTCCCTTGCACAGTGCATATGGATGTAAAGTTCCTCCATTGTTGGCTTTTTACCATTGTTCATAGATGTCTCCCAGATGAAAAGCAAGAATGACCATTGAATGTTAGATGAATGGCTAATGTGTTAAAACCAAAAATATTGTAACATAAGTATTAGTTACTATACCAGCTTCTCAAAATGTCGGTGAGCGGTAGCTGATCCCGAGTAGTGGGAGACCGATCCTTCGGAAGCATTGCGGTTATGTTGGTTTTGTTTACTGACCAGCTGCCACTCATCTGTGAAGAATATATCACAAAGTGCTCGCCAATGTTGTGGGGCCACAGACCAATGCGGCACGTCAGTCTTCCATGCCTCAATGTCCCAGCCATGTCTCAGTATGCGTTTCCTCCTTGCTGTGCCCAGTTCCTCGCAGTACCTTTTGCATGCTATGGCGTCGAGTACTTCACGACAACGGTCAGGGTCTTCATCTTTTGCATATCTATATCTATACTGCATTTTTGAAAATTTCATAGTTCACATCCAATTGAAAACATTCAATATTTATTTATGTATTAATTTCGTATATACCCTTCAAAACTTCCTATGTTTTCTATTTACCCTTCCACTGTTTGTTACATGTAATATATCCCTTAATATTTATCTTCTTTGAAATTGTCTGTTTTTCCTCATTATGCCCTTGTATGATATCTCCATTATATACCCTTGCCATTTTGATCAAGAAGTTAATTATAGCTGAAATTCTTTGAGAACAGTACAGTGTGGTTCAACTGTCTTATGGTCCGATTGTGAGTTGAGCTGAAGGTAAAAGAATTAGCTATGAATGGAGTACATGATGGTTAATTAAAAGTCATTTAAAAAGAAGGGAAATTTTCCTATGTGCCCATTCAAATTTGTCTTATGTTGTTCAACTCATGGTTATTTGTGTTATATTGGCCACCGTGGCATATTTGATAATGTGTTGCTTATTTGTAATAGGTACATGAGATCATGAAATTTTGGATGGGCACACCAGTAATCTACCCTTTAAAAAAAGTTACCAGAAATTCCCTCTCCAGGTTCTTCTTCGCTTTGTCATGGAAGGCGTGATAGGATCTCATTGGTGCAGGCATGAGGCGAAGGGCAAGCCTAGTGATTGTTACTGTTATCAACTTTGGCTCTTTGGCACAACCGAACTCGTGCAGGCCAACACGCCACACCTCGGGTCGTTCATCAGCATCCATCTTCACCCCCTTAATCTTTCCAGGGCCTCGTCCCTTTTTCTTTGGAGGTTCTGGTGGTGTAATTTCACCTTGGGTTGTACCATTCAAGTTGTCTCCGTCAGCTAGAGGTTGATCTGCACCACGGTTCCTCTTCGTATATTTGGTTGCTTTCGCCCTTGTGATTTGAGATTTTTTACAGGGAGCCATTTTGATGTTGCTATGAAATGAGATTAAATGGTGTTAGTTATAAAGTAAAAGTTTCACATGAAACTTAATTATAGAAGGGTTTAATCTAACATCAGTGTCTACGTACCATTTTAGTTTTAAAATAGAAAAGGTCATGTGCTTTGCAGTTGTGAAGGTCATGCCATTTGATACAGTACTGAAGTTGTAACAAGAACAATATTTTGAAGTAAAGCATCTTTTTAATTGCAAATTGTTTGTGATGCAAAATCTCACAGTAACAGTAAATAAACAGAAGCAAAATCGGAAATATATAATTCTTACTAACATGTCCAGAGTTGGAGGTGGACAAAAATAGGAGATCAAAAACAAACACAGGAAGGTGAGGAGATCTCAGCTTACAAGATCCAACAATGGGTAAAAGGATGTATAATTGTTGCTTTATAACTTAGGGGTAGAATTGTTTTCAAGCTGATCCAACAAAAATGGAAAGAGGGTAGAATTGTTTTCCTTCGATAGATGTAGAACAACTTAGGGGTGAGGATAAAGGAGAGACGATGTACCTGAACTGAAGCCTTGCTCCGAGCTACCAACAGGGTTGAGAGAGTGAGAGAGAGAGAGAAGGCCTTGGCTTATTTTGGCGACATTATTGTGGTGGTGGTTGCTGGGAGATAGAGAGGGATGGAGGGCGACGAGATTGGGAAAGTAGGGTTAATGAGGTTCTCTCTGTGAATTGTGGTTTGAGATTGTTGAAAGTCGCTAGGGAATAGGGGTGAGGATAAAGGAGAGACGATGTATAAGACGCAGGATTGTTAATTCCTCTGAGATATCTCGGAGTTGCAATATTATCGGGTCATGATCCTGTTTGCACTGTGAGGTTTGAGATTGTTGAAAGTCGCTAGGGAATAGTTGGATTTCAGCAATTGTATACTCCAAGGATACCGATACCCCAGAGAATAGTTGCAATGTTAGAGTTTGAGCGGGCGCCGAAAACCAGATCTGATAAATTGGGGGGGAAATGAAAATTGGGCTTAGCGCCTAAAACCAAATTAATGGGCAGAGCGTGTTTTGCTTCAAGCAGGTACGCTGCCAAGTAAAATTCACATTATTGGAAGTACTAAGTGTGCTGCCATAAGTCCATTTTGCACTGGCGAGAAGTGTGGGAAAGCGACGTGGTTCGGTTGTCATAGGTGCCTATTGCCCCTAGATCACCCATTTCGCCGTGACAAGAAAAATTTTATAAAAGGAAAGGTCGATTTTGATCAACCACCTCGGAGGATAACGGGAGAGGAGAGGCTAGCGATAGTGAGTAGACTAGGACCGATGAAATGGGGTAAAAAAAATGGGCTCCAACAAATTGATGGTTATGGCGATACCCATCATTGGCAAAAAAAAAAGTATTTTTTGGAGATTGCCCTATTGGAAAGACAACTTATTGCAACATAGCATTGACATGATGCATTTGGAAAAGAATTTTACCGAAAATTTGATTTACACAATTTTAGGAATGGGGACCAAAAACAAAGATAATGAAAAGGCAAGGAAACATTTAGCCCTCCTTTGCGATCGTGCCAATCAAAACCTAACCTCGGACCCGAGTAACCCGGGAAAGCTTCGAAAACCAAAGGCTCCGTTCACAATTTCCGGAGAACATAAAAAAAAGGTTTTATCATGGCTCAAGTATGATGTCAAGTTCTCCGATGGCTTCGCATCTAATTGGTCACGATGTGTAAACCTCGTTACAAACACCCTAACCGGACTAAAAAGCCATGACTTGCATGTGTTCATGGAGCGACTCCTTCCTATCGCATTTCGAGACTTTGTCCCCGATTACGTATGGGATGTTTTGTGCGAGATTTCAAGCTTCTCTTAGAGAGATTTGTGCTAAGGAGCTTGATCCATCCCGTATAGATCAATTAGAAAATGATATTGTAGTAACAATATGCAAAATGGAAAAGATTTTTCCTCCGGATTTCTTCGATTCTATGGAGCACCTTGTGGTCCATGTTTGTCAAGAGGCTAGATTGGGTGGACCGGTGGGGCCTCGATGGATGTATCCTTGTGAAAGGTGTGTTTTTATTAATATATTGCCGACTCAAATGGTAAACACTAATATTTATTTCAACCTATTAATCATTCATAAACTGATATTGCTATTACAGACGAAACAAGGAACAGAGAATGAGAGTCACAAATAAAGCACGTGTGGAGGGTTCAATCGTCGAGGCTACAATTGTTAGAGAAATTGGTACATTTTGCACACTTTATTTTGCAGAGAGTTCTAACAATAACCCACAAGAAGTTGGAACAAGTGACCCTCTGCCAAGACGTCTATCAATATTTGATATGGCGGGTCGTTTCCTAACACGGCCAAATAGAAGGACTCTCGAAGAAAAGGAACTTAAAGCTGCACATACATATGTCATCCTCAACTGTCCAGAGATCAAAGACAAATTCTTAGGGTACAATCTTATAAAATGTTTACTTCAATAATTCAAAACGTATTTATTCCAAACGCTTTACAAATATAATTTACCAAAAAATTCATATTGTAGAGAGTTTGATGCATACATGCTAAACTCCGGACAAGCTAGATCCGCACAACATTTGGACAAGATTCGTAAGGATGAGTTCGCTGACTAGTTACGAAAGAAGGTACTATCTGATCATGATTGCGACCCCTATATCCGAAGGGCCGAACTAATGCCGGAAAAACAAGCAGACTACTATGAAACGTACGAAGTGAACGGCTTTCGATTTCACACGGAGTCATACGGGGGAAACAAGTCAACAAAGAGTAGCGGTGTTTGTATCAAAGGAGAGTGGGATGGAAATGACACACCACAAGACTACTATGGAACTCTCCAAGAGGTAATTGAGCTAGATTACGATGGACTCAACAAGGTCGTTCTCTTTAGGTGTAATTAGTTTAACATAACAAACGGTGTAAGGGTTGACATCCAACATAGAATTGTTGAGGTTAAACATGCTTCTCGCCTTAAAAATTATGAACTATTTGTATTGGCACCTCAAGCAATCCAAGTGTTCTATCTTCCTTATCCATCGGATAAAATTGAAAGACGCCAATGGTGGGTGGCAATGAAAAATACCGCGAAGGGTAGGTTTCGTGTTAACGATGGGGTCGATGCAAACCTAGAATTTTTCCAAGATGAAATGCCGGATCTTTCAATCAAGGTTTCAAATGGTGAAGAATTTGATTGGGATGGTATGGCCCCTCAAGCCAATGAGTTCGAGCTAGTGGACGATACAATGTCGCAAGGTGAAGAGGAGTTTGAGGACAACCCAATTGAGGTAGATGATGAAGATGACGAAGGGTTAGATATGGAGCAAGATGAGGATGAATTTGGTTTCTAAGCCCATGATTATTCCCATCAAGATTTTTAATTAATTAATTGGTGAATCAATAGTTGTATGTGTTGCGCCACAATGATTGTACAATTATTATTTTTTAAGCATTAATTTTGGAATGATTGTTCTATTTAACAAAATTTAGGTTACACAAGTATTTTATTGCAATATACTACTATTATTCATGTTGTGGTGATTTATAAAAAAATATTCATTTAAAGGAGAAATCAAATAAACAGAAATGCATCTGTCTCCAGGAACAAAACAGTTGCAAGGGTACACCCTTGCAATTACTCACATTCAACAGTACATACTATTTGCATGTGCAGGGTAGTGGAGTATTTACAAGGACCTTCAATAAAATATAATATAAACGGGTGGCTAACTATTTGCAAGGGAACAGGAGTTAGATATTTGCAAGGAGCCTTAATAAAATACAATATCTAACATGTGCCTAACTATTTGCAAGGGCAAGAGGTTGAGTTGTTTCATGGATCTCGAATTAATTATAATATATGACCTTCATATTGTATTTGCAAGGGGAGAAAGATATTATTTGCATGGTTGCACATCCCACAATTCCATGCGAAACAATTGCAAGGGTGTACCCTTGCAACAATTCAGAAATTTTCATTCCTTTTGCAAGGACCGTCCTCCCCTTGCAAAAAACTATTCCTGCTCTTGCAATAAACTCATATTCTAGTAGTGAAATCTACTGGCCCAAGCAATAGGCATTTCTTTTTCTCTCTTTTTTTTTTTTTTTTTTTTTTTATTAAAGGGCCCCCGGCATCTTTAGATATCTTTCACGGCAGTCAAACCTGCGTCTTTCCGTAGAGAGACGGGACTCGCACTACTGTGCTAATCCTGTGGTTCTATGCTAACCAATATGCATCTCTTAACATGGCATAAGAATGCAATAGTGATCAGAGATTAATTCAGTTTTGATGACAGACAATTCCACATACTAATCCGTCTTGAATTTGATAAGGACGTGTTAACCACATTCTCATTGTCAGAATTCTTTTAACTTATATATATATTACTTAATCTGATAAATCAGGATGAAACTGGGTACGTACTTGAAATTAGTTTTGGTAAAAATAGGTGTAATTTGGTTGTTTGGCTACACACTATTACAAAAAAACAGTTTGTACACGGACTTTAACTGGAGAGCTACACGGATTTGGAATCGTGTGCGATACTGGAGTGTAGGAAAGTCCACCATTTACACACGGATAATTTATACGTGTACGATTACACTAATCGTATACGGATTTTCTACTCAAGATCCGTGTAGCTAGGGTATGGAGCTACACGGTTTTTTAACAAAAAACCGTGTATGAAATATATTCCTACACGGTTTTTTTTAGTACAAATCCGTGTAGGAAGATCCTAAATCAATTTTTATTTTTAACACATCCTACACGGATTTTTTCAAATATCCGTGTACGATTTTCTTTTTTTTTGTATTTTTTTCTATTTTTGGCTAGCCTCCACTTTTGCTAGCCATTATATATAATATCATAATGTTTTTTTAACCCAAAACAGATAGAAATTGCCAAAACAACATAACAATTCAAATTTAATAATTACACAAATTAATTTATACGAATCCATATTGTGGAGTACAAAATTGGAAAATAAACCACCTTGCCCACATCCCTCTCACTTCGTCGACTTGCTCGGGTGAGTAAGCAGCTTGTCTCCGGTTATACTACAATTATAATTTGAGTTAGTAACAAGAGAGGTACCTTAGAGGCAGTTGGATTCTATGTAAATTACCAAAAGTCTTCAAACAAAATTAGAGGAAGAAGTGAACTGACAAAAGAAAGAGAGAGAGGCAGCAATGGAGGCGCACACACCACCTAAACCCTGACAAAAGAAAGAGAGAGAGAGACAAAGAGAAGAGAGAAGAGAAAGTGCAGCGGACCAGAGGTGAGGGTTTTGAACTCGGACTTGGAAGAATTTTAAAATCAGAGGAAGAAGAAGTGAACTGGGGACTTACAAAATTTCGGAAGATATAATCTAGTGGGCAAGGATTCGTGTGCAAGGATTCCTACACGGATTTTTATTACAAATCCGTGTGCAATAGGTATCCTACACGGATATTTAAGTACATATCCGTGTAGCTCTCCTCTTTTCCTACACGGTTTTTATTAAATATCTGTGTAGGAATAGTCTTTCAACATGGATATTTACGTAACTATCCGTGTAGAAAAAGATCGGTACAACTTCTTACGAGGGACATGCATATTTATTTCAAAACATACGCGTCCTATGTAATTAATTACAAATTTAATATTGAATATACCGAAAATAAACACAGAAAAACGAAGAGTCACCTTAATCCCTATATATCTTCCGAATTGGTTCCTCTTAAACCTATCTTAATTTCTCTAAGTGAAAAAATGTCAAATGTCGATGAAGAACATCCTATTGAGGCACTATCACCAATTCCAGAGGACTTCAAGCCAGTGCCTTGGATTCCACCCGGTTACGAACGACCACCACCAGGTTATCCCAGAAGTTGGCCATGGCCACCATGGCCAACTCGCCCACGTCGCAGCCCCAGGGGCCATCCGCCACCGAAGCCCTACATTCGTCGCACAAAGAAAAAATATGTTGTTTAGAGTTTCTTTTTTTTTTGTTATTGTAGGAGTTTCTTTTTTTTGTTTTATTATATCAATTTTTGGGTAACTTTTGTAATATATATATCAGTAGTAATATATGAAAGTTTACTTATTTCCATTTTTGTTCTTCTGCATTTATTTTATGTATTAATTGTACAATTTTAAATTTGTTAATATTTAATATTTCTAACACAGTGATGAATATTTTTATTTGTAAAATAGTGTACAAGAATGAATACATAAATTATAAAGAAATTAATATTTACAAAGTTCATATCTAAATGAATAAATTTCTTAATTTATAAGAATGAATATTTAAAGAGCTTCACAGCAATGAAAACATGTTCATTTTTATATTTAAATAATAACAAAATATAAAATTGAAAGTATATTATATTTAAAAAATAAAAATAGGGAATCTTACACGGATATTTAACTACATATCCGTGTAAGAATATGACATAATATAATAAAATATTTGGGTAACATTTAATAAAATTTCACATCCGTGGGCTATCCTACACGGATATTTAATTGAATATCCGTGTAGGAAGATGAAGAATCACCATTCCTACACGGATTTGTAATTGAAAATCCGTGTAGCTCTCTCATTATTCCTACACAGATATTTAATAAAATATCCGTGTATAAAAGATTAATTTTCACACGGACACTGATTTTTAAGTTAATATTCGTGTAGGATTCCTAGAACATTGGAAAAATCTTATTTCATACACGTTTTTTTATAAAATTGAGAAAATCCGTGTATAAAGTGCAGTGTAGGAAGACGTTTTTTTGTAGTAGTGACATTTTGATCTTCAGTGTTTCCCTTGAACGTTGTTTGTTTAATGTATGGGGAAATATCTGGAGAGCAGTAGGGTATATGGTGTTAATTTGGGTAAAATAACTGTGGTTATTGCTAGAAACAAAGTTTAATTAATTTCAACCGTGGAGGTTTGCAACGTAGTCTTTTATTCTCACATAAAGTATAGAATTTACAAATTGGATTGGTCCAGTATGTTAGTTTGTACCAATACAATGTGGCGATGTACCGCCAATTCCATATTTACCATACATTTTAATTTCTTGGCGCTGTTATTGATTCGAAATCTGAATGGTCTTTTATGAAGAATTAAACACTACTACAAAAAATACAATTTGTACACGGACTTTAACTGGAGAGCTACATGGATTTGGAAACGTGTGCAATACTGGGGTGTAGGAAAGTCCAGCATTTATCCGTGTACGGTTACACTAATCCTACACGGATTTTTTACTAAATAGCCGTGTGGAAATACTCAGAGCTATACGGTTTGTAATAAAAAACCGTGTAGGAAGAGTATTCATACACGGATATTTAGTTAAAATCCGTGTAGCTCTCCTCAACATAATATTAAATAAATAAACCGGGTTCAGTAACATTCCTACACGGATTTTTAAAAAAAAGAAATTTTTATTTAAAAATCCGTGTAGGAAGGTTGCTAATTTTTTTTTTTTTTTTGGTTAGCTGGCCTCCAGTTTTGCTAATCAGTAATTATATATTTCAGATTGAATATACAGTCTTTTGCATAAAAAATGTCCACAAGTCCAAAAAGTCCGAAAGTCCATGAAGGAAGACTCGGATCGCAAATCTGAACCCGTAACATGGGCAAAACAAATCAAAAGTTACGCCCCTTTTCGTGAGGCATGCGCAGGACCATATTGCATCAATAGTAACCAACTAAGGCGAAGATGACAGTAACCAACGAAAACCATACAAAACTGAAAAGAAAAATAAAAGAGAAATAAGCAATAATAATTACACATGATCTAAATAAGCAATAATAAGTAACTGAAAAATTAGATAAAGATAAATATATATATATATATAAAGAAAATTCATAATTACTCTAAAATATATCGAATCGACTTTAAACGAGACAAACGTTAAACCCTTCTACCTAATAGTATGCGTCTACATCAAAATAAATTTAAAGTTTCGAATTAATTTAATATAGAGTCAATTGGTCAAAAGTTTAAGGTTTATAAATTAATTTTAATGCATTCATTTTTGGACACCTTTGACCACTTGACTCTATATTAAATTAATTCGAAACTTTAAAATTTTCACGTGTACATCAATCATTAGGTAGAAGGATTTCAACGGTTTGGATTCATCGTTTAAAGTCGATTCGATATATTTTAGAGTCAAGTTCACAAGAGGTTGGGTGAACTTAGGAGCACCCTAGTTCTACTCTATATATATATATATATAATATATATATATATATATATATATATATATATTCATGGCTAACCTTAGTAAGATAGAGAGGAGAAAATAACAACTTCAAATATCTCGGGATTCCATTGTGCTATAAGGCTGAAATTCAAAACGGCGGTTGGAGGAGAAAAAGGCCTTCTTATATAACCAAAACCCTAAAACTACATTTTTACACGGATTTTTCACTATAAATCCGTGTAGCTCTCTAGTTTTTCTACACGGATTTTTAAATAAAAACGTGAGCTCTCTATTTTAAGATTTTTATTTAAAAATCCGTGTAGGAAGGTTGTTGAACCTTTTTTTTTTTTTTTTTGTAAAAATCCGTATAGCTCTCTAGCCTTTCTACACTGTTATTTAAACAATAATCCGTGTACAATAACCCCTTCCTACACGGATTTTGTAATAAAAATCCGTGTAGCTCTCTCAACATTACTACACGGATATTTAATGAAATATCCGTGTATAAAAGATTAATTTCCACACGGACACTAATTTTTAAGTTAATATTCGTGTAGGATTCCTAGAACACTGGAAAAATCTTATTTCATACACGTTTTTTTGTAAAATTGAGAAAATCCGTGTATAAGTACAGTGTAGGAAGACGTTTTTTGTAGTAGTGAAATAAAAGTTGTAAGTTAGATCTCCACCTTTCTCTCTCTATATATAAAAAAAATTCTGAGCGCTATTACCATTATTATCCACTACACTTGTACCAATACAATGTGCTTGAATTTTACTGACTTTATGCTCTTCACATGTTTCCTTTCATAATGCAGCAAATCCAAGGATTTTATTTAGAGTTCAGCATGTACCTAGTCAATTTAGGCATTGAGCGGTACTCAGCATGTAACAATAATTAATGTCACCATTTATTTATTTTCATGTTTTGTAATGAGCTGTGTTATTTAAATTGGTATTTATTTGGAGTAATGCAAGATATCAAGTTTCATTAAACATTGTATTGGATCTTGAGAAGTATATGTTATATGTTAGATCACATGAGATTGCATGTATAAAAGACTATACATATATATATATATGTGTGTGTGTGTGTGTGTGTGTTGCACGAATTGTAATCTTTTAGTATTTTCTATGGTTTTATATGAATTCATATATAATAATTGGCCCAACGAAAATTTATTGTATAATTTTCATATAATTACTAGCTAGCCAAAAAAAGAAAAAAAATATGACAATACTACACGGATATTTAATGAAAATCCGTGTAGGACACAATCCTACACGGATTTTTATGTAATTATCCGTGTAGGATCTTCCAACACGGATTATTTAATTAATATCCGTGTAGGAAGGTTAAGAGAGCTACACGGATTTTAACTAAATATCCGTGTAGGAAGAGTATTCGTACACGGATATTTAGTTAATATTTGTGTAGCTCTATTGTGGTGAGATGTACTGCGGAAGGTTTTGTACACGGCTCTCTATTAAATAATCCATGTAGAATTATTATAATCATACACGGGTAATTACCCATATGTAAATGGTTGCATATTCCTATACCCTAACATTGTACATGATTATTAGTGATTGATTTAGCTAGACTTGTATTTCGAAGACCTGCAACACTAACAAAGTTTTTTTTAATTAACAAAATGCTAACAATAACCTTTAAACAGTTTTATTTATTTATTCCTATGCTGTGTATTAACTACAAATTTAAAAAGTACATAGGTTTATAAATACTTTTATAAATTTCATATTATGAATATTATACATTTATACGTATTTCACTTCTAGTTAGATAAATTTCCAATTGCTTGAATATTAGGATGTTATAATTTCCCTCTAACTTTCCAACTATATATGCATACAACCCACATACCCGTAGGACCAATAGGGAAACACTGCCTACATCTCAATCAATTAACTAAATTAGTTCAACTGCATTAGAGCTCATCCAATCCAAGGACGCTCACTCGAACTGACAAAAATACCCGAAAAATCAAGAAACATTTCTTACATTTTTCTCTAAGCAGCTTAATTGGAGTAACACCCATTTGTTGGGTAGAGCTCACATTTTCTCATAAAAGCTAAATAATTTAGACCGGGATATAGTAACTGATCAGTACAAATCCATTTGGTGTAATACGGACAGTTCGAGGGTGATACAAATATTTTCCAAAATTTTATGTCTTGTTTGATCCTTAATTAGTATTTTTATATAATTATTTTCATTTTTCTATAATTATACTATTATTATAGAAAAATGAAAATAATTATATAAAAATACTAATTAAGGATCAAACAAGACATAAAATTTTGGAAAATATTTGTATCACCCTCGAACTATATGTATTACACCAAATCAATTTGTACTGAATTATTGAAGTTCTCATCAAGAGGGCTTGGTGAGTAAACTTCCAAAAAACTATCGGATTGACGTCAAACTACGAATTCAAATCGTTGAAATTCATGTACTTCGTAAGTAATGCAAGTACATGCAAAAATGTTAAAGTTTTGAATTTATTTAGTACATGATTATGCGGTCAAAACAATAAATATTTTATAAGCTTTTTTTAAATTGTTTTATGTATTCATTTTTTATCATTTTTTTATCACTTAACCATGTGCTAAATAAATTCAAAACTTTAAAAAAATTGCATTACATACATAACAATTTCAATTCGTAGTTTAAAGTTAATTTGATAATTATTTTGGAGGTATACTCACCAATTCTCTCATCATACGCTAGTTTTGCTCTATTATTATTATTATGTTTGATAAGTATACTGCACGTGGGGAATGATGCGGACAGCTTTTAATTGGGTACACCCATATTAATTATTTACCGACTTTTCCTGCACCCTAGCTATATATAATCAATTCCTCTATTCCAAGCCTTCCGAGACACGTAGCTAGCTGTTGGCAAAGGTACGGGCCCATTGTCCATTGACCTGGACGCACACAGTAGTTTCAGTGAAAGTTCCAAGGGAACACAAATCGAGAAGAGTTGAATGATTCGGACATCTTTTAATTGGGTACACTCGTATGGTTGTGCTGAAAGTTCCAAGGGAACACAAAAATGACAAGAGGAGAACGACAGAGAGCGACCGGTATTGTGTGATATTTTTTTTTTTCTGAATCAGAAAATTAACGTTTGTAGGACCCCCATACTAGGATGTTTTGGAAGGATTCTTGCATAATTGTGGGACCCACATACAGTAAAATCAAATTGTTGGTGAGAGTATCTCTGACAATTTTAAAATGATATTCATATTAAAATATGTTTGGAAACAAAAAAATTTATATGTTGGATTTTTTTTATTTTTTTTTATAGGTACAAAATCATTGTTCAGAATTTTCTGAAAACATTGATTTTGTATCTATTTAAAAAAATTCCAAAAGTATATAAAATTTGGTCTCCAATTTCAATTTAATATAAAGATCATGTTGAGTGGTTTAGATCGATTGTTCAGACTTTGAAACCGAAGACAAGATTGTGAAGCATGATTGGAGCACAAAATAATGGTGGATTAATTCATTTTTCTAATTAATATGAGTGATTTAGTGCTGATATAAAAGCATATATCAACTAATTGTGCTTTAGTGTATGATCTTTAAATATATATTTCAGAAAAGTTTTTTTCATTATGCAGGGGGGTCTGTTGAAAACCATCTAGCTTGTAAGTTTCCTTCAAGAAGGATCGGGCCAATTAGTAGGTCGCCTCCATCTTCCAGTGTGCTTCTCCAGTTCTCCTCTCTAGTTTTGACGGTTACCTGTTTTGACTTTTGACTAGTTTGTGGTGGATTAATTGCTAAGTGCTAAATAATACCTATTTTATTGGAAAAAAGTTAGAGAAAATAAATTACTTTCTATATATGCCGGCTGTCTATCTTTCTTCATTGAGTAAAATTTCTCTCGACACCATTGATTTCTAATTTTCTTCGAAAGATCTTCTGCAAATGTTGTAATTACTATTTAATTTAATTTTTTTTGTGAGAAAATACTACTAGGTCCGTTTCATTATACTGAAACATTTAAGCTAATTACTATTTAAAATACATAGTTAAAATGTCTGACGGTGCATGTTTATACATCTTAATACCAGTTTTTTTCAAGTATATAAATACCTAAAATATCAGGTTCTTCATAAAATATTATAAAATCTTAATTACATGACAAATTAAGAAACTGGCAAGTTTGAACACCTATATATTTGTGCCGCTATAATATTGATGTACGTATCCGTCTGAACACTAATTTCTGTAAATATAAATGCCAAAAACATCCGATCTTAATGAACACATAAAGATGAAATCCGAAGTAGATGAGTATAATTGTTAGAAATTATCCAAGTCTAGACATCAATATCTGATTGTTTTATTTTCACATGTGTTTTAAATTTGAAATTATTGTTGTTCTTAAATAGAGACATGCATATGACAAGAATACAAAAAATGAAACCATTTGAGATCCACTATTTAAGTCGATTTCCAATTGCAAAATTTCTAATATATCTATATATATATATATATATAGAGAGAGAGAGAGAGAGAGAGTAGAACTAGGGTGCTCCTAGAAGTATTAAGTTCCTTTGTACTTTTAACTCTAAAACTTATTGGATTAACTTCGAACGACGAATTCAAACTGTTAAAATTATTCTACCTTACGAGTGATGCATCTACATGTCAAAATTTTAAAGTTTCAAATTAATTTAGTATAAAATCAAATGGTCAAAAATCTTCCAAAAATGAATGCATTAAAATTAATTTAGAAACCTTCTAATTTTGATCAAGTGACTTTATACTAAATTAATTCAAAACTTTAAAATTTTCACATGTAGACGCATCACTCATAAAGTAGAAGGATTTCAACGGTTTGGATTCGTCGTTCAAAATTAATCTGATAAATTTTAAAGTTAAAAGTACAAAAGAGCTTCATACTCCTAGGAGCACCCTAGTTCTACTATACACACACACACACACTTTTCTAGCTTAGATACGAAAATAATATATAAAGATAAGTAAGTTTTCTGAATAATATTAAAAAAAAAACCTAGATAGCCCCTCCACTCCTCCACCCTTTTTATTTCTTGTAGTTTTATTTTTGGACACAACACCCCAACCCCCCCTCTCTCTCGGTTCTACCTTTTCAAGTAGAGAGAAAAATAAGGGAGATGAGAGGGACGACCTCTCTCTCGGTTCTACCTTTTCAAGTAGAGAGAAAAATAAGGGAGATGAGAGGGACCGGAGCCGATTAGAACCGAGTATACAGTATTGTTGAAGTTTAGAACGTAGAGTACCTATCTCGATTGGAGCGCGACAGCTAGTAGATCCGGTCTTCGTCCAGCATGTCGGCGGTCGAAGAAGCAGATCCAGTCGTGGAGCAAGATGGTGATTAAAATATTAGGGTGATTAACATCTTGATTGGAGCGCAATAGCTACTAGATCCGGTCATCATCTAGCATGTCGGCGGTCAAAGAAGCAGATTCAGTCGGGGAGCAAGATGGCGATTAAAATATTAGGGTGATTAATATCTCGATTGGAGCGCGACGGTGAGTAGATCCGGTCATAGAGCGAGATGAGAATTAAGATTATAAGTAGAATTAAAATTGATTAAGAGTGTTTATAAGTAGGATTAAAATATTAGAGTAGTTTAAAGGATCTTATGAGAATAAAAAAGTAGATCTAGGAATGACAACCATATGACTCATTGTAAATATTTTTTTTATCAATGAAATTGTTAGTAGACATTTAAGTCACTAATTTAAAAAGAAATATCAGATAAATATTATAATTGTTCGTACAATTCAACAGGAACTAATAAGTAATCGAAGATGTGTAAAATAAATATTCTGACATATTATGGAATTTTTCTAGAATATTGTTAGAATACTCGCATGAAAATAAAATCAATAATGTGGATTAAATATTAAACTTTAAAAATGTATGTATAAAGTTGTGATATTCTGTGATCCAAAATAAATGCAGTATTGGAACCTCTTAACGTTAAAGACGATATATATATATATATAATAAAGAGGAGGGTTCAAATGTCTTCATTTTTTGTACCTTCATCATACCTCCATTTTTAAAAACATTAATAACTCAAAATTTAAAACTTAAAAGTCATAATAAAATCGTTAGATATGATTTACATCATTTTATCTATGCACTTGTAAAAAATTATGACATTTCAATTTTGTTTTGGTTGTCATCAAGAGCTTGTAAAAATGTACTAATGTGGATAATTTCTAGACGTTGATTTTTCAACCTATTTATTTATGTATAAACAAAACCGAAATGTGATAATTTTTTATGAGCACATAGAGAAAATAACATAGATCACATCTAACGGTTTTATTTTGACGTTTATGATTTAAATTTTGAGTTATTAATATTTTAAAAATAAAAGCATGGTGGAGGCACAAAAAATGAAGGTATTTGAACCCTCCTCTATAATAAAACCTGCTGTCATTATCATTAGATGTTGCATAACATTTACTCCCTCCAGAGTACTTGCCATCAACAACGGTTCGGAGGAGATCGATAAAACTATTCTTCAGCAAAACGAAAATTATAATTCCTCAAGTACATCATTTTATTCCTTGACCAAAATCAGAGCAATGCCGAACATTACTCCCTTTCTTTTTGCTCTGTTCCTCACAAATCTCTACTTACAACTAGCATCTGCTGATAATAATAATGTCGCCGCAATATGCAACTACACCAAAAATTACACAGTAAATAGCGAATACAGCTCCAACCTTGAGGAAATCTTCTCATCTTTTTCCACAGAAGCAGTGGCAGAAGAGAGTTTCTATAAAAATATAATTGGTACCGCACAAGACCAGATCTCTGGTCTTGTCCTCTGTCGTGGTGATGTCAATTCTTCTATTTGTGGCGACTGCCTTAACCAGTCCTTCAGCGATGTAACAAATCTATGCCAATTCTCCAAAGGAGCAACTATATCTTCTGACTTCTGCCTCCTCAGTTACTCCAGCCAACAGTTCCTCAACTCAACTGCCAATTTGGACATACACTACAGGTATAACACCCAAAACGCGACAGACAGTGCATTTAGTGGATGGGATACGTTTAAGAACCACTTCAATACTTCGGTGAATACATTACTTAGAAGTGTCTCAGATCAGGCAGCTTATAACTCGACAAAACGTTTTGGGACCGGGATGATATACATAGCGGCATCCATGCCGATGATCTACGGCCTGTCACAGTGTACGCCTGATTTTTCAAGTAATACATGCCGTGCTTGTTTACAAGACCTTATTGAAAAGATGCTAATGTGGTGTAATGGCCGGGTAGGTGCAAGAATTTTAGGGGTGAGATGCAACCTGAGGTATGAATTATACCCCTTCTTTTCTGGAAATCCAGATTTATCAATAGGTTCCAACTCGGAGACAGTAATACCGAGTGCTCCGGTGTCTGGTAAACAGCCAATTCAGCCTCCAATGTATTCTCCATCTAGCACCAGTAAAGGTGAGTATTCAACACCTGACAAGGCCTCTTTTATCTTTCATTTAAAAAAAAATGGAATAACTTCAATTCTTATATATATACTTGAGAGTTAAGAGTGAACCTGGGTACTATTATTTGTCCGGGAGCATACGGCAAGTATTACAAGTGATTAGCTTCAAATGTTAATTGAAAATCCACAATATCAATAGTCGGACAAATACTATACAAGTTTTCTCATAGAAATTATGGATTTATTTAATTTATATTAGGCCAGAAATATATTTTTTAAATATTTACTTGACACAGAAACACAGTCCTTCGTAGACATCCTTCTCTCTCTCTCTCTCCCTCTCTCTCTTTCTCTCTAGTTTCAAACCCGCCCATAGGCGATCTCCATAGACAATCCAATTTTCCACAAGGATGTATTGACTCAATAGGAATCACAGGGAATTGAGGCCTAGGCAAAATACTTGAATGTTAGGTATAGATTAACATTCAAGTATTTTACCTATACTATAGATCATAGAAGGCAAAATCAGCCATTCCAGACCGGAATAGGACAATATCGATCCAATTTCAGTCCGAGTTATATGGTATGTGTTGATTCCCGTCTAATTTCGGCAAAAACGGTTCAATTATAGTCCGAAATGGCGTAATTTTAGTCAAATTTCAGCCATTTAAGTAGCATTTCAGCTGGAACGGTTCAATTTCATTGAAATATGGCCGAAATGCACTATACACAGCAATCAAAAAAATTTTGCATGGGTTGGAATTCGAACTTGAGAAGGGTGCTATACCATAGCACACAACTGCCACTGCACCATTCAATCTTTTGTTACTAAAAAATATACCTACATGTATATATCTTGTAAATTGTAATTTGTACAATCCATTCAATCATTTGTCTTAGTGGATTATTTAATTGTAATCATTTGTTTAAACAGAAATTGTTGAGAAATTATTTTTTTATCAATTTTTCCTATTTTTTTATGTAAAAGAGCTTCTGGCAAAAAAAGTCCAAGTTTCCGATCTAATTCGGCCGATTCCGACCAATTCACCCAATTTGGATCCTCTGGTCAAAAAACTGATTCTGATTCCGATTCCGAATTTTCCTTCTATGCTATAGATGACCATATATGTCACTGATGGGGAGAAAAATGGAAGGTCACAGGAACATGCTAACTAGATCCAACTTAAACCTGATGAGTACATCAGTATATAGAAAATGATGTGAAGGACCAGAAACATGAAATTACCTTTCTGAAAGAGCAAACTTAATTGACCATTTCTGATCTGGTCCTGAACTGTTCTCTGTCTTTTTCTTTTTCTTTTTTCTTATTTTTCTTTTGGAGGTTCAGAGGGGCTTTTCCCACTGACAATTTCATTAGTAAGAGAAGTATTTACAGCATATATAATTACATAGCTACCACTCATAGCAACCTCAGAAACAGTTAATAATCCTAACTAAACAAAATATAAGCTCTGTCCTTCCTTGCATATTTCTATTGCGCCCTCTAAATGTTGTTGTACCATTTATGAATTTCAATGTTGTAACTAAAAATTACCCAAATCCGAAGCCGACCAGACTATAGCTGAAAGTGAACTGACAGGAATCCAACCTGATGTCCATTTGCCGACTACTTTCTACTCTTTAGATGTGTTTATCCATCAGTTTCTTATGAATGTTCAATCTTTTTCTTCAGTTATCATCTATGCAAAACTGTGAAGAATTTATTAATATGTGTTGATTATTTTTGACCTAAAATATTCCTTCAGGAGGAAAGAGCAGACACCTTGTTATCATTATCAGTGTATCAGGGACATTGCTTATTATTGGCTGCTTCATTGGCTTTTTGCTGATCAGAAAACTGAGATATGCAGGTTTTTTTCTTTATCCAATTAACAGTACTTTTCAACATGTTCATTTGTACAAAATCTTTTTTTTTTTTGGTTAAAAAGGCTGAAGCCCAGTTTCATATTACTGAAACAAGAATAGTTACAACCAACCTCAAATGTTCAGGAGACATAGTGTCATCCTATGCACCAAAGACATAATAACAAAACAGCTAAAACTAAGATAAAGCCCTCATCTATACGAGGCATCTGCATCTACCCAAAAACAAGCAACACTAATGAATACTATGAAGAGACACTCTGAGAAATCAACAAACAGCAATCAGAGCTGAACTCCTAGCAATTACTGCTAAGTATCCTAATATGATCTATCACTCTTCTACTGCATCTTCTGATGGGGTGTGATAAGGGACAATCCTTTCGTCTCCTGGAGGCCACACACGGAGGGGAATGTCTTCAACATCTGCATCATCCGGCATCCAGTGGCAAGTTTCAACTTGGACCTGCTGCTGCTTCTTTGGTTTCCTGGAGGAACCTGTCTAGTATACAATCAAGGACATAGTTAGTAAAATGATATGTCTAGCAGGTTTAGCGGGATATATTTTGAAAGCAAATCTCATTTCGATGTTTCCATATCGTCCAACACATAGCACAAAACACAATTAGAAAAGGCATTTTTTGTGAAGATGGTAGCTGTAGCACAAAGTTTTGAACATCTTTCAAGGTTTTGTACAAAATCTTAGTTAACAATTTATTTTTTCTTTTAATGATTTAGAAATCGAGATTTCCCAACAAGAAATAATGCTCGCATCCAGCAATGGAACACTGAATCTATTGAGCAGAGAAAGAAATTCAGATTTTCCACTCATCGATTTCAATCAAATAGTTAATGCGACAGATAACTTCTCATCGGACAATAAACTTGGCCAAGGTGGATTTGGACCCGTATATAAGGTGCTTCCTATTTCCTTCCATCTCCATATTGCTTCCCTTTTTCTCTTTCTTATTTGTTTTGATTATTATTTTTAGAGAAAATAAAAGCTATAAGTTTAACGCGGCAATAAAATTAAAGGAAATCAATAAAAACCCGACAAATTACAAAAATACTTTATGATGAAATTAAAATAAGAATTGGGTTTTATTGTGATTTCAAGTTTTTCTAATTCAAGGGTGTGCTACAAGATGGACTTGAGATAGCTGTCAAGAGACTGTCTACAAATTCAGGTCAAGGTCTAGTTGAATTTAAAAATGAAGTCCAACTAATCGCAAAGTTACAACATAAAAACTTAGTCCGGCTAGTTGGGTGGTGCATCCAAGGAGAGGAGAAAATATTGATTTATGAGTTTATGCCAAACAAGAGCTTAGACTATTTCATTTTTGGTACGTCGATCTCTAAAAACCTCATTTCTTTATTGAAAAGTTCTATATTTTTCTTAGTACTTGTTGAGTCATCTGTAATAAATCACTAGGGTTGTTAGTTAACCAACTAATTTTTAATCATATAGTATTCTGAATTGGAGGTATCTCAGATCACAGCTCTCTCTCTCTCTATTCTATTCTAAGAACGTACAGCCATAAGTTTCTTTATTAAAACTAAACAATTCAAAAAATTTACTCCTTTTATTTTAAAGTTTTAATAAAAAGGTAATAATTCAACACCATGGAAATTTTCAGTTGTTAGAAAGTAATAGCAAAAAGATAATCCAACACCATTTCCTGTATTAACATATGTGTTGTATAAAATCACAGATAAAACAAGAGGAGCACTCTTAAACTGGGAAAGGCGCTTCGACATAATTGAAGGCATTGCTCAAGGAATCCTATATCTCCACAAACTTTCAAGACTAAGAATTATTCATAGAGATTTGAAAGCAAGCAACGTTCTCTTAGACACTGAAATGAACCCAAAGATATCGGATTTTGGATTAGCCAGAATATTTGGTCCGCAGGAGCTCCAAGCAAATACCAATAGGGTGGTAGGAACATAGTAAGTATGATGCTACGTGTCAAATAAATTATGTCCAATATTAATTAGTGCATACACAGCATAATTCAACAAAAAAAAAATACACACACAATAGTTTAACATAAATCAGTCTACTAAAAGATTAGTATATACGAATAAGAAATATAATATTGACATGTCATCATATTATTTATTTATTTTTTATCAGCGGCTACATGGCTCCAGAGTATGCATCTGAGGGTCTTTTCTCAGTCAAATCAGATGTTTTCAGCTTTGGTGTATTGGTTCTGGAGATAGTTAGTGGCAAAAGGAATATGGGTTTCCACCAATACGGAGACTTTCTCAACCTTCTTGGATATGTAAGGAGCTCATATATTGACATATGCTAACACTTCTATACAATTAATCAAATTCTTTTAAATTACTTTAATCTTTGAAACATAGTAGAATTCCTGTTGAAATCTGGGTTTATTTTTTGGTTTTGAGGTACCATAGCATAAAATTTGTCTTTTACAGGCATGGGATAGATGGAATGGTGGGAGTTTTTCTAAACTAATTTGTCCAACATTAACCGAAGTGTCTCCAAGACAGATAGAGAGATGCATTCATGTGGCTCTATTGTGTGTACAAGAAAATCCAGTTGATCGACCCATCATGTCAGATGTGATCATGTTTCTTACCACCGAAAACATAATTTTACGGGAAACCTAAGCAGCCGGCCTATTTCAATATAAGAGTTACAGAGGAAACAGTGAAATCAACTGATTTTGACAGCTCATCAAGCTCCATAAATTATGTGACCTTGACCAACCCACAAGTGAGATAATTTTACAATGGAATAAATTGTTATTATGAGCTAAATCTCAAATTGATTTTGACATGTACGGTAGATGTATCACATAGGTTACATGCATTCCTGTAATCCAGAAATAGCATTAAGTTTTAAGGGAGGGTTCAGTTTTTTGTTTTTATTTTAATCTTTATCATGTCTATTTTTTAGATAATTAAATATTATAATCAGATTGTTATATAGGATACGGAGTGGTATGCCTCAGAGGCATTGTATGTTTACTGCACTTCTTTTACTTCATTTTTTCTCTTTCTTTTTTCAGCTTTTTTGAACTTTTTTCAATTCTGTAATTTCGACACTACTGGTGTCCTTATCAATGGAATCTAGGAGCTAGACTCCTACATTTCTTCTAGAAAAAAAAAATATTATAATCATAAAATATGGTTTATAATTATTTTCTCAACATACACACAAGAAATTTAGAATAATTTATTTTATTAAGGTACTTCCGTTCTTAATACAGTAAACGTCTATAAAATAAAGACGCACGCTGAATGCATCAGAATAGAGACAATAATATCCTCTCCTCTCATTTCCCATAAGAGGGGTGGATTTGATATGGATTATCTCTATGGTATGGCCTATTTTCAGCCAGTCCTTGTAATATATATAAAACACTAGGCTATCAGAACCTAGACTCTTTTATGTCCAGAATTACTTTGGGTTCTGTGAAGGCCAGAAGTCTGAGATCTTGTTTGTGAGATTTCTAACGAATATAGTCTTTAGAGAGCAAGAGCGACTAATAGTTCTCTCCATTCTATCTCCTAAATATCTTTCTAATAACTTATCAATAAATTACAATGCGGACTACTAACTAACTGAGAGAAACAATAATTTTTTGGGGATCACTTAAATTTGAAAAAAATTACAAGTGATGCACGCATGTATGAATACTTATGCGCGCAAATATTCATATATAATATATTAAGTATTCATACCTAAGAAATCAAGTATTTAAACAAAAATTAAACATCAACTTTCTTTTCTCTCTAATAACACACTCATCTTTTACATGTTTTTAGAAGTTGATTTTTTTTCTCCGTTTAATCTAATCAATATTTCTAATGATCTGCGAGGAATTTTGCAAATCTAAAACCACGAATGTTTTCTACGTAATTTTCTATTTCAAATGAGATCAATGATGAAGTACTTTCGGGTTCTTCGTCGTTCAAGTACTCATATCTCGGTGTCCAAGTATTCATACCTTGTCAAGCAAATATTCATACATTGTCAAGTATTATTCTCTAATTCTCAATGATTGAAAGTATTTACACTATAATATTGAAAACATACTAGAAGAGATAAAGTATTCTTACCAAGGTTTTGCTAGCTGCAAAGTAATACACAAATGGATAAACTTTATAAAATATTCATACTATATAAAATTTAGAAAGTATTCATACTAAAACATATAAAGTATTCATTATATAACTTTGAAAGTATAATTATTAGTAAATATACAAACTACAAAATATTCATACTAAAACATATAAAATATTCATACTAGAATATTGCAAGTATACATACACATATCAGCAAATATTCAATATACAACATATTCAAACTATAAAGTATAATTACTATAAAATATTCAAACTACAAAGTATTCATACTAAAACATATAACATATTCATACTAGAATATTAAAATTATATATATATATATACCAGCAAATATTCAAAGTACAAAGTATCATTATTAGAAAATATTTAAAATACAAAGTATTCATACTAAAAAATATAAAATATTTATACTAGAACATTGAAAGTATACGATGAAGTTTCAGCCAAAGATCGAGGTGAGACGACTGGAGGAGGCGAAGAGATATTTTTATTTTTATTTTCTGGAGAGGATCAAACTGAGAGAGAAAAGAGAGAGGAGCTAGTCCAATTGGAGAGAAAGGAGGAAGTGCTTTAATTTATTTTCTTTCTATTATTGACTTTGACTGTTAGGGGAATAGGTAGGAGACCAAAATCATTTCTCTAGTCTTTATGTAAAAGAAGCACCGTGTCAAAGAAAGAAAGTCTCATGACCCATGAAGGATTAGATCATGACCCATGAAGGACTAGATCATGACTCATGAAGGAATCGTCAAAATAAGGAAATAAATTATCTGTATATTTCGACCTAGTACCAGAGAGTAGTAAATCCATGTTAGATTGTTTCCATTATTAAGAAAGATTATTGCCCTTACTTGGAGATGTAATAGTTGTATTGCTCTATGATATAAGGAGCATATGCAACCCTTAATTTATTATTCTGTAATACAAAAAATCTGATAATAAATAAAATTGGGAGGGAAGGGAGTTCATGGGAGCGCTGTGTTCTTTAGTTTTATTTCATTAAATTTGTCATGGTATCAGAGCTTAGGCTGTAACCTGTTGATATAGTTAGGAGAATCGGAGTCCTTCTTGTCCCCTCTTTGTTCTCCATACTATATTGATCTAAGGTGTTACACTTCAAACTTGTGAAGACTAATGATGAACGAAATTGAAAAAACAGATGAGACTAAGGAAGAGGAAACTGACACTACTGCTCTAATCAAACACATGGTGAAAATGATGGCTCAGATGACAGAGATGCAAACAGCAGCCATGAGCACCTCCCAAACATTGGCGACTCGAGTTCTACCTCAAACAATTGGCGCAATAGAGGGGAATATACATCCTAATTCCATTGATGCAAGATTCGATGGCACAAACTACTCCTTCTGGTGTTAGGCTGTAGAGATGTATGTTCGTGGTCGTGAAAAACTAAGACACCTTACAGGTGAACTAGCCCCACCGACTATAACTGATGCGGCCTACCACCAATGGGCAGCTGATGATGTAGTTGTGAAAGGGTGGTTGATTAGTTCACTAGAAACTCGATTAAGAGGAAACTATATCGGGTATCCGACTACACGAGATGTGTGGAAGTCAATTGCCACAACTTATCATGATGGTGAGGATGAGGCTCATCTTCACGCTCTTCACAGGCAAGTCAGCCAGGTCAGCCAAGGAGGGCGAGCACTTGAAGAATATTTCAATTAGCTCCAAAAACTGTGGCAGGAGGTCGACTTTAGGAGCCCAAATCCAATGGAATATGTCGTGGATATTGACAAATTCAATCTATTCATTCAGAAAACAAGAGTGTACACATTTCTAGATGGGTTAGATGATGCTCTGGATGGAGTAAGGGCACAAATAGTGCTAATCCGACCTTTTCCCAATGTTCAACAAGCGTATGGCAGTGTCAGAAGGGAAGCAATTCATCAAAGTGTGATGATAAAAGGGGGAGCACCAAACACCCTTGCCCTAGCAACCAAAGGTTTCAGACTTCAAGAGACGAGGTCATATGCTACCAAAAATCATGCATCTCCTAACAAATCTCAGCTCAAGTGCAGTCATTATGGAGGTAATAAACACACGAAGGATCAGTGCTTTGAATTGATCGGATACCCAGAGTGGTGGAAAGGAAAGAAGAAGCAATTAGATCGAGGAAAAGCATCAGTAGCAAATTCTGAATTTACTGGTACAAATTAATGTGACTCTTCTTGTCATCAGCCTAGAACCATTCAAACTGATGAGCAGCACCCAGGAGAGGCATTAGCAACCAGCAGCATGAATGGGTTGCGTTTCCAGCACCTTGGTGGTACGCAGACAGCAGCAGGAGGTAGCAGTTCTATGAGCATACAGAACCAGCAGAGGGCAGCTTCGGTTATTGGTAAGCAAGTCGAATCAGGAGAGGAAAGCACAGGTATTTTTGGTAATTATGGTGAATTGGGTAAGAATTTATTCTCATCTCTTGTTCATTTTAGAACCGAAAATAAACAAATAAGTCCTAAAAATTTGAGAAATTGGGTTAATTGATTTTGGGGTTACCGATCACATGACCTTTGAGAAATGTGACATCTCTGAAAATAAACAAGTGACTAAAGGGGGAGTTCTGAATGCTAATGGTGATAATTATCCTGTAATTGGGACTGGAGACGTTCACTTATCTAAAAAAATAGTTCTTAAAAACGCCTTGGTAGTTCCTTCTCTCACTACAAAACTTATCTCTGTGGGAAAATTAACTGAAGAATTAAATTGTACAATTCTAATGTTTTCTACTCACTGTATTTTTCAGGACACCCTCACGAAGGAGACTTTGGGCCATGGTACTAGACGTGGTGGATTGTATTACTTAAAAGACTTAAAATGTGGCAAAACATTTCATGTGAGGAATGAGAAGTTGAAGAATATCGTGTGGTTGTGGCATAAGAGGTTAGGACATCCGTCGTTCGGATATATGAGGAAACTTTTACCCCATCTATTTGTAGGATTCAATAATGAAGAATTTATTTGTGAAACATGTGTTAAGGCAAAAAGCCATAGAAATAATTACCCAGATAGTCTGAATAAAAGTTCCTCTGTTTTTGATATTGTTCATACTGATGTTTGGGGTCCATCACCACTCATGTCAAAATCAGGTTGTCGTTGGTATGTACTGTTTACTGATGATTATTCTCGTATGACCTGGCTGTATTTGTTAAAAGGAAAAAATGAGGTGTCTCAAATTATTGTGGATTTTTACGAAATGATCAAAACCCAATTTGGGATAGGCATCAGAATGTTCAGAAGTGATAACGGGACAGAGTTTGTTAATCACCGCATTCAAACCTTCTTTAGGGAAAATGGAATTTTACACCAAACTTCCTGTGTTGGCACTCCACAGCAAAATGGAGTAGCTGAGAGAAAAAATAGACAAATTCTTGAAATCACCCGAGCCTTGTTATTTGAGAGTAAAGTGCCCGATGTTTTTTGGGATAATACAATCACCTTTGCTGTAAATCTTATGAATCGAATCCCAACCAAATCTATTGATTTCCAAACACCACTCCAAAAATTGTCAACCCAAGTGTCTATCCCATCTATTCTCAACCTTGAACCAAGAATTTTTGGATGTAGTGTCTATGTTCACATGCAAAAGACGGGACGATCGAAATTAGAACCGTTTGCTGAGAAGTATGTATTTTTGGGATTTAGTACGAGTCAAAAAGGGTATAAGTGTTATAATCCTACAAAGAGGCGATTCTATATTACTATGGATGTATTTTTACTTGAAAATGAGTTCTACTTCATGAACCAGAATTTGGTTCAGGGGGAGAGTAATGGAGAACCAAATTCTTGTGTACCAACTGAGTTTAGTTTCTTGAGTCCCTCTTTGTTTTAAATACCTGATCAAGTTAATCTAGAACCAGCACCAGTTCGGACTGCAGTCGGCAGTTTGAATTCTACTGAAGACCAAAATACCCTTGCCGGGGCTAATGTCAGTGGTTCAGACAGAACCGAGTCTGCTCATGTGCTAGAACAAACCAGCGACAGCCAAGTGCAGGCTGGAACGGACCCAAATTCGGCTGAAACAGAACTGAGTCTGTTACAAGGCCAAGGACTGGGAAGCAATGAAGAATCATCATCCAGTATGAAATTCTGGATAGATAGAGAAAGTGAAGATGAAGAAGTAATACAATCACCACTTCAGCCAGGGTCTCCAGAGGGTGCTCCAGAGGTAAGTATTTCTGAACCTAGGTATAATTTGCCACCTAGAATGAATCGAGGTAGACCACCAAAGAAGTATGTCCCAGAAGATGGAACAAGTCGTGCTGTGAAGTACCCAATTATGAATTTTGTGAAAACCGAACATTTACCCAAATTGCTTAAGACTTTTTCAAACCAGCTATCCTCGGTTGCCATACCAGAAAAACTTGAAGATGCCTGTGAAAATAAAAACTGGGTTGACGCAATGAATGTGGAGATGGAAGCCCTTGAGAAAAATAACACTTGGGAACTTGTTAATTTACCGAGTGGAAAAAAACTTGTTGGGTGTAGATGTGTCTACTCCATTAAATATAATGCGGCAGGGGAGATTGAAAGGTATAAAGCATGCTTGGTTGCAAAAGGTTACACCCAAACTTATGGCATTGACTTCCAGGAGACTTTTTCTCTCGTAGCTAAACTTAACACAATTCGAGTTATTTTGTCAATTGCAGCTAATCTTGAGTGGCCATTGCACCAATTTGATGTGAAGAATGCATTCCTGTGTGGAAATTTGGAGAAAGAAATTTACATGGACATTCCTCCTGGTTTCTGTCATGAAGAAGGAGAGAAGAAGGTGTGCAAACTCAATAAGGCACTATATGGCTTGAAGCAATCACCCAGAGAATGGTTCAGACGATTCAGAAGCGCAATGAAGAACTATGGCTATGTGCAGGCAGATTCTGATCATACGCTATTCTTTAAGAGAAAAGCGAGTAAGATTGTATTGTTGATTATTTATGTCGATTACATGATCATTACTGGCAATGATGAAGAAGAGATGAAGGAGCTGAAACTGTAGCTCTCAAGAGAATTTGAGATGAAGGACTTAGGAGGGTTGAAATACTTCCTGGGTATTGAGGTCTCTAGAAGCAAGAAAGGTATATTTCTCTCCCAAAGAAAGTATATCTTGGACTTGTTGAGTGAGGTAGGGATGCTAGAGTGTAAACCTGCCGAAACTCCAATGGTGCAAAACTTGAAGTTGGAAATAAAATATGACCAAAATCCAGTAGACAAGGAGAGATATCAGAGATTAGTTGGGAAGCTTATATATTTATCTCATACTCGTCCTGATATAGCGTATGCAGTAGGAGTGGTGAGCAAATTTATGCATAAGCCAAGTGATGAGCATATGGATGCAGTCTTAAGAATACTGAGATACCTCAAGGGAACTCCAGGCAAGGGAATAAGTTTCTTGAAACATGGGCACCTAGATGTTGATGGCTTCACTGATGCAGACTGGGCTGGTAATGTCTTGGACCGGAAGTCAACTGCGGGATACTTTACCTTCGTTGGAGGTAATTTAGTGACTTGGAGGAGTAAAAAGCAAAATGTAGTTGCTTTGTCAAGTGCAGAAGCAGAGTTCCGAGGAATGGTCAAGGGAATCTGTGAATTGATATGGATAAAAAAGGTCTTAACAGAACTTGGACTCAAAAACACAAAAGAAATGAGACTATTCTGTGACAATAAAGCTGCCATTCAGATTTCTCATAATCCAGTACAACACGATCGTACCAAGTATATTGAGATTGATCGACATTTTCTCAAGGAGAAACTGGATTCCAAGGTGATCACATTGCCATTTGTAAAGTCGAGTGAGCAAGCTGCTGACATTCTAACAAAGACAATAGGTGGCAAGGAGTTTCAACAAGCCGTTAGTCGAATTGGAATGGTGGATATCTTCTTACCACGATGAGGGGGAGTGTAAAAGAAGCACCATGTCAAAGAAAGAAAGTCTCATGACTCATGAAGGATTAGATCATGACCCATGAAGAATTAGATCATGACTCATGAAGGAATCGTCAAAATAAGAAAATAAATTATCTGTATATTTCGGTCTAGTACCAGAGAGTAGTAAATCCATGTTAGATCGTTTCCATTTTTAAGAAAGATTATTGCCTTTACTTGGAGATGTAATAGTTGTATTGCTCTATGATATAAGGAGCATATGCAACCCTTAATTTATTATTCTGTAATACAAGAAATCTGATAATAAATAAAATTGGGAGGGAAGGAGTTCATGGGAGCGCTGTGTTCTTTAGTTTTATTTGATTAAATTTGTCACTTTATTATGAACTATATTTCCGATTAAAAAAAATATGGTTACTCTAGTCTCAAAATGAATTATTTTATCTTACGCCTATGGAAAAAAAAAAAAAAAAGATACATAACAGGCTTTGCATTAGCACAACAAAACAAAATTTTCTTTAGTGCATGTTTGAAACAAGGTAATAAGAGCAAAACAAATATGTGAATTTGATTGACATATTGTACAGTTTACTCTGTCATGCTTTTAAAAAAAAAAAAAAAACAAAACAAATATGAGTGAACTTTAGGCAACAAGGATGTTGCATTAGGAAACCTCGCACATAATAACATCATTACATAAATATTAAAGAGAAAAATAACTAAATGATAAAATCATAGATGCTCAGTGGTATTAATACAACAAAAATTGCATTATGGAAGCCACATCAATTTATAATAATCTGACAAGAGAGGGGGAAAAGCGGGAATCAAAATCCACTTAATTTTACCAATGATCTCAACATAGGCAAGCAAATTCTTAATCAGCTGATACTACTACAAAAGCACAGTTTGTACACGGACTTTAAATGAAGTAGCTACATGGATTTGGAAACGTGTGTAATCTTAGGGTGTAGGAATATGCAATCATTTATACACGGATAATTATCCGTGTATGATTATACTAATCCTACACGGATTATTCATAAAGAGCCGCGCGTGTGGAAAACCTCCCAAAGTACATCTCACCGCAAGAGAGCTACACGTTTTTTTAATAAATATCCGTGTAGGAATAGGAAACCTCCCAAAGTACATCTCACCGTAAGAGACCTACACGGACTTTAAATGAAGTAGTTACACGGATTTGGAAACGTGTATAATCTTAGGGTATAAGAATATGCAATCATTTACACACAGATAATTATCCGTGTACGATTATACTAATTCTACACGGATTATTCATAAAGAGCCGCGCGTGTGGAAAACCTCCCAAAGTACATCTCACCACAAGAGACCTACATGTAACAACACAAACCATCACAAAAAGCATAAAAAGGATAAGAAATAGGAAACATACTGTTATCAGCACCCTCAGTAAATTAATCATGTCTCAACCCGCTGTTCTCTGGAGCCCAGATATAGTTGTAATTGGCTTTCACAAGTAAGATACATTGACACCAATTTCACACAGACTATGAATGAGAATGTTGTAGGTGAGTACACACCAGGCACAACACCTTCAGCAACCATTTCATATAACATCCTCAAAGCACCATGAATAAGACTGATGTAAGTATGCAAATTGCAAACAAGTCCACAAGAAGGCATTTGTTCGAACACCTTCCGTGCTGTAATAACATCTCTATTTTTACAGAGGTCATCAATGATAGTTGTACAAGTGATCAAGTTGGGCTTCACTTCTACAGCCATACCAATCTCAACCTCTTTGAAAAAGCCATGGATAAGCCATCCCAAGTCTGGTGAGAGGCATAATATCAAATTAGGAGTGCATCCCATGAGAGGCATTTTAGCAAACACCTTAACTGCAAGAACAATCTGCTTCATTGCGAATTCACATCCTCTCCAATATTGCACAAGGGAATCTTTTACAATTAGTGTAGCAAACACCTTAACTGCAAGAACAATCTGCTTGATTGCAAATTCACATCCTCTCCAATATTGCACAAGGGAATCTTTTACAATTAGTGAACCCAGACCATACTTTTTAACTTGGCACGAATCTCAAAACCCTCTCAAAGCCCAATAATACTGCCCCCTGCACTAGCCCAAATCCCAAAGCAGAAAAATTTAATCTCAAACCGTAAAGTGAGATCCATCCTCTACAGTATTGGAGAGGAGTTGAATCCCTTCATTGCACAGAGTCACTTGATCACTATATGTGCTTGAGGTTGAGAGTTCGATCCCCTCTCACAACTTTGCAGCTAAATTGTTCACATATCAACTCAAAATTTGAGATATCTAAAAGGGATGTGAATTCATTAACAATGGAGTATCTGGTTTGGCTTTATACAGCACACCAATCATAGACAATGCCATCAAGAAATCTTTTGCATGTGACAAATCATATGTACAGTACATTTTATCGGGCTCTTACAGAGGACAATTTCTCAGATCTCCATTCTTATACTTACATCATCGATCATTGGGTCTTTGCAACAGTGAATTTAATGTAACTTCTCAAAAAAAAAAAAAAAAAACCAAGTACTAGAAAATATTTTTTAGATGAAATTTAAAAAGGATTTTCTTAAATTGAATTACAAGGGTAATTAGCTAATTTTTTTTAAGAAAAAAAACTACCATTAATAAATTTATCAGCAAAGGCAGAGGATTGCTCTATGCCAAGTAGCAAATTTTTATAAATAGTTCACAATTAAGAGTGACAACATAGAGAAATCATGAAATGCTGCAGTATTATCATGTTCCAGCTTAGTGGTATTGACAACATAGAGAAATCATGAAAATGGTTTATAATATGTGCGCATTATAATATCATTGGCATCCTAGAGGTCAATGTAGCAAGGAGTAATGTAAGAAAATCATGTGCAGATACTGTAGACGAATACCATAGTTGTCTAAAAAGGGATAACAAATCCCTCACAGCTTAAAAAAAAATGAAACAATCATTTAAAATAAGAAACAATATTAAGCAAAAGGAAAGGAATTCAACAGAACAAAGATGCATATACGAAGTGTTGTGAAGACCCTCAGCAAACTTCATAATTTTATTTAAACATGCTGTTCTCTGGAACCCATATAAAAATGTACACGGTTCACTTTGCAGCAGTGGCAGCAAACTGTTATCACTTATGTGGCAGCTCATTAGAACTCCAACACAGTGACATTTGGATATATGCTTGTATAAGTTTGAAGTAGAGAAATGACACATTTGCTCTCGAAAACTGACTAATTAGAAGACTGACAATTTCATGTATGATATTATGAAATTAAAGGGGAGAATACGTAATTTCAAAGTTTTTGAGGGGTATACATGAAATTCCCCCAAATTTATATATGGAGTGAGGCTATGGTACTTTTCAAAGCACATAAGGGTCCGTGCTATGGATTAATATCTCCGTTAAAAAAGTCCAAATAATCGACCCGAATCGTTCAACATGACCTCCATATTAAAGGTCCACGTTCTATATAACACATTAATGTTCAATAAATTATATAACGCATATGACCACTTTAATAGAGTATAAAATTAACAGTATACAATACAAAATTATTTTACATTTAGTTCAACATTGGATTAATGATCCAACAACATTGGAAAGCAAAAACATAAGAAGCCAAATTTACTTGGATACAAGAGCAAACCAAACAAAATAAAAATAGAAAAAGAAAAGAAAAATTACCAATATTACAGGCTTATTAAGAGAACAAGATTGCAAATAGTAAAAGGATCGATACTATTATGTAAATTATTTTTTGGGCTTGTAATATCCATACATAGAGTAGAATGTCTGAAGTGCAGAAAGAATTAGCAGAGTCACGGCAGCGACCACCGAGATGCACGCCCATGGACTACTGCAGTAGTTTTGTCGCAAGCTTGCTGATCTACGGTGCCAACATGATTTGTAGTATTTCTGCACATCCTTATACAAGCCGGAGAAACGATTTGTATTGTAGTCGATGAAACAAAAGTTACCGATATCATTGAAGAAAGTGGCGGCCATCTCATGGCTGCTCAGGGTGTTATAGATAACACCGCATGTCTGAAGTAACTTCACATCCATTTTGGAATCAATGAGTGCATCCATCAGTTTCATGTAACAGCAAAAAGTTCGCATTCTGGGTACGATGGAATTCTCAAAGGCGATGAGATTCACTAATAAGGTTATCTGCCTTGAGTCAATCTTTAGGCGTGGCATCCGCATGATGCCATTGGAAAAAATAACATCCAAATGACAATTATCTTTAAGTTTCTCAAATTCTATACCGGCCATCTTTTGAAGTTCAGTTGCATTCGCTATCACCATTGATGCCATCTCAAAAGAGTGAGAACGACCTTCTTCTATCTTCTCAGAAAGAACTCTTTCCCTTTCATAAAGATTTTGTCCCAGTTCAGAAAGTTTCATATACTCCTGAGGTGACAAGGAGCATCTCCAATAAAGATCGAGCAAATGAGCTGCTTCTTTGCTACACATGGCATTATGATTGATTGTCCATGACATATCCAAGCATATAAACGGTTCAAGGACAGTATTAAAGGAGGGGAACCTATTGCCATACATGCTTATGAAAATCGTTTCATAGACCTCCTTGATAAAAAACAGGGGAATTTGATTTTCCAGCAGAAGCAAGTCAGATCTTACCTCTTTTATGTGCACATCTAGGAAAGCCATGCTCTCCTGTCCCTGTTGAGAGAGAGCAAGAATTGTTCGAATAATAAAGCAACTGTCAAGTACTAGCATTCGAACAAAATTCTCAGGATGTCCACGGTCAAACCATACTTTGCCTGACCTGTCATTACTTTCTTTATAGTAATCACGAGCTTTCTTTCCAGAATCCATAAATTGATCCAAAGACCAAGGCCGGCACTGTGGGATGGCTTCTTCCAAAGGTCTGTGAGGGTTTCTCACACCAGTTCCTTTGTTTTCCCGAATTATTACTGGCATCCACTGGCGTTTTAGACTTTCCATGTGTTCGAGGTTTTCTCATCCATGGTAGTACGGGCCAATAGAAACTAGCTTGGGCTCAAAATTAGATTCTCTACCGTATCTGATGTGCTCTGGGGCATAGAAAATAGAATTCTTGTGCTTTGCTTCGGTTCCTTCGACCTGCGGGTCCTCTGCGGCTGATGTTCCTCCGACCTGCGGGTCCTCTGTGGCTGATGTTCCTCCGACCTGCGGGTCCTTTGCGGCTGATCTTCCTTGGCCCATTTTGGTGTGAAAAGTGGATATGATAGAGGGTGTTTTGTGGGTATATTTCGTGTTATATGTGGTTTATTTTGTAGTTTGATAATCATACGGTAGGGGGTATGAGGGTTTATATTGTTTTCTTCAATTGTGGGACATGTCTTTCTGCAGTTCTACTTAATCAATGGTTACAGCTGTGGTGGAATTTAAAATTGAACTCATTAATTATTTGCAAGTCGTTACAATTTATTATGGTTCATAAGCAACAACAAATCATTACAGCTTTACAATCAAATATGGACTAGATCCCTATTTTTCCTCAAAAAAACAAAAAATCATTACATCTTTAAAAATTCAGACATTTGACAAAATTAACGCTAGCTACAATTTAAAATTTTTTATGTGGTATGAATGAAAAAACTGTGGCATTTGATCACATATATTTTACTTCCGCCAAGATATATATACCAGGTGCCCTTGTATATGTCAAGTGACAAGGACAGTCGCTGACATCTAACAATGGTGAAAAGCCTCATTGAAGTTTCATCAATATATATAATAAGGTATACGCGAGAAAGGGTCGAACATTCAATATTTCAATTACCCAGTCACGGAAGATTTGACTTTCCATGTCAACGAACTATATGACATAATTATGCCTTTTCGGACAAATTCTATGGCGCAATACGAATTTATAGAAAATATTTTGATTAACAAGCAATTACTTATTAATTATTCGTCTGGCCTACTTAATTAATTCCCCATAGATTTGGATCTAAATTTTATTCTAACACCTGATTCTAAGTAAAATGTTGGGGAAAGAATAAATTGGTTGGATTAATTTCATGTTATTTTCGCTAGGAAAATTGGCTTCCTTCTCTCTTATCATTTTTTTTTTGTTAATTAAATTTATTGTTCTCCAATTTTCGTGGGAATTTTTGTAGTAGGAAAATAGGATATAAAACATCTATTTCTCATTACCTATATTTATTAATTTGATAGATTTTTTATAAATTATTATTTTTCCTGACAAAAAATAAATATTTCATTAATTAATTGTTTAATATTTATTGTAATTTCATTTTTTTTTTATTGAAATGTTTTAGTAAATTAAAAAATTCCCTTTGTTTTATTTTTTTATCAATTAGAATTAGTATTGATATCAAGTATTTTGAAGAGAAAAATAGAAAATTACACGATAATTACAATGGTGCAACCGAATAATTATTTCAGCAGAGATGAAAACACATTGTAATATATAGAGAGCGCTATCATCATCATCACGATCATTATTGTTATTTTGTATATAATGAACTGATCATTTATTATAATTTATAAATCATACAAATAATAAATTGAAACTTTGTACTGTTAAACTAAATGATTGTTTGGTCCAGTCGGAATCGGTAATTTTCTAATAAATATGTACTTTGATATTTGACCCATTCTTTACTAAATTTTCTGCTCAATATAATTGCTTGATCAAGTCATGTTAATTAAATACAATGAATGTATAAGCTCCTTTCTTAATTTGGTTATCGTTTATACGGCTGGAATTAATATTTTTTAATAAATCTTGACCCAACTCTTCTGTACACAGTTGTTACGATGGTGCTTTATTTGACGTAATAAAGGGATATTGTAGATAAATCCAAACACGGGGAACATAATAGGTCCGAAGCCCTTCGGACCATCTTAATTCACTACTACAAAAATGTTAATCATATATACAAGGCATGCATATCCTATATGGATGCGATAAAAATCCAAATAAACGATGTGTAAAGAGAGGAGATGCTCATGCGAAAATGGTGGAATCAATATCTCTTATAAAAGGATATTGGGAAAAGCGGGCATAAAGTTTATAATACATGAGATAAAAAATAAACGGATTGAAAAAGAAAAAACTTCTATGGGGAATAGAAAAGGCAAAAAAGAGGAGCCCTGCATAATTTACTTGAAATAGAAACAATCCAACAAAATAGGGATTTATCTAACCATCAATATCACATTTGGGCCACATATAAAACTAAATTAGATGAAATGTACAGAGAAAAAGAGATTTATTGACAACAAAGGTCTAAACAAAAGTGGTAGAGAATTATATTAAATGTTGGTGAGATCGAGACATATCATATTCTTATTATAAATAGTTATTAGGACATGCAACCAGGACAAAAGTTAGCATTAATACAAGATAACTTCTGGATTAAATAGACTAAAATAACTATAGAGGACTAACAATTATTAGAACAGCCTTTCAATGAGGAAGAAGTAAAAACAAAGCCATATTTGAACCTATAGAGCACCAGGTCCTCGTGGGTTTTCTTTTTAAGTTTTAGGTACATAGTGAAAGAGAATATATTGAAGGTGGTTACTATATTTATCATAATAATATTAATATCTAGAAACTCAATAATGCTAGTATATGCCTCATACATGAAAAGATCATGTTAATATCAGGAAATTTAGACCCATTAGTTTGCTTAATTGTAGGTTTAAGATCATCTATAAGATGTTAACAAATAAACTAGAGTTAGCAATGCATAGATTGATAGATGTTACTCAATCGGCTTTCCTTAAGAATAGGTTTATTTTGGATAATGTCCTTCCAAGTAGTGAATTGATTGATCATTGTAAAATCACAAATCCACAAGATGTGGTGATAAAAATTGACTTTGAGTGAGTGGGGATTCTTAGTAGACAATATATAAAAGAAGTTACAAGCTAGGTTGGACTGGACAATTAATTACTCTCTATAAGTGGTAGATTAATATAAGTTAATGTTGTACTTAGTGATTTTCCTCTGTATGCCTTGTCGCTCTATAAAATACCTGTTAAGATACAAAAAAAATGGCAACAATAAATTCTTATGGCAAGGAGTAGGGAAAAGACGGAGAACTTATATATTGATTAATTGAAAAACTGTGTGCTTGGGAAAAGATTGGGGAGGACTAGGGATTTTGGAAATAAAACAAATGAATATGCACTGTTCTAAAAAAGGTGGTGGAGATTTACATATCCAAATTATCAAGGAATGTGGAAGAACATTATCCATGCTAAATATTATACACAACAGTCAAATTGCCCTTTTCCACAATTTTGAAATTTTTTTTTTTTTTTTTTTTTTTTTTTTTTTTTTTTTTTTTTTTTTTTTTTTTTTTTTTTTTTTTTTTTTTTTTTTTTTTTTGTTAAAAAAAGCCATAGAATTTAACTTGATATGCCTTTACCTGACCAACTACCTAATACTACGCAGGCTCTTCAAACAGCGCTTTTGAGCTTTCTTCAGGATTTGGCCCGAACTGTTCGGCAGATTCCCACGCCTTACGCACCCGTTCGCCACTTTGTTCTCAACGCTTTGCCCTTGACTCCAAAACGAGGCCCTGAGAAAACAGCCCTAGCGACCGCCCTACTCTTTTGAAGCTGGGCGAGACTACTGAAGCTAGGAGCCTCTTTTCCTTCTGAACAGCTCCACGAAAACAACGTTCGACTTGCATGTGTTAAGCATATAGCTAGCGTTCCTTCTGAGCCAGGATCAAACTCAGTGATGAACTAGAATTATGAAAACTGAATTTGGTACAAAAAACCTAGTGAACCAAACAAAACCAAAGAAAAAAGACACACACTTTTGACGATCAAAACCAATGAAAAATCCGAACTCATTCATACAAACTACATACCACGTAACTATATAGTAGTTTCTGAAAGCACAGAGCAAAAAGGAAAAAGAAGCAATGTTCATAATACACGGCTATATGATAACAAAAATAAACATGATTTTATACTTTATGCATTTTCAAACATTTAAGTTCAATTAATTTATTTTTTTTTTTTTTTTTTTTTTTTTATTTTTTTTTTTATTTTTTTTTTTTTTTTTTTTTTTTTTTTTTTTTTTTTTTTTTTTTTTTTTTTAATTATTTTTTTTTTAATAATTTTATTATTTTTTTATTTTTTTTTTTTTTTTTTTTTTTTTTTTTATATTTTTTTTTTTTTTTTTTTTTTTTTTAAAAAAAAAAAAAAAAAAAAAAAAAAAATTAATATTTTTTAATTTTATTTTAATTAAAATAAAAAAAAATATAATTTTTTTTTTTTTTCCTTTTTTTTTTTTTTTTTTTTTTTTTTATTTTTTTTTTTTTTTTTTTTTTTTTTTTTTTTTTTTTTTTTTTTTTTTTTTTTTTTTTTTTTTTTTTTTTTTTTTTTTTTTTTTTTTTTTTTTTTTTTTTTTTTTGGTTTTTTTTTTTTTTTTTTTTCCCCTTTTTTTTTTTTTTTTTTTTTTTTTTTTTCTGGGGGTTTTTTTTTTTTAAAATTAAATTTTTTTTAGGAGGTTTTAATGGTTTATGAAATCTTTCTTTCTTTGTCCCAACGGAGAAAGAAAGTTCACCTTCCTTGACATTTATGCATGCACCCGCCGTTGCGAATAAAGCTCTACCCAAAAGGACCGTTGGTAGAGCATCCGTTTTAATGACAACGAAATCGGCAGGAATTTTAATATTTCCAATTCTTACTTCAACGTTTTTCAAAATACCAAGAGGAGATCGTTCGGTTCCTTGTTTAATCATATCTATTCGGTTTGTTTAAATTCATGTTTGATATGATGGAGTTTCTAACCTAATATGTTAAAAAGTGTCACTTCCGTGAATTAATAACGTGTGTAAATAATTATATTTATCTAGACCATGAAGTTCTTTGTTAGTCTATCATCTCCTTAGGTATTGGTACTTAATGGTTTAGCTGGCCAAAGCAACTCATACCAATTTCTAAGTTGATTCAAGATGTCCCGACTTAAGATTTTGGTTCTACCGATTGAGTCTCGACCTAAACCCTAACCTTAATTCCTATAGTTCCGATTTAGATTAAAAGATTTGTATACTCTTAACCTAAATCCTAATGGCTTTGTGACATAATTGATATTATCATATATGATCCATTCTACCTTCAAAGTCTAAAAGACCTCAAGCGGGATAACTATAATTCAAGTACAAATTATGAGAACCACAAAGAATAAATCACAGAAATTAACAATCAAATCAATCAATCATCATAAAAACAAAGATCCAAATAGAATAAAATCAAACAAGTTATGCATTTGACCTACACCCCTAGAGAGGAAGTTAGTCTCTCATGGAAATGCAAAACTTACAAAAGAAATTCATTACAAGTTGGCTAAAACAAAGAGAGATTAAAAGAGTAATGATTACAACCCTTACTACAATGGTGATCTCTTGCCTTCCTTGCTTGCTCTGAAAATTCTACTCCTCTTCTCCAAATCTAAACTCTAGATCTCACTTTTTGCTCTAAGGAGATGTGTAAAAATGGAATGAATATCTTTTGAGCAGAATTTTTCTTGTTTTATAGCCTAGAATACACCCTACAAACGTGGGGAACAGTGTCCCACACGTTCTCTATAATTGGACTCACTAACTATTGCCAACCGGGCATGATCTGGACCTTCCAAAAATAGCGAAACTGCATTTTTAGTCTGAATGCGGCGCGCACTGCGATCAATGCGGGTCGCACTGGGGCTTAGTTTCCTTATTTAACTTCCTGCGCCTTCGGAGTGCGGCCCGCACTGGGGTCACTGCGGGTCGCATTATGGTCATTACTTTTCTTCTTGTATTTCCGGATTTTCTGAAATTTTGACTAAATTCTCAGTGCGGCCCGCACTAAAAGTCAGTGCGGGTCGCATTCCCCTCAGTCTGCCTTCTGGTTGAGCACAATCTTGAAAATTTTCTCTAAGTATTGAGTGCAGCCCGCACTGATCGCAGTGCGGGTCGCATTGGCATGTTTTCTCCAAAAATCCGTCTAAGTACAGAGTGCGGCCCGCGCTAACCTCCAGTGCAGGTCGCATTCCCCTCAGTTTGCTTTCCTTCCTTGCGCAGAGCCTTTGGGATTTGACTAAGTGCTGAGTGCGGGTCGCATTGAGTGTTTTTTCGTTGTTTTCTGTATTTTAAAGCAAGGAAATGTAATATTTTGATTCGGAATGCAATATAGGTTTTTGATATACCAAAATACAAGATATTTAGAACATTTACATTGTGAAACCAAGATAGAACATATCTAAATGTATATATATTTCACGCTTATCACTCAAACAGGACCATGTCACAGTGAACTGATTCATAACATGCATATAATAAATATCTCCGCAAGCAAGGATACAGGTTTTGTACTCTGTGCATTCTGATTTTATAATTAACCAACCGATAAACATTTAATAAGAAAACTGGGAGAGTTTTTTTTTTGTTTCTAACCACTTTAATTGGTAATTTCTCAATCCGTATCCTTGCGAAACAATTTTGGCACAGATTGAGCATGTATTTATAAATTTGGAGGTCAAAACAAAGTTTCGAACTCATGTTTTATGTTCTTCCCATGTTTCCTTTAATAACGAAGAAAATCCAAGGATTTTAGTTTATAAAGTTTCAGTACTAAAAAGCTAATTCATATTTTCTATTTTTGCTTTGTAGATTTAGCAACTAAAGGTGTCAATGTTGAGATCTTTAAAAGAGCAACGTTGTGGGTAAAATAAACCATTGGGAATCTCATATTTCTGTAAAAGGATTTTTTTTTTTTTCTTTGATTTTTTATCTACTTCAGTTATGCCTGTTGTTTTGTGATCATTAATTTCGTTTGGGTTGTATTTTCCCATTAATTCTTTTTTGTTTCTTTATGTGGTCAAAGCTTACTATGGTAAAAAAAAAAAAAAATAGTTGTCCGGACGATACCTGGACTATTTTATCCAGACAAGGAAAATCATTAACGTTGGAATTTTTATTTTCTTTTTCTTTTTTGAGGAAGATGTACTCCGGATTTAACCAAACCTTAATTATTTGACCCATTTTTGAACTCATCCATTACTTCATTGTTTATATTGTTTTGTCAATGTGAATGAGTTATGTATAATTTTGAATATAGCTAAAGTCTCACCTGTTGCAAATTTAAACAAAAATCTATATTGTATGCTAATTGATATAATTATTAGTCTGATTCAGGATGAAATTCAGAGCGAGCGCAATTACTTTTTATTTTATTTTATTTGTGTTAATATTTGGTGATTGGGCATTTAGGTCCGACAAGAGAAATGGGTGACAAGCTGAAATTAAAATAAAGAGAAATGGGTGACAACCTGGCATTTTGACACGCGCAGAGCAAGATGTTAATATTCTATCCTAATTTTATTTTATTTATTTTAATTTTATTTATGTCCATGCATGTGTATGCGATCACATTAGACTTTTGCAACCATTAAGAAACATTCTTGGCACCGTACATATCTCCTATTTTTTAAAACCCATCAATTAGCATACAATATATATGTTCTTTTTCCATAGCAGTCAAACTGACATGGCCTTCTCTACAATAACATTAGAGTATAGACCTTTAATTAATACCTTATAGACAATTACATTTGAGAGCATCATTTACTTGCCTTTTATTTCCATAAAACCCTTAATTAATGATGTATAGGTATGAACATTTGACCTAAAATTGCACAAGCCATAGCCAAATCCCCAACTTTGCAAATGGTACCAATCAATAGGTAATCACATTATGTTGTAAACCACTCACAGACAATTTCATCGAGCATCTCATAGGCCTCCATTCTAAAGCTTCCACATCAACTTGAGGAGGTAGATTTACCAAAATATCCTTGGCTTCACTTATGCAACTAAAAACACACACAGAAAAAATTACCATAGTAAAACTTACCTTATCTGACAAAGCACCTTTTTTGGCTTTTCATCCAGAAGCTTCTTTGCTGCCTCAACACGGTTGCTTTTACATAAGGCCTTGATCAAGATGTTATACATGTAAAGTGTAAATATTTGGTTGGACCCATCTCTCTTCATGTCGCTATACAGTGGGCTTATCATGCTAAATCTGTTCTCTTTAAGCAACACATCAAAAAGGTGATTACCGACCCTAGAAGTATGGTTACAGCCAAGCTCATTTGCATGGTAAAAGGTCTTTAAGGGCTTGCATCACAGAAACTGTTTGAGAATATTCTTCTATGAGTGTAATCATAATCTCTCCTCTACAAAATACCTTTTCTAGCCTCATTTGTTGTAACAGGTACTCGACCATATCTAGTTCAAAAGATAGACATAATCTCTTATCATGTCTTGGTACCTGAGAATTGAAGTAGGCAAGTGATCGGGAGGTATTTCGGCGGAAGTGAGAGAATTGTGTGCTTTGCTGTCTCTTTTTATGGGTTATCAAATTCTCACCATACCTATTGCATCGCTGCAGAAATTCCATGAAATCAACCTAAATATATGAGTATAAATGAAACAGATATGAAGGGAACAATGATACAACCATATCTGTGCCCCAATTTAATTGAGCGGATACAGATACAAAAATACTAAAAATAATGGTGAAATTCAAAACCAAATTACTTGATGTCCATAAGAGCAGTCATCTTTGAAGGAGATCCAGAACAATACAAATCATCACAAAAGCATGAAAAGGATAAGAAAACAGAAATATACTGTTATCAGCACCCTCAGTAAATTAATCATGTCTCAACCCGCTGTTCTCTGGAGCCCAGATATAAATGTAATTGGCTTTCACAAGTAAAGATACATTGACACCAATTTCACACAGACTATGAATAAGAATGTTGTAGGTGAGTAAACACCTGGAACAACACCCTCAGCAACCATTTCATAAAACATCATCAAAGCACCATGAATAAGACTGCAGTAAGTATGCAAATTGCCGTCATTTTTATTTATGCCCACCATTAAATATAATTTGCCAACTATAATTGTTCACATATCAACTCAAAATTTGAGATATCTAAAGGGAATGCGAATTCATTTACAATGGAGTAACTGGTTTGGCTTTATACAGCACACCAATCATAGACAATGCCGATCAGGAAATCTTTTGCATGTGACAAATCACATGTACAGTACATTTTTATCGGGCTCCTACAGAGGACAGTTTCTCAGATCTCCATTCTTATACTTACATCATCATTGGGTCTTTGCAACAGTGAATTTAATGTAACTTCTCAAAAAAAAAAAAAAAAAAGTACTAGAAAATATTTTTTAAATGAAATTTAAAAAGGATTTTCTTAAATTGAATTACAAGGGTAATTAGCTAATTTTATTTAGACAAAAAAACTACCATTGATAAATTTATCAGAAAAGGCAGAGGATTGCTCTATGCCAAGTAGCAATTTTTTATAAATAGTTAACAATTAAGAGTGACAACATAGAGAAATCATGAAATGCTGTAGTATTATCATTTTCCAGCTTAGTGGTAGTGACAACATAGAGAAATCATGAAAATGGTTTATAATATGTGTGCATTATAATCTATCATTGGCATCCTAGAGGTCAATGTGGCAAGCAGTAATGTAAGAAAATCATGTGCAGATACTGTAGACGAATACCATAGTTGTGTAAAAAGGGATAACAAGTCCCTCACAGCTAAAAAAAAATGAAACAATAATTTAAAATAAGAAACAATATTAAGCAAAAGGAAAGGAATTCAACAGAGCAAAGACGCATATACGAAGTGTTGTGAAGACCCTCAGCAAACTTCATAATTTTATTTAAACATGCTGTTCTCTGGAACCCATATAAAAATGTACACGGTTCACTTTGCAGCAGTGGCAGCAAACTGTTATCACTTATGTGGCAGCTCATGAGAACTCCAACACAGTGACATTTGGATATATGCTTGTATAAGTTTGAAGTAGAGAAATGACACATTTGCCCTCAAAAACTGACTAATTAGAAGACTGACAATTTCATGTATGATTTTATGAAATTAAAGGGGAAAATACGTAATTTCGAAGTTTTTGACGGGTATACATGAAATTCCCCCAAATTTATATATGGAGTGAGGCTATGGTACTTTTCAAAGCACAGAACGGTCTGTGCTATGGATTAATATCTCCGTTAAAAAAGTCTAAATAATTGATCCGAATCATTCAACATGACCTCCATATAAAAATGTACTTGGAGACCAAATTGAGTTTAAGTTCACAAGAGACTTGGTGAGCTTAAGAACACCCTAGTTCTACTCTATATATTCCATCAAAACTTCATAATTTCGTGATCTTAAGATAAGGGTTGCCAATCAGCCACTTAACCATAGTTCTTGTAGTACATCTTATCGGGCTTCAACAGAGAACATTTTTTTCGGATCTATACTTATTACTACATCACCGGGTCTTCACAACAAAAACAAATACAATGCATGTTTTTTGTTTAAAAAAAAGCAATAATTTATCAAAATTTCATAAAAGTTTTCTATAAAATTATTTTCTTTTCAGAAAGTTCAAAGATTGAATTAAAGTCTAAGTCATCATCATCCCTTTTAAAAAAATAAAAAAATAAAAAACAGAAGCAGAAAGCAGAAAGAGAGTTTCCCAATTAGACCAAGTTATCATTCCTTTATGTAAATTCAAAAAGGAGAAGATTTCCACATCTTCACTAGCACCTCATCAATCAAAATTGGCAAAGCACATTTTTTTGGCATTTCTTCCAGAAGCTTCCATGCTGCCTCATCACGGTTGTTTATACACAAGGCCTTGATCAAGATGTTATACATGTAAATCTGTCCTAGCAGATCTGTTCTCTTTAAACAATGCATCAAAAAGGTGATTCTATACCTTAAGAGTACGGTTACACCTGAGCTCATTTGCACGAAAAAAGGTCTTAAGGGCTTGAATCAAAGAACCTGTTTGAGAATATGCTTCTAATCTCTTTTCTGCATAATACCTTTTCTAGCCTCATTTGCTTCCTCCTTCCCCCTCGACAGAGAACGAAAGGTTGAAGGGTATCACTGGGAATAAAAAGAGCACCAGCTTTTGCCAAATGAATTGTCGCCGAATCTCAATCATTTTCACGAGAAAAATTTGAGGCAAAATTCTCTCCAAATCATCCAAAGTGAAGTCATTTCCCGTAGCTGATTGTGTTCTTTTCAGAGGATTCAAAACAACGTCAATTCTATTTCATGTTTTAGTTGGGAAATTGTTGTTCCAATCATCAAGTGCAGGATGTTATTGGGTCTTCAGACAGTTTATAAAGGCTAGAATTACCATTTCCAAATGCCAAGTCTCTGGAGCCCTAATTTTAAAAATGTGTAAATTACACCTTGTATGAATGCCAAGTATCAATGGGAGTGATGAAAGGGAGGAAAGAGAAGAAAATTTCATCAACAAAAACTGTAGCAAGCAGTAATTTAATAAAATCATGTGCTGCTACTATAGACAAATACAAAAGTTAGCTAAATAGGGGATAAAGATGTCCCTCACAACTGGAAAAAAAACAATCATTTCAAATAAGAAACAATATCAAGCAAAAGGAAAGAGATTCAACAAAACCAAGATGCATATATTAAAAATGTTGTGAAGACCCTCAGCGAACTTCATAATTTTATTTCAACATATTTTCTCTGGGGCCCATATAAATATGTACATGGTTAACTTCATGTATAAATGATGTGTATGTGTGTACTTATGCATGTATGACATCTGATATTTTGCGTGACTTTTTTGGAAAATCTCAACCGTTCAAATACGTTTTGCATGAATCTCAAAGCTAAAATAATACTGGCCCCCCTGCACTATCCCCGAATAGTTGCGGACATGTCGGTCACACAAAATATGAGATATCTCAGAGGATATGCACTCCTAGAAGAGTGCATTTCTGTAGTAGGGAGAACGCAAATTCAGGTCATTTGGTAATAATCACAAGAGAAAAATATATATAGAGTGAGGCTATGGTACTTTGCAAAGTGCAGAATGGTCCATGCTATGTATCAATATCTCCGTTAACAAAATGCAAATGTACTTGGAGACCAAATTTTGGAGTTAAGCTCACAAAAGACTTGGTTAGCTTAAGAACACCTGAGTTCTACTCTATATACCGAAGAGTATCCTCTCCAATATGTGTAAAAGATTCCCTTCACTTTACGGTTTTAGATTTACTCTGCCACTTTGAGATTAGGGATAGCACAGGGCAGTGTATTATTTGGGATTTGAGACTCATGCATAAGTCCAATGAACGGTCTGGATCCACTAATTTTTTAAGATTCCCTTTTACGGTACCGGGGAGAATCTGAATTCCTCTATATACTCCATCACAACTTCCTAATTTAGTGCAAGAATAAGGGACCAGTATCCTCTGCGGAGTTTTGCGGTGCGGAGCTGATCGGACGGTCCAGATTTACTCTCATCCGGTGAGTGCTCGGGATGTTGGAGGGAGCAGTATTAATTTTGCTTTGAGATTCGTGCCAAAATCTTATTTGGTCCGTCTGATCAAAACGAACGGACCAGATTAAAAGAACCGCACGAACTCCACAGGTAAAAGCTTCGCAGAGGATGTGATTCCAGAATAAGGGTTGCCAATCAGCAGCCCCTTAACCATAACATCTTATCAGGCTTCAACAGAGAACATTCTTTTTCGGATCTATGTTTTTATACTTATTACTACATCACTGGGTCTTCACAACAAAAAACAAATACAATGCATGTTTATTGTTTAAAAAAGCAATAATTGATCGCAATTTCATAAAAGATTTCTATAAAATTATTTTTCTTATAAGAAAGTTCAAAAATTCAATTCAAGGTACAATACTTTGCTTAAGAAATAAATCATTAATTTTGAGCAAACAAAGACACTCTCTATTTGGACCTAAAAGGACAGAGCAAACTCAATAAACAAAGCATCAGATGAGAGAGCTTCCCAATTAGACCAAGTTATCATCCCATTTTGTAAATTCAAAATCAAGAAACAGATTTATCCCGTCTAAATACCCGTCTTCACTTGCGACTCATTAAACAAAATTGGCAAAAAAATTACAAGCACATTAGCAGCGAAAATAAATTATAATACACCATTAGCAGCTAAAACAAATTACAACCCTAAATCCCAAGAAAACAAATTATAATACGCCATTAGCAGCTAAAATATTTACCAAAAAAAGTAAGTAAACGAAAAGGGCATGCAATAACCAAAATGGAGATGGAGATGGAGATTCGGTACCTAAAGACTGAGAGGCGATCCGAGCGAGTAACACCCACCAAAAGCAAGCACTACTAGTACCGTACTAGGTTTAGGGTTTTTGAGCGGATATACCAGGGATGGTGATTGATACTTCATTTACTTATTTGTGCAAGCAATTGATTTTGGGCTCCACGGCCTGTTTAGGCCCAGATAGAACCCAGATTAGCTTAGGAGGCCGCTGTACTATGAAGTTCATAATCTATTGCCCCTCATAATTTTTTAAATTATATGCATATGGGCCTCTAATATAATGATTGTTCTGGAGCGAGTGAGTCTATGGTACTATGCACGGGTTGATCCGTAATACGAATTAATATTTTTATTTTTAAAATCTCAATAGTCAATCTGAACTGTTCAACATGATTTCCGTATGAATATCTACTTGCAGACCGAACTTTATATTTTTTAGATTATTTTTACTATTTTTTAGGACAGGTAGAAAATCACTTGATCTGAAAATTCTGGACCATCTAAAAACAGTAATTTTCTACCCATCTTAAAAACAGCAAAATAATTCTAAAAAAATATAAAATTTGGTTTGCAAGTATATATTCATATGAAAATTATTTTGAACGATTCGGATCGACTGTTAGGACTTTGAAAACAAAAATATTGTTTGGTTCGGATCAACTATTACGAACTAAATCGTGATATACATAGTACCATAGGCGCACTCATTGTTCTGCATAATTTTGGAACTAATTAATAATTACTATTTGGATTTCGTTGATATCGTCTTTCTTCTTTCACATGTAAATCTTTAGAGGAGAGCTAAATGCCTATATCATGTCTCTGGCGACCAAAATTCATTGTATATATATTGTTTGGTTCATTGTACTTGTATTGTTTCGGATGCAAACTATTATTTTGCTATAAAGAAGTATCTATTTCAATCTTATCATCGCACTGTTAGTGGCATTTATGTGGTCTCTATATTAAGCATTAGCCCCCTTCATTTATTAGGAATATATTTTTATGTTTAGTCCTCAAAATAATATTAAAAATGCGATTTTGCGCTCTTCCATGATCTCACCAATAAACAGCTTCTATAAGAATTCATATGTCGAAATAATCATATTTGCATGGAATATATTTCTTCTAGTTAGGTATATTTTGTTTTGTGTTTTAACTATTAATAAGGCTCTCTATATTAAGCGGTGTATTGATTTTTTTTCAAAAAATTAATAAATGCTGGTTTCTGTTTTTTTTTTTTTAAAAAGTATATGTGTTATTGTGTCCGATTCAAAATTCCATTCGTAGTCCTCATCTACTATCAAAAGAATTAATTTATGTTATTGTGTTTGTTTTGGAAGAAATGATATATAACGTACACACATAAATTATTTGGTTCATAATTTTATATCTTTTTTTTCAAGAGTGGATACCAGAATATTTGTTCGAGAATATATATATAATTTTATAAATTTCTCTTTTCTTAGAAACATATTCTTTAACTTGCATGATCAAAAATAAATAATGTAATATCTTTTTTTATCTTCTTTTTTTGTGTATACACACATATGTATGCAGAGTTTTTTATTCGGATAAATAAATTCATTTATCATAAGCTATCTAAAATTAATTTCTTATAGTCTCAAGAAGATTAGATGTACCTTATGCAATGTGATTTAGTATGTGCACTTCAAAATGTAATATATATCAGAGAGAGAGAGAGTGTGTTTGTTTTTGCATTATTTATCATGCATGTGTTGTTTGAGAGAGATTTTGCATGATCAATCATGCATGTAATGTTTGATTTTTATTTAAATATCTTAAACTTGTGATAGGAGCATATTGTTATACTAAAAAAAAAGTAAAACTAAAGTTAGTCTATGTCTATGTTGATGTCGAAATATGATAAAAAAAATAATTGTTTATTAATTATACATGCACAAGTTTACAAATTTTCAATTAAGATATTAGAGAAAATTAATGAACTATATTTATTTGCTTTTCTTTTACAGTATTTATAATTCAATTAATTTCAAATTTTATATTAAAAATAATTAAGTTAGAAATTTAACATTAAACTAATTTGTTTGTTATTTGTACATTTATTTGATTGTAAATTGAGAGAGATAAGGAAGACAGATTCTGGGATTTAAAATTAATCAGGTGTCATTTGATCTCATACGTACTATTATGATCTTAAATAAGCAATGAAAGAGCAAACAAATTATATTTAAACATATCATTTTTGTACTCATGAGTCATGTTTATTTTTTAATTTGTTCTTTAATAACTAAAATAGTAATGTTATTTTTCATTTTTTAAGCTTTCTTTTTTTAGTCAGAATTTATTTTTCCAAGAGCTATTTTGAATGCACATATTGTAATTTATACCAAATTTCCATAATTTGATCCATAGAGATAATACAATGATCAACGAAAACATACAAGTAAAAGATAGCTCAACTCTTTAATTGTGTAGGATGACAACTATATAATTAGAATTCTTGTGTCTGTTATCTAATTTTTATACTAATTGTCAACAACTATGACAAATTATCATTATACTAATTTTTATCTACATATTACGCGTGACGATTGACAATTGCTTGTTTATTAAAGAATTGTATTTCTAAAGAGATTGACCAAGGTTCTAAATAGCACGCTATAGCGCCGCTATAGTATTTTCAGATCATAAAAACTATGACGCTATCAGCGCTATAGTGCGCTATTTCGCGCTATAGCGGCGCTATTTGGGCATAGCGCTATTTTTTTAGCCCTTCCGCTATGATGCAATAAACACTATTTAAACCTTTGAGATTAACAATTACCTTTGAATTTAATTATTAAGACAATAAAATTACAAATCTGTCCTCATATCCTCAAGAAAAAATTATAGATCTGTGGCCATACTTTTTTTTTTCCAGCGGTTGCCTTCATAGACCGGTGGAATAGTTTTAATGTACATTTCCTCTTTACTGGCATTCTAACAAAAAACTTTAGGCCTACAAAAGCAGTAAGATAAAATTACAAAATGCATAGTTTTACTAAAATTTGCCAAACACTAATAATTTTAACCAAAAGCTGTAAACTTAACAAACAAAATGGGGAATGATATAAACAATATGTCAAGTAATGCATTATTTGCGGTTATCTTTTAATGAGAAAACAAAAAATTAATCCTGGGAAAACAAGTAAATAGAAGGGATAAAGCAAACCCTCACAAATAAAAAAATGTTAACAAAAGATACTATCAAAAAAAATGGAAATGAACACCTGCAGCAAATAAAACAAGAATATATGATGTTTTGTGAAGGCCCTGTTTTGGATCACCTGAAAATTATTTTTACAATAGGAAAATTTGTACAAGTATTCAAGCCACTGAATTGATTAAATGAAATATTTTTTTAATATCTCAGCTTATATTTCAAATATTTACAAAACAAATACTTGTTCAATTCTATATATTTAAATAACTTAAATAATGCAGACGAGATAAATAAAGATACATGTTAATTTTATTTGGGAATAAGATTCTGTCCAAATGGTTTTGGACCGGACACCGTCCAAAACCTCTAAAAATTGTACGATTAAAGTCTAAACAGTCAATCCGAACCGCTCAACATGATTTCCATATTAAAATGTGCTCAAAGATCAAATTTTATATTTTTTTTAATTGTTTATTATTTTTTAGATACGTATAACATCACTATTTCTGAATGGTCCAAAAACAATAATTTTGTACGTATCTAAAAAACTAGTAAAAAAATTTCAAAAAATATAAAATTTGGTGTCTGAGCACAATTTAATATGAAAATCATGTTAAACGGTTCGAATCGACTGTTTAAATTTTAATCGTACGATTTTTAGAGACTTTGAACGGTGTCCGGTCCAAAGCCATTTGGAGCAAACCTTATCCCTTTTAGTTGACCCTTAGAGAATGCAAATGAGGCAATTTAAGAGACACTCATTTAATATGTCCATTGGAGAGGTCAAACATCAACAGGTTTAGTGTATCATTAGTTAGTGGAACCAAATTCTCTGTCCCCAGGGGCAGAATTTTCTCTGACTCTGAGTCACTGATATGTGGGCCACATTAAAACTAAAAACTAATATTTAAATTTATAAATCCGTCTGGACCGAGCTAATAGATAACTTGTTTGTTAGCTGGCTATTAGTCACACACCCCTAACCCACATGTTAGTCTCACTAGGGAGCAGGAAAATCCTACCCCCAGGAGGACAGATGATCTCTTTCCTTAGTTAAGTACTTAATCTCTTTAATCTATGTACCAGTGACTCAATTACAGGTAGGTCTGCTAAATGAGTCGGGCTGACTCATGGACTTTGAGTCGGGCCCTAAAACGAGTCAAATTGAGCTGAATTTAATTTGAGCTCAGTCCAAACTCGGCCCGAACTCATTAATAAATCACCCTAACCTAACGAGCCGATCCCGATCTGAGTCCGAGTTCCCATTGAGCCGAGTTCCCAAGCTCAGCTCGTGCGCTTCCGCCCTCCGGCCTCCCTCCTCTTCGCTCTAATCAGCTCGCCTGGCCTCTTCTCCTCCTCCTCCTCTTCGCCTGAACAAATTTGCTGAAAGAAACGGTTAACTCTCTTGCTCCGATTTTCATGCATAAAAATTCGGATCTTTTGAGCTTAATTAGAAATTTATACTTGATTTTGAATGAAATCCATTAATTACCCAACCTTTATGCATCGGCTTTTACACTCAAATCAAGGAACTTTTACGATTGCAGATTTTACGAACTGGTAAAAGCAGCCATGATTGGTTTCTAGCTATTGAAACTGGTAAAAGACAGAGTTGCTGTTGTATGATATGTGATTATTGGTACGGTGAAACCAGACCTTACTGGTACATATATAACCAAATTGATCTTCCCTGTATGTCTATTCCAGTTTATATTTATAGTAAAAATGGTTTATAACTTTATATCTAGACTGTCTCATTTAAAATGGATGGTACAGAATTGATCTAGAATTATCAGATTGTTCCTATACTGCTGGAGAGGAGCCGAACTAGTTCTTAGTATAACAAGCAAGGAATGAAAATTTGGAAGTTGTGAATTATAATAGTTAGTTTAGAGGTAGCAAGATACAAGTAGGATCTCCTTTTCTTAGATGACATAATGAACAGTTCGTTCTTTCAGTATTGATATAATGCTCCCAAATTTGTCCCTGAAACTAAACTTATTTTAGCCAGTGGATATTTTTCACATTGCATAATCCGGATTGGATTGTTGCATCTTACAAAACACTTCATGCAGAAAAATAATAAAAACAAAAATAGTAAGCACTTTAAATTGTTTTGAGTTTTAAAAAAAAAAATTGACCAAACTATAAGAAACTAAAAAATTATCAGGAGTTCAGGACTGAAACGCAATTAATGAATGATATTTGAATATTGTTGTACCATTTCATGGTTTCATTGAAATGTCCATACCTTGTCACCAGAGTTTGGGTAACAGAGATTCAGGTTGCGTCTGTACTCTGTGCATTTTGCAAGTCATATAGCAGGCAAGTGCATTTGCTCTATAGGTCCCCAATTTCTCTTCTCCATACTCTGAATTTAACTGATATCCTTCTCTGCATGCCAGCCATCCACAGGGACTATACAGGTTGTCTGTACTCGAAGGATTGGTTTGCCTCTATTGATGGAAGCTTCAACTTGGACCAATTTCGTCCATTCATGCCGAATTCTTGATTGGTGTTAGAGGTAAATAGTTTATTTATCAGCTCCTAAATTAATATTAATTATATGACACTTTTTTGTTTTCTTTGTTTTTGTTTGTACTTTAGCTAAAATTTAATCTGGTACACAAATTTGACCTGCACAAAATCACTAGTTCAGCCAGCTAGAAAACTTAGAAAAATATGAAATGGATTAAGGGTGAAGAACATGTTTATATAAATAAGTAACAAATTTCATCTTATGGTATCAGGTCTTTATTTAGAAATTTGGAGAAGGAATAACTTTGGAAGATGAAGGGTTCACTCAGCCTCTTCAAATGGCGCCAGTGGAGAATTAGAAGTTTTAAGGGTTTTTAGTGCTTAATTGTCTATTTTAGTATTTTTGCTTTCTGTAGGGACATATTTGCATTTTGTGATTAAGTTTGTTTTGTCAGCAAGTTAGTTGTTGGAGGTTGTTTCTTATTTTGCTTAGTGTGCAAGTATTTGTTTAGTGTGATTTTGCTTTGAATTTTTGAATTTTTATTAGAAGTTACGCTTAATAGTTACTCAGATCTTTTGATAAATTTTGGTGTTCAAGTTAATAGTGCTATTACTGTCATGATATATATTTTTGGTGGTTGTAATTAGTATGTTTGCATGCTAGTCTGTTTAAAACATAACTGGAGCCAATTAAACTGACTGTTCGAATAGTAGCAGCAGCAATTTTACTTTATTCTTTTTACAAAATTGAAGTTCCTCTGGTCCCATATTTGCTACAAAATTTGCAAACGGCATGTTAAACGAATCAATGTCATTTTTCAAGACACTACAAGCTCTGTAGAACTAGAACCAATGTTGGGGATATACACAGCCTTTGAAATATATTACATAAATTTTGGGGTTTAAACTTGAGTTCGGGCCTTTGAGATCTTCCAATTGATTAATTGATTGGATTTGAGCCGATTTTGGGCCAGACTTAGAGAATCTAATGGACCGAGCCGAGTCGAGCTTTATCATTCAAAGTTGGGTTTGAGCCGAGTTGTTAGCAGGCCTAATTACAGTACATCATCTACTGATGCTTGTCCTTGCTGACATGCAATGTTTTCAGAAATTTTTATTTTTAGAAATATATTAAATATTTTATCGAGAAAGAGAAAGACTTCAATGCACTAAAAATAACCGAAGCATCGTTGATTCGGTTTCTTTAGGCATGTTCTAATTCGGTTTCTTACAATTTGTATACACATTTTAACTCTAGACACAAAAAAAGTCTGATTTGCATACAAACTTTAAGAAACCAAATAATTAATGATTTGGTTTTTAGAAAATATTTACAACCGAATCAATTAATGATTCGGGTTTTTCTATAGCGTCAATTATAATTTCTTTTATCTTTCTGGTTCTTTACAAAATAATAATACATTTATAAAAAATAAAAAATCCTGCAGTTTGGTCATTACAATTATATTTATTTTCTGTAAATTTTCTTGTCCTAAGTAACAATAATTAATAGGAGTCCGGCTAGTATGACATTAGTGTCATTTCAGTCTATATAACATCAACTCCAACGATAAATCCAAACCGTTCAAACAGATCTACTTCATTAGTTGTGCGTTACATGCAAATTTTATAATTTTTCGAATTTATTTAGTATCAAGTCAAGTGGTCAAATGTGCGAGTTTATAAGTAAATTTGAATGCATTCATTTTTCAACATTTTTTACCGCTTGATTTGATACTAAAATAATTAGAAAATATAAAAAAAATTGCATGTAAATGCATCACTCATAAAGTAAATCGGTTTGAACGGTTTGAATTAGTCATTTGAACTATATTCAATCAATTTTGAAATTGGTGTCATATGACCTTATGGACAAATATTCACTCATAAAGGAAAGGAGTTATTATTTTATTGCCAAAAAAATATAAGGTTAGGCATTTACTTTATGGACAAATATTTTGACATAACAGTTTTTTTTTTATTTATGCAGCACACGAGTCATATATAACTGCTTAATTTTATTGTCTATTCTATGCCTAAATTAACAATTGCTTGTGCTATGCATGAATTTTAAATTGATTCCATGATTCTGTAAAAAAACTAATTTATCGAAAAATTATGTTAAGACAAAAATATACTTAAAAAAAGGTTCATTATGCAAATATGCAAACCTGAACCCTGAATCAGGCTGATAGTAACAGAGATGAGAGATCTCTCATTGAAACTTATTTTAAAAAAAAAGTAAACAAAAATTTAAAAGACTAAAAGCTATTTATTCATTGCAGTAAAGAGTGCTATTTCTATACTTGGGGGATATGCACATGATGTTTATGAATTTCATAGAACTCTGGTAATATTTCTTGTTGGAGCCATGCAAAATGAAAGTCATGTGTTATTTTTTAGCATGAGATTAAAGATGGTTATCAAATTATCTTACGTCCAATTGATATGTTGTTTGTATTTTTTTTTTTTCTAATGCGGGTATTAATTTGAATATTTCTAAATGATATGTTGAGAAAGTAATAGTTTGAATTTAGTGAATTTTGGATTTTACTGGATTTTACATTTTACAAAGCACAAGATGTTTAATTTTATAATTTGTGTTATAATTTGAACTTTATAATTTTACTAAATTCTAGCGAAATTCCACCGAATTTCGCAGTTCAAGCCGAGTTATGGGCCGATCCAAGTTCGAGACGAGTCAAAGGCTCAAACTCATTAAATGAGTCGGACTTTTTCCTTCACATTTGAGCGGAGTTTGAGCCGGGCTTGTTTTGTTATATAACCGAGTTGGGCCGATTTATGAACTGAGTTCAGCTCATTAGCAAGTCTTAAGTTGGTCAAAGTCTCTGTCTCAAAGAACAGAACATATTTTAGATAAAAAAATTACATATCTTATATTATATAAAAAAATATATATACATATTAGGAGGGGAGAGTTGGCATGGAGCCACAAATATTAATTGCAAGGAAACAACAATCATCAGACTGCAAAGTTTAGAAGAATTGTAACCCAAATATGATCAGTGGTATACTACATAATTATAATTTAGCTCTCCATAATTGAATACTCCTGAGGAGAATGTTAACATTTCAATCCAAAAGTGAAAAACCTATATACATTCAACCCAAGCAGTGCCAGCCATTTCAATTTAAGTATATTATACCTGTCAGATTATAGATGAGTCTGATTAGTATAACATCAATGTCATTTTAGCCTATATAACACCAACTCCAAAACCTACTGAATCGACTTCGAACGGTGAATCCAAACCATTCAAACCAATCTACTTCATTAGTTATGCGTTTACATGCAAAATTTATAATTTTTCAAATTTATTTAGTATCAAGTCAAACGGTCAAATGTGTGAGTTTCTAAGTTAATTTTAATACATTCATTTTTCAACATTTTTACCGCTTGATTTGATACTAAAATAACTAAAACATATAAAAAAAAAATTGCATGTAAACACATTACTCATAAAATAAATCAGTTTGAACGGTTTGGATTAGCCATTTGAAGTCTATTCAATCAATTTTTAAATTAGTGTCATATAGATGTCATACTAGCCGAAGTCTATTCAATCAATTTTTAAATTAGTGTCATATAGATGTCATACTAGCCGGACTCATTATATAATGATGGCCGCAGCCATCTTCTAGAAATTACATATTCAAGTTCCAACTACTCAAAAGCAAAACACAAATTTCTGAAAAAAATGCAAATTGCTACAAAATTCAACCAAATCAGAGAGAACCAGAATGGAGAGGAGCATGGAATGTGGTCTGTGCCAAGGTCGGAGAGAGGAGAAATGCTCTCAGGAAGGGTAACGCACCTCTAGGATGAGCGGTGGGACCCCCTGGAAGCGAGACCAATGCCGAAATGTAGGCGCAAGGCTACAACCATATGTGTCCCAATTTCATTGAGTGGATACAGATACAAAAATTACTAAAAACAATGCTGAAATTCAAAAATACTACAAACCACAAAGCATGTACATTCTTAATTACAAGGGCATACAGAGAAAATTTGTTTCTCATCATCATGTTCATGTCCTTTGCAAAAGTTAAAAAAAATGACAATCCCATTTTTGCCGAAAAACAAATGTAAATGCCAAAACACTCTACAAAAGACTGCAAAACCATTTTTAAGGAAAGTCCAATGACTTAAATTGGGTTCAGGGTTCAGGGTAAATAAATTAATCATGACCCTCAGTAAATTAATCATGTTTCAACCTGCTGTTCTCTGGAGCTCAGATATAAATGTAAACGACTTTCACAAGTATAGAATTATGGATACATTGGCACCACACAGAGAGAGAGAGAGAGACGTAGCAGATCAGTATTCCAGATCTTTCATCAAGTCCCGATCAGCAAACGTTTTGCATGTGACAAACCATATGTACATTTTTATCGGGCTCCAACAGAGGACAGTTTCTCAGATCTCCATTCTTATACTTACATCATCATCAGGCCTTTGCAACAGTTAATTTAATGTAACTTCCAAAAAAAAGCATGTACAATAAAATAATTTTATAAGAAAATTTTAACAACATTTTATTAAATTGAATTAAAAGGGTAGTTAACTAAACTTTTAAGACAAAAAAAATAGCCATTGACAAATTTACCAGCAAAGGCAGTGATTTAGAAATAAAAATGAGCATATGAAATATAGAAAACAAAAAACTATTGACCCAACAACAATGCAAAAATGGAGGTAAAAGCAAGCAATAAAAGCATAATTGAAAATTAAAGGATAACGAAAGGGGAGGTAGCACAGTTGGCTAGGAAAAAGTCCTAGGATTGTTGTACCCAAAGGTTGAGAGTTCGATTCCCCCTCACGACTTCGCAGCCTCTGCGAAGGTTTCAAAAGAAAATTAAAGGATAACAACATAGAGACGTGACAGCAAAAGCAAAATTATATCTTAAGAGGTAGTGACTACATAGAGAAATCACCAAAATGCTTTCTAATATGCATGCATTAAAATGTATCATTGGCATCCTAGAAGTCAATGCAGCGAGCAGTAATTAAGAAAATCTTGCGCTAATACTATAGACCTTAAAGGGATAAAGATGTCCCTCACAACTGGGAAAAAAAATTATTTCAAATAAAAAACAATATCAAGCAAAAGGAAAGAGAGTCAACAAAACCAAGAAGCATATACTAAAAGTGTTGTGAAGACCCTCAGCAAACTTCATAATTTATTTCTACATGCTGTTCTCTAGGGCCCATATAAATACGTATTCACTTTTCAGCTGTGGCAACAACATGTTGTCACTTCTGTGGCAGCTAATGTGGACTCCCAACTCAGTAACATTTGGATATATGCATATGTAAGTGTCAGAAGTAGAGAAATGATACATTTGCCCTTGAAAACCAACCAATTAGAAGACTGACAATTTCATGTATGATATTATGAATTTTAGAGGGGGGAATACGTAATTCCGAAGCTTTTGAGGGGTATACATGAAATTCCTCCAAATTTATATAAGGAGTGAGGCTATGGTACATGAAATTCCTCCAAATTTATAATTTTCGTATGTAGACGCGTGCATCACTCATAAGGTAGATGGGTTTCGCCGGATCGGATTTGTCGTTTAAAACCAATCTAATAGGTTTTAGAGTTGAGTTCACAAAAGGACTTGGTGAACTTAAGAACACGCTAGTTCTACGAATTCACATCCTCTCTTACTGCACAAGGGAATCTTTTACAATTAGTGAATCCAGACCATTCACTTTAACTTGGCACGAATCTCAAAGCCCAATAATACCGCCCCCTATTTCCCCTTGAATCTCAAACCATAAAGTGAGGCCCATCTTCTATAGTAAGAGAGAGGATACGGATCGATGTATGCATGTATGCATTTGCACAAAGAGAGAGACATTCACCTCCTTTACCCAAACTCGAGAGCACACCTTGGGCTCATTTGGTAATAAACAGGATAGAAATTAATATAAAGAGTGAGTCAATGGTACTTTGCAAAGCACAGAACAATCCGTACTTATGGATCAATATATCATTAAGTACAAATATATTGAGTGAGCTTATTGTACTTTTTGAATTTCCAAAACAGACATGGTGATGTCAGAATTTTAATATATTAACTACAAAAATTTCAGTCGTTTAGATCACAACTTCATAATTTAGTGCAAGCATAAGGGTTGCCAACTCCCTTGACCAAATTTCTTGTAGTACATTTTATCGGGCTTCAACAGAGAACATTATTTTTCGGATCTATGTTCTTATACTTATTACTACATCACCGGGTCTTCACCACAAAACAAATACAATGCATGTTTATTGTTTAAAAAAAAAGTAGATAAAAATTTCATAAAAAATTTCTATAAAATTATTTTTCTTTTGAGAAAGTTCAAAGTTTCAATTCAAGGTCCAATATTTTTTTTAAAGAAATAAATCCATTAATCATAAAATAATAATTCCATTAAAATCATAATCCGCAACTTTGAGCAAACTAAAGTAACTTTCTCTATTTTGAGCCTAAAGGACAGAGCAAAAGAAAAGCCTCTGATAAATTACCGCTGGGACTAAGTCATCATCATCCCTTTTAAACTAAAAAATTAAAAGAAAAACAGAGAGCTTCCCAATTAGACCAAGTTATCATCCCTTTCTGTGTAAATTCAAAAAAAGGAGCACAGTTCATCCACTTTCACTTGCACCTCATCAAACAAAATTGTCAAAAATTACAAGCACACAAAAGAAAGTTTTGTACGCCATGAACAGTAAAAATATTTACGAAAAACTCAGTAAACGAAATCAGCATCCATGCAATGATGCAATAACCAACATGGAGATTGTGAATTTAAAAACTGAAAAAGAGATTCGGTACCTTAAAGGCTGAGAAGCGATCGGAGCAAGGTATTAGCTTTAGGGTTTTTCAGCGGACATCCCGGAGCAAGAACTAGCTAGTGATCCTTCATTTGTTTGTGCAATCAACTAATTTTGGGCCTCACGGCCTGTTGAAGCTCAAACAAAACCCAGCTTAGATTAGATTAGCAGGCCGCTGCACCATGTAACTCATTATCTTTCCGTTTAGCCCTAATCAAGGGTAAATTTTAACCCTATTCTTTTTATGTTTACTCTTCCAAATAATTAAATGTGATTTTACGCCTCCCACGGTCTCCTACCAATAATAGATTCTATAATAATTCATATGTCGATATAATCATATATGTATGGAATATATCTTAATCTTATATTATTTATTGTACATAGTGTTTTATGTTTTTAACTATTAGTATAGGCTCTCTATATTAAGCGTTCTATATTAAGCGCTGTATTATTTTATTTTCAAAAAGTAATAAAAGCCGGTTTGTTTTAAAAGAAAAGAATATATACTAGTAATAAAAGCCGGAATAATTGTTTTATATAAATTAAAAAATAATGGACAATAACCCGTATATATTTTTTTTTTTTTTTTTTTTTTTTTTTTTTTTTTTTTTTTTTTTTTTTTTTTTTTTTTTTTTTCCTTTGTGTTGGTTTTTTTTTTTTTTTTTTTTTTAATTTTTTTTTTTTTTTTTTTTTTGTGGGTGGGGGTGGGGGGGGGGTTTTTTTTGGGGGTGGCCGGGGGGGCCGCCGTGGGCGGGGGGGGGGGGGGGGGGGGGGGGGGGGGGGGTTTTTTTTTTTAGGGGGAGGGGTAGGGGGGGGGGGGGGGGGGGGGGCCCGGGGGGGGGGGGGGGGGAGGGGGGGGGGGGGGGGGGGGTCCCCCCGCCTTCGTTTCTGGGGGGGGGGGGGGGGGGGGGGGGGGGCCCGGGGGGGGTTCCCGGAACAAAGTATATATGTCTTATTGTGTCCAATTCAAAATTTCATATTTAGTCCTCATCTGCTATTATTATTATTTTTTTGTTATTGTGTTGTTTTGGAAGAAATTATATATAACACATTTCAATTAATTGGTTCATAATTGTATTTGTTTTTTTTCAAGGGGTGGATACCTGAATATTTGTTCAATAGTATATATAGTTTTTTAATTTTATTTTTTTTCTTAGAAACAATTTTCTTTAACTTGCATGACCGCAAATAAAAAAACTATAATATATTATTATCCTTTTTTGTGTGTATATACACTATATGTATGCATAATTTTATTCTGATAAATAGATTCAGTTCTCATAAGCTGTATAAAGTGATTTTATTATATGGTCTCACAAAGATTAGATGTACTTTATGCATTATTTATCATCCATGTGTTGTTTGAAAGAGATTTTGCATGATCAATCATGCATGTAATGCTTGATTGTTATTTAAATATCTTCTAAAACTTGTGAAACGAGCATATTGTTATATTAAAAGAAAGTAAAAATAAAGTTAGCCTATATCTCTATGTTGATATTGAAATATAATAAAAATAATTATTTATTAATTGTACTTGCACTAGTTTACAAATCTCGAATTAAAATATTAGAGAAAATTAATGAAATATTAGAGAAAATTAATCTCGAATTATGATTACAAGTAGAACCGCGGAGGCAATGTTTCTTACTACATATTGCAATATTTTAGAGCTAAAACCTATATCTAACTAAGAATAATGAGACCTGTTTTGTAGATGAAACGTTACAAATTGAAAAAAAATCATGAATAACCTTCTTCCTTGAAAAAGTGAGCAAAAGAAAATTGTTTTGAACTGTAATGGGTTGGTGTTGGCTCTTGGCACTTAGTATTTTTTTGTGACTTATTTATCTTGTTTTGAGAAAATAAAATATGAATAAAGATGTATACGTTATTAATTTACTAGGAAACTAGACAACAACTCGTGTTTGTATCACTTGAAAAATTTTTTATAATAGGAAAATTTGTATAGGTTTTCAAGCCACTGAATTGATTAAATACAATATTTTTTTAATATATGATCAACTTATATTTCAAATATTTACAAAACAAATACTTGTTCAGCTCTATATATTTAAATATAACTTAAATAATGCAAACGAAATAAATAAAGAGACATGTTAATTTTATTTGACCCTTAGAGAATGCAAATGAGGCAAGTTAAGATACACTCATGATCTTATATGTCCATTGGAGAGGTCAAACATCAATAGGTTCAGTGTATCATTAGTTAAATACTCAATTTCTTTAATCTATGTACCAGTGACTCAATTACAGGACATCATCAACTGATGCTAATTATCCTTGCTGACATGCAATGTCTTCAGAAATTTTTAGTTTCATACATAAACTCATATAAATATAATAGGGAAAATTTCTAGTGTGCCCATGCAAACTTTTAAAATAACCAATTTATTCATCAAAACTCCATAATATCCGGTATCTCCACAAAAACTTAACATTCTATCCAATATCCCCTTTTATTTATTTAACAATATATTTAATTATTTAACAAAATAAATTGACAAATATATACTCTTTAAGCATCATCTCTTATTTGTCGTATTGAAAATCGTTCTTTCCTTTCCTCCGTTGAATATAAAATTTCTTAGCTAATTATGGATGAAGTTTGATTAGATTAATTGTCTAAATTAACCTAGTAGAGTTGGAGATGGAAACGACGATTATAATAATCTTTCAAATTTTGGTTTTGGCATCCATTCAGATCTTTGTCAATGGAGCAGTGCGATTTATCAACCTTCACTACTACAAAACCCCACACCTTATACACATTTCTCAATTTTATAAAAAAAAGTATAAAAAGATTTTCCAGGTCTAGGAATCCTACACGAATATTAACTTAAAAATTAGTGTCCGTGGGAAATTAATTATACACATATTTCATTAAATATCCGTAGGAAGTCACACGGATTTTTATTACAAAACCGGTAGGAAGGGGTTTTTACACGGATTATTGTTTAAATAACAGTAGAAAGGCTAGAGCTACACGGATTTTTACTAAAAACCGTGTAGGCCACTAAAAAAAAAAAAACGGTTCAAACCTTCCTACACGGATTTTTAAATAAAAACCGGTAGGATACTAAAAAAAAAAAGATCAACCTTCATACACATTTTTAAAACCGTGTAGAAAGGTTAGAGACTACACGGATTTATAGTGAAAAACCGTAAAAATGTAGTTTTAGGGTTTTGGTTATATAAGAAGGCATTTTCCCTCCAACGCCGTTTGATTTCAACTCATACACAACCGAACGAGATATCTTACTAAGATTAAGATTAGCCATGAATATATATATATATATTTTTCTTTATCTAATTTTCCGTTACTTATTATTGCTTATTTAGGTCATGTGTAATTATTATTGCTTATTTCTCTTTATTTTTCTTTTCGCTTTGTATGGTTTTCTTTCGCCCGCGCATGCCTCATGAAAAGGGGCGAACTTTGATCCGTCCGTCGGACGGGCCAAATTTGACAGAACTCCACAACCCAAAACCGTTCGCCCATGTTACGGGTCGATTCGCGATCCGAGTCTTCCTTCATGGACTTTGGACTTTTTTTTTTATAATTTTAGAGTTTTTATAGTCTTCCCCAATTTCTCATCGTTTCGGCATCAAGGAGTGTATGTTATGTATTTATTTTATTTTTGCAAAAGGCTATATATATACAAAATGCTCTATATTTTTTTGCAAAAGACGTATATTCAATCAAATATATAATTACCGACTAGCAAAACCGAGGCTAGCTAACAACAAAAAAAAAAACGATTCAAAACCTTCCTACACGGATTTTAAATAAAAACCGTGTATGAAACAACCTACACGGATTTTTACTTAAAAACCGTGTAGGAATGTTACCAACCCCATTTATTTAATATTCGTTGAGGAGAGCTACACGGATTTTAACTAAATATCCGTGTAGGAACACCCCCTACACGACATTTAGTTAAAACCGTAGCTCTCTTGTTTTCCAAACGGCTCTTTATTAATAATCCGTGTAGGATTAGTGTAATCGTACACGTATAAATTATCCGTGTGTAAATGTGGACTTCCTACACCCCGAATCGCACACGTTTCCAAACCGTGAGCTCCCCTTATAATCGTACAAACCTTTTTGTAGTAGTGCTTATAATTAAGCATGCTCTATACTCCAAATTAAACTTCACTGTAAATTAAAAGAAATTCGTAATTAGGAGATTTCAAATTCCGAATTCATTGAAAATAGCACTCATTGTTGATTTTCCAAAGGAACAGCAGGCCGAACTCATAGAAATAACCAAGTTCCAATCAGACCTCCAGTTGGGTGCACTAAGCCAATTCGCGCACCTCGTGCGCCTGTCCAATATGCGCACCAGTTGGTGTGCTAATTCAGTACGCGCATCTAGAAAATTTAGTGTGCGAATCTAATCAGCGAGAGTGGCATTTTTTTGACAAAAACAGATCCAGGTGATATTGATTTAATTTCTATTTTTGAGGGTGGTAAAAAATTTTTTTAGTAATTAACATAATTAGCTTATACCTTTCAACCAATCCTAAAACTTTTTTTAAAAGGAAAGGAGTTATTATTTTGTTGCCAAAAAATATAAAGTTAGGTATTTATTTGATAGATAAATTAATATTTTGACATAACAGTTTTTTATTTATGCAGCACACGAGTCAGATGTAATGCTTGATTTTAAAATATATTCGCCTCCACTCCGTGCTATTTATGTAAAAAAGGAAATAATTTATGTAAAATTTGGATTAATGCTAAGATAAAAGTATCATGCGTATACTGCACTTCCAAACAATTAATGTGTATATTTTTTCTTAGTTTGAATATACTTTTAAGAGAATATATAGAAGCATTCAATTTACATTGGTCAATGTCAAGTTGATTCCATGGCTCTGTAAAAAAATAATTTATCGGAAATTATGTTAAGACAAAAAATATATAATTAAATAATCTACTAATATAATATATATATATATATATATCAAAACTAAATAGATAATCTGATGACTCTCACACAGTCGAAAAGTAAAAGAAAACATACATAATTAAAATAAAAACAACTCAAAATGTAGATCAATAACGAAATTTCAAATCTAAATTATATAGAAATGATTGTGAATTAGACAACCTACTGACACAATTTGAAAGGCTAAAAAGTATGTAAATTTTTCGTTCTTTCTATTTGACTATGGATTAAGAGGAGAGTTCAAATGTTTTTATTTTTTATGCTTCCATCGTATTTTTATTTTTTAAAACTTTAATAACTCAAATTTTAAAAATTAAAAAATAAAAATAAAAACAATTGGATATGTCTACATAATTTTATCTATGAAAATGTAAAAAATTATGACATTTGAATTTTATTTTGGTTGTCATCAAGAGTTTGTAAAAATATACTAATATGAATAATTTCTAGATGTTAATTTTTTAACTGATTGATTCATATAAAAATCAAAATCAAAGCAAATTTGCTGCTATTCTAAAGGATCGCAGGATTCTGCGATTCAAAAGAAAATGTAGCAATTTTAAAAGAAGCTAATTTTTGTGCACAAAGCTTAAAATATATGAACAGTTGTGATTGGAAAATACCTGCGATCCTTTGGAATCACAACATATTTATTTATCTCTGAAACTATTATAGTTTATAATCTGATGTGGCCGTTTCTAATTCAGTTTCAGAGATGTGGAAGAGTTTCTTATTTATAAACTATGCAGTAAAGTTTCATATTACGAAACTGTTTCTAAACTCCATATAGACTAAATGATTGGCTCATATTAATTCTCATTTTTAATTTGTTGCTTACGTAACATAATAGAAACTCTAAAATTAATTTCAGAAATTTGCGGGTTAGAAACTTTAAAGATCTTAATTTTAAAAAATAATTAATAGTTATTTAGAAACTCAATAATTAATAGTTATTTAGAAATTCATTTAAATTAGAGGACTGTAGATGCTTCTCTTTCATCTGTCAGCATGTTCTTTGTACGGAATTCTTCGGAATCTTCTTCCTTTATTCGTTCGAGTCGTGTCCCCCCAAGTACCTGAGGTACAATTGAAAATTGTACGGCCCAGGTTAATCTCAGCCAGCCCAAATCCAATCCGGAACCTACTGAGAGTGTAAGGGGTTCACTTTGAGATTTGTGCCACATTAAAAGAACTTCACTTTGAGATTCGTGCCACATTAAAAGAACGGTCCGAATTCTAAATCAGGAACCTGGGGTGATATGGATTTTATTTGTTCTATCTAAAGAAGAAAATATGTGACACACATCACATGTGACGTGTCAAACATATCGTAATAACTTTTTTTTTTTTCACGTGACATGACTAAAATGGTAGCAGATGGTCACGTCACGCGTAGTTACGCCGTGATCACACGTGACGTAACGTAAATTAGTCATGTTAATTTTTTTATATTTTAATTTAAATTGTTGAAAATTTAGAAAAAAAATTGAAAAAAATGAAAAATCTAAATAAATAATAATGTTGCAAAGATTTTTTTTTTTAGGAAAAGACTGTTGGACATCTGATATTACTTTAAAAATTCAAATTATAAATATTCATTAGACTAAACTAGAGAAAATAAAAATCAGTACTAAATGAGTACCAGCATGATCGAAAGAAAATTTTGAATACTCTATATATACCAAAAAAGTTTGATACTTTATGTTTCATACTGACATGGCGTGATCATGTGATGTGACTGATTCGCATGATGTGACGTGACGTGTAATTTTTGCTCGAATGATCACGTCACACGACATGAGAATCACGTCACGTCATCGACATGAAATAACTGCCGTAACAAATTTCCTTCTCTAGTTCTACCTTTGCAAGGTAGCAGCCAAATTAATCAAGCGGACTCTTCAACAAATAGTCGTCAATGGTCACAGGAAATCCGTTCTATCTTTGTATGGAGTATGGACCCCACATGTCAGACCTGATTAGAAATTTTCAATCTGCGTCGAAATCGCCGAATTCAGATCCAGTGAAGTAACCCAATTTTGGGTTTTAAATCGGGATTGTCCGATTCAAATCCGAAACAATCCATTCGTATCTGAAGCACACGTATTTCGAGAACAAATTCGAATCCCGAGACAATTCTGAGCGACAGATTCAAATCAAACGGTCTTAATCCAAAACCCAAATATTGGGTTACTTTAGGGGATCCGGACTCGAAATCGTTGACTATCTCCCTGCCCTCCCTTCCCAACTCCCTAGCATCGTGACAAATTAATTATTCGGATTCGGTTCGGCGAGATCAATAATTCGTGATTCGGAGATAATACGAGTATAATTCGCGAATAATTCGGTATTATTTGGATTAGAGATCTCAGTTCTGTAAGAGAGCAAAAACAAAAAAATAACTAAAAAATAAAATTTTGGAAAAAATTCGGAAAAAATTCGTAAAATTTGAGAATAATTCGTAAAATTCGTGAATTATTCGGAAATTATTCGGTCAAAGTTTGGTCAACCGAATAATTCGGCATTCGGTTCAGCATCACCAAAAAACCAAATAATTTATAAATAATTCAGAAATTATTCGCAAATCTTTTCAGCTCGCTGGTCCCAAATCCCAATTTTACCGATTCTGTATATCTCATATCTGAGGTAACAGAATTCATGTGTTTCAATCAGAACCGTCTGATCAGAATCTGAGAATATTTAACATTCTTGCTTGTATGTAACGAACGGACAGTATTAAAACTCAATTTTTTTATTGATCTGAATTCAAGTTTACCCTCTCTTTCCCTCTTTCTACAAATTACAATTTCTCCATTCTTCCTTTTTTTTTTTTTCTCTCTAGACCGAGTGGTCAGTTTCGATACAATACAACAGTGAATTCTAGAAAGAAAAAAAATTCAGACTCTTTTATTTGGAAGGAAGCGTCAGAGAATTCCCTTGTGTTGTTCTTTCCTTCTCTAATTTCGATAAAAAAAATTTAGCTTTTCTTCTAAAAATTTGATGAAGACTGAGGAGCCAGGGCAGCTGAAGAGGGCTTTGATCGATACCTTGTCTGGGGCAATAGCTGGTGGCATCTCTCGTACAGTCACCTCGCCTCTTGATGTTATTAAAATTAGGTTTCAGGTAATCAATTTTTTTTTGTAAATTAGAATTTTGATCCCAAACAATTGTAGCCGAGAACAGAGAACCAGGATTTTCCAGTAATTAAATTTGGGATTAAGAGCAATAGCAACCTGGTTTCATTTTCTCAACAATTTAGGAAAGTATTTGGGGGAAAATATTACAAAAAGTTTTATCTTTTGGTTAATTGCATAATGTACATTTTGTCCAATTAGACTTTTCTCGTTTTGATGTCAAATAAGGTACATACTGGTATCTAATTGGAGAAAAATCAGAGAAAAAAGAGCTAATTTTGTCATATACCCTGCAAAATTTAATCTTAAAATAGCTCTACAAATTCAAAGAACTTAAAATGAATTTAATTTTAACTGCCAATGCCTCTGACAAATTCAGGTGCAACTGGAGCCAACTACTACATGGACATTACTACAGAAAGAAATGCACAGGCCATCCAAATATAGAGGGATACTACAAACGACTAAAGAAATTTTCAGAGAGGAAGGTTTGCTGGTATTCTTCTTGTCATATTTATTTATTTTATGCCATCAGTAGTTGGCCTCTAGGCTGTGCAGTTAGAGAAGGAAATTTGTCACGGCGTGACTAGTCACGTCACAAGACGTCACGTCACGTTAACGTCATGTCACGTCACGTGTGTCAATTACGTGACGTGACTCGCGTGACGCGTGACGCGTGACGTAACCACATTCTAGTGAAAATATACGTCACATCACGTCACGCGAACTAGTCACGTCGCGTCACGTCATGTGATCACGTCACGTCACGTTACGGTATGAAACTAGAGTATCCAACTTTTTTTTATATGTATAGAGTATTCAGATTTTTATTTTAGTGTAAGTGCAGTGATATTGGTACTCATGTAGTACTGATTTATATTTTTTTTAGTTTAGTCTAATGAATGTTTGTAATTTGAATTTTTAAAGTAATATCAGATGTAATATTTCCTAAAAAAATAATCTTTACAATATTATTTACTTATTTTATAATTTTTTATCTTTTTTTTCTAAATTTTCAACAATTTAAATTAAAATTAAAAAAAAAAATTGACACGACTAATTTACATCACGACACGTCATGTCACGCGTGACGTGACTATTCGCGTGACGTGACCATCCGCCACCATTTTAGTCACGTCACGTGAAAAAAAAAGTTGATCACGTCACGTCATGTCACGTGACCAAATCACGGTGTGTTTGTCACGTCACGTATTTCCTTCTCTATGTGCAGTGATGAGCTTCATGCAAGTAGAGTTCTAATTGATTTGTTTGAAACATTCTCTACCATTATATGGAATTCAGCAAGCACACGATGTTTTTTTTTAGATAGCAAGCACACTTTTTTTTTTTTACTGGGAGGGCAGGGGGTGTGTGTGTGTGTGTGTTTTTTTTTTTTTTTTTTTTTTTTCTGGTTATGTGGGTTGTTGGTGGTGGTGGTGGTGGTGGTGGGGGGGGGGTCTTATCTATTACCAGTGCTACATTGGTGTGGTCGGTAAATGCAAAGTGTTTTATCATGATGCCAGTAAAATTTTCTCTTTGAGTAATCATGCTATTGGTCACATAGTTGTACCAAATACCTCATCATTGCTGATTATTCTAGCTGATTTGTTAGCAGGAGTGCACTGGATTGTTTATTTATTTGTATTATTTCATTTGAAATATCAATTCAGGGTTTTTGGAGAGGAAATGTGCCGGGTTTGCTCTTATACATGCCATACACTGCCATACAGTTCACTGTTTTACACAAGTTTAAAACTTTTGCTTCAGGTTCTTCCAAGGCAGGTATAACATATAGCCAACCCCTCTACACCCCCCTCTCTCACCAAACACACACACACAAAAGAAAAAATAAAAGAAAGAAAATGCACCCCAGCAAAATAAGAAACAAACAAAGGACCAACACATCACAATCATCAAAAACAAAATGTTAGTTTAATTACCACCAGACAGTCCATGCCACTATAAAATTAAAACATATACATGGAAGACTACAGTGGAAAAGATATTTGCTTACAGTAAGCTATAAGTGGGCTGTCTTGTAACGTACATAGTATCGGCATAATTTGCCTGGCTTTTCTTTCTTCTCCGAGTGCTAGGAACATATCTCAAATCTTAGCAGAAATCCTGGTCTGTGCACCGCTTGGTGGTTGGGGAGGGGGGGGGGGACAGACTAGGTATGTGCACCCAAACAAATGGTGCTATTCGAGATTTTGCCAATGTCACGCTAACTATGGAATTTTTTATATGTATATAAAATGCCAACCCAAAAAAGTTCGGCATATCTGGTCCTGTTCTCAGTTGGTGTTTACTTTTTTGTTTTTTTTTGTTTGTTTTTGGGTTATACTAGAGGATCACTTACAACTGAGCCCATACTGGTCCTATCTAAGCGGGGGGATTTGCGGGATGTGCTGCGACTGTAGGGTCCTATCCTTTTGACCTTCTAAGAACAATTTTAGCTTCTCAAGGCGAACCAAAGGTATTAATGAAATCTATCTTATTTAATAATAATATATCTATGCCTTACATTCATCAACAAAGTGGGGTTTCTAGTTATTTGATTACCGGTTTTGTTGTTTACGCGAGGTTTACTGTACGTGATATAGATGCTGCAGCTGTCAAGGCTCCTACTAAATACTGGTATATACAACCAGTACATTACTTGCCAGAATTTTTTTTTTTACAGTAAACATATTTTAGCATGAGGTAACAGACCAAAAGGGCCTGGGTAGAAATATTAACCCATAAATAAAATCAAAGAAATATTTGGTCCATACTCTAATTTTTAATTTATGGTGTGCTAGGTTTATCCAAACATGAGGTCAGCATTCATTGACACAATTCAAAAGCGAGGTTTCAAAGGACTATATGCCGGTTTGTCACCTACTCTTGTTGAGATAATTCCTTATGCGGGATTACAGTTTGGCTCCTATGATACATTCAAGCGATGGATGATAGTACGGACTCAACTCTTTGTTCTACTGTTCTTTTCTAAGAAATAAAGGTTAATGTGATAAATCTTAACTGGAATTGTTTCATATATGCCCCTGGTTTATACCAATCATGAGTAATTTTGCAAATCACGAGTGCATTTGCATCTCTTATCATAACACTTCAAATTTTGAGTGTATTTGGACCCGTCCGATCTTCTCTAGCACGAATATTAAAGGGTCCCGTGCATTCCACCTTGGGCTGGATTGGCATGAATTCTGATCGGACGGTCTGGACCTAAACTCAAAATTTGGGTTACTTTAGGGGATCCAGACCCGATAGTAAATCCCTAGAGGCTTGTACATCCTTGAGTACTTATTTACATTGATTACTGATACTTTAGCATTATTTGAGTATATAAAAGCATAAAGAATGCCCTTCTTGTCCTATTTTTGATTTGTTACAAATTTTCATGGATCCTTAACCTGCCTCAACTGATTCTTGCAAAATTAATGTTATTGCAGCTGTGGAGCAAATATAGAAATCCCGATTTTAACCCTGCCATGACCGCCGAGTCGGTGTCAAGCTTCCAATTGTTTCTATGTGGGTTATTTGCCGGGACATTTGCCAAGTCTGTGTGTCATCCACTTGATGTTGTCAAAAAGAGGCTTCAGGTTAGATTTCTCAAGCTGTTACTTTACACATTTGGTCCTTGGACATCTATGCAATTTTCATATTGGCCGGTGATATATTTGTATGAATGATATGCATGCATTGCACAAATCCCGTGTACAAATTTAAGTGAAATGGTACATAAAACCTACTTAAAAACCTACAATGTGAGGCATTAATTTCATGATGTATAATTTTTACAAATTAAATATGTTTTGCTATATAACCTACAGGTGGAAGGTTTGCAGAGACATCCCAAATATGGGGCTCGTATAGAGAAAAGTACATACAAAGGCATGTACCACGCATTGAAAGAGATTCTAGTAAGGGAAGGTTTCACCGGCCTTTACAAAGGAATCATCCCATCTCTGATCAAATCTGCTCCTGCCGGTGCAGTTACTTTTCTGGCATATGAACACATTTCCGACTTTCTAGAGTTGATCTTGACTCGAACTGATTGATTTTTTTCAATGTACATCAATTTTGTTCTTGCTGTAACTTCTTTTATAAACCAATTCTGATATTTTTTGTACAGCAAATATTTTGACTGACATGCTCCGGTGCTGGTTTGTCAGAAAATCTGACTCAGCAGACCTTTCTCCTGAGCTTATTAGGGGTGCATTCACTTAATGGAAAATAACAAAATGCATATACTAATTTGACTTCTTTCTTTAATAATGCAACACTTAGAGTAGTAATTATTAATAAATTTTGGTCCTTGCATGATTAAAAACGAACCATTTCAATAGTTTTGGATGAATTTTGCATTTTATTGAATTATTTTTTTCAAATTCCAAATCTGTAATGTGCTTGTTGATTGATTGATCTAATTTTTATGATTCGGGATTTATCAATTCAGCTATTGGCTTCATAAAAACTGAAATTAAGAAGGACATAAAGTTTCATGTGTTTCAATTGACTAGAAAGAAGATATTTACTAATAGTTGTAAATTGTGTTTTCTCAAGTGTACACATTCAAATCAAGAAAAAAATTTAGGAGGTTTTTACGAAGAATTTTGTTTCAAATTTATTATATATAATTCTACCTTTGTAAAACGTAATCCTAAATATAACAATATACATGTAAAAATAAAAATAAATAATATGAGGAGGAGAAACATTTTAAGCTACATTGCACGATCAAACATGAAAGGTAAAACCGTAAAACTGAGAAAATTATTTTAGGTCTTAGACCAATACAAACATATTTTTGAGTGATAACTTTATCATCTAACTTGTATCCTTAATTTATTGATAAAAGTTTATATATTATATAACTATAAATGAAAATTCTAAAATTTAATATATTTTTTTTATTTTTTAAGGAAGAATTTAGTTTGAAAGTCCAAGTATATTATATAATTATAAATGAAAATTCTAAAATTTAAGGTAGAATTTAATAGTAAACAATTTCTAAAAAATGTAAATGTAAAATTTGGTCTCCAAGCACATTTTAATATGAAAATCATGTTGAACGGTTCAAATCAACTGTTTGGACTTTAAAATCGTAAAAATAACTTATTAAAATATAGTATCAAGATGTGTTGCCATAAAATAATTTTATGTAATTAGATTCCTTCTCAAGATATATATAAAAATTAATAAAATTATTTTTTTATTATTTAATTTAAATTATTTATAATTTTTTTTTTTTTTTTTTTTATTTTTTTTTTTTTTTTTTTATTTTTTTTTTTTTTTTTTTTTTTTTTTTTTTTTTTTTTAATTTTTTTAAATTTTTTTTTTTTTAATTTTTTTTTTTTATTATTTAATTTTAAAAATTTTTAAAAATTTTAAATTTTTTTTTAATAAAAATTTTTTTTAAGAAAAAAAAAAAAAAAGGTAAGTTTTTATTTTTTTTTTTTAAAAAAAAAAATTTTTTTTTTTTTTAAAAAGTTCCTTGGGTCCATGGAAGCATCCCTCTATATAAAATGCTTAATTTAATTCTATCATGAGGGCGTTTATGAAATATAGTTTTTCCACGAGGGCCTCAATCCAAAACAGGCTTTCTTCATTCCTTACCGCCTGCTGTTTTCGTCTCTCTACCTTCCTCCCCTTCCTTTCCTCCCCTTCCTCGCACCACAAACCCTAACGCGATTGATTCCATTAGCAACGATCGAACTCAAACCCTAACCCTAATTCTAGACCAATTACGATTATTCGCTCTTCGTGCGTGCTCTGGGGAAAACCCTAGAATGCGCGCTGATGGCTCTGGTTCCTGTTGCCACCACTTCTCTCCTCGAATTGGCGCCGCTGCTGGAAGATGGACCTCGCATTCTTTCTCTCGATTCGATGGGGTCTCTCATGGAGACTCAGAGAGACCTCTTTTACTCGCAGATCGATCAGCTGCAGCGGCTTGTTGTCTCTCAGTGCCAACTCACTGGCGTTAATCCCCTTGCTCAAGAAATGGTTCGTTTTTTTTTTCTTTCTTTCTTTCTTTGTTTCTTTTTTACTTTTGATTGAATTAATTAGGCCTCATTTGTCAACAGAGTAGTCTTAAAAGAACCTAGTCTGGCCTTGTTTTACCTTCAATTTTAATTTTGTACACAGCAAACTTTGATGAAATCAAAAGAAAGAAAATGAATGGGCTGGAAATTGTGCTAAATCGGCACAAATACACACATCAAAGTATGGATAAGTTATGCACCTAAATGAAATGCATACAAATTTTAACATAGCAGTTTTGACTTCATGCAGTGCACAAACCATATGCATTGCTGTTTTGATTATATAGCCCTTGCACTGCATGAAGCCAAAACTGCTCTGTTAAAATCTTTAATCCAAATTAGAGAAGTTTTGCATCGTATTTGTGTGGTTTCAAAATGAGAATTGTATATCAATTCTATAGAAGATGTTTTTTACCACTTATTGTTGCAAATCACTTTAGTTCATCTCCAAAATGTTGAAATATATTAGAAATCATAACCATTGTTTCTTACATGCAGGCTGCTGGTGCACTGTCCATCAAAATTGGTGAGTTATCTTCTCTAACACTATTCAAATTTTAAATAAAAAAAGAGATTATTTAAATCTGTTGTTTCATATTTTACTACATTCCTTGTCAACACACCTTGTTTTCCATGATCTTGGTCTATATAGGGAAAAAACCAAGGGACTTGCTTAACCCTAAAGCTGTGAAGTACTTGCAATCGATTTTCTCAATAAAGGACAATATTGGAAAAAAGGAGTTGCGCGAAATCAGTGCTAATTGTGGTATCACAATTACACAAGTTAGTTTCTAAACTTCATTTGCAGTTATTTTTAAATTTCAATTTACATACCTGTTAACTAGGACGGGTATCCTTAATTCTGTAGTGACACCCCTCTGTAAGTGGTGATATAGTACCAGGATACCAGCCTTTACTGGTATGTACTGTGCAGGTATTATGCTTGTTTTTCAATTTTGTAGATCAACTTTTCGAAAACTTGCCCTAGTTAAGCACCAGTTGACCTAATTTTCTTATTAAAATTGGCCACATGCTAAAGTTAGTTAACCTTTGATCTAATCATGTGGCATGAATTAACCTTGGGTTGTACAATTTGTTCCTGAATTAAACATCAATTTCACCCTATTTAGGTTTTAATGTTTCACTGTATATCTTTAATTTGTATGTGATAGCATAATACCAAGGAAATTGCTAATTGGTATGTAAATGATTCTAATTTAATATCATTCAACGCTTATTGCAATGAACCCTCAAACAAGTATTTTTCCTCACCTGACCTTTAACATCACAGCCGTCATTTAGTTAAATTTTACACACACCAGGCATTATTAAAGCCTATCTTAAATAAAAATTGTAAATTTATAATTTAGGCGAGAGATTTCTTCAATGCTCAGCGCTCTAGAGTGAGAAAGATTGTGCGTTTATCACGTGAAAAGGCCATCAGGCTGGAACCATCAATACCGGGTAATTCTGACGCCGCTAGTACCTCCTATAGCACTAGTCATGATCAAACTCCCCGAATTACTGTAACAGATAGTACTACTACTGTTGATTCTGTGGGAGCCACTGTCAGTGCAGCTGATGTTGTTCCGCTGGCTGTGCTCCCTCCTGTGGTGTCGTGCATGACACCAGAGGCTGCTGCGTCCAGTCCTGAGGTGCCAGCTGTCAAGATGAAGGAGGAGGATGGGATGAAGGAGGAGGATAAGAAATTTGTAGATGATGTGCTGGCACTTATGAGAAGAGAGACGACCTTCACTGGACAGGTTCGGTTAATGGAGTCTGTTCTTCGCATTAACAATGATGCAGTGCTTAATTGGTATGAGCAACTTGTTAATCTTGTTAAGGATTTCAATATTGACATGCATGCATTTTCTGGTACTGGTACTGGTACACCAGATTGCAATATAAGCATGTGAATTGATGTCAAGCTCAATTTTAACCCTTTTTACCTTAATACGGCATGTCAACCTAATTTTGCATGGCCACATAATTGGTTACTTGACTCCCTTTATGGATATTCAACTTCTATGAATATCAAAATATGTTCTTCTATCTTAGCAACTACCATCTTGTATTTTGTGGTTTTCTGAATATGATACCGAACTCGCTATCACAAAGATTCAGTTGATGAGCAATTATGACTAGAATTTGGTTCTTAAGTGATCCAAATTCCTTGCCTTTTGTCTTTATGGAATAAAGAAGTTTCAGGGTAAATTGAACAAATTTACTAGAAGAGTGAAGCTATGGTAATATGCATATTACGGATCGATCCATGCTATGAATCCATATCTTCGAAGTTCAAACAGTTGATGTCCATGTGAAAATGTACTTACAGGCTCAATTCTACAATAATGTTTTTACTATTTTTTTACATAGGTTGAAAATCATTGCTTTTGGATGGTCCAGAATTTTCAAATCAAGTGATTTTCTACCTATCTAAAAAATAGCAAAAACATTCTAAAAAATATAAAATTTGGTGTGCTAGTATATTTTCATATGAACATCAGGTTGAACGGTTCAGATCTACTGTTTGAACTTTAAAAACGGAGATTTAAGTCCATAGCACAGGCCATTGTGTAATATGCATATTACCATAGCCTCAATTTACTAGAATGTACTATTTTTTTCCATCACATGCTAGTGTTTCCTCTTTAAAAATGCCTTTAAATATGGTACACGTTTTTGTTTCCTTGTATTAGGTTTATAGTGAAGGAAGGCCTTGCCATTTTGATTACATGGCTAGGTGATGCTGCCGTTGAAGAACAAACTTCTGTTATACTCACAATTTTTAAGGTTGAAATTAAAACGATTCCTTTTCATTATTCTTTGTGTATTGTTAACCTATATTGGGAAACCTGTAATTGAACTATGGAGGTGCTTTTTTGCTTGTCTTCTTGTAGGTGCTTTGTCATCTTCCACTAAGTAAAGCTATGCCTGCACAAATCTCTTCAGTATTGCAAGCTATCAATAGATTGCGGTTTTATCGAACTTCAGGTGTGTGTTTTTTCATAAACAAATTAACTACTTGGTACCAACGTATGTTATTTGGAGTGCTTGATAGTTATTTCATTATAATACCTCAAACAAATAATTGCAATGTTTTGATCAATTCCTAGTCATTTCACAAGTAAAGTTGACATTGATGCAGTGATTATGGTATTATTGTTCGGGTACCCTAAGTTCTTCTTTGACTGGTACTTGAATCATATAACAATCATAACTTAGGTCCTTCTATCTAGCATGAAATAATTATGCCTTGGTAATTGCATATGATTCTAACGAGGCTCATAACAAACCAAAACTGTTGGTTTGTGCATTGGAACTGACTAAAAATTAATTTGAAGATCAGATATTTCAAACAGGGCAAAGGTGCTACTATCAAAATGGAGCAAGCTGTTACGTAACCAGTTATTGAAGAAATCTCCTAGTGACAGCCAGAAGGATCTCATTCGTAAACAGAGGTGTTTATTACCTTAATGTTGAATGTGGGAATTTTCCCAATACTATAAATAATTTTTAATAAAATAAACATGATCAAAAACTTGGTTTTGACACTAGGCTATGGAAATATATTACAGGTTTTTAACATGATGCCGTCATTTCATAAACTTAAACACCTTAGTGACATACACTTATTCCTTACTGTTATTTTGTATTTATTAGTTTTATTTGTTTTTCTATGTTTTCTAGGATCCAACAGCTCCTCTGTGCTCAGTCAGGGAATTCTGAAGTAGGGTTTCCTGTAAGTGCTTAAATGACATGAAAAACAGTACTTAGAAATTTCAAGCTATGTTGATTATGTTTTTTTTTTTTGCCTTCTTCTAGGAGAACTTTCTTGCCTTTACTGAAGATGGGGACGAGAAGAAACCAGAGCCGAAGAGGTTAAGGCTTCTCGCAGCACCATATAATGAATCTAGTAAAAGAAATGGTGCTAGCCTTGCTTCACTCAGTATCCTTTTTATTGAGTAGATATTATAAAATTATTATTTAAGTAATAGAATTAAGTAAACCACATGTCTCTTGTTATTTTCTAGAAGAGGCAACCTTCTTATTTTTTCTGTTCTCTTTGTTTGGTGGCTGGTTTTTAACATAGAGGATATTGGAAATTTAGTGGGCTATATAATCCAATAAAAAAATTACAAAGTCATGTTGCAATGCCAAGTTAAATAATTTTTCTATATTAAATATAAAATTTAAAGTAAAACAACATTGTCTCATAGTAATTACGACAAATCAAGCATTACGTTACATAAAACTAATTAAAATAATAAAAAGAATAGTATTTTAACCATGCATGTTTTAAAGATAACCATTGTCACAATAAAAACACTAAATGTAAAAATTAATAAAACTGTGGTTTTAGTTTTATTAATAAAAATCAAAACTGGCAAGATTAAACTTTTTTTTTTACTAAATTAGTGAAAAATATGCAATGTCTGCTAAAATACCTGCTATTTGTCCGCTGTACTGCTAAATAGGTATCTATCAGTGAAAACGCTAAATTATGAAATTTGAGTTAACAACATAGCGTGTATCTAGCACCACTAAAGTGGCTGCTATGGCCATTACATAGATCACTGGTTTTATTTTCTTGTTTTTCATTGGCTGGATTGTGTTGCATGATCATGTAACATTCCATAATGCACTTTATTTAGTTGTGCTTTAGAGAACTGATGCACTGTTAAGGTTTAGTTTAGGCTCAGTTGACTTTTTCTTGAGCAGAAAGAGAGACCAAAAACAAAATAGTAGTTAGTCTCCTTAACTCCCATGCAGAAAACAAAGAAAAAAGGAAGGTTCTTCTTGTAGAGCATCCTGATCGGAAAGCGGCGCAACATGCAACTCGAGTTGCGAGAACTGCTATTATCAGCAACAGCCGCCCGCTTTCTGCAGATGACATACAAAAAGCGAAATTGCGAGCGAGTTATATGCAACAGAAGCATGGAAAAACTGATGTACCCAAAACTGATGCCCGTAAACTTGTACATGCATCAGTTTTAAAAGCAGTAAATAAACCTGATATTGATCCCTTGAACATGATGGAGAGGTTGAAGCGTGCTCAAGTCCGGTGGCGGACCCCACCAGGTACTTTCCAAGAGCTTGCTTTTTGTGCTTTTCCTTTTCCCCATTTTTTGGATGTTTTGGGTTTTATGAGAAGCCTACTGTTTACCATAGAATGTGGCTTGGTTATAATTAAAAAAAGAAGTTTAATGAGGATATTTTTCAAAATCTTAGAGACAGCTTATTATATAATTTCATGCAAAAGTCCTGAAATTATCTGGAATGTCTAGAAAATATCTGGAAAATGAGAACACATACTGAACATAAATTCTGGCACACTACTACACAACATGAACAATATACAAGATACACCAAGACAGTTCATGAACTTGAAAAGAACCTGAGACTATTTCTCCACCATTTCTCTACATAAAGAGGCAAAAAGGATTAGTTGGTGTGTTTCTGAATAAGTAGGAATAGGAGGGTTGTAACTAATTTTTAATCTGATGTAAAACGTCAAGCATGAAACATCCCAGTGATTAAATTAACTTTGATGGGGCTGCTTTAATGCAAGAGCTAACACACCAATCTTACTAACCGAGTGCTTACTCACTGGTGTGTATTACAAATTGTTACTTTCAATCCAACTTTGATTTCTTAATATTTCAAATTTGTGTAGCTCTTTTTTGTCATGATATGTGATGGGTGGTACAGTGAATAATTTATTAATAATCAAGTTATATTATAAAAACACAGGAAGATATACAAATCACAAATGGCAACTACAAGTTGTGGAAGTGGTTTGGAAATGATTACTTTTGGTAAAATATTTAGGGTTCTTTTTGCAAACTGTACTCATTTGTTTACCATACTTGGAAGAGCCCGAACATCTCTCATATGCTGCCGTACAATATTTAAATCTTGTTGGTTTATTTTTAATAATATGTTGGCCTGGGCAAATGAATGCTCATTGGTGGTAGAGGCAGAGTGGTCAATATTTAAATCTTGTTGGTTTATTTTTAATAATATGTTGGCCTGGGCAAACGAATGCTCATTGGTGGTAGAGACAGAGTTGTCAACATTTGTTATCTTGACAAATTTCATAATGTTACAAGTATAAAATGCCAGGAGTTATTTGTAGTTTAGCAAAGTTCAAATGCCTCATGTCTTTCATACTTCAATTGTGCCTCACATCCTTGTCTCCGAATTTTATATTTTTTTTTGGAAATTTTTTACTATTTTTTTAGATAGGTACAAAATCACTGTTTTTGGATGGTCCAGAATCTTCTGAAAATCAGTGTTTTTGTACATATCTAAAAAAATAAATTAAAATGTGCATTTGAACCCTACTCTTTGTAGTTATGGTAAATTATTGAGTTCAATTTGCAAAAAGACTGATATTACAATATTTTCTTACACATTTATCTTTGTTCTGCATCACAAAATTGTATCAAGGAGAAGTTTATGTTTATAGCTATAAGAGTACATCAGGATATTCCAATGAATTCCTACGATCTGGAGTTTGTTATTGAGCAAGGATGCAGAAATGCTGTTGTACAAGCAATTTTGAAAGTGTTCATGTCAACCTGTGCTGTCTAGTTTACACTGGACTGTATGTTTTGATTTTATTCTGCAAGATTGGATGCTGCAACTATTGTATTTATTCTACATGTGAACTCCAAATATGGACTCTCTAGTTTGACTGTCTTTTGTAATACATAATTCTCTTATACAAAATGTTTCTGGATTTTGATACTTGGCAAAAGATAAAACCAGATGAGTGGACTATACAAGTATAATTTATTGTATTCCAGTATACTTGTTATTTTTTCTGATGAAGATTACCTTTCTGACCCAATGCTTTTTCGGACCCACAACACCTTCTTGCCCTTGTGTCTTTTCTAATTTTATGTTGATTTGAAACCATCACATACAACAAACCATTTCAGTTTTTAATTGAAACCTTGTGTTATCTAATGCAGAGGTGAAAATAGACCCAGCATGGCAGGTATGCACAGGTGACAATAGCAAGGAGCGTAGTTTCCAGGCACAGAGGATCCGAAGAGATGCTGAGATATTCTACACAGATCCACAAAAAATCCCCCCAAATCCCAAAGATCCATGGGATGTAGAAATGGATTTTGATGACAGTTTAACACCCGAAATCCCAATCGACCAACCGCCTGATCCTGATACAATAGATCCAGTGCAACAGGATCTAGTTCAATTGACCGATGAACCTTCAGCTGCAGTGTCTACATCATTATCATCTGAGCAACCTATTGTTGCTGTCTCTGCTGATTCATCAACTGTACCCGAACCCGATTTGGAGTTGCTAGCGGTTTTGTTGAAAAACCCTGAATTGGTGTTTGCACTGACTTCAGGTCAAGCGAGTGGGTTGTCTGGTGAACAAACTGTGGCCTTATTGGACATGCTGAAGAATAGTGGGGTTGCCTTGTCAGACTTAGTTAATGGGTCAGTAGGTAATAATAATGTTATAGGATCCGGAGTAGTAGGCCCTGAGCCTGTGCCCACTTCTCTTCCCTCACCAACTCCTACTTCAGAGAGGGTACTTGTTGAATTTTTAATATGCATATCTTTCTCATACATCTTATTTTTCATTATTTTGTAACTAAATTTTCATTATTGTTTCTCACAGGGAACCTGGAGACCTGATTTTGCTGCTAATCCAACTAAACCTGTATTGCAAGCTCATGTACCAATTCAAAATTCTTCTTTACCTCCAGTTGTGACTGCATCCAGTCCTTACGGTGCTGTATCTCAGCAATTTACGCCCCTTAATTCTGTACCAATAGCAACTCAAATACACCAACCAGTGATGAATGCAACACCAGTTAATCCCATTTTAAGTCAAAATGTCAATAACCACCAAATTATGACGCCTTTAAAAACAGAGCAGAGTGCGTATGCTCCGGCATGGACCGGACAGCCCGGTAACTTGCCTGACGTGTCTGATTTAAATACGCGATTTTCACATTACCAAGATAGGTATAATACAGTCAGTAATGGACCCTTACCGGCGGGCCATGTAATGCCAGGTCATCATCATGCATGGGATGGAAATCACAGTTCAGGAAGGTACACCACTGACACGTGGGGTCTGCAAACCGGCTCTAGTAGAACAGGAGAGTCCAGTGCCAGTTGGGGCTACAATGAGCAAAGAAGAGATGGGGGAGCAACGAATTTTCCTGGTCAGAGGTGGTATGGTCGAGATCATGATAGGAGGAGATAACATTTAATGGGGAAGAAAAAAAAGGGATGACATTTTATTGAATCGAGGCGAATTATTTACCCATGTAATGCGAATTTGAAAAGAAAAGAGAAAAGATAAAGAGGTTATAACGTTCTTCCTCAAATTTTTGATTTTGCAGTTACGTGTAGGTTATTTTTTGTGATTTATTTTTTCTTTGTTAAGATGATTTGATAAATGGTATGAGAAAGAGAATGATATATAGCCGAGCTCTTAACTGTCTTCAGAGTGGAGAGCATTGTCATGAAAACGAATAAAAGAAAACAATGGCCAACAAATTCAATTAAGCACTGGTGAATAAAGTAAAATCATTAGTGGCTAACTACCTAGCTCACAGTGATGTATTTAAGAGAAAAATTATAACTTGCACATTTAAGTCACTGACATTTAGGATCTTCAGTGGGACCCCCGTTGTCAGTGACTTGAAACAGGGGACGAGGGAGTAGGTAACAGATAATCCAGAGTTACTTTTGTTCACTTTCCGACTTTACTGAGTGACTATTGGTACCTGACCGTGTACATTGCTCACCCAAGAATCAAAACCAAAAGGGTCCGCTTTAAGATTCGTGCGATATTAAAACGGATGATTCAGATATCATTTACATGGTCAGGTATTGCACTGAATCAGAGTTCTTCTGCACTTCCCACTTCCCACTTCCCTTCGAATTTCATTATCTGGACTAAACCAAATATAACGCAAACATGGCCATAGGCTCTGTGGCGACGGCCCAAATGATCTCTCTTCGCCAATTCCCCTCTCCTTCCTCCCGCTCTCTCTCAATTATACGCGCTTCACCAGAGGGAGGTGGAGGCCCGACTTCGACCACGACCCCGGCGGAGGAGTTCGGGCGGATGGCGGCGGCGTTCAGGCGGAGGCTGGTGGTCGGCACTGCAGCCGCATCTTTGTTGGCCGTTGGAGCCAATTTTGGTGGCATTACCAGTTTTCTGCTAGGCATTTCGTCGAACACAGCACGGACACTGCGGCTGGATGTGTTGTACCCTGTCAATGGCTTCACTCGCTGCCTCGACCTTACTAATGGCTTCGGTTAGCTTCATTAAAGATTTCATATTTTGTTTTATACCCATGCTCTGGTTTATTTTGTGCCTTATTAGTACCTGAAGTTTGAAATCTACAAAATGGATTTAATAAGCTTTATCTAGATCCTTACTGGTATGGAACTGGGTTGCCAGGAATTCATATCACCTAGCCTCAAATTTGAGTTTGGATCCGGATCATCCGATCTGTTTTGGCGTGAATATTAAAGTGGCCCCATGCATTCCACCTTGGGCTGGATTGGTTCGGATTCTGATCGGATGGTCCAGATCCAAACTCAAAATTTTAGTTACTTCAGGGTATCCGGACTCAGTTGTCTGGTGCATTTTGCTGCTTTACCAGAATGGTACTCTTGTCCAGTACTCTGGTGTTATTTTTTCTATATCTTTAATCTTTATAACTGGTCATAAAATTGGAATGTGGGGATAAGTCTGTTATGCCAGACATCAGAATTTGCTGTTTATCATTTTTTATTATCAATCTATATGTACAGATTTATTCATCATTAGGACATACTTCTACAAGTGATTCTCTGTCATTTTCTAAAGCTTATATCTTTATTCAGATCTCCAGGCCCTTTAATGCATTTTTTACCCACTTTTAGTTCTACAAAAGTGTTCTCGGTTTTATTCAACTGTTGACAAGCATCTTCTTGGTTTTGTTTTTTTATTAACATTTAATATTATTTGTGCAGAATTCATATACCCATCAAATTGGGTAGGAGACCAGACTGTTCTTTACAGAGAGGCTTCCAAGGCCGAAGCCCAAAGATCACTTGACCCCCCTCCTCTTTCTAACGGATCAATGCGCACAACCCGCAATTTTAGTGAACCAGTTGCTGCCTTTGGCCCGCCTGGTTCCAAAGGAGAGCTTAATGTCAGTGTTATCGTCTCTACTGTGCCTCTTGATTTCAAGTACGTGCACTCACTGCCTTATTTCTTTTAATCTATTAATTAAGCTTCTCTTTGCCTCTTTCATAATGTGTTTATATAATGACTAGTGTTCAAATGTCTCATGTCTTTCATGCATCAATTATGTCTCGCATTCTTATCACCAGTTTCAAAGTCAAAACAGTTGATCCGAAATGCTCAACATGATTGCCATATTAAGATATGCTTAGAGACCAATTTTTTTTTTTATTTTTTGGAAATTTTTTATTATTTTTTTAGGTAGGTACAAAATCAATGTCTTTGGGTGGTCCAAAATCTTCTTAAAACAGTGATTTTGTACCTGTCTAAAAAAGTAGTAAAAAAGTTCCAAAAAATATAAAATTTGGTCTCTTAGCACATTTTGATATAGTGATCATGTTGAGTAGTCTGGATCGACTGTTTGGACTTTGAAAATAGAGATAAGAATACGAGACATGATTGTGGCATTTGAACACTCCTCAATGTAGTTATACCAAGTGCAAGTTAATAGATGTTTCGGTTCCGAGCTTGACAAAAGATTTTGTAATTTATAGGATAGAGGCATTTGGGGGACCGAAAGAGGTGGGAGAAGTAGTTCTTGGAAGAATTGCAAAATCAAGGAAAGGCACTGATATCAAAGCAACTCTTGTTGATGCCACTTTGCGGGAAGACCCGGAAAATGGAGTGAATTACTACAAGCTTGAATTCAGAGTAGAAGGTCCGTCTTTTCGTAGGCATAATGTTGCGGTTTGTTGTGCAAGAGACGGAAAACTTTACACATTAAATGCTCAAGTGCCTGAATCGTCTTGGGTTCGAGTTAAGAGAGATTTATTTCAGATTGCTGATTCCTTCAAACTTATCAGTACATGATTTCTTCTTTTTAATTCTTTTTGGTATTTTACTGTTAAAATTTGTGCTTAAAATTTTGAATTTTTTTATTGTTATGTTATAATTCTTCCTTATGTGTAAATGTTTCTAAGTGGTACTAGAATAGATTGACCAATAACAGAGTTCTTCACTTTATATTGTTTTGGTAGTTAAAAACAGTGATTGTGATATACTCTTTGATTTCGCTTTTTGATTTTGATCAACAAGGGATTACCTTTTTCTATTTAGAGGTATTCCAATCCCAAGGAATGACAAGAACCTATTATTCCGATCTCAACTGTTGGTTTTGGTTGAAATTTGTGTATGAAAAACTTCTTTGAAATTTCCAAATGAAAAAGTTTGAATGGTTGAAATCGGAATAATATGTTCCTGATATCCTTGAAATTACAGCAGATTTATTTCCATTTTTGACATATCGCTCGTAATTGTAATATATCTGTGCAAAATGTTATATTGAATAGAAAATGTAATTTAAATTAGGAAAAAGTAAATGAGTGGGAGGGAGCGAGAGAAGGGGAAGCAAAAAAAAATGATATGATTTGGAGTTCATAAGGATAATTTGTCAAATATATCATCGAAAATATTTTGATTATTTTTTTTTTTCGAAATATAGGATTTTTAATAAAATTATCCGTTAAATAATGATTAGGCGTGACACAAAGTCCGAATTTGCACATAATATTATATTTATGTACAAAGTAATAATAAAATATGAAATTACAAACTTTTGAGAAGAAAATACACAATATTAAAGTTTTTGGGGGGGATACATGAAATCCCCCCTATTTAAGCCAAACAAATGACATGAAACTGATTTAATGTTGCATTTAGTATTTATTGTTTGGTGTTCTGAATTTTTTAAAATTTTATTAAAAAAATTATGTTGCCCCATAATTTATTTCATGTGGTAATTTTCTGTTACACCGTAAAGCAAGGAAAAACTATCTTGCTGAAATAAAAACCGTACCTCATGAGAGAGAAAGAGAGAGCAAGTCCTTTAGCAAACTGTGTGTTTGTTCAGGGTTGAAAGAAATCGAGAAATTAAGGGGTGTGGTCCGATTTGGAAGAGGTGAGAAAAAAAATATTGCAAAGAAGAGAGGAGAATTAAGCGAACCACAATCGGACGGTGCAGAAGCGAAGCCAAGAAGAGGGTACGTACGAAACAGGTCAGATCGTCAAGCGTTAGACGCAGATCGGATGGACAAAAACAGTTTGTTTACTATAGAGTACTGTTCACTCGGCCTTCCAAACTTAATCTATAAGATAAGATAGATATGTCCTGCGATAATATATAATAATAAAATATTATTAAAGCATATTTTGATTAGGTGCTACTCAAAGTCCGAATTTGCACAAAATATTATATTTATGTCCAGAGATAATAATAAAAAAATAAGAATCATCCTAAGGACTTTCCTTTTAAAAGATTTTATTTCAGCCACAAAATGCATTCCAAATTTGCATCATTTTATTTACGTGACTAATTCATGCGTATTGAATTTTCTCTTGATCTTTCATGATTATTCTGTTCCACGAAATTGTCAATCTTTTTAGGCTACAAAAGGGGAGAACCCCCTTTATGGAAGGAATAGGAATGCAAGGTAACTCTATGCAAGATAAAGAAAAATATAATAGTTTTGTTTTATTTCCTTAAAAAATGGTTTTGTTTTTTCACATTATATAATACAAAAACATTGCATAAATTGATCACAAGATATTGGAGGATACTGAACAAAATAAATTTACAAAGATAGTTTCTTAGAATGTAAGATAATTAATATATAAATAGGTTTTAGGCTTGATATTGCTTGAGCTGCTTTTGTTTATTTTGAAAATTATTATACGAAAAATAGTTGTTACTGTTACGAATAAATTGAATCCTTTGTATTAGGTGTTCATTTTTAAAAAAAGTTTTAATTATAAATTGTTGAAATGTTTGTTGGTTTTGAGCTAAAGAAATTATCTTTAGTGAGACATGTAAAATTATGTTAATCACAAGAAATTGCATAATTATTAATAAATATATATATATAAGGAAATTGCTAATATGCTACGCGTAGCATAGAGGGCCTCCGTGCAACGGCTCAAAATTTGAATTTTTAAATTCCTAACAGTCGATCCAAACCGTTAGATGTGTTCTACATATTGAAATGTAATTGGAGACCAAATTTTATATTTTTTGGATTTTTTTTACTATTTATTAAGCCACTTTGAAAATCGCTGATCCAACGGTTTCACTGTTGGTTAAGCCACCGTTGGATCAGCGATTTTCAAAGTGGCTTAATAAATAGTAAAAAAATTTCAAAAAATATAAAATTTGGTCTCCAATTACATTTCAATATGTAGAACACATCTAACGGTTTGGATCGACCGTTAGGAATTTAAAAATTCAAATTTTGAGCCGTTGCACGGAGGCCCTCTATGCTACGCGTAGCACCGTAGCCACGTCCTATATATATATATATATATATATATATATATATATATCATGATAATATACATAATTCATACGAAATTTTTATTCAAAACATTAAAAAAAACAAATCAACAAATTTAGCTTGATTTTGATAATATAGTAAAAATTATCAAATTAATGTAGGTTAAAAAAATTACACTAGAATTTACACTATGTTCTGTATTTTATACGAGCTTTTGTGCAAGAATTTAATTCTTTCTGCCATAAACATAATGTGTCAGCTTTATATTCTTATGATTTAGTGTCATTATCATGTTTTGGTTTCTCAATACAATGTGATTCGTATTATATATCATAGGATTTATTTTTCATACATTATATATACTTGTAAAGAATGTGATGACCAACGTACTTAATACAACACGATTAATGTTTTGTTGATATTTTATCATAAACCAAATGTAAAATTATTGAAAGAGCTTTGGATCATACTATGTGATCGTCAAGTAATAGTACTCAAAATTTGGATATAAAGGAAGGTTAAAATATATTTGAGGAAATTGAAAATCTATGATATCCTGATATTCTACTTGAGATCTTGTACCCGTATCGATACGGCTTACGGACGTATTATATACACCCCCAAATACTCCATCGATACACTACAAATACCACAAATATTCTTACATAGTGTGAAATCCCATGAACCGCGCAACTTAGGTGCACCGTGAACCATGCCAACACCCAAAAAATTGCACAGCTATTAGTTCAGAATGGAAACATCTACCATTACATAGCTAACCTTTGTTGTTAAAGTATGTAAGTTTGGTATAATATAAGTGTTAAATTAATAATATAATTAAAATAATAAAAAAATATATATATAATAATTGTATCGTGTTAAATTAAAAAAAATATATATATAAGTGTTAAATTATATAATAATTGTATCGTATTCTAGTTTTTTGAAAATTGTCATTTTGCTATATTTGTGTCCATATCATATCTGATACGATACACGTACTTGTATCCATACAACATAGCTGAAAAGTCATAATAAATTTTATATAAAGATCCTTTTAAATTTTCATATTATGTAATATTTATATATTTTAAAAGACATGTCATTAAATTAAACTGAGAGTGTCTTCTATGGACATAAGGACCTATTTGTAAAATGAACATATTTTTATTTTCAAAGTTCAAACAGTCGATCTGAACCGTTCATCTTGTTCTCCATATTAATATGTGCTTGGAGACCAAATTTTACATTTTTCTAAATTTTTTTTACTATTTATTAAGATGGGTACAAAAAAATATCAAATTCAGACCATTAAATTTTGTACCCATCTTAATAAATAGTAAAAAAATTCAGAAAAATGTAAGATTTGGTCTCCAAGCACATATTAATATGGAGAACAAGATGAACGGTTCAGATCAACTGTTTGAACTTTGAAAATAAAAATATGTTCATTTTACAAATAGGTCCTTATGTCCATAGAAGTCTTTGCCAAACTAAATGAAATTGTAAGATTTCAATAGAAAAAGTTTTTTTTTATTGTGATGCACCAAAAAGGAATCCTAAAGAATAAAGCAATTTCATCAAAAGGGGACTAATACCTAAAAGATATAGAGGGAGAAAATACGAACAAAAAAAATGAAAGATTAATTAAATTCTAATATATGCCTAATTAAAAAAAAATTCTGTTGCACCATAATTTATTTCATGTGGTAATTGCACCGTAATGTACTGATTCACTACTACAAAATGAATTTAAGAGAGGGAAAAGTAGGAAAGTCAGATTTATCGGACGGTATACAATCCACACGGATTTTTCAAATAGTGTGGGAAATACTAACGGTTTGTAATAAAACGAAAAACACGGTTTTTATAAAATAGGAAGAATAACACGGATATTAGTTAAAAACTTCAAATTAAATAAATAAATAAAATTCACACGGATTTTTAAATTATTTAAAAAGGTAGGAAGGTTTATTGTTTTTTTTTTTTTTTATGTTAGCCGGCCTCCGCTTTGCTAGTCGAATTATATATTTTAGATTGAATATACAAGTCTTTGCAAAAAAATGTCCAAAGTCCATGAAGAAAGACTGGATCGCGAAAATCTATTCCGACGCGATCGGGCCGGAGATTTTTGAGGTGGGCTCTGTCAAAAGAGCCCTTTGGAGGCAAGAAGAAAAACCGAAAAGAAAATTAAAAAAAAAAAATAATTACACAACCAAAATATATATACATGGCTAACCTTAGTAAGAAGAGAGAAAAATAACAACTTAAATATCTGATCCGACATGAAATCAAAAGCGTGAGGAAAAAGGCCTTTATATAACCAAAATCCTAAAACAATTTTACACGATTTTCACTATAAACCGAGCTCCAGCTTACACGGATTTTTATTAAAAACGGAAGTTGTTGAACCTTTTTTTTTTTTAACTATCCTACACGTTTTTATTTAAAAATCCGTGTAAAGGTTGCTTTTATTTTTAATTTAATAAATAACCCCTTCCTACCGGATTTTGTAAAAAAACTGCTCTCTCAACATTCCTAATATTTAATGAAATACGTATAAAAATAATTTCCACACACACAATTTTTAAGTTAATATTCGTGTAGGATTCCTAGAACACTGGAAAAATCTATTCAACACGTTTTTGTAAAATAGAAAACCGGTATAGAGGAAGACGTTTTTTGTAGTAGTGATTTACCGACCTTTACAAGTTTTAATTTTACATATACCTTCATCAGGCTTTTGTGTATGAAAAATGTTTTTTTTTTTTTAAGTTTGTGTTAATTTGTTTCAGTGTTTGCAATGCAACTATTAAAGATATTATCTGGTAGGTAAAAATATATTATCAGAAAGAATTATTAAATATTATACAAAATGGTTTCATAAAATTTGAGATTTTCCCTCATTTTAAATATTCAATTTGTTTTAGAGAGCACTATTTTTTTTTAATTTAGTACCAGACGTTGCTTTTAGCCAATTTAACATTTAAAAATATAGGTCACAACTGATTAATATAAATCTGATTAATATAAATCGCTGCAATTATCTATTATATCCTAAAATCAAATATTCACACTTCAAAGCTACATCCATTTGTTTCGCTTGTGCAAAGTATATATACTTCAAAAACTTTTTTTGAAGAATAGTGGAGAGATCTACCGATTTCATATTGAAACCAAGAGTTGGAGGTTAGATACTTAAAATAGGTATATACTTCAAAAACTATGCGGAATTTTCACATAATACTCGTAATTGTACATATTTGTGCAAAGTGTTATATCAAATAGAAAATTGTAGTTTAGATTAGAAGAAATGCAAAGTGTTATATCAAATAGAAAATTGTAGTTTAGATTAGAAGAAATAAGCGAGAGGGAGGGAAAGAAGGAAGTTAATATGATTCGGAGTCATAAGGATAATTTGTCAAAAATATTATAACAAAATATTTTGATTTAAGTTTTCAAAATATATGAAATTTTATAAAATTAATCATTATAAAATGACTAGGTCGTTATCAAAAGTCCGAATTGGCCCATAATACTATATTTTCAAGATAGTGTTTGGTTGACGTCTAAAGTTTAATTTAGAGACCTAAATTAGTTATTCTAACATATTGGTCTATAATTATGGTGGTTGATCAGGTCTAAAGTTATATAAGAGATGGTATCAAACTATCAACTAAACAAGAAAGAGGAAAAAAGATTGCAGTAGGATTGTTGGAGAGGTTTAAATTTAGAGGTCTAACATTAGAATTAGACCGACCTATTTAATTCTCATTTGATCAAATAACTCATGTATATACCTCTTATTTATTATTTAGTTATCAACCAAACGTCTTTTACAAAATTATACTTCAGCCGCAAAATGCATTTCAAATTTGCATCATATTATATATGTGACTAATTCATGCATATTGAATCATCTCTTGATCGCTCATGATTTTTTTGTTTCACTACATTGGCTATCCTTTTAAATAAGGACTAAAATATTGCCATTCTAATTGGTCTTAAAATTCATCAATGCACAGATTTATAAATAAACCAAATGTAGTAGTTTTGTATTTTTTCACATTATTTAATAAATAAATAATGCATGATTGACCACAAGACATTGGAGTATACTAAACATCACACACATATAAAGCCTTAGATATATACAATTTAATAATTAATTTAATGTTTTGATTAATAAAATTTATAAATAATATTTGAAAAAGATATAGTGAGAAGGATACAAAGTAAAATAAACAAAACAAGTACTAAAACCATCAATTTTGAAATATAAATTGAAATAGAAAAAAGGTTTTCTCTTATAATTAAGTAATTAGCAAGAGAGAAATGATCGGAACTGAGAGAAAATGTGAGCTGAGCAGATGATTTTTTTTCTCTTGCTAGGATATTTTTTACATTTTTTTGTTACCTATTTTTTTCTTATTTATTTTATATATAAGATATTAGAGTAATAACTAATATTTATATATCAAGTGCTTTGTTAAGTTTAATGTTGTTTATTTTGTTTATTAATGTTAAATATGATATATTATAGAATTGTTTGTTGAATTTTTAATTAATGAAATTGCTTTAAGAGAAATGTTTAAAATTATGTCTTATCACTAACAATTGCATAATTATTAATAAATAAATTTATCATGATAACATTAACAATTCATGGGGAAAAAACTTAATAAACACATATCAGAATGATTGAAATACATCAACAACTTTTAACTTCATTTGGATAATATTGTCAGAAATATCAAATAAATATATGTTAACAAAAAGTACACTCGAATTACTTTGTTTTGTATATTATATAAGTTTTTGTGCTATGATTTTCTTATCATTAATTGCCACTCTATCATGTTTTGGCTTCTCAGCACAATGTGATATGGGTCTTACATTTCTGTGTTATATATCATAGGATTTATTTTGGTTTTTCTTACATTTTACTTGTTAAGAATGTGATGTCTGACCAAATGGAAACCGAACTGAAGACAAACTTCTCAAATTTAACTCTGTTTACGTATACGGGATCTTATTTGGTTTAATGAAATATTGAACAATTTATAAGAAAGAGAAATATCACAAGAGATAAGAATTCATATATAAGAAACATTTCATATTATATATATATATATATTAAGACATCAAGAAGATCACATGCCATATCTTTTTATAGTGCAGCATAAAGAATCTTAATAGACAAATTTAGGAACTCAAACATAATTAAAAACAATTTAGAAAATATAAATAAATAAACTTAGAACATAATTAAACAATACAATTAAATATAATAGGAAATGAAAGCTAGTGGGATCCGTGAATCGTACCGAGTCTGAATTCTAGTCTTGATCTGAGTCTTAATCGGTTTGGTTTCGTCACCAATATCTAACACAAACAAGGATTGTTTTGTTGGGAATTTATCATAAACCGAAGAGATGAATAGTCAAAATGAATAATTAATACATGAATGTCCTTTAAAATTGTCATATTAACAATTAAATAGCACAGTCTTAATAAATATTTTTTTGTGGTGCAAAAAAAAAATATAATGAAAAATTATCTATAGCATTCTTATTTTGATAATATGTCAAAAATATTACGATGAAAAGATATTTCAATTTAAGTTTTCAAAATGTAGGATATTTTATTAATTAGCCGTTATATAATGATTAAGCGTGACTCAAAGTCCGAATTTGCACATAATATTATATTTATGTCCAAAGATAATAATAAAATAAGAATTAATATTGTACTTCAGCCACAAAATGCATTTCAAATTTGCATCATTTTATATACGTGACTAATTCATGCGTATTGAATTTTCTCTTAATTGTTCATGATTTTTTTGTTTCACAAAATTGTCGAGCTTTTTAAATAAGGATTAAAAAATTACCATTATAAATTAGTCTTAACATTCATCGCTATACAACTTTATAAAGAACATCGATATAGAAAATGTATTAGTTTTGTTTTTCATATTATTTAGTATACAACCAATGCATAAACTTACTGCAAGACATTGGAGAATACTGAACAGTACACTTACACAGATTTTACATCCAAATGTTAGATAATCAAATCGGTTATAGCTTTGAAATTGCTACTGTGTTTTTTTTATTTTATTTGGAAAATTAGTATACAAAAATGTTTGTTCCGAATAAATTTAATTTTTTGTTTTAGGTGTGTGAATTAATTTTTTGTATTTATAAATGGTTGAAATGTTTGTTGGTTTTCAATCAAAGAAATTATCTTTAGTGAGAAATGTAAAATTATGTTAATTACTAGAAATTGCATAATTATTAATAAATATATTTATCATAATTATTAATAAATATATTTATCATAATTATTAATAAATATATTTATCATGATAATATACAATTTTTTTAATAAAAACATCAAAATAAAGAAAACACATCAACATATTTAGCTTGATTTGGATAATATTGTCAAAATTATCAAATAAATGTAGGTTAAAAAATTTACACTATATTTATATACTTATATGTTCTGTATTTTATACGAGTTTTTATGCAAGGATTTAATTCCTTCTGGCATAAACATAATGCGTCAGCTTTATTTCTTATCATTTAGTGCCTTTACCATGTTTTGGTTTCTCAATACAGTGTGATTCGTATTATATATCATAGGATTTATTTTTCTTACATTAAATCTACTTGTAAAGAATGTGATGTCCAACTTATAACAACACGATTGTTTTGTTGATATTTTATCATAAACCAAATGTAAAATTATTGAAAGAGCTTTGGATCATACTATGTGATCGTCAAGTAACAGTACTCAAATTTGGATATAAAGGAGGTTAAAATAGAAATGCATAGACAACTACGTCTATCTGATAAAAAAAGTTACTTGAGGAAATTGAAAATTTATCCTGATACTCCACCAGCTACCTGGGATCCTGTAACCATATCGATATGGCTTACGGACGAATTCTATAAACCCCCAATACTCCATTGATACGCTACAAATACTCTCCAATATAGTTAGTTCAGAATCGAAACATCTACCATTACACTAGCTAACCTTTGTTGTTAAAGTATGTAAGTTTGGTATAATATAAGTGTTAAATTAATAATATAATTAAAATAATAAAAAGTAATATATATATAGAGAGAGAGAAAGAGAGAGAGTAGAACTAGGAGCAAGAGATAGAGAGAGTAGAACTAGGTTGCTCCTACGTTCATCCAACCTCTTGTGAACTTGACTCTAAAATATATTGAATCGACTTTAAACGATGAATTCAAACCGTTGAAACCCTTCTACCTAATGAGTGATGCGTCTACATTTGAAAGTTTTAAAGTTTCGAATTAATTTAATATATATAGAGTCAAGTGGTCAAAGGAGTCCAAAAAATGAATGCATTAAAATTAATTTATAAACCTTAAACTTTTGACCACTTGACTCTATATATATTAAATTAATTCGAAAATTTAAAATTTTCTATATTTATGTGTTCTTCATATTACAAAACCATTAGATGTGTTCTCCATATTGAAATGTGCTTGGAGACCAAATTTTACATTTTTATTTATTTTTTTACTATTTATTAAGCCACTTTGAAAATCGCTGATCCAACGGTGGCTTAACCAAACAGTGAAACCGTTGGATCAGCGATTTTCAAAGTGGCTTAATAAATAGTAAAAAAACAAAAAATATAAAATTTGGTCTCCAAGCACATTTCAAAAATTTTAAAATATAAATTTTGAAAATTTGGTCTCCAAGCTACATATTGCCAAAAATATATATAGGAAATTGCTAATAGCTATGTGTAGCAATGGATTTGGAAATCGACCGATCCAACGATTTCACTTAAGATTTTGAAAGGGCTTAATAAATATAAAAAATTCAAAAATATAAAATTTGGTCTCCAAGCACATTTCAATATGGAGAACTCACCTATCGCTTTGGACGACCGTTAGCATTTTAGCCAAAATCATATATATATATATGCTACGCGTACTACTATATATATATATATATATATATATATAGAGAGAGAGAGAGAGAGAGAGAGAGAGAGAGAGAGTGTGGCTAAGTTGCTACCGGTAGCATAGAGACCAAAGTGCTACCGGGGTCATATCTTAGTACTCGATGTTCAAACAGCAAATCCAAACCGTTAGATGTTCAATCTATATTAAAATGTACTTGGAGACCAAATTTTACATTTTTTGAATTTTTTTGCTATTTATTAAGCTGGTTTGAAAACTGATGTTTTCAATGCTCCAGAAATTTAATAAAAACAACGGTTTTCAAACCAGCTTAATAAATAGCAAAAAAATGTAAAATTTGGTCTCCAAGCACATTTTAATATAGATTAAATATCTAACGGTTTAGATTTGCTGTTTGAACATCGAGTACTAAGATATGACCCCAGTAGCATTTCGGTCGAAGTGCTACCGGTAGCAACTTAGCCACACTCTATATATATATATATATAGAGGTTGGCTAATATACAAATGTTTGTTCTTGGACTCAGGAACAAACGGTTCGGTTCTCCAATTTTCAAAGTCCAAACGGTCGATCCAAACCGACAGATGTTTAATCTATATTAAAATGTGCTTGGAGACCAAATTTTACATTTTTTGGAATTTTTTTACTATTTATTAAGATGGTTTGAAAATCGTTGTTTTTAGTGGTGCAGAATTTTAATAAAAACAGCAATTTTCAAACCATCTTAATAAATAGTAAAAAAATTCCAAAAAATATAAAATTTGGTCTCCAAACACATTTTAATATAGATTAAACATCTGTCGGTTTGGATCAACCGTTTGTATATTAGCCAACCTCTCTCTCTCTCTCTCTCTCTCTATATATATATATATATATATATATATATATTAAAAGACAGGTCATTAAATTAAATAGTAAGATTTCAATAGAAAAAGTTTAATTTTATTGTGATGCACCAAAAAGGAATTCTAAAGAATAAAACAATTTCATCAAAAGGGGACTATTACCTAAAATTTATAGAGGGAGAAAATACGAACAAAAAAAAATGAAAAATTAATTAAATTCTAACATGCCTAATTAAACAAAAATTTAAATGAGGTTCTTAGCCATTTCTAGCGTAGTGCAATGAATTTAGAAACTTTATTCAAACTTTATTCAAACTGCAATTAAATTCTACCGTTAATGCTTCAATTCCGTATTACATTCCCAACAAAGGTAGATTGCATAAAATAGTTAGAGAAAGAGAATAGGAAAGGTTATTGATCACTGAAAGGTGGCTAACAAATTGAGACTTGGAGAGCAAAAAAAAAATTGTGGCAATTATAATATTGTCTTCGCTGACTTTTATTGGAAAAAAAAAAAACAGCAAACTAAAAATATTTGTTTAATTTTAAATAAAATATGCAATAAATATTAAATAAAATATTATCTATATAATTATGCCAAGTGAAGAAAAAAGACCCAAATATAATTATGCAAAACGAAACTTAACAATTATACCTAAATATTTCAGTTATTAATTGGTAAAGAAGGTGGCCGTGAAGAGGCTATTTTTGATAAATTTTTAATTTCTAATCCTCCGTATAGCTGTGTGAGAACAAAATGTAATTAAAGTTAGATATTGAATGCTGAATTTTGTCAATAAAAGATGTATATATGGTGTGTAATTCATAGAGATGAATAATGACTTAGATATATTCTAGAAGTTATATTATGGATGAAGAGTTTGGCTACTTTGCTATGTGTGTGTGCATGTATAGCGTCATGTTGTGCTGTGTTTTAGTATCATCGGATTAACTTTAAGATCCGTGTAAAGATTCAGCACAACAGAATGACACTATATATGCATAATATTGGAGTCCAACTCATATTGAAATATTGAATACATACACACATACATATTTAAAAATGAGAGAGAATTATGACATATGAGTTATCAGATAAAGATTAATAAGGATATAAAAACAAATCGGATGCATGAGAAGATAGAATGCATGACGTATAAGCCATTCAATAAAAACACATCGAATAGATGAGAAGATAAATGACATGACATGACATAGTTTAAAAAAAACTCAAAAACTTAATCTTCTTTTATGTATTATAAATGTATTTTGATTTGTGTGTGTCCCAATATAGCACACAAAAAATTAGTGGGCTGAGCTGTGTTTGAATTTTCACACTTGTCATTTTAAATGGTATGAAATACACAACTTTCTTTCTTCAACCTCTATTTATCGACTGCACTAACAACTTTTGCAACGCTTTAATTGAAGCTAACGTGGATGCACACCAAACACTACTCAAGGAGAAGACCAAATAATTGATTCCAAATCTCTAAAATTTTGTTTTGAAAACTTTTGCTGAAGCTTACTGTGCTACCTCCCCTTTCAAAGTCTCAGAAAAATTGAAGATGTTTTTTTTTTTGGAGTCCGACAACTATGACATTGGTATTATTTCGTAATAACAGTGACTTCAAAATTCATCAAATAGGCTTCAAATAATGAATTTAAACTGTTCAAACTGATCTATTTTACGAGTGATGTGTTTACATGCAAAATTTATAAATTTTCGAATTTATTTTGTATGAAGTCAAGTGGTAAAACAGAAGATTTATAAGTTAAATTTAGTGTATTTAATTTTCATTATTTTTTTGCCATTTGACTTCATAAGAAATGAATTCAAAAATTTATAAATTTTTCATGTAAATAAAGCACTCGTAAGAAATGAATTAAAAAATTTGTAAATAAAGCACTCGTAAGTTAAATCAGTTTGATGAATTCAATATTTCAAATCTATGTGATGAATTTTGACGTCAGTAGACTAAACTTTGATTGAATTTTAATCACTAATTTAGGATCAACATCACACTTGTCATATTAAATAGTATAAAATACACAAGTTTCTTTCTTCTAACATTTTATTTATTGACTTCGCTCCCAACCAGAGGAATTCTTTTATTGCAACTGATGTGGAAACAAACCAAACACTACTGTACGAGGAGGACAAATAATTTTCTCCAAAGCTCTGAAAAATTATTATGCTTTTTATAAAGTATTACAAAATTAATTAAATAGGTTTTAAATAATTAATTCAAATTATTCAAACTGATCTATCTTATGAGTAGTGCATTTACATTTTACATACAAAATTTATAAATTTTCGAATTCATTTTGTATGAAGCCATAGTAGTCAAAGACTTCTTTTTATGACATTTTTTGATGTTGTGCCTGAACTTCATTTGATCCATTAAACCTTTTTCCTTATGTGGAGTTTGATAAATACACACATATTCAAGTCACTTTCTGTACGAACAACTTGAAAATCAAGTCCTTGTCTCTTTCATCTAATTCCAATTTTAGTTCCTCTCCAAATGCATACATGGTTCACTTCTGTTCCACAAATGTCTCTTTCCTATGTAATCATTTCACAATTACTTGAAAAATACACAAGTTAGACCCAAAAAATACAATTATTATCTTATTATTTCCAAGAGGTTCTTGTTACAAAACTACATAAACCAAACAAAAAAAAAATGAAAAAAAAAAATCAACATATGCTGTTCCACTGGACCTGAACAAAAATACAACACCACCAAAAGAACAGATCAAATTCTAACTTGCTCTCTATCCACAAAACTTGAACCATAACATTAATTGCTACACATTTTCATAAATGCAACCTTAAAACAAACACTTTTCAACTCAAACAACACATGCATTAGCATAACATATCACATGACATTATTATAGGACTTGAATTTAAACTCACATAACAATCTCAGGTTTCAAAATACTAGATTTGATCTCCTTATGAGGCAGCACCACACCTCCATTACTATAAACCTCATCTCCGACATGCACGTCTTCACCTAAAATTGTCATATTTTCAATGCGGGCCCACTGACCCACTGTCGAATGCCACCCGATAATACTACTGGTAATACAAGCATGCTTTTTAATCCTTACACCTCTCATTACAGTGCACCTAGCAAGTCTCACTCCGGATTCAACCACACAACCGGGTCCCAGTGCCACATCCGGCCCGATAAGGCATCCTTCTCCAATAACCGCACTCTCATGCACCAACACATTACCGACTATATTCACCCCCTTGGCAAGTTTAGATGGTGAATTTTTTCTGAGGGAGTCTAGGTAAAGTCTAAGGCCAGTGATGTAGTCTCTTGGCTGACCTATATCCATCCAAAAACCAGGAAGAACCATTGCGAACAATTTCTGATCGGTTGCGATTTTGGGGAAGATCTCTTTTTCAATCGAGGTGGGTTTGAGTTCAATTCGGTCTAAAACAGAGGGGTTTATGAGGTAAATTCCAGCATTAATTTTGTTTCCGACGAATATTTTTGGCTTCTCTACAAAACGCTCAACTTTTCCGGTTTCTTCTTCCATAACCACCACACCATATTTCGATGGTTCATCAACCTATTAAATGAAATTTTGAGGTTTTTAATTGATTGTTTAAATTGAAATAGTAATACTAATAATCAATCAATTCTTATACTTCATAAAAACAGGGGAGAATTCATGTATACCCCTCAAAAACCATAAAATTATGTATTTCCTCCTCTAACGTTCATAATATCATATTTGCCGTTCTAAATTTCAAAAACTCACAAATTTACCCATTTTATTATTTTTTCTATTAAAACTCATTTTAAATTTAAAAAGTACCCATTTTACCCTTTATTAAGAAAAATACAAAATATGTAGCACGTTTAAAAAAAATGCCAGTCTCCTAATTAATAAGTTTACGAGGGCAAATGGGTCATTTCTCTACGTCTAACGTTTACACCAGCAAGGTGGTTGGGAATTCTAACCTGAAACACCTACTAAAAACAAAAATACAAAGCTTCTCTAATATCAACACCTACTTGAAACACTTCTCTGGTACAGAGAAATAGGCGGTTAAAATGTTTACCTTGGTTACCATAATTGTAGCCTCACCGCCATGAGACTTGTGAAATTGGATCAATTGGGAAAACGGGTATTCACTTATAACATCACTGTTTAGCACAAAAAATGGTTCGCCCGACCCGTCTGCAAGCACGTCTCTTGCCAGAGCGAGGGGCCCGGCGGTACCCAGTGGCTCAGTCTCTTGTGAGCATGTTATTTTAATACCCAATTGATGTTCAAAATCCTTCAAGAAATTGAGCATCACCTAAAAATCAAATCACAAAATAATTTATTACTCCATTTACTATAAAAGATTTCATTCATTACATCTGGTAAGAGGAAAAATATTTCTTTTTACTAACCTCAGGTCGGTAATTTATTGCCAGAACGACCTCAGTCACACCTACATTTTTCAATGCTTCAATCTTGAAAAAAAAAGTAATTAATGTAAACAAGTTATACATGAAACAGTTTAATTTTTGAAATAGAAAAATTGTTTGCAAAAGGAGGAAGTACCTGGTGCAAAATCATGGGTTTATTTGCAAAATCGACAAGCGGCTTAGGCATGCTAAGTGTGAGAGGCCTAAGGCGGGTACCGAATCCACCAACAAGGATTAAAGCCTTCATTGTTTGTTGATTTATTCCTAATTTCACCTTCCTCTGATAATCCTATTCGATTCAATTAGAGTATCAGAGCTCAGAGTTTATATATATCAGTGAATTATACTGAATTTGAACTCAATTTGAGGAGAAAGCAAAGGTAAAGGCATAATTTAAGGAGAAGAAAAAGGGTAAAGGCATGATATGTATGAGTGTAAATTGAGATAAGGATTAAATTGAAGTTACTTGCTGAAGAAGCAAGAAACTACCGTTACAAAAACAATACCACTGGTCTTTGGTCAACTCATGAGAAAGAAAGTGTGTATCTTTTTCTCTTTTTTTTTGATAAGTACAGTGCAGTGTAACACTACAAGTAATGCCACACCAGAATCGCCACAGTAGAACAAAATAAATAGAAGTAAATAAGATCTAGAAAATAAAAATAAGCATACAGTCAACGAGCGTGGCAAGGGGCACTTCCAATTGATTGTAAGAGAAATCAAATTCAAAGTTTGGATCTTTACGATACTAATCCATCATCGTAAAAAGGAGAAATTTGAGGACGATTTCTCTTGAGAAAATTGAGAAATTATTCTGAAGAGAGAGAGAGAGAGAGAGAGAGAGAGAGAGGAGCAAGTGTTGTACCTTGTTTCTCTCTCAAGGCACCAGAGAGAGCGAGAGACAGAGAGGGGGATCGAGGCATGAAGAAATATTCGCTTTTATAAATTTTATACGGTGGGAGATTGGAATTCAGATGGTTTAAAGTAACTCAAAATTTAATTTGGATCGTGACAGTCGATCTGCTCTGACACGAAGATTAAAGAGGCAGTATATTCTTCAGATTCTGATTGGACGATTTGGATCGGAAAGAAAAATTTGAGTTACTTTAGGGGATCTGGACCCGCGAAATTTGGGAGAGAAAAAGAGATGACGTCATGGCGGAGACCAAATATTGCTTCTAGCTCGTCCAGTGATTTATCTAGCTCGAATCTTGAAGACAAAATCGGACGGTTCAGTATGTAATGGTACAAAAACAAGGGGTTTTTATTTTTTTAAGAATAAGTTAATAACCCCATTGGTCTAATAGAGCAATTGCAGACATTGACATGATAATTGTTGAGTAGAACTAGGTGTTCCTAACTTCACCGAGTCTCTTTGTGAATTCAACTCTTAAAATTTATTGAATTGGTTTCAAATGACGAATTCAAACCGTTAAAATCTTTCTACTTTATGAGTGATGCGTCTACATGTGAAAATTTTAAAATTTCGAATTAATTTGGTATTAAGTCACTTAGGTCAAAATTAGAAAATTTATAAACTAATTTTAATACATTCATTTATTGGACGTCTTTTGACCACTTGACTTTACACACAATTAACTTAAAATTTTAAATTTTCACATGTAAACCCATCACTCATAAGGTAAAAGAATTTCAACGGTTTGAATTCGTTGTTTGAAGCAAATTTGATAGATTTTAGAGTTGAGTTCACAATAAGACTTGGTGAACTTAGGAACACCCTAGTGTTACTCGTCATTGAAATTTAAAAGGTGCATTTCATGTATACCCCTCAAAACATTGAAATTACATATTCCCCCTTTAGAGTTCATAATATCACATTTACACTTCAAAATTAGAACTCACATATTTACCCACTTATTTTTTTTATATTAAAACTTGTTGTCAATTTGTAAAGTATCCATTTTAATATAGAAAAAAATGTAGCATGTTTAAAAAAAGGCAACGACTTATATGGACATAAGGACCTATTTGTAAAATGAACATATTTTTTTTTCAAAAATTCAAACAGTCGATCCGAACCGTTCATCTTGTTCTCCATATTAATTTGTGCTTGGAGACCAAATTATATATTTTTCTGATTTTTTTTACTATTTATTAAGATGGGTACAAAATTCAATGGTCTGAATTTGATATTTTTTGTACCATCTTAATAAATAGTAAAAAAATTCAGAAAAATGTAAAATTTGGTCTCCAAGCACATATTAATATGGATAACAAGATGAATGGTTCGGATCAACGGTTTGAACTTTGAAAATAAAAATATGTTAATTTTACAAATAGATCCTTATGCCCATAGAAGACACTCTCAAAAAGATGTTAGTTTTCTTATTGATTAGTTTTTAAGGGCAAATGAGTTATTTCTCTAATTGTGACGCATGCACACTGACATTTAGGCATATACTTGTGTAAGCGCCAAAAGTAGAGAAATAACACATTTGTCCTCAGAATTCAATTAGAAGACTGGCATTTAGTGAAATATGCTACACATTTTATTTTTATAGTAAACTAATAAAAAGTAAAATAGGTACTTTACAAAATCAAAATGAGTTTTAATAGAAACAATAATGGGTATATATATGTGAGTTTTTTTTTTAATTTAGAAGGGTAAATATGATATTATAAACTTTAGAGGGGGGATACGTAATTTAAATTTTTTTTAAGGGGTATACATGAAATCCTCCTAATTTAAATTATAGAGATTTAAAAGTAAAGGTTTCTTTTGAATTATAACTAACTCTATTAGTCTATTAAAGTATCTTCACGTAATCACGTCACTTAAAATAATTGTAGATGTTGACATGATATTATAATTTTAATTACATGAATTTAGAGCAATTATTGAATTAGTTCTTTCTATCTGGAGAATATACCAATCAACTTGTACTATAATATATAACAAAGCAAAAGGAATTTAAATTGTGACATGATAATTATTTTTTAATTTTTAAGAAATAAAAATTGCCTCAAAATGCTTCAAATTTAAAAATAAAAGGTGAAGGAATATGCATTTTTAACCTCTTATTTTAAATAATTTAACTTATGGATACGATCGAAGTATAAATATTTTCCGTGTATCTATGCATATAGTACCTGAAAATATTTACACACTTGTACTATCCACAGATCCTTTTAACTCTTAAATTTCTGTATACATACTTTTCATAAAATAAAAAAAATTAAATATACTGTATTTATAAATTTTTCTTTTGTATTAATTGAAAAAAAAAATATATTTTTAGCCGATCAATATAACAGTAAGGGCCAGACTTATTTTTTCTCAAAAAAATACTTATAGAAATTTTCTAACAATAATAAAAAAAAGGGAAAATTGGTTATTTGCCACTCCAAAACCTTCAAATCTTAAAAATACCATCACAAAACTATAAATCTGAAAAATGCCATTCTAAACTTAGTTAATTATTAAATTTGCTACAAATACAAAAATTTTATACTTTCTTTTATTAAAAATTAACTGAAAAATACAGTTTTGAGATATGTATTTATGTATTTCCCTATATACCCTTCAGACTCCTCATTATACGTATCTCAAAACTGTATTTTTCAGTTAATTTTTAATAAAAAAAGTATAAAATTTTTGTATTTGTGACAAATTTAAGAATTAACTAAGTTTAGAGTGAGCATTTTTTAGATTTATAGTTTTGTGATGACATTTTTCAGATTTAAAGATTTTGGAGTGGCAAATAACCAATATTCCCTAAAAAAAAGTGTCATAAAATATTTTTGGTACATATATGTTTAAAAAGTACAAATCGCGTATTTCAGTATTTGTATTGTAGATTATAATACAACATTTATTATAATACAACATAGATGTTGAAAAACAAACAAATAGTAAGAGTGAAGCATAGTATCTTTTCGTTTTGCAAAAGGTCAGTGACATTTAATTTCTTTAATTAATTATTATTATTCAAGATCTGACATCAAACATTAGCTAAATTAAAATAATTAACGTCCAAATCTCTGTCATGAAAACGTATACGAAAATTAAAATAAAGTCTAAATGGGCAAACGGTCCAAAAGCTTAGGTGGCAATTGACTTGTTTAGACCAATAGGGCCACATGAAGTGAGTAAAAGAAATATAAACAAATAAATAAACAAATGACATGCGCAAATTGAGGAGAGAGAGAGTAGAACGTAACAATTTTTAATTTTATTAGAAAAGTAAAAAGAGAAGGATCTACCTACAAATTTTTTTTGAGTAAAGTTAGGAGTTCAAGTCATCCAACTATTTAATATCTTTGTTATTATAACAAAGAATTTTCTCCATTTGAGTTTCGAACTCATGATCTCTCATATAGCGATCATGTGCCTTAGCAACTAGACAAAAAACTAGTTCTCTACTTACAATATTTGAAAGTTACAACATGTTACAATATTCGATTTTGTGATTTTCAAAGCCCAAACAGTCGATTCAAACCGTTCAACATGATCTCTATATTAAAATGTTCTTTGAGACCAAATTTTACATTTTTCTGAATTTTTTTACTATTTATTAAGTATTTTACAAAACTGCTGTTTTTAAACAATTCTATACCACTGAAAAATAACAATTTGGTAAAATACTTAATAAAAAAAAAAAATAAATAAAAAATATGTAAAATTTGATCCCAAAGCACATTTTAATATAGAAATCATATTGAACGGTTTGGATCGACTGTTTGGATTTTAAAAATTACAAAATCGAATATTATAACATGTTATAAGATGCAAAATGTTGTAAGTGGATCCTCCTAAAGTAACAATTTTTATAATGATAAAAAATATGGTGGAAAATTTTCAATGAAACGGTAGGAATCATGCGGCTGAAGCAGATCAGCAATTACATGTTTGGTTCCTTTCATGCCATGTGAGAAAAAAAAAAACACAATAACATATACTTCAGATTTAACACAAGGGACAAAATGCATAGCACAGTGTTAATGGCATATACCTACGGGTTTTTCTCAAAAAAAAAAAAAAAAAAAAAAACACAAGGGACAAAATGCATAGCAACGTTTCATCGACATTTAAAAAGGCACTAATTAATTAAGTGATAATGACTTTTAAGAAGCCACCGATGCAGTAGCACAGTGTTAATGGAATAGTTCTTTCTGTGGAAGAACATGATTGAATCCCACTTATGAGGGGACAAACTTGGGTCGGATGTCCATCGGACTCAAATTTGGGTTCAATGGGTTCTAAAACCATCCGATCCTCTTTAAAATCCGTGCACACAGATATTAAAAAAATATGCACGTATATTAAAGCAACACGCACATATTTTAAAACGAATTAGACGGTTTTGAAACCCACCAAACAAATTGTGGTGTGGCAGAGTAATATAGGGAATTATGTACTGCTACAAAGACACTGTTTTGTAGAATAAAATGATCTAGACTGTTCTTTTAATTTGGCATGAATTTTAAAGTGACATGTACAGTTTAAATAGGCACTGGATTGAGTTTAGTCCGACTGAGAATAAATCAGGACTATAAAGTTGTGAACCCCACCGTGCTGTACTGCAGAGGATACAGCAGGAGACACTTGCTCCTCGTCTAAAATAAATAAATAAATAAACATGTTGTATTTCTATGCATTTCCACTGCAAATTGAGGACATAATAGAACGTAAGAATTTTTTTATTTTCTTAGAAAGGTAACAGTTTTTATAATGATAAGAAAGATGGAAGGAATTAATCATGCGGTTGAAGAGATAAGCAATCAAATATATGGTTCCTTTCATGCCATGTAAAAAAATATTACAATAAGATATACTTAAGAATTAACACGAGGGACAAAATGCATAGCAATGTTTCATCCTTGTCCAAACAAAAAAAAAATGACATTCAAGAAGGCACTAATTAATTAAGTGATAATGACATTCAAGAAGTCGCCGGCTCAGTGGTCAGATGCGGAGCTAGACTTTCAGATTATGAGAGTCAAACGTAAATGTGAGTCACACATATAAAATTTTTATGTTGTGAATTGGAATCAATTTAACAGTTCTATAGCGTTTTCTACTAAATTATATAGAAATTTACCGATAAATACAAAAAATTTAAATTAAATGGGAGGTCAATTGACCTCCATTTATTATAAGTGGTTCCGCCTCTGGCAGTGGTAATGGCATAGTTCTTTCTGTCAAAGGGCTTATGATCGAATTCCAATTGTAAGGAGATCTTGGATGTGTTCGTTGTGATATGGAGAGCTTACAAATCTTTAATAAAAATAAAATAAAAATTAAGAGATACTGCCCTAGACATCATAAATTTTTACAAGAATCAACATCTACAAAAAAAAAAAAAAAAAAAAAAAACACTACAATATATGGTCACCTCAATTTTCAAAGATACATAGGGAACTTTGTATTGCTAAAAAAGCCACTGTTTTGGAGAATAAGATTATTACTACTGTTCTTTTCACCTAGCATAGGATCCTCTACAATCTAAATAGGTACTGGATTGAGTTTAGTTCGACTGAGAATAAATTCTAGTTGTAAAGTTGTGAATCCCACTATGCGGTACTATAGATGATACACATCTGTCACATAGGAGACACTTGCTCCTCGTCTAAAAAAATAAATAAAAAAACATGTCTTATTTCCATGTTTTTTTACAGAAAAAAAATATAAAATTAAAAATAAATAAATAAAATGTACTGAAAATTTAAAAAGTATAAATTATGTCTCATCCTAATTTTTTTTTCCTGAAATATGCTTTTATTTCTATGTTTTTTTTTCTCTTCTAAAAATTATAAAATATACTTAATATTCAAAATAATTATAGAACTATGCCCACCCTACTAAAAATTTCAATTTCACCTATGATTACAAGAGTTGAGATGAAACATCATCGACGTCATATTAAAAGCAAGCTAATCTAAAATGCTTCCATGACTAGGATGAGATATTAAATTTTGAATGCGTTTAAGATTTATCAACTTGAGTTTGATGGCATGATAAGCCTTGAAAATTAGGATGAGTTTTTGCATAGTTATCCTCTAAAGATTTACATGTAAAGAAAGAAAGACGATATCAACGAAATCTAAACAACAATTAGTCCCAGGAGTATTTGAGGTTTAAAGAGGCCGTAATGCAGCGGGAAATATTACGCGTTCGTAGTGCAGCGGCCCAGGAAAGCTTAAGCTGGGTTCTGTTTGGGCTTAAAGAGGCCGTGAGGCCCAAAATCAGTTGCTTGCACAAATAAGTCATCACCACCACCACCTCTGGCTCTTGCTGTGGCCTGTGGGATCTCCGCTCAAAAACCCTACTCGCTTTTGGCGTGTGCTACTTGCTTTCCTTCGGTCGCTTATCAGTCGTTAAGGTACCGAATCTCCATTATTGATTTAGATACTGCAAAATTTGATCTAATCTGTTTGTTATTGCTTGCTCTTTTAGTTATTGAGTTTTTTCGTAGATATATTACCTGTTATTATTGGTTGGATTTATGAAGTAAGTTACTTTAACTTGCGTTTTACTAAATAGGGCTTTTTTGAAAAAATAATTGTTAATAGATTTTGTTGTTGTGGAGGCCTGATGATGATGGAATTGGTATAAGCTCATGGATCTGGAAAATAAAAAAAATGTGTTCTGTGTTGAAACCCAATAGGAATGTACAACGGTTATTCCTCTTTGCTGTCTGAAATAGGAAATTGCTATATCTTTAGAAAAAGTGGAATAGACAAAAGAAACCGAAATTTGCTTTATCTATCAAAAGGGGCACCGATCTCAAAGTGGAGCCCCTGTAATTCGAATTCGTATCCTCTGCATTAACTCAAAAAAAAATCTTTTGAGTTAATGCATCAAGACCGGCCGATCTGCTTTGAATTTCGTGCGGATTAGATCCACACAACTATTGAAGCATCCCCTGCGTTATAGGCTGGGGCCGGATTGGCTTCGTTTAAAATCAGACGGCCGAGATGTGTTAACTCAAATGATGCGGACTCCTGTAATCCAAGGGTCCGGTTTCCCTGAAGTACCTCAATTTTTGATTTTGGATCAGAATAATCTGGCCCGAGGTGGAGTGCCCGGGGCCCCATTAATATTCATGTGGATTTTGATCGGACGGTCTAGATCTAAATTGTAAAGTGAAATATTCTGTTACCTTAGGTGATATGAATTCAGGGGATACTGACCCCAAAAGAATAGGGTTAATTGCTTGTGTACCCATCAAAACTTTCAAAATCATCAAACAAAATATCCTATTTTGATGGATAAGTAAAACCAATGTACATTCCTATATGTGTCCACAGAACAGTGTGATGAAATAATTATACAATTATGATATTAATTTACTGAGGGTCTTCACAAAACACTCTATATTCTTGTTTTATTTGCTGCTGGTGTTTATGTATGGATACTTCCATTTGTATCCATTCAGTTACCTTTTTTTTGTCTTCTTGTTAACATTTTTTGTCTTTTATCTTGCTTAACATTCGTTTTAATTTTATAGAAATCTTTAATGAAATGTTGATCTACTTTTGTTTTTTTAAACAATATTCATGCATTGTATTTATTTTGTGGTGAAGACCCAATGATGGAGTAATGAGTATAAGAACAAAGATCCCAAAAATAATGTTCTCTGTTGAAGCCCGATAAGATGTACTGCAAGAATTATGGTACCTTTATGCTTGCTCTGAATTATGAAGTTGTGATGGGTATAAATCACTACTTTTGGATGGTTCAGAATTTTTAGATCATGTGATTTTCTATCTATCTATAATAATAGTAAAAAAATTCAAAAAAAATGTAAAATTTGGTCTCCAAGTACATTTTTGTATGGGGATCATGTTGAACGGTTCGGATTGATCCATTAACAAAGTACCATAGCCTAACTCTATAAGTAGAACTAGGGTGTTCTTAAGCTCACCAAGCCTCTTGGAATTCCACACATTTTGCATTTTATGAAAGGTGAGGTAATGCAGATGATATGTAAGTGATAACATTTTGCTGCCACAGCTGCAAAGTTAACCATGTACATATTTATATGGGCCCCAGAGAACAGCATGTTTAAATAAAATTATGAAGTTTGCTGAGGGTCTTCACAATACTTAGTATATGCTTCTAGGTTTTGTTGAATCCCTTTCCTTTTTCTTGATATTGTTTCTTATTTTAAATGATTGTTTCTTTTTTTCCGGCTGTGAGGGACTTCTTTGACCTCTAGGATGCAAATGATAGATTATAATGTACACATATTAGAAAGCATTGTCATGATTTATCTATGTTGTCATTACACTAAGCTATAATTTTGCCTTTTCTGTCACTTCTCTATCCTGTAATCCTTTAATTTTCAATTTTGTTTTTTACTCCTCACTTTTACTTTCCATTTTTTCATTGTTGTTGGGTTAACGGTTTTCTGATTTCTATATTTGATATGCTCTTTTTTTTTTTCTAAATCACTCTGCCTTTGTTGGTAATTTGTCAATGGCTGTTTTATTGTCTTAAATTTTTTTAGTTAATTACCCTTTTAATTCAATTTAATAAATTGTTGTTAAAATTTTCTTGTACATGTTTTTTTTTTTAAAATTACATTAAATTACTGTTGCAAAGGCTTTTTTTTTTTTTTTAGAAACACTAAATTTACTGTTGCAAAGTCCCGATGATGATGTAAGTATAAGAATGGAGATCTGAGAAACTGTCCTCTGTTGGGAGTCCGATAAAAATGTATATATGGTTTTTCACATGCAAAAGGTTTGCTGATCGGGACTTGATATCCTTTCCAAGAGTATGGCATTGTATATGATTGGTGCTCTGTATGAAGCGAAAACTGCTCTGTAAATATCTTTACACCATTGTATATGATTTGTTTCACTGTGGTCCTGTGGTTCTATTTACTTCGGTTTGGTTGTTAATCGGTTGATATGTTTAATCGGTTCGGTTCGGTTTACTTTTAAAAACTGAAAAAAAGTTCGGTTTGGCTATTTTACTTCGGTTTCAACTGAACCGACCATTTGAACACCCCTAATTGTATATGATTTGCTTTGGAGGGGTATACATGAAATCCCCCCTAACTTGAATCTGTATCCTCCCAGGTACCTGACTGAGTGTAAAGGATCTGAATTCCCTAAACTTGGGGACAGATATGGAATTCTTATCTGCCACATCTCTCTCTCTCTCTCTCTCTTTCTCTCTGTATGTGGTGTCAATGTATCTTTACTAGTGAAAGCCATATACGTTTATTCTGGGCTCCAGAGAACAATGAGTTGAAAACCTATGAAATTAATTGACCGAGGGTCCTGGTAACAGTATATATGTTTCGTGTTTCTTATCCTTTTTGTACTTTTTGTGATGGTTTGTGTTGTTCTAGATCTCCTTTAAAGATGTCTGCTCTTATGGACATCATTTAATCTTCTTTATTCAATAACTCTCTGAAAGGTGTTTGGTGAGTTGCCTCCAGAATTGTGTGTGTTTTGCAATATTTTGTAGGTAATGTTTCGGCATTTACGTCTGTTTTTCAAAAAATGCAATTGTTTTTTTTTTTTTTTTTGCTTAACTTTTGCAAAGGACATGAACATGATGATGACAAACAAATGTTTTGTGTATGTGCCCTTATTATAAGAAGGTATGCTTTGTGGCTTGTAGGATTTTTGAATTTATGCATTATTTTTAGAATTTTTGTATCTGTATCTGCTCAATCAAATTCGGACACAGAAATGGTTGCAGCATTGTTTGCTTCATCTGTTTCATTTACATTTTACACCCATATTTTTGTTAATGCCATAAAGAGTTGTTTTTAATCTTCTCCACTTCATATGATAAGGCTTGTTTGGATGTCACGGGATTACACGGGATGGGATGTGATGGGAATAGGAATTCACTTTTGAAAAAGTCGGAACCCATGGGTGCGGGTACGCACAGGACTTATTATGGGAATCTGTTAAAATGAATGTTCGGTTGTACTGCGGGGTAAATTGTGGGAAATTACATTTTTCTTTTTAAAATGTTTGATATTATGCAATTTTTTATTAATAAATTATCAATAATTCAATTAAATAAATAGATTGAATAATAACATAACATATGTTTAATTTTTTTATTAACAACTGTTTCTACTTATCTTTTATAAAAATATATATATATTTTTGAAAGTAAGAAATTATGCCTAATATTTGTACAAGTAATTTGAACTCATATGTTTAAACATATGTTCATTTCAAATACAACGGTTTTGAACGCATATGATCTTATTTTCCTCATATGTTTAAATAGTTTAAAAAAAACCATTAAAACTATTTAAAAAAATAAACATTTAAAAACATTTACTAAATTTTTTTAACAGTTTGTAATTTATTATAAAATTAATGTATAAATCTAGCAGTTGCAAAAAAAAAAGAAAAAAAGAATTCCGCATCCATAATATTAATATTTAGTCCCACAATCAATTTTAAAGAATATGAGAATCACTTATATATAACCCTCTTCCACTTATGTGATTGAATGAGGAGAGAGAGTGGAGGAAGAGAGAGAAAGATTAAAAAATTCGCCAGTGGGGTCAGCAGAGAGAGGAGAGAGAAGTTGGGTAAAAAAAAAATTGAAGTCTGAGGTCGGAAATTTTGAGATCCAAAAATGCATTGAAATGGGAAGAGTGGGGTATTCCTGTAGAAATAATTTGGGTAAAAAATAGGCCCACCCTGAAAGTAAAATAGTTGGGAACAACTCAAATTCATAAAATTTCTCATAGGATTTTGTCTGCCGAACAGACCCTAAGTTTTTGTGTTGTGGGTTTGGCTCCTTTCTTGCTACTGGAAAGTCAAGCAGATCTGGAATGTGCAACGCTTTTATATTATCATATTTTTTTTTGGAGCATATGTGATATTTTGTGGTTTAGGATGCAGCACATGAAAGTGGCGAGATGAGAATTTGAACAGCTACAAAGCCTACAATTGAACTTGGATCTCAATATGACTAAGCTGAGCATATGAAATTTCAAAAAGAATTGGAAATTTATAAATTTCAACATTTTGTAATGGTACATATTTGAATATGAAATGACCTTCAAATTACATAAAATTTGATAAGCTAACAATGTGTTTAGTTACTCTTGTAAGCAGTTTTCTCAAATTTGTGGTCCAAATAAGAAGCAATTTTGTTTTTATTTTTTTGAAGGAACATGATTCACTCATAAAATACAAAGTCCTTGTAACGTCAGGATCCTTTCCTCAAATGTATTATCTTTTATAAATTAACCTAATAACCATAATACATGAAATTAACCATAATTACTATCGTACCCATTGACACCCCTATTATCCTCTCAGTCAAACAATACTACTTTTACAGTTAATTTAGAATATTAATTTCCTGATTTGTGAAGGCAGAAGTGGTGAGGCTGACAATTTGATTACCCATAAAAAGAGGCTGTTGCACACCATGTGTTTGACAAAATTCCCCACTCAGTTTCTGAAGACAGCAAAGTGCACAACTTATACCCTTATAAACCTCTAATAAATGGCTAACAACATTGAATCATCACATCCAAATTATCCTTCAATTACTGAACTTGAAGTAATTAACATGATTTGACATGACTCAAACAGGTTCTGTGATGCAAGCCCTTAAGACCTTTTACCGTGCAAATGAGCTCGGGTGTAACCGTACTGTTAGGGTATATATAATCACCTTTTTGATGCATTGTTTAAAGAGAACAGATTTAGCATGATAAGTCCACCGTATTTGCAACATGAAGAGAGATGGGATCAAACCAAATGTGTACATGTATAACATCCGTGTTGAGGCAGCACGGAAGCTTATGAAAGAAATTCCCAAAAAGTTGCTTTGCCATATGAGACAAGTTTTACTACAGTAATTTCTTCTCTGTGTGGATTTGGTCATGACAGTTTTGACTGTCATATAGAGAGAGAGATGAACTTGGCTAAGCTATGGTGTAAAATGCGTTTGTATTTCATGTTATATTTTCATTTCTAAAATTCAAATGACCGATCCGAACACTTAAAATGTTCTCCATATTGAAATGTGCTTGGAGACCAAATTTTATATTTTTTGGAATTTTTTTACTATTTATTAAGCCACTTTAAAATTGCTGATCCAACGTGAACGGTAAAAAATTTTAGACCATCGGATCAGCGATTTTCAAAGTGGCTTAATAAATAGTAAAAAATTTCAAAAAAATGTAAAATTTGGTCTCCAAGCACATTTCAATATGAAGATCATGTTAAGCGTTCGGATCGGTTATTTGAATTTTCAAAATAGAGATATTGTGTCATGACTCACCAAATACATTTACGCCATGATTTAGCCAAGTCCATCTCTCTCTCTCTCTCTCTATCTATATATATATATATATCCCAATTATAAACGACTATTAAAAAAAAGAACAACGGTACTATTTAAAAAATGTTTTTAAAATGAATGATTTTGTCCGGACAAATCATCATCCAGTCTAGTCCGGAAAACTATGTGTGTTTTTTTATTACAATAAGCTTTGATCCCACATAAACAAACAGAAAAAAAAACCTAATGGACTCAAACCCAATGACCACAAAAAAAAGAAAAAAGGCATAACCAATAAAGTAGATAAAATATCAAATAAAAAATATCCTTTTACAGAAATCGCAATCCAAATGGTTTATTTTGCCCACAACACTGCTCCTTCCAAATCTCAACGTTGAAGCATTTCGTTGCTAAATCTATAAAGCACAAACAGAAAATATAAATCAGTTTTTTAGTACCGAGACTTTAATATATATATTATTGTACATCAAATCCCCAAACTAATTAAAGATTACTGGCATGTTTCCAAAATTAATCTTATATATATGTTCTTTCTTCATACAATTTAGAGAAAAGTATTCCCCTGAAATTCCAAAAACAACATGTACAACCCTATATCGAAATTCAAATTTGGTACAGTGGATGTGCCGAAATTTATTTTTGACACACCCCTGTACCGAATTTGAATTTCGGGACAGGATGTTTTTGTGATGTTAAGATTTTATATTGAATTTTGGTACAATGGTGTACCTAACATTCAATATTACTATATTCTATCAAAAATATTTTGGTATTATAAATCTGATTTTGATATATGGGGATTTTCTGTGGCGAGACCTTGCGGAGTTGGATAGCAAAGGGTATACCGAAAACGGAAAAACTAAGTTCAGTATTGATGATTATTGTAAAACAAAAGACAATCAATCCGTTTTGTTATTTTTTTTAACGATGGTTTATAAAACAAATTCATATTAGAGGGGCTATATTAATATAATACAAAAAGTTAGAAAGCTATGGAAAAAACTTCGAGTTGATAGCACAGCGGCCAGCTTAGCTAAGCTAAGCTGGGTTTTGTTTGGGCTTAAACAGGCCGTGGGGCCCAAAATCAGTTGGTTGCACAAATAAGTGAATCAAGTATCACCATCTCTCTTGCTCTGGGATCTCCGCTCAAAAATCCTAAACCTAGTACGGTACTAGTACTGCCTTATTTTGGCATGTGTTATTCCGCTCTAGCTGCCTCTCAGTCTTCAGTCCCATGAGAGGCATTTTAGCAAACACCTTACCTGCAAAATGTATTGGCGCCTGAGTTTTGCAGTTAAGGTGTTTGTTAAAATGTGTCTTATGGTATGCACTCCTAATTTGATCAATTACTTGTGTTGTTCTGGTTCTCTTTCAAAGATGAATGCTCTTACGGACATCAAGTAATTTGTTTTGAATTTCACCATTATTTTGAGTATTTTTGTATCTGTAACCGCTCAATTAAATTGGGACACATTGTACCATAGTTCGCTTTGTATCTGTTTCATTTACACTCATATATTTAGGTTGATGTCATGGAATTTTAATCTTCTCCATTGTGCATTTGTGCAGCAATGCAATAGGTGTGGCGAGAATTTGATAACCCATAAAAAGAGGCTGACATCAGCTTATGCACACCATGTGTTTGACAAAGTTCTCCACTCTGTTTCTGAAGACAGCAAAGCACACAATTCTCTCACATCCACCAAAATACTTCCTGATCACTTACCTACTTTAATTCTCAGGTACCAAGACATGATCAAGAGATTATGTTGATCTATTGAACTAGATATGGTCGAGTACCTGTTACATTACATGAGGCTAGAAAAGGTACCTTGAAGAGAAGAGATTATGATTACACTCATAGAAGCATATTCTCAAACAGGTTCTGTAATGCAAGCCCTTTTACTGTGCAAATGAGCTCGAGTGTAACTGTGCTGTTAGAGTACATGATTACCTTTTTGATGCATTGCTTAAAGAGAACAGATTTAGCATGATAAGCCCACTGTATAGCGACATGAAGAGAGATGGGATCGAACCAAATGTTTACACGTATAACCTCTTGATCAAGGCCTTATCTAAAAACAACCGTGTTGAAGCAACACAGAAGCTTCTGGAAGAAATGCCCAAGATATGTGCTTTGCCAGCTGATCAGGTAAGTTTTACTATGGTAATATCTTCTCTTCGTGGATATAGTTGCATAAGTGAAGAGAAGGATATTTTGGTAAAGTTACAGCCTCAGGTTTCTGTTACAATGCCTTGATACATGGGTTATGTGGGAGCTTTATAATGAAGGAGGCCTATGGAATGGTCGATGAAATGTCCGAGAGGGGTTTACAGCCTACACAACCATGATAGGAGCATTTTGCAAAGTTCGGGATTTGGTTAGGGCTTGTGCAATTTTAGGTTAAATGTTCATACCTACACATCATTAACTAACGGTTATGCACAAGTAAATGATTCTCTCCACATGTGGAATTGGATGGCACAGGAGAGATGCACCCCAAATGTAATTGTCTATAATGTATTGATTCAAGGCCCATGCTCTAATAATGGTATTCAAGGTCCAATGCTCTAATTAGTTTCGACTGCCCTATATCCCAATCATAAAAAACTATGTTTATAAAAAAGAGAACCAAAAAGGGAAAAAATTTGTCCAGACAAATGATGATCCAGTCTCGTCCGGACAACTATGTGTGTTTTTTTATTACATTACTAAGCTTTGATCCCTCATAAACAAACAGAAAAAAAAATAATGGAAAAAATACAACCCAAACCCAATGACCAAAAAAAAAACAGGCATAACCAATAACATAGATAAAAAAGCAAATAAATAACACTCCTTTAGAGAAATCTCCATTCGAATGGTTTATTTTGCCCACAACACTGCTCCTTCCAGATCTCAATGTTGGCACCTTTAGTTGCTAAATCTATAAAGCACAAACAGAAAATATAAATCAGTTTTTTTAGGACCGAGACTTCAATATAAATTATTGTACATCAAATCCCCAAACTAATTAAGGATTGCTGGCATGTTATATTTGCTTTGCATGAACAAGCTAATTTTATTACATAGGTATTGAAATTTGAATCTGTACCCACTGTACTTTTTCTCATCTTTAAAGGTGTGTTTCTAATAGTGAAAAATGACAGAGATAAGGGCAGAAATAACGCTACGAAATTAAAATATATGGAAATTATAGAAGTGACAATACAATTTCCACATTGTACTAGTACATATATATTATGAATTACAGATCATGTATTGGTTGGTGAAACTGAATCATGCAGCAGAGATATTATGAATTAGATAATTGAAATATAGTGCTATTTGAGATAGCCTACATGAAATAGTTTTTGCTCTTTTTATAGTAAATAAAACCCTAATTAAAATCAGGAATTATGAGAAAGGAAACATGGGCCAAAAAAAAACAAGAACATTCTACTAAAAAATCAAGTTCACTTCAGGATGTTGTTGGTTTGGTACTAATTCATTTGTATAGGTAATTTTGGTTTTTGGAAGATAATTAAAGAGGTACTGAAATTTGAACCCACTTCACTTTGTCTCTCTCTTTTAAAGATGTTTCTAATATTTAACTTTTTATGAAAATTTCATCAATGACAGATGAAATAATGTTTCATCAAAATTCAGAGATAAGGGCAAAATAGTGCTATGAAATTAAAATGTATAGAAATTAGGGAATTGGCAATACAATTGCCACATTGTACTGGTACCAACTAACATACCAGACCAATTCAAATTGTAAATTCAATACTTTATAAGAATTAGTAATTTAATTAGTTATTTCTTTTTGGATTACATACCAATTAATCAACTATATCAATGTAAAAGAAATTTAGCTTGTGTGGTACATGCAAATTATTTCCTTATAGTTAAGAAAAAGATAAATTGCCTCGAAATGCTGCAAATTTCAGAATAGAACAAATAAGGACTCTTAATTTTGTTTTTTTTTGTCTTGTTTTTATGTCTTAGTAAGTCTGTGCTCACAATGATAGAGTACATAGTTGTGTATTCACATTGATGATGAATAATAGGGCAGATATATCTACTGACAAGAAAATATCTCATGGATTTTTTTATGTTCCCCCACAAGAGAGGATAGGTAACAGATGGATAAGTCCAAAACTGCATTCAATGGATCCTAATCTTTAATTTACTTTGCAATAATAATTTAAAAATGAAATAATTAATTAAATATTATTGGCAGTGTCTTACAAGCTTCCAAGTCTAAGTTTTATTTTTATTTTTTTTTTATTTTTCCATTTTAAAAAATGAAATAATTAATTAAAAACCTCAAAACTTTAATTGGCAGTAAGTCTTCAAACCAAGACCTCACAAGTCTAAGTTTTATTTTTATTTTTTAAAAGAGACTATTGCCCATTTCATATTATATTAAAATATAATAATTACAACTAACAGTTCACCAAAACCTCAAAAGGCTTAATAAATAGTAAAAACCAAAAATGTAAAATGGTCTCCAAACACGTTCAAAACCTCACATCACTTATTTGAAAAACAAATTGAGCCGAGACGGAGCGGTTTTTAAGCTATATATATATATATATATATTGACCAGTAGGCGCCAATTGCAATATTATTTATCTAAATGATTGGTGCATGGCACCAGAACTCAATAATTGATTATATATCACATACCAATACACCATATAGCTACAAATTTGCAGCTGAAGCATGTTACTTTCTCACTAACTGTACACTTGATTAATTAAATAATGCCGGGCAGTTAACAACCAATACAGTCATATATATATAGAGACAAATTTCTCGTGATGTATGTTACTTTCTCATAATTTGTATCTAAATGAAATACTTATTTAGAGATGAATGCATCATACCATCGGTCTTATGACGTATCATTTTTGTTGACAGGAGAGATACGTTTCTCCAAATTTTCATTTCATATATTAAATCGATTTGGGTTGCCATTATCACGTAGCATTCTCGTTGACAGAACAGGTGCGTCTCTTCAAATTATTTTTTATATATTAAATTGATCAAAGATTTCTTCTCATAAAATACGATTTTGGTATACGTCCTAATTTATTATAAAATATCAAAAATCTACATAACATATAGCGTGCGAGTGTGTGTGTATTTATATATATTTGTGAATAAACTTTTAATTAACTATTAGTTTGTAGGTTGTAGAGCCTAAATATTTACAAAATACTATTGGAATTGTTTCTCCTATAAATGGTGAAATATGGGAAGCAATATTGAAAACAGTGAAATGGTGAAACAAGAGAGAGAGAGAGAGGTATATTGAGGTTTGGTGTAAAAGTGCACCAAGAAGTGTTGATATTATGTTATTCCAATTTAACAATGATATTTTCTTTGCATCGAAGTAATGTAATAATATTTCCTTGTATCTGTTGTTGTGTGACTTAGGAGCCAATAGTATGACTATTAGAATTATTTGAGTTGAGGTTAAATTGCGACGCTAGCTCCAGAGACATAGGCCATTTTTGCCGATTTCAGTTAACATCCCGTGTGTCAGTTTTTCTTCCTCTACTATTTTATTTTACTTGAAATTATGTTTCTTTCAGTTTATTTAATAATAAACCAAAAGCGGTTAAAGATAAAAAAAAATGCCTCATATTCACCCCTCTAGCTTTCATTGGGGACATCAAAAAGTTCTTGTAGGTGATCTATATAACATGTAAAGAGTCTTTTTAATATAAAAAAGTAAGAGAATATTGATAATAGAAGTTCAAAGAGTCTTTTTAATATAAAAAAATAATAGAATATTGATAATAGAAGTTCAAAGAGTGTTTTTAATGTGTGCCATCCATAATTCACACATTAAGAAATTTCTTCATTTGATTGCTTCATTACTCTTGTCAAAAATATCCATTTAAAGGTTTGATGCATTGGAACCACGGACTTGATGCAGTGGCGTGAGCTCTCGTCTATAGTTCAAGAGGACGCAGGTTCAATTAAGTTTATATAGTGGCTCCTTTACCTCGTAGATGCGCCCCTAAAATAAATTTATATTTTAAGGAAGATACTTAAGTTCGCATGCATGTGTGTGTGCGACGCGAGCTTGTCTTGTATATTTAGACGGAAAAAAGTAAATTGAAGTACCTCAACAAATTTTCCATTTGAGGCATTCCAAGTAGAGCTTGCTAATTGAGTTACCATATATATATGTTGATCATCCTAATTGGAAAAAAAATAATTCCATCATCCATTTAGACCTACCACGAACCAAATTTAAATGACATGCCAAGTAATGAAGAAGATACTACTTTATAATTGATACAATTGATAAATTGAATGATACGAAGTTGTGTGTTTAACCTTACATTAATTATTTTTTCCAATCCAACATGCTAACAAGTACTCTTCCTTCTTGAAAATTGATTGTTACTTATAAAGTACAATGTAACAAACTCCACTGTAAAATTTGCCCATCTCCTCTTTAGAGATTGAAATCTTGCCGGTGTCATTGATACGCCAAATCTTCAAGGTACAAGTGCATAAAACTAGTAAGATGAAAGGTTTTAACTTTATATAAGAATTGGAAAAAAAGACAAAAATCTGTAATTTCATATAACTTTAAAATTTGATGCCAATGGTGCCCTTTCACTCAGGTTGGTAATATATGTTCCTTGATAATAATTCATTGGCATTTTAGCAGCACCATGTAGATCAGTAGATTTATATACTAAGCTCGTTGATTTCAATGAGGAAAATAGAAAGTTTTAAAGCACAGGTTCTGATTGGTCATCCCATAGCAATTTCCAAATTGATCCTCAATAAACGATTTTTGCCCATAAAATCTTATTAGCAATCAAGACCCACCTCAAGTAGTCTGAAGTAAGCCTCAATTGTCTGACTATATAAAATATCTGGAAATTGGTTTCAGAAAAAAATAAAAATGAAACATTGAGTTCGTAATATATAATTATAACAAATGAAATAGTCTACCGCAAGCTTTTCACGTCGTTCAAGTAAGTAGAGCTTCTTCCATGCACCGAAGGTGCATTCGTTGAACTTCCATTTAAAATGAAACACTCCCTCAATGGCATATCCAGCATAAGGTGAAGATTTTTATCAATTTTATATGTTTCATTATTTTTGTATACATGAATAGTAATTTCTGAACCTAAACTGCATAAATGATATCTTTTACCAGAGATCGTTGACCATGAGTCAAATTTGGATTTCAAGGCAATTGTCTAATAACCTTGAACTATCCGTGTGATGCGTGTGTTATTGATCTGTTTTCTGTTTCAGTAAGGTCCAACAATTTACAACTATTAGAAAGGATTTGCAGGAACAGCCACAGAAGGAAATTGTACCATCTAAAAAAAAAATCAATAAATAGGGAATTGTATCATCTTAAAAAATCAATAAATTGAACTAGGTTTTTCGGATGAGAAAAGTCTATGATGGAAGCAGAAAGGTTTGATTTTTTGTCGAAGAAAACAGCTTTCTTTCCTTCGACATATTGGATACTTCATGTCATCCTAGCACTCAGGAAATCTGTTTTGGCACCCATACCTGGCATGGATTCACCGGAGTTTCTGGACCTTACTTCAAGATCAACCCAATAACCAATCCAGGTCTGATAGCTCGAGGACAGAGGCTTGTTTTTTGAAATGCACTGAGGATTTAAAAATTCAAATGATAGTTGAATCTTTCTGTAAGAAGAAATAAAAGAAATTTAGAGATCTATATTCAAATTAGTGTAAAACATTAGAAAAGGTTGGTTCTATCAGCATATATGGTAAAAATAATGACTTTATCTCACTGTATCAGTTAATTCATTCTGGTTTCAGATACTGAATGCAGCCTATTGTTTTGTACCTCTAAAATTTGTAATCATCCATCTCAGCCTAAATATTCTTAGCTGAGCTCCTACAGTTTTGGTGACTGTGAATTTTACAAAGATTGGTGGAAAGCAAAAACTGTAGAAGAGGTCTGTATGTCTCTCTCTTTCTTTCATCTCAAGCAAAAACTCGACATTATTTATCTTTCCATGTTAATCGAGTAGCTACATTGGCTGTCCTGCACTGATTCCATTTAGTATTGGAGCTTAATTTTTCATTTATGATCTGTTGTTATATTGGGTGTCTTTCTAGTTGTATATGCACCAGCTTTATGCATTAACAAATTTATTTATTTTTATATGAGAAGACTTTTGGCCGGGAAAAACATTTTTTTTATCTGTGAAACATTTTAGCGGTGTTTAAGAAACACCAGGAAAGGGGCAAGAAGCATCGGGGAAGGGGAAATTTTTTCTATTCATGCCTTTTTATCGGTGTTTCAGAAACGCCGAGAAAGGTAAAAAAAAAATGGGCAGCATTTGCCGAAGGCAGGGAAAACAAAATTTTGGGCGGCACTTTTGAAAAAGTCAGGAAAACCTAGGGAAATGCCGGGAAAGGCCTTTCCCGACTCTCCATTTGCGCCACTTAGGAAAACGCCGCTAAAAGTCAAGAATGGCGTTTCTTCTGACTTTTAGTGGCGTTTTTTTTAATGCTACTGAAGGCTAGATTTTGGGTTGTGACCAACTAATACAGAGGGCAAAAGTAACTTAAGGGTACACTTTTGAACTTCATCCTAAGATAATCATCAGACAATATTAGGTCAGGGATTGTATTGATAATTAATTTTTTTAAATAATAAATTGGGTAAAATTGCTAAACTTATCCTAAGATAAGTTGAAAATAATTTGCCAACGTTCATTCTAATTTGCAAATTGGTAAAACTGAAATTATGATTTTATGGAAATTGAATGAAATTATTTTTTTAGGCTACTGGACAATCAGAGGCAAATTGGAAAAGAACCAGGGGCTTTCTTGAATATTATTTACCTGATGTGATTATTGAATGAAGAGAAGAAAGAGAAAACAGTTAAATTTATCAGCTTAATCAATCTAGTAGTTAATTTGCACTTTTCAAACTAATCTAAATGTCTGTAATAATTTTTTAAGTTGGAATTTAGTATATTTTTTAAATTCATTGTAATTTTTTGTATTTTCTTTAATTTTTCTGAAACATATTTTGTAATTTTCATAAACTGTAAATTTTACCATTTGTATGTAACTTATAAAATTTGTTGTTGAATTAAAAGTCATACATGTTATTAAAAGAATAAAGTTCAAATTAAAATAGAAATTGAAAACCATGACTTAAGTAACATACTCTAACCAAACAAAAATAATTTAATTTATAACTTCAACCAAACGTCAATAACTTTCACCTTAGTGTAAGTAGGATCTTTCTAGTTACTTTAGTACTGCGTCCTACCATCTTATATTGAATCCTGACTCCACATCAATCATCTTATATTGAATCCTGACCCCACATCAAGTACCAAATAGCAACCGAGTTATTTTGGCATTTTAAAAATATATATATATTTCACAACAAAACGCGTTGTAGTGCATAATATTAATAGGTTATTTTTTTTTTCCTTGTTAATACGTACATAGTTTTTTTTTTTTTTTTTTGAATTTATACGTACATAGTGGAGACAGATCGATTAGGTATTTGTAGGCCAGGACATGATGCGTTTAATTAAAGATTTGTTCGGGTTTTCTCATGTTTCAATCATTTGCTCTTTCTTATTTTTATTTTTAATATCTTATTAAATATATCGATACTCAAACCTTATATTCAAACTACCACCACCCCGAATTGTCTTGCTTGCTCTTGTTTCTCTCCAACAATGGCACTTGCTGCACTTGTTTCCATATCACTTATTCTTTTCTCCTTCTTCATCAAAATCACCACTCTAACACAAGCTCACTGTCTTCCTGACCAACGTCATGCCTTGATTCAACTCAAGCAAGGTTTCAAAACCACTAAACTCCATTCATGGAATGCAAGTACCGACTGTTGCATATGGGATGGCATCACATGCGATGAGCAAACCGGCATGGTGACTGCACTCAACCTTGCTAAACGGTCCATCTCAGGTAAACTCAACCCAGCTTTGTTCAATCTCAGCTCTCTTCAGTACCTCGACCTTTCTTCCAACTACTTTCTCAATATTACCCTTCCACAAACCGGGTTTGAGCGACTAGCTAATTTAACCTATCTCGATTTATCCTATTCTGGCTTTCTCGGTCAAGTTCCGCTCAGCTTTTCTGCCCTAACAAACCTTATCTCACTTAATTTATCAACTGACAACTCTGTTACCAATACCTTGTATCTTCATGGCACTGGCCTAAAAACCATACTCAGCAACCTCACCAAGCTGCAAGTTCTTCACTTGGATGGGGTCGATATATCACTCGATGGATCTGAGTGGAGCAGTGCAGTTCTTCAAGTAGGCGAAATGATTCGAGAGCTATCCTTAGCAGATTGTGGATTAAGTGGAAATTTCCCGGATGTTATATTCCACCTTAAAAATCTAACAGTACTTGATTTATCCGATAACTCAATGTTGTCGGGTCAGCTGCCAGAATTTACAAAGCAAAGCTTTTTGCAATCTCTGGATCTTTCATTTACAAATTTCACTGGTCCATTGCCAGATTCAATTGGAAATCTCCAATATTTATTGGAATTGGATTTTTACAGTTGTAACTTCTATGGAGATGTTCCCTCTTCAATAACAAACCTTACAAGACTCGAATATTTGTACTTGAGCTCAAACAGATTGATAGGTACGGTACCCATGGATTTGTTTTTTCTCCCTTTTTTGATTGCTCTTGATCTATCTGATAACCAATTGTCAGGATATCTACCTGAGTTCTTAAATGATTCATCAATTTTGTCATATATATACCTTGAATACAACAATTTTCAAGGACAATTGTCAATTTCCAAATATATCAAGCATAATAAGAACATTGATTCTCTGGATCTCTCAAACAACAAGTTGTCAATTATAGAAGGCGAAAACAATAATGAGTCATTCTATGCTTCATTTGGACAACTAGATTATCTTGGGTTGGCATCATGCAATTTAATAGATTTCCCTAATTTTCTGAGATACCAAACACATTTGACCATCTTAGACCTCTCAAATAATAGTCTCACGGGAGAGGTTCCCCTTTTCATTTCTAATATGACATCCCTAGGAGTGCTCGATCTTTCATATAACAATTTAACTGGTACAATTCCACCTTGGCTTCTAGAACATGCTGAATTGACAGAGCTCAACCTCAAAAGTAACAAATTAAGTGGGTCATTGCCACAAAATATTAGTCAAGCATGTAGACTTAAAACAATAATTCTGAGTGAAAATGTAATAAATGGGAGTTTGCCCAACTTACTAATGTATTGTAATTCTCTCTCCATCTTAGACTTGGGAAACAATCGGATAGTGAACAGATTTCCCTATTGGCTGGGAAATCTTGAAAATTTGGTTGTTCTTGTCTTAAATTCGAATATGTTTTATGGAAAGATCTCAGACGTGGAAATCAAAACAAAAGGAAATGATTCCTTTTTTTCCATCCTAAAAGTTTTTGACCTTTCTTCAAATCATTTCAGTGGTACGTTGCCTAAAATTTTTTTTGTGAATTTGATGGCTATGAAATTTGACAGGAAGGTAAGTTACAATCCATATAATGTACCATCAATCACATACAAAGGGCTGAGTTTTGAGCTGAATTACAAGACACTTCGTATATTCAGTTACATTGATCTGTCAAATAACGAATTTTGGGGAAGAATACCCGAAGAGATAGGGCAACTCAATGGACTTGATGTTCTTAACCTTTCACATAATGCTCTGACCGGTTCAATTCCACTGGAATTTGATCATTTTCAACAACTTCAAATACTGGACCTCTCCTCCAACCAGCTTTCCGGACATATCCCTCAAGAACTCACCTCTCTCACTTTTCTTTCTGCACTAAATCTTTCATACAACAATTTAGTTGGAGAAATACCCGAAGCCCGTCAGTTCTCAACCTTTTCAAACGCTTCTTACATGGGTAACCCTGAATTGTGTGGTAGACCTTTAATGATGCAATGTGTAACAACTTCTTCAAATCATGAGTTTAATACAGGTTCTTTAAAGTTTTCTACAGACACAATAGGGCTCTCCATTTCTATTGGATTGGGGTTAGGTGTGGGATTTGCCACTGTACTTTGGAGTATGATATCATACGAAAATGGAAGAAAGTGGTTTAATCTAATTGTAGATAGGTTTTACTTTCGATATTTTCATTGATGGAATTTCCATCTAAGAACATTGTACTAATAAATTGGTATGAATCACTTTGTATTTTCTTGAGTGTGCATGCACTTGTCTATGAAAAACTCTTTTTGCTCACAAAGGGCACATAATTTATAATAGGAACTCTTTGAGTGATTGTCTGTTAAATTTGTATTTTGTCTATGGGTACCATATTGTTGGGATAAACTTAATTGGGAATGAAAAAACATTCCCAATTTGTCTAAGTGTACCATATGATTGGAACTCTTCGTGTGATTATTTGTTGAAGATTATACTTAATAAGCCATATATATGCTATAGCAGCAGCTTTCATGTGAGCCTAATCCATAGCCTTGTACGCTAAAGCAGCAGCCGGCATATTATTTTTGTTTTCGGCCTCAGCAGCACAGTACCTGTTTAAAAAGATAATATAGATATATTACTTTTGATACAAGAGATTTTTTGTACATGCTACCAAAGCCTTTCAAAAATGTCCAAAATAAAAACAGCCATTGATCCTTTCAATTTAACTAGATGTACAGATTCAGAGGACATTTTTCTTGTTTTATAGGGTTATAGGTGAAACTTTCTGAGGTTAGTAATGAACACCCTTTAGAAAATATGTGAAGACTATATTGTTCATGTGTTTTAAAGTTATACATCTCCTTTGCTGGATGAAGCACAATATTAGGTCATTTGCAAAGTAAACAATATTATGGCTTTGCAAAGAAGACAACAATCTAACTCTATTGCAAAAGGTAAACTGGTCTTACTAGCAGAGCTTTGCAATGTCAGAGTATAGACGCACGGCAGCCTCATTGTTCTCTCCCTTCCCGTGCTCCCGGAGAGAAGCAACTCGTAAGAATTTAAGTACAACCCCCAAATATAATATCATACATGGCGGCTTCTCACCTTCCCTCTGTAATCAAGCAAAAGAAACTTGTTAAAGGTACAACAAGATTGTTATGAGTAACTTTAGTGCTCCAAAAGACAAACTAGGCACTTTTATTTTTCCACGGCTTAAGCATCAAGTTAGCTATGAAGCACTAAGATAACTTAAATGCAGGGAAAAGATAGTATTAAATGAGAGGTACTAACTGTTAAAATATAAATAAATAAATAGTGTTCATCTTAAAAAAGCACAAAACTCTTTTCTCCATCATCTAATACATTTTTTTTCTATTCGTGTTAAAAAGAACAATATATACTTTATTAAAAACAATAGAATATAAATAAAAAAATTGACTTCGAAAAAATCATTGTAAATGTTACCAATTAAATCCTTTCAAAATTTCCTAAATCAGCCATCAATGCTGTCGAGATAAATAAAGAAGGAACAACTTTAGTTTTCTCCATCATCTTACTCATTTTTTTTGTTAGAGAAACCATCATTTTATTCTTATTTTTAATTTGTATATTACAACGTACTTTTCTCTAATTTGTAGTTTGTATATATCAAGACTTTGACTTAACTGTTCTTTTAATGTAGCTTGGTAAATAAAATTTGATATAAAAAACACTCAAGATGCTTCATTACTAAGCCTAACTAATAATGAGAGAAATCTGTTAAAACATGAGGGAAATTTATGCTCTTTTAATTTGTTCAACAAGTTTACATGCTAATTGTGTTTCATACCTAACTGGTGTCACCCCATATATATGAGTAGATGAAAAAAACACAGATTAAATTTTTTAATTGTATTGTATATATTATCTTTCATAATGAGCACTAATTACAAATACACATGTATTCAAAGGAGGTTATTTTGACATGACTAAGTTTGGGAAATAAATCTGCTGCGATTATCTGGAATCGCAGGGTCCCTGCTTTTCCAGATCAAACCATTCATTTTTTTGAAATGCACAAATCTGAAAGCAGTTGATTTTATGTACGAATCTCGAAATAAATGAATGGTTTGATTTGGACAAGCAGGGACCCTGCAATTCCAAAGAATTGCAGCAGATTTGTTTCCCTAAGTTTGTTGGTGTCCTGCTGATACAAAAAATTTAATGTGCGCTGTTCACTGCTGGGTTTAATCGGCTGAAGTGGGCCGACATTAATTGTGCCTGACAATGGGCCTAGTAGAGAGGTGGGAATGGATTAATTATGTCTATTATTAATGTATATTTTGTAAGATCATCAACGGTCAATTCATCAACAGTTTTGATGAGATAACTAACTATGCTTTGATCAGATCACATTATTTGGATACTAAATGAAAATGAATTTAATTTTGTGCAGGCCATGCATTTAAATTGTATGATGGTGAGGTATCATACAATTGGTTCCAATCAACTCAAGGCAAAGCCACCAAATAGTGAACTTAATTGCCAGTGCTAGCAGTATTTGAGGCAGAGATGCGCACCGGGGTTGTTGTCTGCGTAAACATGGATCCTTTTGTTTCTCTTGTGAGAAATTAATAAATAAGGATGTAAAATCATTAAAAAATTAAAATAAAATGGATAATAGAAAATCAAAATTCCATGGCCTTGTATGCTAAAGCAGCAGCCATGGAAGCTAATGGAAGCAGCTACTATTGGTCGCATAGATAAAAAAATCATGGCGATCACGTCAAACTAGCAAATAGCGAAGACAAAAAAAAGAGAGTTGTATGAAAAATAGCATCATCCCATATATATGACTGGTTAAAAATGACTTTTTGAATTTCTAAAATCAATATTTAGAGGCAAAGTTGTGGGGACATATTTTCAGTTTATGAAACACCACAGTACATTTTTTTGTCTGCTTTATTATTTAAAAGATTGACAATGGCTGCCATGCTGCATGCATAGCACAAGACTCTCTCCATCTCCACACAAAAACACATACTGTCCATATATGGTGTCTTGTGTGAATCACACTAGGAAGACGTAAGAAAAACAGTGTAGTTAGAATTGTTTTTCTTACTCTAGAATCATTTGGTTCTGCAAAGTGCAAACTTTATCACAACCTGCAACCCTGATTGTATTTTGTACTTTGTAGTTCATTTCATGAGATATGTGAATAAGGAAAATATCCCGACGTACCATACAATATAAGTACAAGGAAAAAAGAAAAGAAATAATACTCAAATTATGTAAATACAAACTCAATTTACCATTCATTAGTGTAGTAAAGTGTTAGTCCAATTTTACTTGCATTAAATGCATGGTTCTGAAACTCGGAATCGGAATTGGAATCGGGTTCTTGACCGTGGAATCGGAATCGGATGACTCGGCCGGTGTCGGGCGAGTTGATTCGGAAACTCGGTTTTTTTTGGCAGAAAGCCTGTTTTGTAGCCAAAAGGTCCAGAACGTAAGAAATAATTGGTAAAAAAATAATTTGTAATAAAATTATGTTAAAACAAAATATTGCACTTAAATTATTACAATTATACAACTTAACGATATTTAGCAAGTATATATGACTAAACATGAAAATTAATATTTTATATTATCATTATATTTAAGTAAAATAAAGATTATAATAATCTCACTTGTTCATATTATTACAATTCAAATGAATTATATCTGATATAGTTCAAATTATTTTATAATTTAGTTTTATATTATAACTATATCAAATTATTTTATAATTTAGTTTTATATTATAATTATATTTAATAAGTAAAATAAAGATTATAATAATTTCTCACTTGTTGATATTATTAAATTCAAATGAATTTTATCCGATAGTTTTTCAATTCATATGATAATAATTTCTCAATTCATATTTAATTTATAAGTTCGTTTTCAAAGAATAGTACGCTGGACGGCTGGAGTAGCAAATCTCGGAATTCATATCCCGTGCATTATCTTTTACAATTAGTGGATCTGGACCGTTCTTTTTAGCTTGGCACGAATCTCAAAGTCCAATAAATATTTGTTTGACCAAATGCATCTTCAAGGCTTGTTCATTTTTGTTGCCACTGGTTCACTGTGGACCAAACATCTTTTCAAAATCTATATTTAGTGGTCTAATAAACCAAGTTCATTTAAAAAATGTTTACATCTCTCTTTCTTCCTCACAGAACCTTTCGTTTTCTTTTGTCCCAAATCGAAACTTAACTATCTTATCAAATCGACAACCATCAATCCAAATTAACGCCAAAAAGATGCGGAATCGACCCCAAATAGAAGAGAATCGCCTCAAATAGTAAGAATCGGACTGATTCAGAATGAAAACTCGGTTGAATTGGCTGTATTTTGCTTTCACTTAGCCGGACTCGGGTTGACTCGGCCGGACTCGGCCTGAGTCGGGCAGAAACTCGGCTGACTCGGCCAGAAACTCGGAAACTCGGCCGAGTCAGACACTGTTCATCCGAGTTTTACTCCAAAACTCGCACAGGCGAGGAACTCGGGCATAACTCGGCTCGGACCGGCCCGATTCCGAGTTGACTCGAAATCGGCCGAATTTACGAACCATGATTAAATGAACTAGCTAGAAAAAAAAAATATAAACTACTTTCAATATATATATGTACAAAAACATGCAAATGTCAAAAGATGGACCCGAGTGCTCGATGAGCCATCTCAGTGAATGCATTTACAATATTAAAATGAAAATTGAGGCATTTGATAATTGGCCCGGATCTGATACCTCCTTGTGGCTTCAAATGCAGATGTCATAGAATCACCCTGTTATATACAATTTGAGATAAACCAGTGTTAGCCATTATATAAAGTACTGATCTAAGTAAGATTGTTTTTACAATGCCTGATGCCTTACACATACCACATGTGATATCCCTTTGCTATTTTGTTTGGTGTTTTTATAAGTTTATCTTCAAAAATCACAGTTTTTTTTAGGTCCAGAAGGTTCTGAATTAATGAATTTTTCTACCTATCTAAAAAATTAGTAATAAATTAAGAGAAATGGTCACTATGGTCACCAAGCACATTTTATAATGGAGATCATGTTGAAAATGGAGATATAGGCTTGAGTAAAAAATACCCTTCCACACACACCATAGCCAATCTCTAGTTACAAAAGTTCAGTTTTGGGAAAATAGTTGAGAAACTTACTAGACTAACTGTTGTTGGTTTTACTTTGTAGGTTTTCCTAATTACTTTAAACCCTAACCAAGATCTACTCCTTTGTAAGAAATTAAACTTAATGCACAGCGGAACTTACTTTCCATCTTCAAAGGCCTCCGTATGCTATCAATTAGACAGCCAAGGCTCTGGGTTGATACGCTCCTGGTCTTGACTTGAGTTGTTGGCTCTCGAGTCCTTCCAAGAACTTGCAATCATTTTCTCTGGCTATCCTAAATATTATGATAGAGTATCTTGTCTTCAATGGAGCAGACAATTGTGATGGATTGATCGCAAGCGTTGGAGACCCAGCCCTTTTATAGCAGTGCAAAACCCTAACCCTAGGGCAGCCGAAAATTGGCTAATACTTGGAAAACAAGTTTGCCAAGAAATCTTGATTTCGGATTTCAAGGATCTGAAAATCAGAAACCTCCAGAAAAACCGAAATAAATTAGAATCAATTCTGATTTCCTTATTTAGCCTATATTTTTATTACTGCTATTATTTTAATCAACTATAATCGGTCCATTAACAATTATATTGATTAACATTGTTCTATATGTATTCGTATCCAAAACCTTATACAAATACGTATAATGCCGTGACTTAATTAATCACATTATTTGACATATTTTAATCATTACATAAATGTAATATTGCGACAGTATTTGATATCATAATCATAATGCACGTATGTCCAACTTAATTATTGTAATTAGACGTCTCCAAATCCAACAATCTCCCACATGGACAAGTGCAACCTTTTGATTATATATCCTTAACTTTATTGCATGCAACTTTTCTGTCTTTACTTATAGTATTTCTTAAACAATTCCGTCCATCAATTATGCTAACAAAGGACTTAAGCGGCATTTGTCACATTTATTCGCAACTAAACCGACATAAATCACGCTGTCAACATAACTGAATGACATGAATCTGATTTGGACATATAGTTTAGAAATTACACGCAAGTGTGATTAGACGTGCCTATTTCTAATTGAGTCACATTCACTTTACTGTATGAGGCCAAGAATTTAAACTTTAAAGAAAGAAAAATGAAACTAAAACTGAATGCAACTTGTATATATTATCAAAATTGTTTACAATTGCATTACATAGAACATCAAAAAAAAAAAAAAAATAGAACTTAAAACATTTTCAGACTCCCACATTTTCTAATCTTCCTAAACATATATTACACCCATACAAGCAACATGTTGGTGAAACTTCTTGGGTGGTAGTCCTTTAGTAAGAGGATCCGCAATCATGGAGTCTGTACCTATGTGTTCTATACATAATTCATTTTTCTGCACTCTCTCTTTTACAACCAAAAACTTAATGTCAATGTACTTCGACTTCGACGAACTTCGGTTGTTGGTTGCGTATAACACTGCTGAATTGTTGTCACATAATAATTTGAGTGGTTTCTGAATAGAATCCACAATTTTCAGACTTGTGACGAAGTTCTTCAGCCATACGCCATGATTAGATGCTGCAAAGCATGCAACAAATTCAGCTGCCATAGTGGAGGAGGCTACCAATGACTTTAGTTTTCTCCATCAGCTTACTCATTTTTTTTGTTAGAGAGACCATCATTTTATTCTTATTTTTAATATGTATATTACAACTTTTTTATTATTTGTAGTTTGTATATTTCGACTTTGATTTAACTAATATTTTAATGTAGCTTGGTAATTAAAATTGGATATCAAAAACACTCAAGATGCATCATTACTAAGCCTAACTAATAGTGAGAGAAATCTGTTAAAACGTTAGCAAAATTTATGCTCTTTTAATTTGTTCAACATGTTTACATACTAATTGTGTTTCTTACCTAACTGGTGACATCCCATATATATGAGGAGGAGAAAAAAAAATATTAATTTTGTTAATTGTATTGTATATATTTTCTTTCATAATGAGCACTAATTACAAATACACATGTATTGAAAGGAGGTGTATTTTGACATGAATAAGTTTGTTGGTGTCCTGCTGATACAAAAAATTTAATGGGCTGTTCACTGTTGGGTTTAATGGGCTGAAGTGGGCAGATATTAATTGTGCCAGACAATGGGCCTAGTAGAGGTGGGAATGGATTGATGATGTCTATTATTAATGTACATTTAGTGAGATCATCAACGGTCAATTCATCAACAGTACTTGATGACATAACTAACTCTTCTTTGATCAGATGACATTATTTGCGTACTAAATGAAAATGAAGTTAATTTTGTGCAGGCCATGCATTTAATTTGTATGATCGTGAGGTATAAAAACAACCTTACATTGGCTAGCACACCAACAGGCTGGCACTTTTTTCAATATAAATCTTTACAAATTAACATACAGACGTCAAAAGATGAACTCAAGTGCCCGATGAGCTATCTGAATTAATAAATTTACATTATTAAAATGTAAATTAAGGAATGCAATAATTGGCGCATCTTGCTCTTGACCGTGCATTAGGATCTGGTATCTCCTCGTGGCCTGGAATGCAGATTGTCATAGCATCATCCTGATAAGACCAGTGTTAGCCATTAGACAAACTACTGAGCTAAATTAAGTAAGATTATTTTTAGAATGCCTGATGCCTTACACATACAACATGTCAAATCTTATTGTGGTAATTCTTCTAATTAGCTTTAATTTTTAAGTTTATCTTTAACGAACCATCGCCATTTGTGGGTTCAGTTTCCATATTAAATCATGATGCAGCAACATGAGAAAAATGGGTGGAGTGTGGCAAATTTCATATATAGAAATATCCTGCTGAACTGCCAATCCTGTGGAGCTGTTCAAAGATAAACTGTCTGTAAGTTCTTTTCTTAAATAAGTTATTATATTTGGCATATTTTGCATTCAGTGCATTCACTAGAACATCAATAAACACTAATATAAGCAAGAAGTTTAAAATCTGGAACCTCCATATAGCTTATATGTGTGCAATTTCTAGAGCAGCTGTGCCCCCATATATATTCATATTAATTGAATGTACAAACAAAAATTAATTCCACAAAATCACTGTAAATGTTACCAAGTCCTTTCAAAATAGTTTAAATCAGCCATCTATCCTTTCGAGGTAATCGGAGAATGAACGACTTCAGTTTTCTCCATCATCTTACTCAATTTTTTTTTTGTTAGAGAAACCATCATTTTAGTTTATATATTTCAACTTTTCTGTTTAACTTTTTGTTAACTATTCCTTTAGTGTAGCTTAGTAATTAAAATTCGATAGCTATTAATTTGTCACCAATTTTATATTAAAAGAACTCAAGAGGCATAATTACTAAGCTGTAAAAAATAATGAGACAAATATGTTAACCTGTGAGCTAAATTTTTGCTCTTTTGGTTCAACATGTTTACATTCTAATTGTGTTTCTTACCTAACTAGTGTCAATCCATATGACTATTTTTCTTACCTAACTAGGAGAAAAGCAGTGGTAAATATTTTTTGAATGTAATATATATTAATCTTTTTAATTTTGTTTTACCTAATTATCGTCATCCCATATATATCACTGGTTACATATGACTATTTTTCTAATTAAATTCAAGAATGAGAGACAAAGTTGTGCCAGTATGCTTAATAACACAACTTTCTCTCTGTTTTCTCTTTTTCTAATACTGCAATATAGCACAACTCTCTCTCTCTCTCTCTCTCTCTTTGAAATGTTGGCAAGGAGCCAGGGACTGCTAAATTGCACATTTTTTCTTTTCTTTTCTGAAACCTTGACAGAAGCTGCTAAGTTATATTATATATATTAATAAAATGAAGGTTACATTACATCATTATTTTTTTAAATTCCACTTTATACCCTGCCCATGCATGAATATAATACTATCTAGCTGCACCCATACCACATTCTCTCTCATTTTCCTTTGCATTAGACTTGCTCGCTGAATTTTAACCATAAATTTCCAGCATGTCGTATCTTCTCAGCCAAGCAGCTGCCTTGGCTGTATCCATAGTCCACCAAAGACTACCTCAATTCCATAATGTTTTGACACAATGTATCCACTCTCTGCTATGAGTGATGCTTGTACATGTAAAATTTTAAAATTGTCAAATTTATTTAGTACAAAATCAAGCGGTAAAAAAATAAATTTCAAAAGTTAATTTTTTTACCAGTTGACTGTATACTAAATAAATTCAAAATTTTCTAAATTTTGAATGTGCACACATCACTCATAAAGTAAATATGTTTCATTAGTTTGAATTCGTCATTTGAAGGCAATTTGATAAATTTTGGAGTCATATAGTCACCAAATTCTTTTGTTGAGTATAGCACGCACTAGCTTTATTATGAAAATCATGTTTAATTGTTCAGCTATTTGAACTTTAAATATAAAGATATGAACAGAAAAAATAATTAATATATGTCAAATTAATAAATCAGTCATCATTCAATACTTACCAAAGTTTCCTCAAAGATCCAGTCAAGTTTTGCCACGTGTTGAATCACTTTTGCAGAAGCAATACAAGCAAAGAACAAATTTAATAAATTTACACACTAAACCCAAAATTTAATAATGCATGAAGATGGTATTAGGATAAAAGAAATTAATAGATTAAACACTAATCTCTAACTTCAATGATGCATGTCAAGCTATTAATTGGCATTGCATGTGAAGTTTGTAGTAATTAATGACTTAAAAGCACAATAAATGTTTCAATTATGCAACAACTTACATGTAAAAAATTCAAACTCAACTGTCAAATCCAGAAGTTACATATGAAGCCTATTTGATATTTATTTTTTTAAAGATAAACTCCTCCCGACAATTTTCTTTTTCTTTTTTTCATTTCTTTGACTATTTGTCAATCCGTCAAATGACTGTTTCTCAAAGCCATGAAAACCATATAACCAATTGTAGTTAATTAAATAAGAGCATAACTCCTACTCTTAATAAAAATAAAAACTGTCAATCCCTTATTCAGAAAAAAAAAAACTTTAAGGAAACAAGTCGACCAACTATCAATAATGATAACAATATATGACATATATATATGTATATATCATCAGTGGTGCTTAATTGAAAAGTTTTGTTTTTGATATTCATTGATATTTTGAGCACTAATTTCTTATACAGTTTTCATCGATCGAGTTAGGCTGTTATAGAAATGATTATATTTCGGTTAAAATATAAATACTTTAAATTTTGATTTGTTAGGTCTGAATGTTCGATAGACGTTCAGATTTTTAAATCATAATAACAACTCTGATATTGCTGGTAGCCTCTAGTTAGTCTGGTAAATATTTCAATTACCTAAGACAAGACTCAGTCTTTAATTTGTTTTCTATAAAATATGAAAATGATGTAAATAATGCCAAATGTACATTTTGAAAATGTGAGAATATCTTTGGTAGAACTTACTAAATTTCCATCTAAAAGGAAGTTCAATTATTTTAACAATATGTTGTGCAGCATTTCTCAAATTAATTAAGATCCAGTCAAGTTTTGCCACATGTTGAATTACTTTGCAAAAGCAATAATAGCAATGAATAAATTTAATAAATTTAAACCTTACACCAAAAATTTAAATCATAAACCCTAAATTTAATAATGCATTTAGGATGTTATATACGCTAAAAGAAATTAATAAATTTGAACTCTAAACTGAAAATGTAATGATGCATGTCTGGCTATTAGTTGGCATTGCGCATGTGAGGTTTGCAATAATGAATTACAAGCCCAAATAATTGGGCATGTCTGGCTATAACTTGCTTGTACAAATTCAAAGTCAACTGCCAATTCCTCCTTCCAAAATATAAAATTATTTTAAAAAAACAAGCCAACTGTAGGTTCAATTAATCATGACGCGAAATGACAATATATTAATTCCCTTGATCTATTACTTATGAAACAAATAAGAGCTTATGTGCATGCCATATGGACTACACAACTCTACAACTATGGCAAGTTCATTACTGTTTTATATTGTTTAATTTGTCGAGTTAGGTTACTCCATAAATGATTATATTTCAATAAAAATATAAAGAGTCCAAATTATGGTTTATCATATTTGAAGTTTGATTCATCCCGTTCAATATTTTGTAGTTCAAAATCTTGTGGAACACTAAATATTACTATTTTTAATTAGTTTTACTACATTTTCGAATTTTAAAAAATGGACCTCAAATAATACAAAAAATAACAATGTTTTCATATAAAAAATATTCATTTTTTATGAAAATAAGAAAATAGTAAACAAATTAGAAATTTATAAAATTTGATCTTGAAAAAGATTTTCATACGTAGAACATAAAGAGCGATTTTTATAATAACTGTCATAAAGAGCAATTTTTATAATAACCGTCTGGACACGAATATTAATAATTTAAGTCATTTATATTTTAGTCTAAATACAAATACAAGTATAACAGTTTATCTCCAGAACATTGATATATCGAGCTGGAAATTAGTTCGATAAAACAAAGCTTTGATAAAAATCCTCTTTTTATTTATTCTAAAATCTCACCTCTATTAATCATTAATCAAGGTCAACAGTCTATTGGTGTTCCAAAATAACAATGCATGAATTCTCTCTAAATTATTTCCTCGTGCCTCTATATATATTGTCAGCATTTCTGGGGTCAATTTTTAATGCCACCACAGCTGTAACTATTGATTAAGTAGAAACTGCAGAAAGATAGACATGTGCCGTAATTGAAGAAAACTATACAAAACGATCGTAAACCATACATATACCGTATGATTATCAATCTTAAAAAATTTTAAATTGATGAAATCTTTGCATTCGCTATAACAAATGATGTTATAGACGAAAAATATAATGTACTAAAAACTCTGAAAGATGGTAGATACATAATCTAAATGGAAAGATGATGTATAAGCAAAATTGAGTTCCCTAGACAAACAACATTTATTTGAACCTGTTGTCCAAACGACCCAAAGATATGTTAACCTTATAGCTTACAAATGGATATTTGTTATAATAAGAAATGAAAAAAAATGATATTGTGAGATATAAAACAACGCTAGTCGCACATAATTTTGCACAAATATCTGAAGTTGATTATGATAAAACGTATTCACTAATAGTGGATGCGGTAACTCTCAGGTTTCTAATAAGTTTTACTTAATTTTCTTGTTATTTACTTAAAACGTATTCACTTATTGCTCTCTCTATATTTCTTGTTATCTACTTCATTTTTGTTGCAACTTAATTTAAATTTACAACATCTTTTACTTTATTCTAAAATCTTGCCTCTATTAATCAAAGTCAACTGTCTAATATTCGTGTCCCAAAATAACATATGCATGTGAATTCTCTTTAATTACTTTCCTCTTGCCTGTATTAATTGACCGCATCTCTGGGGTCAATTTTTAATTCCACCACAGCTCATGTAACCATTGATTAAGTAGAACTGCAGAAAGATAGACATGTGCCATACTTGAAGAAAACTATTTAAACCCTCGGACATCCTACTGTATGATTATCAATCTACAAAATAAACCATAACACGAAATATACCAACCAATTACCCTCTATTATATCCACTTTTCACACCACAATGGACCCGGTGATCGAAGGCATATCAGCCGCATACCACAAAGAGATCGAAGGGACATCAGCCATAGAGGAGCTCGAGATCGAAGTGACATCAGATGCGGAGTACACAGAGAGCGGGGAAAGAACCCAATGGCCAGCAAATTCTATTTTCCGTGCCCCAACGCACATCAAATCCAGTAGAAAACATCATTTTGATCCTACGCTAGTTTCTATTGGCCCGTACCATCATGGAGTAGAACAGCTCAAACCCATGGAAAATTTAAAACTCCGGTGCACACCAGAAATTCTGAAGAAGCAGATACTAAATAGTTGCCTTCCCAGACCTTCAGAAGCAGGCATCCCACGCCGCCCCCACCGCGGATCCATCTACAATGTCAGGCCATCTGGGCAGGGGAAAATGGGCATCGATGATGTGCCTATCAAGCCATTTATGAAATTTGAAGGGCGCGCTCGTGCTTACTATAAGCATAAGGTCAGACATGAACCCATTGAATTTGTTCGGATGCTAGTTCTTGACAGTTTGTTTATTATCCGAACAATTTTCACTCTCTTTCAACCAGTACAGGAGAGCATGGGTTTCCTTGATGGGCACATAAAAGCTGTAAGATCTGACTTGCTTCTTTTGGAAAATCAAATTCCTCTCTTTTTTATCAGGAAGGTGTATGAATGGCTTGTTCCCCGTACGAACCACCCAGAAGTCCTCCCCTTTGAGACTGTCCTTGAACCGTTTATATGCTTGGATATACCATGGAGAATCAATCATGTTGGCAAGGCAGCAGCTCATTTTCTCGACCATTATTGGAGATGCTCCTTGCCACCTTGGATGTATATGGAACTATTTCAAAGGGAGTCGAAAGATGTTGAGCAGAACAGAGGATATCTTTCTGAGCTGGTACCAAAACTTCGTCCGGAAAGATTTCTTTTTGTGCAGATCAGAGGATATCTTTCTGAGCTGAAACAAAGATATCATCGTGAGCTGCAAAGAGATCTTCCTGACCAGACAGAATATCGTCCTGACTCTTCTGAGCAGGAAAGTCATCATTCCGGTGAGGAGGAAACCACCTTGGCAAAAATCCACCTCTTGAGTAATGCACCAATGGTGATAGCGAATGCAACAGAACTTCAAAAGATGGCAGGTATAGAATTTGAGAAATTTAATGATGAAAGTCATTTGGATGTTGTTTTTTCCAATGGTATCATACAGATGCCACGCCTGAAGATTGACAAAAGGCAGACTATCTTATTCAGAAATCTCATTGCCTATGAGAACTGCATCTTACCCACCTGGCGAATTTTTAGCTACTACATGAAACTGATGGACGCACTCATTGATTCAGAGAATGATGTGAAGTTACTTCAAAAATGTGGCGTTATCTATAACACACTGAACAGCCATTTGTCAGCCGCCACTTTCTTCAATGATATTGGTAACATTTGTTTCATCGACAACAAGGCAGATCATTTCTCTGGCTTGTATAAGGATGTGCAGAAATACTACAACTCAAATTGGAACCGTAGGTTGGCGAGCTTGCGAAATAACTACTTCAGTAGCCCATGGGCGGGCATCTCGGTCGTCGCAGCTGTGATCCTGCTAATTCTCTCAGTAGTTCAGACATTCTACTCTGTCTATGGATATTACAAGCCAAATAATTAATTAGCTGTTATTGTCAGTTCATTTACTAATTTGCAATCTTGTTGGCTTAATAAGCCTGTAATATTGTTAATTTTTAAGTTCTTTTTCTGTTTTTGTTTTGTTTGGTTTGCTCTTGTTTCCAAGTTTGTCCTTTATATATTTGCTTATCAATGTACTACAATGATGTTTAACATTTGTTGTTCTTTAAATATGAAGTCATAATTAAGTTATGTACTATAATAATTAAAATTAGCATTATATAGGAATATGATATGACCTTATGAATTTTGGTTGAAATTTGTATTTAGAAGAAGGCATATGCTTCCATGGACTATAAGGACCTATTTGTAAAATAAACATATTTTTATTTTCAAAATTCAAACAGTCGATCCGAACTGTTCATCTTATTCTCCATATTAATGTGTGCTTGGAGACCAAATTTTATATTTTTCTGAATTTTTTTACTATTTATTAAGATGGGTACAAAAAACATCAAATTCAAGACCATGGAATTTTGTACCATCTTAATAAATAGTAAAACAATTCATAAAATTGTAAAATTTGGTCTCCAAGCACATATTAATATGGAGAACAAGATGAACGGTTCGGATCGACTGTTTGAACTTTAAAAAAAAAAATATATGTTCATTTTACAAATAGGTCCTTATGTCTATGGAAGACACACTCTTAGAAGAAACATATTTTTCTTGCTTAGGTCTTTCGTTGTGGTTAAGATAAACTGTTGGGTTTGACTTTAACTTGTTTTTATTACATAAAAATATATATATGCACATATCCTATGATGTCGTGACTAGATTTTCCAATAATAATCTATGAATTTAAACAAGGTTTGTCTTATGTATTATGTTTTAAAAGTGAAATTGATGGAGATGAGATTTTATAAAGAATTGTGCTAGAATTTAAAGAACTTGTTGAACTTGATGAATTTTGAAGTATTGATTGATTGTTGGCCAAAAATAGTTAAGTATAATGAATAGCCTTCAAGCATGTAGGCGCTGTTATGTGTAGCGCATGCTTGAAGCTGAATTCTAGAGTGGAATGGTCACGTAGGCGCTATTATGTGTAGCGCGTGATCGAAGTCATGTAGGCGCTATTATGTGTAGCGCATGACTTACACTTAGTTGTGAAACTTAGTCAATCACGTAGGCGCTGTCATGTGTAGCGCGTGATTGTGTGTTGTAAATGAACTATGTCAGAACCTAATGAACTTTGATATAATGTTGCATTCATAACATGTAGGCCAAAAAGGTTAGTATGGTGGGCAATTCTTCAAGCATGTAGGCGCTGTTATGTGTAGCGCATGCTTGAACTCAATTCTGAAATATGCCAATCACGTAGGCGCTGTTATGTGTAGCGCGTGATTGAGGTCATGCAGGCGCTGTTATGTGTAGCACATGACTTAAAACTAAATATGAGTTTCAGTCGATCGCATAGGCACTGTTATGTGTAGCGTGCGATCGGATCATGTAGGCGCTGTTATGTGTAGCGCATGATCGAGGCATGAAGTGCTCCGTGTGAATTGCCCCATCATACTACGGTATTACCCTTACCTTTGTAATTACGACTGTATGGAATTTAACACAATTGTTTTGTTAATAAAGCATGATTATATGATAAGGGTTGCCCAACTAAATTGGATTGAACTTTTAAGTCTATCGTACATGAGCATTGCATATTATGATATTTCGTTATGCTTGATGGTTATAGTTTATTAATTGTTTCTCTAGCTTGCTGATTTGCTTTTGCGATATTTGATAATTCCTTAAAGTGAACTTATATTTTTGGTTCTTGACTGATTATAGTTGGTAATTGAGATTCTTTGGTCCTTAGATTATTATTGTACATGGTCTATATTTTGTTTTGTGCTCGGTGTTGTTTTCATTTCAGTTGGTCGGATCTAGGGATAACTCGACTGGAACTGAATACCGCACTAAGGGATTTTTCAATCTCTCACATTTCCACCTTGTGGGTTCCAGGTACGAAGACCAAGATAGGAAAACGACATGTAGAACTTAAAGACTTGCGGGATTTGCCACAAAGAAGGTTATTTATTTATTTCCAATAAATCTGCTATGGTATATTTCGTTTGTATATTATTACACCATAACAGGTTTATTCTTCGATTGGTATATTTCATGTATGAAACTTAAAAGAAGGTTCCTTCATTTATTGTGGCTCTTATCGTTGTCATTGGTAATGTATGTATTTTATTCTGACGATTGAATCACCTTGTGCTAATAAGCACGGCGGGTTGTTGGTCCTGTTGTCAGGACGTGACAGTGACCCTGCTAATTCTCTCTGCACTTTAGACATACTACACTATCTATGCATATTACATGCCAAAGAATTAATTTGCATCTTTAGTTTCCATTTCTTTACTATTTGCAATCTTGTTCTATTAATAAGCCCTTAACATTGTTAATTTTTTCTTTAATTTTTGTTGTTGTTTTATTTTGTTTGCTCTTGCATGTATCCAACAAGTTTGTCCTCTATATATTTGCATCCCAATGTACCAGAATGATGTTTAGGATTTGGAGTTTAAATTGTCACTAATGTATACTCTGTTGGCACTTTGCTCCCTATCTGATTTATTTATAGTTAGCCCTCATTGTAATTTGTTGTCTTGTTCTATTGTTTATCTAAGCTTAAGAGCACTTTACATATTGTGCTGGTTTTAGTTTTAAAGAAATCAATTATCATAATTAAAAAAAAAATTATGCCAATGAATAGCACTCAAGTTAAACTGATTGTAGAACAAAGCTATGTAAATTTGACCAGGATCTGGTTCCAAATTATGACTTAGTACTTTAGGGAATCCGGACGCGATTGATTGGGAGAGAAAAAGAGATGACATCAATACATCATGACTGACACCAAATATTGATTGTAGTTCCTCCAGTGATTTAGCTAGCGTGATTCTTAAGGACAAATCTGGCGGCTCACAGGGTTATAATAAATCTTGCAGTATGTAATGGTATAGCAATACCTTTTTTTTTTTATAAATAATGACATCACTTCGCAGCATCCGCGAAATTTATTTTGGTACACCCATTTGACCGAATTTGAATATCGGTACATGATGTTTCTGTTATGTTAAGATTTAATATTAAATCTTGGTACAGTGGTGTACCAAACATTCAATATTTATCTAATAATTTAACATAATAAATCTGATTTGATTTAGGGGATATTTGGGGACCGAATTTCATATTCGGTACATGGATCTAGCTACATGGATGTTCGATCTATGGCGAGGCCTCGCGGAGTTGGATGGAGATTGGAGATGGGTAGTAAAAGGGTATACCGAAGTTGGAAAGTTTATTTCGGTATTGATGATTATTGTTAAACAAAACACAAATAATCCCTTTTGTTATTTTTTTAATGATGGTTTACATAAAAAAATATATATATATATATTAGAGGGCATTAAATTGAACTTTACCACTGAACTATGAATATTTAAAAATTGGCAAATGCTTCCATGGACTATAAGGACCTATTTGTAAAATGAACATATTTTTATTTTCAAGTTCAAACAGTCGATCCGAACCGTTCATCTTGTTCTCCATATTAATATGTGCTTGGAGACCAAATTTTACATTTTTCTGAATTTTTTTACTATTTATTAAGATGGGTACAAAAAATATCAAATTCAGACCATTGAATTTTGTACCATCTTAATAAATAGTAAAAATATTTAGAAAAATGTAAAATTTGGTCTCCAAGCACATATTAATATGGAGAACAAGATGAACGGTTCGGATTGACTGTTTGAACTTAAAAAAAAAATATATGTTTATTTTACAAATAGGTCCTTAGGTCCATGGAAGCATCACTCTTAAAAATTACCAGGGCTTTAGGGAAAAATTACGAGTTGATAGGGCAGTGGCCAGCTAAGCTAAGCTGGGTTTTGTTTGGGCTTAAACAGGTTTTGGGGCCCAAAATCTAGTTGCTTGTGCAAATAAGTAAATGAACTAACGAAGTATCACATCTCTGGCTCTTGCTCTTTTTGTGAGATCTCCGCTTAAAAACCTAGTACGGCACTAGTAGTACCTTCTTTTGGCGTTTGTTATTCCGCTCTAGCCGCCTCTCAGTTTTCAGTCCCATGAGAGGCATTTTAGCAAACACTTAACTGCAAAATGTGTTGGCGCCTGGGATTTGCAATTAAGGTGTCTGTTAAAATGTCTCTCATGGGATGCACTCCTAATTTGATCAATTACTTGTGTTGTTCTGGTTCTCTTTCAAAGATGAATGCTCTTATGGACATCAAGTAATTTGTTTTTGAATTTCACCATTATTTTGAGTATTTTTGTATCTGTAACCGCTCAATTAAATTGGGACACATTGTACCATAGTTCTCTTTGTATCTGTTACATTTACACTCATATATTTAGGTTGATGTCTTGGGATTTTAATCTTCTCCATTGTGCATTTGTGCAGCAATGCAATAGGTGTGGCGAGAATTCGATAACCCATAAAAAGAGGCTGACATCAGCTTATGCACACCATGTGTTTGACAAAATTCTCCACTCTGTTTCTGAAGACAGCAAAGCACACAATTCACTCACTTCCACCAAAATACCTCCTGATCACTTGCCTACTTCAATTCTCAGGTGCCAAGATATGATCAAGAGATTATGTTGATCTCTTGAGCTAGATATGGTTGAGTACCTGTTACAACAAATGAGGCTAGGAAAGGTAGCATGTAGAGAAGAGATTATGATTACACTCATAGAAGCATATTCTCAAACAGGATCTGTGATGGAAGCCCTTGAGACCTTTTACCGTGCAAATCAGCTCGGGTGTAACCGTATTGTTAAGGTATATATTCACCTTTTTGATGCATTGTTTAAAGGGAACAGATTTAGCATGATAAGCCCACTGTATAGCGACATGAAGAGAGATGGGATCCAACCAAATGTTTACACGTATAACCTCTTGATGAAGGCCTTATCTAAAAACAACCGTGTTGAAGGAACACACAAGCTTCTGGAAGAAATGCCCAAGAAAATGTGCTTTGCCAAATGATTAGGTAAGTTTTTGACGCGGTGCGTGTCGAAGAAATGTCCGATTCAGATTCGGACGTAAACAATAGCCACAGCAAATCCAAGCCGATTAAGGAGTTGTATGTCCATCTTGAAATCTGAATCAAATAAATTAAATAGCATGGGATGGTCTTCTAAAATAATTAATCAGTTTTTATGATGGATGATAACAAAGAGTTTGGATTGGGAGATTGTAAGAATAAATGAGCAGCTTAACAAAGAGTTTGCATTGGAAGCTTGCATTGCGGTCTTCTAAGAAATAAATGAGCAGCTTCAATACTTTGACTGCTTGGGAGATTGTAGGAGTTTAATTAAATAGTCAAATCAATAGTTAATGTTTCGTTGGTTTACTAAAGTTGGATTTAATATTATTTCTTGTTTTGCATTTCCGAGAAGAGCATGTCTCTCTGTTTTTTTTTTCTTTAAATATGTATGCAAAGCTCTCTGTTGAGCAGCGTTATTTGAAATAGAAAAGTTGAGTTAATTGTTATCTTATGTCTTCTTTTATCTAATATTTCTCTCTCTTACTACCTAGCCGGTACGTGAGCTTAACGGATAAGATCGTATCAGGACCGCATTGTGTCAGTTTTACTATGATAATATCTTCTCATCGTGGATATGGTCGCATAAGTGAAGCGAAGGATGGTAAAGTTACAGCCTCAGGTTTCTGTTACAATGCCTTGATACACGATTTATGTGGGAGCTTTAGAGTGAAGGAGACCTATGGAATGGTCGATGAAATGTCTGACAGGGGTTTACAGCCTACACAACCATGATAGGAGGAAATATTCATACCTATATATCATTACCGATGCAAAAAGTACTTTTTCCACTAGTGTTGGTTTATGTTTGATATATAGTGACAGTGTATATCTGCGGCTAGGATTTATTCCTGAGGTCTATATATAGACTATACCATGTAATTGGAAAAGTTAATGAAATAAAATTACTGAGGCATGGCTGAAAATGGCGAAGCAAGAAACAAGAAAGAGAAGGGAAGGTCCGCTCCTGGCTGATACCATATAAGAAATAGAGAAACAGTAATTGTGTTGAATAATTGCAGCCCTGAATCATGTTGAATGATTGATACCACCCATTTTTTTTTACTCTGCCAATGATTCAGGGTTGAATAATTGCAACCCTGAATCATGTTGACGCAAGTTGAAAGATCATGTAAATGCAGATTTCACCTTTTAAGATAAATGCCATAAACTTATATATTGTATCGTAGCACCTCATCATTCTATATAGATAATCAGCAGTGGAAGTTCTCGTAGTTTACTGTATTATACTGTGTAATTTAAAATTAATAGATTCTTGTTAGAAAATTAGTCGTTTCTGCCTCTTGTTTCCTCTTGCTCCATTCTTGTATTATATTGCATCCAACATACCTTCACTAGCGGTGTGTCTGAGTGAGTCCCCTTTGGGTCCTTGTTGGATGAACGAGTCATCTAAGGATTGAGAGAGTCCCTTTTTGTGTGATTTGCCCCAACAATTATCTCTATTTCAACTGCCTCAGAATATTAATTACACTATTTTATCAAAAAATCATTTTTCTTTATTATAATATCAAATTACATTAGGAGGTAAAATAACAAGTAGATAGAATTGTTTTTCTTACTTTAGCATCACTTGATTGTGCAAAGTGCAAACTTACCATAACCAACGCTGATTGTATTTTGTAGTTCACGTCATTAGGGGTGTCAATGAAAACCGTTTACTCATTTACCCTACCCGTATCGTATTTGATAAGACGGGTATGGATAAGGTTTTTTTTTTCGTTAGCTTATTGGGTAAGAGTATGGGTAAGGATTTTTTTTCGTTAGCTAAATGGGTATGGGTACGGGTAAGGGTACGGGTAAATGCTATTTCGTACCCATTGGATAACGGGTAATTATATAAAATAAATTGCATATAGATATATAAATATTATATTCAATTTATTCTTTATGTTTCTCATATCAATGTATCAACGTTAATTCATGGGAAAATGTATGCATTTTGGTGTAAGATGAATATAATATTAAACATATTACTTTTTTTATTTGAATGTTTGATTATTTAACTAATGAATTGAATTTTGAATTTGTTAGAAGAGATATTTGAATTTTTTTTTTGTCTTTATAAAAATGTTATTAGTTAGAATTAATTGCATATTTGTATTTTGATTTTTATATTAGTAATTGTGATTGCATATGTATGACATGATGAGTTTTGATAGTATATTTGTAAAAATAATAAAACTATTATATTAGTGTTATTCGTTATTCACCTGCTACTGTTACATTACCCACTTATCTTAACGGGTACGGATAGAGTAGGATAAGACAAATTTTTAACGGGTAAGAATAGAGTATAGGTAAGATCAACTCTTAATGGGTATGAGTATGAAAATACTTTCACCCTATCCGTACCGTACCCATTGACACCCCTACACGTCATGGGGTTTGTGAATATTGCCAAATAAATAGCCCCTCTGTATCATGCAATTTAGGTAAGAGGGAAATGGAAATAATACTCAATATTCCAATACAAACTCAATTTACCCTTCAATGATTGACACAGATGGTCCAGCAATTGGTCCAGCAAGTGGGTAGTTGAGATGTGACATCAATTGGGTCCTCAAGTGAGCAGGCCGTCCGATCACAAGGACGGCACCCAGCTGTCATAATTTTAAAAATTGGATGTCTTGCACGTTTCTAGGTTTGTCACGTGTCTTGAAGTGCCATGTTTAAGCGTAACAATTTATTAGAACACAATATGGCTAAAGACAGAACACGGACGCCTTGACAAGATGTTAGACGTGTCGTGTTGATCCAAATTTGTCTTGTGTGTCGACACGTGTGCCTGACACATCGTGCTTTCCAAATAGCCAATCAGTTTAATTTCATATAACTTATAAATGGTGCGTTTGGATGGAGCAAAAATATCACTAATCTGAAAATAATACTATTTTTTTGAGCTATTTGGTGTTTGAATGAAGAGCTACCTACTATTTTTTATTTGTTTTTTATGAATTAACTCACTATTCTACTAAAGCAGCCAAAAGTTGAGCTAACAATTATTCTTCATTCTTGAATTAGCCACTATTCTCACTAACCCACCTCCACCCTATAAGTATCATTATAAGAAATCTTATAGAGATGATTTATGAATAATATAAATCATGTTTATCATGTCAGATTCTAAATTTAAACTTTATTTTTTAAGATTTTCAAGAATATTGTCAAAAAATTTAAAAGAAAAGAAAATAATTCCCTCTTATTAAAATACAGAATAGTTCTACTATATTCTTCTTCTTCAAAAAAAAACACTGGCAGAAGCTGCCATGGGAATTGATTAAAATAAAAGTTTCTTTACAGCTGATATAACTCAACGCAACAACCTAATAAGAAAATTGAATGCACCCCATTAAAGCACCAGCTATTCCGCACATGCATACTATAGTACAATGCAGAACAGTTATATTATATATAAACCCTCGTACACCCAACATATGATTATGAAACTACAATATAAACCAAAACACATGCCGACAAAATACCCTCTATCGGTCTATCCTATCCTATTCACTTTTCACTCCAAATGGACATCAGCGAGCAAACGGAGAGCGGAGAGTGGGGATAGAAAGCAGATCGAAGGGAGATAAGCTGTAGAGCACACAGGTCCATTTGGAAAGAAAAGAGCTATCTGATATTATCTCCAAATTCACCCGGCGATGGAAGGGACATCAGCCGCAGAGGACCCGCTGATCGAAATGACATCAGCCGCAGAACATACAGAGAGTGGGATAAGAATGCAGCTCGAAAGGACATCAGCTGCATTGTACATGGGTCTATTTCCACTTCAAATGGACCAAGTTATCAAACGGACATCAGCTGCAGAGCACACGGAGATCGAAGCGATATCAGATGAAGAGCCCACGGAGACCAGGGAAAGAACGCAGATCGGAGGGACATCATCTGCAGCAGAGCACACGGTGATGGAAGAGATATCAGATGCAGAGTCCACAGACAGTGGGGAAACATTCCAGTTTGAAGGGATATCAGCCGCAGGGCACACAGCGATCGAAGCAACATCAGCCACAGCAGAGTCCACGGTGTGTGGGGAAAAAACCCATTGGCCAAATAATTCTATTTTCCGTGCCCCAGCACACATCAGATCTGATAGAGAATCTAATTTTGAGCCCAAGTTAGTTTCTATTGGCCCGTACTACCATGGACGAGAAAACCTCAAACACATGGAAGATTTTAAACTCCAATGCATTCCGGAAATATGGAGGAAGCACCCAGCTGCTGGGGTGAGAAATTCTGAAGCAGGCATCCCACACAGCCGAAACTGGTGCATCTATAATGTGCCTGTCGAGCGATCTATGCAGGGGGTAAGGGGCATTGATGATGAGACTCTCCATAAATTTATGGATTCGGGAGAGAAAGCTCGTGCTTACTATAAAGAAGAGTTTGGCCATAGTGATGTTGAATTTGTTCGGATGCTAGTTATTGACAGTTGTTTTATTATCCGAATAATTCTCTCTCTCTCTCAAGAGGTACAGGAGTCCATGGCTTTCCTGGATGTGCACATAAAAGATGTAAGATCTGACTTGCTTCTGTTGGAAAATCAAATTCCCCTCTTTTTTCTCAGGGAGGTGTATGAATGGCTTTTTCCCCTTTCGCACAACACAAAATTTGAGACTGTCCTTGACCCGTTTATATTCTTGGATATGCCATGGACAATCAATCATGGTGCCATAATGTGTAGCATAGCAGCAGCTCATTTGCTCGACCTTTATTGGAGATGTTCCTTGTCACCTCAGATGTATATGAAACTATTTAAAAGGGAACTGAAAGATCTTGTTGAGCATAACAGAGAATATATTTCTAAGCTGGTACAAAGAGATATTCATGATGAGCTGGATAGAGATCTTTCTGAGCAGAACAGAGGATGTCTTTCTAAGCTGGTACGGAGATATCATCATGACCGGGAAAGAGATCTTTTTGACCAGAGCAGAAGATATCTTTCTGAGCTGGTACTAAAATTACGTCATGCTCTGGAAACAGATCTTTCTGAGCTGGACTCTTCAAACGAGGACAGATATCTTTTTGAGCGAGAGAAACGCAGCTGGGCACAAATCCACCTCTCAACTAAGGCATCAATGGTGATAGCGAATGCAACTGAACTTCAAAAGGTGGCAGGTATAAAATTTGAGAAATTTAAAGATAAAGCTTATTTGGATGTTATTTTTTCCAAAGGCATCATGCGGATGCCACGACTGAAGATTGACTCAAGGCAGATAACCCTATTAAGAAATCTCATTTCCTTTGAGAACTGCATCTTACCCAGCATGCGAAGTATTAGCTGCTACATGAAACTGATGGATGCACTCATCGATTCAGAAAAAGATGTGAAATTACTTCAAAAATACGGCGTTATCTATAACACACTGAGCAGCCATAAGATGGCAGCTACTTTCTTCAACGACATTGGTAACTTTTGTTTCACTGACAACAATACAAATCAGTTCTCCGGCTTGTATGAGGATGTTCAGGAATACTACGACTCAAGTTGGCACCGTATATGGGCAAGCTTGCGACAAAACTACTTTAGTAGTCCATGGACGGGCATCTCGGTTGTTGCAGCTGTGATCCTGCTAATTCTTTCTGCACTTCAGACATTCTACACTCTCTATGGATATCACCACCCGAAGTAGCTGCTCGATTATTTTACTATTTGCACTTAATAAGCCTGTAATATTGTTAATTTTTTTTTATTTTCTGTTTTCATTTTGTTTGGTTTGCTCTTGTATCAAAGTTAATATATCCTCTATATATTTACTTACCAATGTGCCACAATTAATGATGTTTAGTTGGCATTTGGAGTTGAAATTGTCATTAATGTACTCTGTTGGCAGTTAACTCCCTCTCTGATTTATTTATATGTAGCCCTCATTGTACATTGTTGTCTTGTGCTATTGGATATCTAAGCTTAGGGGATAAGCTTAGAGCCCTTTACATATTGTGCTAGTTTTAGTTTAAAGAAGTCAATTATCTGAATTTTTTTTATTAAATAATGAAACAAATAATTAAATAAATAAAACTAATTCAGAAGAAATAATGTTAAGTTTTAATGAGATATCGAATATTATGTTATTTTCATAGGAAATTTAATTATTGTGCACCGAAAATTTTAAAACGATCAAACGGTCTAGAGAATTTTACAAAATGACTTACTCCTAAAAAAGTTGGACAAAATATCTTCTATCGAAATTCTTTGATAAAATGACCCTGTGGGTCCCATACAGTGCAAAAATCTCCATTCCCTTGATTTACTCCCATTCTTTTTCCTGTATATTGCCTTCCAAAATCCTGGGTCCGGATCCCCTAAAGTAACTCAATTTTTGAGTTTTGAATTGAGACCGTTCAATTTGAATCCGTCACTCAGAATTGTCTCCGAATATATTCGAATCCGAACTCCAAAATCCCTTCCTTTTCTTTGATTAATTTCTACGTTAAACATAAGCCCCATCTCCGCCTCCTCTCATTCTACAGAAGTGTGCCCCTCTCCATCTCCTTTGATTCTTCGGAAGCACGCCCCTCTCCATTTTGTACGAAAGTCCGCCCCTCTCCGCTCATCAAGTTTGCTCTCCTTTTATCAAATTTAGTTATTTTTCAATGTAGAGGGACATCTTAGTCAATTCAACGATTATGACCGAACTAGCAAGATTTGGCTTAATTTTAAAGTTGATTAAATATTATTGAGTCGCTTATTTTACTTTTTGCAATCTTATTTTCTTAATAAGCCTGTAATATTGTTATTTTTCCTTTTCTTTTTGTGTTTTCATTTTGTTTGGTTTGCTCTTGTATCCAAGTTTGTCCTGTAGCTAGATATTTTCTTTCCAATGTAATTGTAATTAATGTACTCTGTTGGCACTTTGCTCCCTCTCTGATTTATTTATATGTAGCCCTCATTATACATTGATTTATTTGTTTGTAGCCCTCATTGTACATTGTTGTCTTGTGCTATTGGATATCTAAGCTGAGAGCACTTTACATATTGTGCTGGTTTTAGTTTTAAAGAAATCAATTATCTTGAAAAAAAAATTAATTGTGCCAATGAATAGCACTTAAATTAAACTGATTCTAGAACAAATTAAGATATGTAAATTTGACCAGTATCTCGCTCCAAAAATTAGGATGGTTCTATCACACCCCAAATACGGGTATAACAGTCTGTCAAGTAAATTTATTAAGGTACATAAGTAAGGCAGTTGACATTTTATATGCTTTACCAATAATACCATTATGTTAATAACATCTCAATATTTCTTACAAAATTTATCTTACATAATATGACAAACTATGTTTTAGAAAAATCATCCTGTTAGTTTCAACAACCGAAAAGCATGATGTCAGATGCAATCCAGAAAATTCTCCACTCTGTTTCTGAACACAGCAAAGCACACAATTCTTTCATTTCCCCCAAAATACCTCCCGATCACTTGCCGACTTCAATTCTCAGGTATCAAGACATAATCAAGAGATTATGTCGATCTTATGGTTGAGTACCTGTTACATTAACTGAGGCTAGAAAAGGTACCATGAAGAGAAGAGATTATAATTACACTCATAGAAGCATATTCTTAAACAGGTTCTGTAATGCAAGCACTTTTACTGTGCAAATGAGCTCGAGTGTAACCGTACTGTTAGAGTATATAATTACCTTTTTGATGCATTGCTTAAAGAGAACAGATTTAGCATGATAAGCCCACTGTATAGCGACATGAAGAGAGATGGGATCGAACCAAATGTTTACACGTATAACCTCTTGAACAAGGCCTTATCTAAAATCAACCGTGTTGAAGCAACACCGAAGCTTCTGGAAGAAATGCCCAAGAAATGTGCTTTGCCAGCTGATCAGGTAAGTTTTACTATGGTAATATCTTCTCTTCGTGGATATAGTTGCATAAGTGAAGCGAAGGATAGTTTGGTAAAGTTACAGCCTCAGGTTTCTGTTACAATGCCTTGATACACGGTTTATGTGGTTGCTTTAGATTGAAGGAGGCCTATGGAATGGTCGATGAAATGTCTGACAGGGGTTTACAGCCTACACAACCATGATAGGAGTATTTTGCAAAGCTGGGGATTTGGTTATGGCTTGTGCAATTTTATGTTAAATGTTCATACTTATACATCATTAACTAACGGTTTTGTGGAAAGAAGACTACAAGTAAATGATGCTCTCTACAAGTAAATAATGGTATTCTACAGAAGGCCATGTAATTAGTTTCCCAATATATCCCAATCGTAAAATACTATGTTTATAATAAAGAGAACCAAAACGGTGCTATTTAAAAAAAAAAAAAAAAAAAATTGTCCGGACAAATGATCATCCAGTCTCGTCCGGACAAACAAAAATATATGTGTTTTTTTTCTTATTACCATACTAAGCTTTAATCCCCCATAAACAAACAGAAAAATAAATAATGGGAAAATACAACCGAAACCCAATGACCACAAAAACAACAGGCATAACCAATAACGTAAATAAAAAACACTCCTTTAGAGAAATCTCCATTCCAATGGTTTATTTTGCCCACAACACTGCTCCTTCCAGGTCTCAACGTTGGCGCCTTTAGTTGCTAAATCTACAAAGCACAAACAGAAAATATAAATCAGTTTTTTAGTAGCAAGACTTCAATATATATTATTATACATCTAGATAAACCCAATTTTAAATGGCATATTTCAATGCAAAACATGAAAATAAATAAATGATGTTAATAACATTGTCACCTGTTGAGTACCACTCGAGGCCTATATTTAATAGTTACAGGTTGAATTATTATCTAAAATCCTTGGATTTAATTTGCTGCATTATGAAAGGAAAGATGCGATGAACATAAAATCTGTAAAATTCAAGCATCATCTCTACACCCTTCATCAATGTTATATTTGCTTTGCATGAACAAGCTAATTTTATTACATAGGTATTGAAATTTGAATCTGTACCCACTAAACTTTTTCTCATCTTTAAAGGTGTTTCTAATAGTGAAAAATGACAGAGATAAGGGCAGAAATAATTCTACGAAATTAAAATGTGTGGAAATTATGGAAGTGACAATACAATTTCCACATTGTACTAGTACATATATATTATGAATTACTGATTATTTATCGGTTGGTGAAATTGACTCATGCTGCAGAAATATTATGTATGTTAAGAATTAGATAATTGAAATATGGTGCTATTTGAGATCGCCAGCATGAAATTGTTTTTGCTCTTTTTATGGTAAATAAAACCCTAATTAAAATCAGGAATCATGAGAAAGGAAACAGGGGTCAAAAAACAGACATAATTGTTTTTGCTCTTTTTGCTATTTTTCGGTTCGGATTCAAATCGGATCTTTAAGTATTAATTTTGTAACTCTACACATAATTTAATTCTTAAACCATATCTGGGTCCGGATCGGTTCCGGTTTGAATCCGATTGGGTACCATATCGGAATTGAACAAGTAACATCTTTAAATAATGCTTGTACGCACCACTTACGTCAAGTAGCTATCCAAAAGCAAATGAGAGTAGGTCCGATGGGCATCGGACCTACCTTTTTTGATGGATTAAATGATCATTAGATCTGCAGTAAGATTCGTGCGAACTCATTAAAATCCGTGCAAATATTTTTCAATTTCCGTACGCACAGATATCAATAATAATATTGAACCTAAAAGATGCCCATCGGACCTACTCCTGTCTCATCCAAAAGAAGCAATCCAGGTCAATACCCAAATATATATTCTATGGTTGGCACCAATAATTCATCTTCAGCGATCTTTCTGCCTCTCTACTGGGAGCTGTTGTACTTTAAAGAAATAAATAAAAGAATCTGGTCAGTTCTGTACTTCAAGTTATTAGAAATTTAGAAGTAATCATATATATAAAATCAGATACTGTTGCTGGCATAATATATATATTTTTCTCATTAATTATTTGTTAAAAAATCAACACGAGTGAGTCTGGTAGCACATTTTTGTGTAAGACTGCAATTGTAAACGAGTTGAGTTTGATTCTGGCAACCTGCACCCAAACTGGATTCGTTATAAAATCAAAATTTGAACTTGAAGTACTCTGAGCTCTGAAATGAGTTTAATTGATCTTAGAGTAATTAAAATCTAGCTGTAGCTCAAGCACATGCTTGTCTGGAACTTATTTAGCTTGTGTCCTTGTCAAGATTAATGCATCCAACATTGAAGACTAAGGAGGTGACTTTGTAAATATTTTTTTAATCTAATACATGTCAGCGGGCACCTTGCCTCTGGCCTCCAAAAAAATAAAAAAAAAATTGAAGAAATCGAGCTCAATTATTGAATAATTAAAAAATACCCTTTTTTTTTTAGGAGATAGGCGAATTGCGTACTCAAAAAATATATCCTTCTTTTTTGTAGAAGTCCAGGTCAACCATCAATTGGACCAATTTTTTAAGGTAGTGGGTACCACTGAAGTTGTCAATGAATTGATAAGGTACAAACTGCTCCAAAGCTCCTTTTGTATCAGACTATCAGGTTCTTTTACAAATTAAAATCCCTTAAACAACACATACAAATAGGGTCCCCAATAATAATAAAATATTACAATTTCTTTCGTACAATAATTTTAGGAATTACCATTGTTTATGCCCACACCGTGTTTTAGGAATTAGAAATAGTTATTCCAAGAGTTGGTGTAGCATTAATTGTTTAATTATTTCTATTCTTCCCCGAACAGTTTAACACTAATAGTTCCAAGGGTACAATTTGATTGGAAACAACCAAAACTATGTGTTTGGATGCAATCTTAGGAATAGCAAGAATAGTGTTAATCTTGCGTTAGTAATATTCCATCGTTTGGACCTGTTAGCTAGCAAAAATAACGCTAATCCCATAACATAGAATAGACAAAAAAAAAAAAATAGTGCATGCACTAACTCAGGAACAGTGATAAACAAAAATTGTCATCTGTGTGCTTTCGCTAGTTGCTGCTACTATTTTCCTTGATTATTTGAGGAATAGATGATGTGCCGGTATTTTTTTCCATAACTAATAAATAAAATAAAATAATATTAATAACCAATGTTTTAAAAAAATTTCACTCATAACTAAACCGCCCCCTCAGGGGGCGGTTTACCCTTCATACCAAACCGTCCCCCGGGATCGGGTTGCTACAGTAACTTGTTTTATTTTTTATTTTTAAGATTTGAATGTTTCAATCTAAATAATGAATGTATTTGTTTGAATGAAATTAGTAACATTTAGAGTGAAATATTATTGTACATAACAAATTATAAGTTATTTTGAAGTTAATTGTTATCAGATTGCCAATATCAAATTGAGTGATATAAATTATATGTTGCTAGATTGAAAAATGAGTAAGCGAGCCCTACGGTATTGTGAATCGAGTTAAATGAGTTGATTGATTGGAAAATATTCTTCCTTTCACTTTGTTTTCTTTATCATATTTTAATATGTTTGTCCTGGTTTGTTATTGAGATTGTTCTTCTTGACTTAGTTTGAAATCCTCTCAGAAGTATGAAGATTGTTAATTTGATTAAATTCTTGATTTTCAACTTAGAGCTCAAACTATAATCTTTACCTTACAGTACCGAGCTCAAATGATTTTGTATCAATGATACATCTTGTCCTTGTTATTTGATGCATCCAAAAGTAATTGAAGGGGGATTAAGTTATGTTGATACATGTACCACATATATGTGAACTGCTACACGGATATGGTGCCAGGGTTAAGTGAAGATTCTAATTCTTTATCTCCTTCTGATTACTCTCATTGGAAAGAGTGTCAATCTAGTTTATATAGGCTTTATAAAGAGAAAGAAATTTCTTGACACCAACGATCTCGTTTTCATAGGCTTTATAAAGAGGAAGAAATTTATTGTCATTAGATATTGATGGTATTACTGTCTTTGATCCTGTGGTTCTTAAGCTTCATATAACCTCGTATTATAAGGATTTATTAGGCACAACTTCAACTAGATTACTCAGTTTACAACATGATCTGTGGCCTCTTTTTGAGCATTAAACTCCTTCTCAACAACTTTCTCTTGAACTTCTTTACACTATTGATGAAATTAGGAAAACTATTTTTCCGTGTAATCCTTTTTTACGCAGGCAAAAATTAATCAATTAAAACATATTAATATTATGAATAAGTTTCATTGTATATTAAATTATACAACTAGAACAAAATATTTATAATATAAAATTTCACATATAAAATCTGACCATTAAAAAAAAATAGAATTATTAATTGTTCTAAATTTTATTTTTTCTCGTTTTTCGTAAAACTTGTAAGTTTTACGACTGAACCATCGGAACAACCTATTCCACTTAGCACCCATTACTCGAATTTCAATTTTCATTTAACAAAAAGATTTCAATAAGGCATGATTGGTGGCGTTCTCAATAATTGATTGTCCACACATTATGGGTAGGTTTGGATGAACTTTAGAATTGCTAGAATAGCTACTGTTTAAAATAGTAAATAAGAACTGCTATTCAGAACAGTGAAAAAGTTATTTGGATTGCATATTTGGAATAGAGTTTGAAGGGAATAGCTACTGTTTAATAATTTATGTGTAAGATTAAATATAATACAATATAATATTAATTCAAATATTAAATATAATATAATATTATTTTAAATATTAGATTAGTCTTAAATAAAATATTATATTAAATATAATACAATGTAATATTCATTTAATTATTAAATGTAATATAATATTAGTTGAAATATTAAATGCAATATAATATTATTTTAAATATTAGATTAGTATTGAATAAAATATTAGTTTAAATATAATACAATGTAATATTCATTTAATTATTAAGTGTAATATAATATTATTTTAAATATTAAATTAGTATTAAATAAAATATTAGATTAAATATAATATAATATAATATTAATTTAAATATTAAAATGTAATATAATATTAATTTAAATATTAAAATGTAATATAATATTATTTTAAATATTATATTAGTATGAAATAAAATATTAGATTAAATATAATATATTATTAGATTAAATATAATACAATATAATATTAATTTAAATATTAAATGTAATATAATATTAGTTTAAATATTAGATTAGTATTAATATTGAAAGCAACAAATGATATTAATTCTATGTTTTTGTAAAAATAGCGAATAGCGAATAGCAATGCTATTTTAAAAACAGTAGCTATTCCGAATAGCTCTATTTTTCTTTTGAATGCACCTTGTTCCAAATAGTAATGTTATTCTAAAAACAGTAGCTATTCTTGTGCATCTAAACATACCTCATGAAAACACCATCTACACCAAATCCAGGTTGTGCACGTTACTTTCTCATCAAGTGTATTTAATCAAATAATAAAGCCTGTGTATTTAATCAAATAATAAAGCCTGGCAACCTTTGGCAGCATCTGCTAAGTTGCTCAAAAAAATAATAATGTACAGCAGTTAGCCAATACAACCATTTCCATGTGATGCAAGTTACTTTTTCATTAGTTGAATGTAATTAAATACTAATTTCGAAGTTAATGATTCACTAAAATAACATCCCAACAAAAGAAATCCTCCAGCTAGTAGATATTTTTATAAGAGAAGGGATTCACTTATATAATATTTTATATATTTGAAAGTTACACTATGTTATAATATTTGGTTTTGTTATTTTCAAAGTTTAAATACTCGATCCAAACCGTTCAACATGACATCTATATTAAAATGTGCTCAAATTTTACATTTTTTTTTTTTACTATTTATTAAGTATTTTACAAAACTGTTGTTTTTAGACAATTATGGACCACTGAAAAACAACAGTTTTCTAAAATACTTAATAAATAATAAAAAAATTCAAAAAAATATAAAATTTGATGTCAAAGCACATTTTAATGTAAATACCATGTTGAACGGTTTGAATCGACTGTTTGGACTTTGAAAATCACAAAATCAAATGTTGTAACATGTTGTAAGATTCAAAATATTGTAAGTGGATCCCTCCTCTTTTTATAAATACTTTTTGACTGGTCTAGATTTTTTTTTATAAATATCTAGCTAAGCTGGACATATTTGATACTTTTGTTTTACTTAATATTGGACATTAATAAAAATGTCGGTGAAGCATGTCTGGCTATTAGTTGGCAGTGCGCTTGTAATAATGGATTACAAGCCCAATAATTGGCATTGCATGGGAACACCAACAACTTGCATGTACAAATTCAATGTGAACGGCCAATTAGTCTTTCCGAAATATAAAATTCATTAAAAAAACAAACCAACTATACGTTCAATCATGATGCGAAATGACCATGAGTAATGAGTAAATAAGATATTATTTGCATGCCATATGGAAGTCCATACAAGCCCACAGTTATGGCACTTAATTCAGAAGTTTTGTTTTGAAGTTCATTACTGTTTTGGGCTATAATTTTTTTTATATCGTTTAATTTGTCGAGTTAGGTTACTGTATAAATGATAATATTTCAATAAAAATTTAAAGAGTCCAAATTATGGGTTTTTAATTAGTTAGCTCATATTTGAATGTTTGATTCATCCCGTTCAATATTTTCTACTTCAAAATCTTATAGAACACTATATATTATTATTTTTAATTAGTTTTACTGCATTTCCGAATTTAAAAATAATGGATCTCTAATAATACAAAAATAACAATGTTTGCATATAAAAAGGATTCTTTTTATTTATAAAAAGGAAATAGTAAAATAAAAATAAAAATTTATATTGTAAAAGTTTTTGATACGTAGAAACATATCGAGCGATTGGGATCAACCATCCGGACACGGAAAATAATAATTTACGTAATTCATGTTTCAGTTTAAATACAAATACAAATTTTCTTTTACTTTCAGCTTACCTCTATCCATCAATGTCAACGGTCTATTATTGTCCCAAAATCACAATACATGAATTCTCTTTAATTTATACTTTCAACTTTCTTGTAACCAACTAACCATTGATTAAGTAGAACTGCCGAAAGACATGTCACGCACAATTAAAGAAAACTATATAAACCCTCGTACACCCTACCGTATGATTATCTAACTACAAAATAAATCATAATACGAAATATACCCACAAAATACCCTCTGTCGATCATATCCTCTTCTCACACCAAAATTGACCCGCTGATCGAAGGAACATCAGCTGCAGCAGAGCTCACGAATATGGAAGCGACATCAGATACAGATTCCCACATGGAGATGGTCGAAATAACATTAGACATAACAGATGATTCCATGCAGGTCAATCGGACATCAGCTGCAGCAGAGCACACAGAGACCCGGGAAGACACCCAATGGCCAAAAAATTCTATTTTTCGTGCCCCAGCGCACATCAGATCTGGTAGAGAATCTGATTTTCAGCCCAAGTTAGTTTCTATTGGCCCATACTACCATGGACAAGAAAACCTCAAACGCATGGAAGATCTAAAACTCCGGTGCATAACAGAACTTTGCCAGAAACAGGCATTCCGTGTGAGAAACCGCCGAAACAGGTCAATCTACAATGTGTCTGTCGATCCATCTACACAGGGGGGAAGGGGCATTGATGATGTGCCTCTCGAGAAATTTATGGATTCGGGAAAGATTGCCCGTGCTTACTATAAACAAGATTTCGACCATAGTGATGTTGAATTTGTCCGGATGCTAGTTATTGACAGTTGCTTTATTATTCGAACAATTTTCTCTCTCTCTCAAGAGGTACAGGAGAGCATGGCTTTCCTAGATGTGCACATAAAAGATGTAAGATCTGACTTGCTTCTATTGGAAAATCAAATTCCCCTCTTTTTTATCAACAAGGTGTATGAATGGCTTTTTCCCAGTTGGGGCCACCAAGAAGCCCCCTCCTTTGAAACTGTCCTTGAACCGTTTATAAGCTTCGATGTGACATGGAAAATCAATTATGGTGACATACCAGCAGCTCATTTGCTTGACCTTTATTGGAGATGTTCCTTGTCACATGGTGCGTATGGGGGGCTTTATGGGAAGGAGCATCCCTCCTTGGAAGAAATAATTGAAAAATCAACTCCTACGCATCGTACGTGGGAAGAAATGAGTGGATACTCAATTGATGATCCAATGGTGATGGCGAATGCAACTGAACTTCACAAGATGGCAGGTATTGAATTTGAGAAATTCAAAGTTAAAGGTAATTTGGAAGTTATTTTTTCTAATGGCATCATGCGGATGCCACGCCTAAAGATTGACACAAGGCAGACAATCTTATTAGTAAATGTCATTGCCTTTGAGAACTGCATCATCCCCAGCATGCGAACTTTTAGCTGCTACATGAAACTGATGGATGCACTCATCGATACAGAGAAGGATGTGAAGTTACTTCAGAAATGCGGCGTTATCTATAACACACTGAGCAGCCACGAGAAGGCCGCCACTTTCTTTAATGATATTGGTAACATCTGTTTCACCGACAACTATACAAATCCTTTCTCTGGCTTATATGCAGATGTGCTGAATTACTACAACTCAAGTTGGCGCCGTAGATCGGTGAACTTGCAAAAGAACTACTTCAGTAGCCCATGGGCAGGCATCTCGGTTATCGCAGGTGTGACCCTGCTAATTCTTTCTGCACTTCAGACATTATTCACAGTCTTGGGATATTTCTACCCAAAAAATTAATTTTCTGTTAGTATCCGTTCTTTTACTATTTGCAATCTTGTTCTCTTAAAAAGCCCGTAATATTGTTAATTGTTCTTTTCTTTTTCTGTTTTCGTTTTGCTTGGTTTGCTCTTGTATCCAAGTTTGTCCTCTAAATATTTGCTTCCCTATGTAGTACACTGATGTTTAGCATTTGGAGTTGAAATTGTAATTAATGTACTCTGTTGGCACTTTGCTCCCTCTCTGATTTATCTATATGTAGCCCTCATTGTACTTTGTTGTCTTGTGCTGTTAGTATTTCTAAGCTTAGAGCACTTTACATATGGTACTGGACTGCTGGTTTTAGTTTTAAATAAATTAAACTGATTCTAGAACAAAGCTATGTAAATTTTACCATACGTACTCTAGCTACAAAAATTCGAACGGTTATGATTGAGTTACTTTAGGAAACCCCGACCCGATTGATTGGAGAGAAAAAGAGATGACGTTATGACGGACACCAAATATTGCTTCTAATTCATCAGTGATTTATTTAGCGTGAATCTTAAAGATAAATCTGATGGTTCACAAAGTTATAATAAATTTTGCAGTATGTGATTGTATAGCAATAAAGGTTTTTATTTTTTTTATTTTTTATAATGACATAATAACTCTGGACTTCGAAGTCTCTGCGAAATTTATTTTTGTTACATCCACTTTACCAAATTTGAATATCGGATGTAATTCAGGAATTATTCGGTACAACAAGGAATAAAAAAAGATTCTGAAAAAAATCTCTTAAAAAAATTTGGCGTTTTTTTCGCATTTTTATCGCGAATAATTCATGATTTGCGTTTTATTCACAAATTATTCGGTCGAACATTCGGTCAATGTTTTATCCACAATTCGGCAACCCCAGAAAAACATATTATACGCGTATAATACCCGAACATTGTTACTATGGTAAAGGATATACAGAAATAGGAAAGTTTAGTTCGTAAAACAAAACACAAATAATCCCTTTTGTTATTTTTTAATGATGGTTTATAAAATGAATACGTCTAATTGTATCTACTAATTTGTACTCACTTTTTACTCAAACTAAATGTCATTTGACTAGCAGGAATACTATAACAATAAGATATAAATATTGTAACAAAAAATATCGAATACTGTAAAAGATGAGATCAATTTTTTAAAAAATAACAATTTGCAACTTCTAACATATTTGTAATTAGTGTACTTTGTACTTTCAAACTTGTTGTACTTTGACAGTTAATGACAGTTAACTGTACTTTATTGTATTTTAAAAACCGCAAACTTGTGTACTTTTCTCTTTCTAGAAGTTTTTAAATTTTTTTCAAAATTTTTTCTATCATTCTAGAAGTTTTCAATATTATTTTTTTTTCATATTTTTTTAAATTTCTCATTTTAATTTTTTTTAAATAATCTCTAAAAATTACAGTTTCAAACTATTGAAATTGAATAGGATAAAAATAGCTACGTAAACTGCAAAAAAAAAAAAAAAAACGACAAAATCTATATAAAATGAATACTGTAACAAAGAAGCATGAAAACTATAACAATAACGATCAAAACTATAACAAATATTATAAACAAACATAACTTTGTCCAAATCACAGCTATATTCACAATGATAAACTAATTAGAAAAATAATATTTTGTCCAAAAAACATTCTCCAGCAAATAACATTACAAACTTTGTCCAAATAACAAACTTTCTCTAACAAACAACAAACACACATTTTGAAACAAAATCCTTAGACTATAGATATTTGATGTTCATTGTTCGGATGCGTAAGAAGTTTCATCGCAAGAATAAGACGCTCCTTTGATATATCTTCATAAAATATAAAGTATGACAAATTTTACAATTAAAACTACAAATATTACAAAGAAAATAATACTGCAAAAAATAATACTGTAACAAATATAAACAAAGACTGTAACAAATGACAACTAATACTGTAACAAATGTAAATCAATACTACAACAAATATAAATCGAATACTATAACAACTAGAAACAATATTGTAACAAAGACAAAACAAAATTGTAATAAATTGAAACTAATATTGTAACAAATCTAAATCCAATACTGTAACAAATGTAAAACACAACAGTAACAAATACAAACCAATACTGTAACATATGTAAATTAATACTACAACAAATCTATACTCAATACTGTAACAAATAGAGACCAATGCTCTAACAAAAGTAAAATAAAACTGTAACAAATGCAAACCAATATTGTAACAAATCTAAATCCAATATTACAACAAATTTAAATTTAATACTGGAACAAATGAAAACGAATATTGTAACAATGGTAAAACAAAACTGTAACAAATACAAACCAATACTATAACAAAATTAAACTCAATACTATAACAAATCTAAACTCAATACTATAACAAAACTATAAACTAAGACTGAACATCAATCAATATCCAATACCGTAACAACTGAAAAGAATTACTATAACAAATGAAAACAATTACTATAACTGAAAACAATTACTATAACAACTGAAAACAATCAGTAACATAATGATTTTCCAGTGTTAAGGGATTTGATTTTATTAAAACTACAAATCAGTATTCCCTGCATTTAGATGTCAGAATTGGCAAGTTTTAACGTGTCTAGTTATAATGTATACCTTTTAGATCAAAATTATTTACAAAGATGCTATTATAAATAGATAAATAGAGAAGAGACAGTATCGATGGAAGAGACAAGTTCTCTGTAACTCTTCAAGCTTGATTGGATGCACAAGACATGGCCTCTTCTCATTTAATTAATGCAGATCTCATAAAAAATAATTGAAATATGAAGAAGCCATGTCTCAACAATTTCAATCCAATGATGTAAGTCAATAAATTCAATCTTGTAAAACAATGTTAACTAAATATTGTCAATATTACCTCTTGAAAAGGATTGTCAACTTGTTGTTCTATGTAGTTCAAACTGACTTGTCCTTCATGCTGCTGAAGCAAAGGGTCCTGAAATAAATCAATATTAACTATAGATCAATAAATCCAATACTGTAACATAATGATCTAATACTGTAACAAATGTCAACCAATACTGCACATTAATTAATCTAATGATGTAAGTTAATAAATTCAATCTTGTAAAACTAGATCAGATAGACAGCTCACATATTAGATCAGATTTGAAGTATTACCATATCAGATCAGGATCTGCCAGGAACAACGAATCGACGTTGATATACCTTGTTGTCTTAAGATCGTTAATGAGATTTGTGTTAGGGAATATTATAGAACACGGGGTTCATCTCGGCATTTCGTCGAACACATCTTGTGTGCTTGAGAGCTAATATACTACAATAGCACGAGATTAGTCATTATATATATATATATATATATATATATATATATATATATATATATATATAGGACGTGGCTACGATGCTACGCGTTGCATAGAGGACCTCCGTGCAACGGCTCAAAATTTGTGTTTTCAAAATTCTAATGGTTGATCCAAACCGTTAGATGTATTCTACATATTGAAATGTGCTTGGAGACCAAATTTTACATTGAATTTTTTTACTATTTATTAAGCCACTTTGAAAATCGCTGATCCAACGGTTTCACTGTTTGGTTAAGCCACCGTTGGATCAGCGATTTTCAAAGTGGCTTAATAAATAGTAAAAAAATTCCAAAAAATATAAAATTTGGTCTCCAAGTACATTTGAATATGTAGAACATATCTAACTGTTTGGATCGACTGTTTGGAATTTGAAAATTCAAATTTTTAGCCGTTGCACACACACACACAGACATATACACATACATACATACATACATACATACATACATATATATAGAGTCTGGCTAATTTGCTGCTAGCAGCATTTTAGTAAACTACTACCAGATCTGTGAGCTGTCTGATTTCTATTTACATTTGCGTTTGATGATTACTTCAGTTTGCAGAAAAGAAGAGCTTAACGGAGTCTGTCAATGCTTCTGCGAATTAAAAAAAAAAAGAGTTGTGTTCCCTTTATCCAAACTTCTCCCGTTTGGTAAAAGGACCCCTCTCTTTCCCTCGTCTGTCGCTCTCTCAGCTCGCTCTCATTTAATAGATTGGAGAAATTTTTTTCTCTCGTTTGCTCGCACCTCCCACTCCCTCTCTCTTGTCCGAAGCGGCAGCGCGCCTATCTCCCTCTCAACCTCAGCGTACCTCCCTTGCATCACGCGCCTCAGCTCTATCATGGCTGCTTAATTAATTGGAAATGTGCTTGTAGGCACCTTGTACCAATCTGTAGGGACCTTGTGCCACCGGTATTAGTCAGTACCAATTACGGATCTCATCCGATATGGGTGAAGACTGGGAGCCTTTTGTATAAGTTTGAAAATGTGGATTATATTAATTTCAAAGAAGTGTTAAAGTCTGTATGCTAAAGATGGATTCTAGTATTGTTAGGTCAAGATTAGGAGCATGTTATGAATTGCAATTCTATGTGAATATAGGGTTTTATTTAAAACTTTTCAAGTGCTAATGCAAGTTAATCATCATGCATGTCACCTGACAACTCAAGAGTCAACCTCTAATTGACAACTCAAGAGACATATATTGGAGATCAGGAATAAAGTAGGAGGGTTTGTGTGCTTAATATTACTAAGTGTAATTTTTGCAAGTTATGTAGGTTTTGTTTATTTACTGTTAAACCAAAAATTAGGAGTGTAATTATTGTTTAAGCACTTGTTATTAGATGATACATTGAATCTAGACAGTGTAATTGCACTAGTGGAAAAAGTGTTGGGTTACGGATCGTCCAAACCGTTAATTAGCTTAATATGCGGAAAGAACGTAAAACAAAAATTTTACTTCTATATTAAGTCAAGGATTAAACGAGGTATGTCAAGAATACTTTCCAAGAGGATCCACCTTCAGTATTCTTTGGTATCAAAACCCGATTTAATCCTTCTACAGATCTACTCCATAATTGATTTCTAAAACTTTAATCTATCTACAAATTAAATAGATTAATATAACATATTTATACCTTAATCCAAATTCCAATTGGATTGCAGCAGACTGAGAAGACCGAATTTGAGGAACGTCTCGCTTCGGAGTATCAGACGTCTGATATCTCTATTGGTTATCCACCAGGACTAACCAGAGAGCGGTTTATTTCTTTTGCCAGAAATACTGTAAACCGCGGAATTCTGCAAAAACAGTATTCACCGAGAAAAAGACAAAATAGATATATTTACGACTCGCAGTTATTCAATAGAAATACCGCAACTTTCGCAAAAATATATTATTTCTGAATCCCGTAAACAACCGTAACCGAGAAAGAGAGAAAATAGATTTATCGATTCGATCAGACTGATCAGATTAGATATGAGTGAATTGGTAATTTTCTCTCTACCCCTACCCTCTATTTATAGGCAAATGAGGAGGTTCGCCCGATTACCAAAATACCCTTAAAGTTTGGCATATTTACAATTATGTCATTCTTAATGGTGGTTTGGTAAAATGGTAAAATCAAATATCATGGTAAAATTAAATACCATTTGAGAATACCATTTGACAATACCATTTGATTAATATCTATATCATATATATATTTGGATTTTTAATTTATTTAATTAAGGTTTTAATTTTGCCAATATTCAAAACCATAATTAATATTTAAAATCTAAATCAAATATATATAATTGTTCTAAACAATTATATTTCTCGAGGTCCGGTTTCGGTACGATTTTATACAACGCATCGAGTACACTTATAAATTAACCGTTGTTTCTGCTTGTCATCTTATATGACATTTATAATTTAATTATATCACGCATAATTAATTATAACCATCTTAATATTAATTATAATCAATTTATAATTAATCAGTAAGATTCTCCGACTAGCTTCTATACGATGTGACCCAATAGGATCTGTGTTATGTTGGTAAATAGAATTAAAACCATTTTAACTTCTATAATCATAGGAGGCATCTGACATCTGCACTATGACCATCCAATTACATAGATGATGCTGTACTATACAATACCACGATCCAGTAAACTATTTTAGTCGTGTTAATTCTTATGTCTCGCAGTATCAGATTAGTTTCAAGGTAGGTGTGTGTCATCCTTGCAAACTTAATCTTTTCCCGATCTTGAGTAGATTATCAAATATAATTACTCTTGTAATTATACTGCATGCAGATAATCCTACTCTATCAAGGGGCCCAGTGATACCGTAACTCGTATAGAGATACAAGGGACAATAGTACTTTTTGGTAAACCATCACTACCTTAGCTAAGCTATGTATACCGAAAAGCTACCGTTATGACTGCATTTTACCGACAGCGTTAGGTAACAATCACACATACACATCTCTCAGTAGGAAAGATGAATACCTCATACTTTAGAACTTAACACTGAATGAAAACATTAATGACATGTACACAATTCCATTTAATGTTTCATTCGAGGTCTGTCAAATACCATGTTCCTAGAACATGTATCTATGTGATTAAAATGACATCTCATGTCAATGGTCTGTAAAACTTGACCATCTTTTAATCCACATTCTAACCTTGTAACGATAAATTAGTGTTCCTACTAATTACCTTGGTTAGAGACTTTTAAGAGTATTTATCATGTATATTATGAAGCTCTACAATTTCAAGTCATGAACTTGAAATGATTCATAAATTCAATAATACTCAAGGAACAAAATGACAGTTTATTAATCACTCAATTCATAAACAAAGCTTTATGATAATTTATCGTATTATTGACTTCTAAATTATTACAAACTAACAAAAAACACTTTCAGTATCGCCCAAATAGTATCGGTTGTTTGAATAAAGCGATACAAAATCCAAATAGTATCGGTTATTAACAAATAAACGATACATAAAATATTTTGTATCGGTTCCATAAAACAGGCGACACTAATAATATATATTTTGTATCGATTCATAGATAAAGAGCCGACACAATTTAATTTGTATCGGTTTTCCACTAATAACCGATACTAAGTGTACAGTTTTTGTGTCGGCTCCTTATTAGAATCGATACAAATTAAATTGTGTCAGCTCTTTATATATGAACTGATACAAAATATCTATTATTAGTGTTGCCTGTTTTATAGAACCGATAAAAAATATTTTCTGTATCGTTTATTTGTTAATAACCGATACTATTTGTACCTTTCTTTCTATAACTCCCATCAGACTGAATTAAAATTAGGTTTTCGACGGCTGAAGCTTTAAGCAGCTCTCTCTGTTATCTCTTTGCGAAACCACTTGTTTTTCTCTGATCTAAGGCATGAATCATTGTTTAGGAGAGGGGGATTGAAGTAATTTTGCATGTAAGTCCTTGATCTCCTTGATATTTCTTTGATTTACATTCTAGCTCGGTTCAAAGCCAAATTCTTGAAATAATTGGGAGTTTAGAAGAAATGAATTAGAAGCATGCCAAAATATTGCTGGAAAATTGTTTATTAATCATGTTTGTAATTATGTATAGCTACGTGTTAATTCCCGCAAAAATCAAAATTTTGTAGATAATTGGCTTTATTGAGGGATTTGGTGCAACAATCTCTTTATCTCGCTCGATCCGACATATAAATGTATGCCCCACCTAACTCTTGTTTAATTAATTAGTACGTACTTTGTGCATTGTGTGTATAGTTAATTAATTAGGTGTATTGATCTATAGTAGGTATACATATATATAGGTAGAGTATTGTCTTACGAGCCACAACCGAATTAATTAATACCTTTAGGTCATGATACCCGTTCAAAATTAATCCATTAGGGATTAATTTTGAATAGTCCTTGTTTTGGGACTGCTCTTTGAATAGTCTCCATTTTAGGGATTAATTTTCAATAGTCCCCGTTCAAAATTTTTAGTTCCCCGAGTACTCGGGGAACTAAGGGGAAATACTGCCAAAATTTTCCTAGATACTAACACACGACTAATATGTGGTTACTGCTGAGACAGAGTATTCAAAGAGTGGGAGAAGATGGTAACCGGCCCATATAAGCCCTACTGTGAACACTTAAGCCCCAACGGACTGATTAATTAATTGTGTTTTCTTATAATTAATTGCAGATGGACCGTAGTTGGATGTATGAAGCATCACGTTTGTCGGATGAATATGTGGCAGGTGATGGGAATGGTGTGATGCTGTGTCCTTGCCGTGATTGTAACAATCTGAAGAAATTTTCCAACCCCATCCAACTGAGGAACCATTTGATCCGTCGTGGATTCAAGCACTATTATAAGCGTTGGATATGGCACGGTGAGAGTAATTTGCAAACGGACAAAGGTACCAGTTCTGAGCATCAGGAATACTATACCGATATAAATCACGGTAGTGATGGTGTGCCGGTCGATGAAAATGAAGTCGTGGATAATTTTGATCAAATGCTACGTGATTTAGAAGAGGATTTCGGTAATGATAAGCAGTACTGTGTATTTGAGAATTTATATGAGGATTGTAATAAGGAATTGTATCCTGGTTGTGCTAAATTTTCAAAATTGAAAGGTGTATTAACATTGTATAATCTGAAAGCATCTAATGGTTGGACTGATAAGAGATTTACATCGTTATTGCAAGCTTTAAAAGAAATTCTTCCGGATGGAAACGAGATCCCCTCTAATGCTTATGAAGCGAAAAAAAGGCTTAGTGATGCACGATATGCCTGTATCGAATGATCATGCGAGGGTAACGGTGGATGGGTGTCATCCGGACGAAGATGACACTTCGTTACCTGTGCCAAATGGCGAACTCGTGACATTTCGCTCCGCCGTTGGCAGTTACATTGCGTGGCCGATGGCCCTTATATCTTTCGAGAATCAGGTAACAAATTTACATTATTATTACAACTTATTCTACTTGTAAATTTGCATCTATACATCCTATAGAGTTACAAGTATTTGTGCCTGATTTTTTGGTCCTAACTGCAGGAACAACCCAAACAACCTGTAGGATTTCGGCCCTCTCCAATTTCAACTTACAAGGATTTCGACACCATCAATTTCAACCGACTGGGAGGCATGTACAAGACTGTGCGTGATTGTTCTCTACGCCAAGGGCAACTCTTCATTAGTGTCCCAGCGCCGCTTGACCTTTTCAATGAACCATATGTCATAACAGTCAATCGAGATGACTGCAGGGACTTGTGCATGCGCACGGAGTGGCTCACCGTACCACTTATGCAGATCTTCATGCTGTGAGTTCATATTCATAATAATGACATAATTTAGGGTTTTAGATTGATAATTTAAAAAATTTATACCACATCTACGTCTTTTTGCAGGTTCGTGTTCAAATACCAAAGGGACAACTTCTCAGAGATCTCTATAGGGTTCATGAATCCCGAGAAGTCGTTCGGCTATCTTTTCCAAGGTGATGATCATTCGAAGGAATATGCCGATACGTACCTGAGGAAAGTTCTGCGAGAAAACCGAGACAAGAAATTTATCTTCATACCGTACTTTCAAGAGTTGGTGCTATATATATATAGTCTAATTTTATTGAAATTTTTTAATTTCATAGAAATATATTATAGAATATAACATGCTACAAACCTAACATGTAGGTCTCATTGGGTATTGTTTGTGCTCTGGCCGTATGAAAGTGAGCTTTACTTGTTCGATTCATCCAGCACAAAGTTTGAAAAGTTAAAAGTTACAAGAGATCTTGCGATCATCGACGCGCTCAATGAGTAAGTGCTTCAAATTAAATATGCTAAACCATTTCAATCTCTTGTAACTGCTAATTTCTCTGATATTTCAACAGTCCCTGGGTCGTCGAGAAGACAACCGGAGGAATCGGAAGAAGCGATAAGTTGAAACTTATAAAGAACAATGTAATGTGGTGCTTATGACTAAAATTTACTATTTTTACAAATTTATTTCAGTTTATTATGAATTGTTGAATTGCATCTTCTAAAAATTGCTAACTTTTTGTGTGGGTACAATTTGATATAGTGCCCGCAACAAAAGGACAGCTGGGAATGCGCATATTATGTCATGATGTTCATGAATGGCATAATAAATCACTTCCTCGATAATTTTTCGTCAATACAGATATATATGCATTTATATTTTTCAAATGTAACCTTAGTTGTTGATTCAGTTTTTATTCAATAAATAATTAATTGCGCTGTCCCTTTATATTAAAAAATGCAGGATTGGAAAGCAACCCCATATTCTGTGGCAGAGATCAATTCAATTCGTTTCGATTGGGTTAGGTTTTTCAAAAGTGAAATATCGCAACCAAGTACAACAGTTTAATTAGGATCGATTGATGCGATAAGTTGTAAGAACAATTAATTGAGGTGTAATGTAATTGTAATAACAATTTATGTGCTTAATTCAATTTAGGTGGTGTATAATATAATTTAGGATGTTGCATGCTTTTCATATAGGCCAGCCAAATATATGGGAGCTGGCCAGAAATAAAAATAATTTGTTTAAAATAAATAAAATTTGTATTGGTTCTCTAACTACAACTGATACAAAAAGAAATTCAATAATCATATAATATTGCTCAACAAGGAATCAGTATCGGTTCACCATTATAACCGATACAAAAGGATACATCAGTATCGGTTGTGTACTAGGAAACCGATAAAAAAATGTGAATCCGTATCGGTTGTTAAGTGTGAACCGATACAAACAGTATATTTGTATCGGTTATACTGTTCAACCGATACTGATAGGTCCAAAAAAAATTTATTTCTGATCCGGAATTTGAAATCTGTACCGGTTTCGTTTAATAACCGATACAAAAATAAACTTTCAGTATCGGTTGTCGAACCGATACAGATTAGTTCCGGAATTTGTGTCGCCTGGATCAGTGTCGCCCCTAGGTCCGACACTGATGTGCGTTTATAACCGATACAAAAAGTACTTTTTCCACTAGTGTTGGTTTATGTTTGATATATAGTGACAGTGTATATCTGCGGCTAGGATTTATTCCTGAGGTCTATATATAGACTATACCATGTAATTGGAAAAGTTAATGAAATAAAATTACCGAGGCATGGCTGAAAATGGCGAAGCAAGAAACAAGAAAGAGAAGGGAAGGTCCGCTCCCGGGCGATACCATATAAGAAATAGAGAAACAGTAATTGTGTTGAATAATTGCAGCCCTGAATCATGTTGAATGATTGATACCACCCATTTTTTTTTACTCTGCCAATGATTCAGGGTTGAATAATTGCAACCCTGAATCATGTTGACGCAAGTTGAAAGATCATGTAAATGCAGATTTCACCTTTTAAGATAAATGCCAGAAACTTATATATTGTATCGTAGCACCTCATCATTCTATATAGATAATCAGCAGTGGAAGTTCTCGTAGTTTACTGTATTATACTGTGTAATTTAAAATTAATAGATTCTTGTTAGAATTAGTCGTTTCTGCCTCTTGTTTCCTCTTGCTCCATTCTTGTATTATATTGCATCCAACATGCCTTCACTAGCGGTGTGTCTGAGTGAGTCCCCTTTGGGTCCTTGTTGGATGAACGAGTCATCTAAGGATTGAGAGAGTCCCTTTTTGTGTGATTTGCCCCAACAATTATCTCTATTTCAACTGCCTCAGAATATTAATTACACTATTTTATCAAAAAATCATTTTTCTTTAGGGATATTCTAATTTCCCCCTCTTAAGTGTCCCCTAACCATCCCCCATATTTCTTATCCTTACTAACAATTTAACTAATTTCTCCATTTACCTTCTCTTTTTCCTCTCCATTTCTTTCTCCCTTCTTTCCTCCTTTTCTTTTCCTTTCTCATTCACTGACAACTCCATTTCTTTCTCCCTTCATTCCTCTTTTTCTTTTCCTTTCTCATACACTGACAACTCAAATAGACGACCACGATCCTTCCAATCTCTCCTCCTCCGACCACCGCGTGTTCAATCTCTTCTCTTGACCTTACCTCCGATTTGTTCTCCGTCTGTCTCTAACCTAGACCCAAAGACTCCTCGACGGAGAGCAACAGATCTGAAAGAACAAGTTCGATTTGCTCAGGAGGCAACTCTTCTTGGTCCGAACTCTCGGTGCTTCGTACACTTCGCGAACCTCTTACTCCCAAATGGAAAGAGCGCACTGTTCGTCGATCTCCCCGCCCGAGGCCGACGCTGAAGGCGTCATCCGAAGGATAACCCCAGTTCTCGATCGAACTCGCTACAAAGGCCAAGCAGGTACTCTTATTTCATCACTGTTCTCCTACTTTACAGCTAAAATTTGATTACTTGAGTTCTTAGTTTGGAGTTACTGTTGCATTTGTAGGTAGGATTGCAATTATAGGTGGATGCCGTGAGTACACAGGGTGCTCCCTATTTTACTGCTATATCCGCCTTAAAAATTATTAGTTATTTCCTTGAGCTCAAGGTCTACTGTTTTGTTTAGGTTGTTATATATTATGTTGAACAATTGAGGTAATTTGAGAGCAACATGGGTTGACACCTATCTAAGACACAATTGCAAAATTCAGGATAAATTGAAGCTTAATGCTGAGGGTTAATCCAGTTTTGAATAATGGTGTGTGTTCTGAATTTCTGATGCATGTTGTTCCTGTGTAACAGTGAACACTGGTAATAATTATGTAGTAGCTAAAATTTCAGCTTACTGTATATAAAATCAAGGCCTTTATTCACATTTTGTAAAGCTAACACTTTGTACTGCATATTACCGAGATCGGGAGGTTTTGATGTTGTGATGCGGGGGTGCGGACTGTCACATGTGTTTTGTACAAAAGATGCTGCAACAGTAATAAAAAGTTATAGCCCTGAATTGATCGTACACCCAATTTTAGAAGAGTCATACAGCATAAGGTAATAAAGTTCACAGATTTTTTGAAATGTTGAATACCTTAGCAGTTTTGTATGAATACTTATGGTTGTCAATACCAAGTGTCTGAATGGTGATAGAATACATTATTTAATCTGGATGAATACTTATATGCTAGAGTTGAATACCTTGAAGCTGTGAATGAATAGTTTGGTTAGTATTTATTTTTTGTGTTGTGAATGAATACTTGTATTGCCATATTTTAATGTATATGAATCTGACTTTGTTTTTGTTTGTGAAAATTTGTAGCATATGATCAGCGTCGAACGGATCCTAATAGCTTTCAGGATGTTGATTGATGAAAGAAATGACAGCAAGTTTGAAATTATTTGAAGTTAGCATTGTGAAAAATTAGAATTGTAATTTCTGATTGGAATTGTTGTTTGTGATTCGTAACTGGTATTTTCTGATTGGATATGTTAATATCTTAACATGTTAGTTGAATTATAGTTTGTATTTGTAGTTGTTATATATGATTATTAATATTTGAAATTAGAATTACCCTTATTAATATTTGATTGTTGCATTGATAATATATGATCAAGTTCTGGTATCAATATATTGTTATAATGAATACATTTTACAGTGTTGTTGAATACTTCATTGTATTGTGTTGAATACATATCTCGTATATCATGTATTATTCTATGTTGTTGAATACTTCGTTGTATTTCAGTGTTATTGAATAAGATGAATACTTGTATGTAAAATGAAAATTTGTTAAAATGAATACTTTGATCATTAAAATGAATACTATAATAGAAATGAATGAATACCTCACATATCAAGTACTAAAAGTGTGCATGCAAGAATGAATACTTCTCATTGCCTTCTCTCGTTGCTTTCTCTTTCATGGGGGATTGATTAGCGAAACAGTAGGTAAATCATAAGGATGAATACTTACACAACTAGGATGAATACTTGCTCAATGAGATATGAATACTTGCATGACGAAGATGAATACTTGTGCAACCGACAACTCGAAAGTATGTCATCATGGATCTCATTTGAAAGAGAAAATTATTTAGAAGACGTTCGTGGTTTTAGATTTGAAAAATACCTTACAGATCGTAAGAAATATTGGTTTGATTAAACGGAGAAAAAACACCCACCTCTAAAAACGTGTAAAAGATGGTGGGTGATGTGTCCAGTTTTTTTTATCTATCATAGTTGAATACATTTATGTCTCTGGTTGAATACATATGTTCTTTGGAATGAATACTATTGGATGTTTTTATAGTTTGAAGTATTTTTCTGCGATTTTAACTGTTTTTTAGCAAGTTTCAACTGTTTTTATCTGGGGGACTATTAGGGGACGTTTCATGGGGGACAGCTAGGCGGTCCCTTTTCTTTATTATAATATCAAATTACATTAGGAGGTAAAATAACAAGTAGATAGAATTGTTTTTCTTACTTTAGCATCACTTGATTGTGCAAAGTGCAAACTTACCATAACCAACGCTGATTGTATTTTGTAGTTCACGTCATGGGGTTTGTGAATATTGCCAAATAAATAGCCCCTCTATATCATGCAATTTAGGTAAGAGGGAAATGGAAATAATACTCAATATTCCAATACAAACTCAATTTACCCTTCAATGATTGACACAGATGGTCCAGCAATTGGTCCAGCAAGTGGGTAGTTGAGATGTGACATCAATTGGGTCCTCAAGTGAGCAGGCCGTCCGATCACAAGGACGGCACCCAGCTGTCATAATTTTAAAAATTGGATGTCTTGCACGTTTCTAGGTTTGTCACGTGTCTTAAAGTGCCATGTTTAAGCGTAACAATTTATTAGAACACAATATGGCTAACGACAGAACACGGACGCCTTGACAAGATGTTAGACGTGTCGATCCAAATTTATCTTGTGTGTCGACACGTGTGCCTGACACATCGTGCTTTCCAAATAGCCAATCAGTTTAATTTCATATAACTTATAAATGGTGCGTTTAGATGGAGCAAAAATAGCACTAATCTGAAAATAATACTATTTTTTTGAGCTATTTGGTGTTTGAATGAAGAGCTACCTACTATTTTTTTATTTGTTTTTTATGAATTAGCTCACTATTCTACTAAAGCAGCCAAAAATTGAGCTAACAATTATTCTTCATTCTTGGATTAGCCACTATTCTCACTAACCCACCTCCACCCTATAAGTATCATTATAAGAAATCTTATAGAGATGATTTATGAATAATATAAATCATGTTTATCATGTCAGATTCTAAATTTAAACTTTATTTTTTAAGATTTTCAAGAATATTGTCAAAAAATTTAAAAGAAAAGAAAATAATTCCCTCTTATTAAAATACAGAATAGTTCTACTATATTCTTCTTCTTCAAAAAAAACACTGGCAGAAGCTGCCATGGGAATTGATTAAAATAAAAGTTTCTTTACAGCTGATATAACTCAACGCAACAACCTAATAAGAAAATTGAATGCACCCCATTAAAGCACCAGCTATTCCGCACATGCATACTATAGTACAATGCAGAACAGTTATATTATATATAAACCCTCGTACACCCAACATATGATTATGAAACTACAATATAAACCAAAACACATGCCGACAAAATACCCTCTATCGGTCTATCCTATCCCATTCACTTTTCACTCCAAATGGACATCAGCGAGCAAACGGAGAGCGGAGAGTGGGGATAGAAAGCAGATCGAAGGGAGATAAGCTGTAGAGCACACAGGTCCATTTGGAAAGAAAAGAGCTATCTGATATTATCTCCAAATTCACCCGGCGATGGAAGGGACATCAGCCGCAGAGGACCCGCTGATCGAAATGACATCAGCCGCAGAACATACAGAGAGTGGGATAAGAATGCAGCTCGAAAGGACATCAGCTGCATTGTACATGGGTCTATTTCCACTTCAAATGGACCAAGTTATCAAACGGACATCAGCTGCAGAGCACACGGAGATGGAAGCGATATCAGATGAAGAGCCCACGGAGACCAGGGAAAGAACGCAGATCGGAGGGACATCATCTGCAGCAGAGCACACGGTGATGGAAGAGATATCAGATGCAGAGTCCACAGACAGTGGGGAAACATTCCAGTTTGAAGGGATATCAGCCGCAGGGCACACAGCGATCGAAGCAACATCAGCCACAGCAGAGTCCACGGTGTGTGGGGAAAAAACCCATTGGCCAAATAATTCTATTTTCCGTGCCCCAGCACACATCAGATCTGATAGAGAATCTAATTTTGAGCCCAAGTTAGTTTCTATTGGCCCGTACTACCATGGACGAGAAAACCTCAAACACATGGAAGATTTTAAACTCCAATGCATTCCGGAAATATGGAGGAAGCACCCAGCTGCTGGGGTGAGAAATTCTGAAGCAGGCATCCCACACAGCCGAAACTGGTGCATCTATAATGTGCCTGTCGAGCGATCTATGCAGGGGGTAAGGGGCATTGATGATGAGACTCTCCATAAATTTATGGATTCGGGAGAGAAAGCTCGTGCTTACTATAAAGAAGAGTTTGGCCATAGTGATGTTGAATTTGTTCGGATGCTAGTTATTGACAGTTGTTTTATTATCCGAATAATTCTCTCTCTCTCTCAAGAGGTACAGGAGTCCATGGCTTTCCTGGATGTGCACATAAAAGATGTAAGATCTGACTTGCTTCTGTTGGAAAATCAAATTCCCCTCTTTTTTCTCAGGGAGGTGTATGAATGGCTTTTTCCCCTTTCGCCCTGAGCAGCCATAAGATGGCAGCTACTTTCTTCAACGACATTGGTAACTTTTGTTTCACTGACAACAATACAAATCAGTTCTCCGGCTTGTATGAGGATGTTCAGGAATACTACGACTCAAGTTGGCACCGTATATGGGCAAGCTTGCGACAAAACTACTTTAGTAGTCCATGGACGGGCATCTCGGTTGTTGCAGCTGTGATCCTGCTAATTCTTTCTGCACTTCAGACATTCTACACTCTCTATGGATATCACCACCCGAAGTAGCTGCTCGATTATTTTACTATTTGCACTTAATAAGCTTGTAATATTGTTAATTTTTTTTTTTTTCTGTTTTCATTTTGTTTGGTTTGCTCTTGTATCAAATTTAATATATCCTCTATATATTTACTTACCAATGTGCCACAATTAATGATGTTTAGTTGGCATTTGGAGTTGAAATTGTCATTAATGTACTCTGTTGGCAGTTAACTCCCTCTCTGATTTATTTATATGTAGCCTCATTGTACATTGTTGTCTTGTGCTATTGGATATCTAAGCTTAGGGGATAAGCTTAGAGCCATTTACATATTGTGCTAGTTTTAGTTTTAAAGAAGTCAATTATCTGAATTTTTTTTATTAAATAATTAAACAAATAATTAAATAAATAAAACTAATTCAGAAGAAATAATGTTAAGTTTTAATGAGATATCGAATATTATGTTATTTTCATAGGAAATTTAATTATTGTGCACCGAAAATTTTAAAACGATCAAACGGTCTAGAGAATTTTACAAAATGACTTACTCCTAAAAAAGTTGGACAAAATATCTTCTATCGAAATTCTTTGATAAAATGACCCTGTGGGTCCCATACAGTGCAAAAATCTCCATTCCCTTGATTTACTCCCATTCTTTTTCCAGTATATTGCCTTCCAAAATCCGGAGTCCGGATCCCCTAAAGTAACTCAATTTTTGAGTTTTGAATTGAGACCGTTCAATTTGAATCCGTCACTCAGAATTGTCTCCGAATATATTCGAATCCGAACTCCAAAATCCCTTCCTTTTCTTTGATTAATTTCTACGTTAAACATAAGCCCCATCTCCGCCTCCTCTCATTCTACAAAAGTGTGCCCCTCTCCATCTCCTTTGATTCTTCGGAAGCACGCCCCTCTCCATTTTGTACAAAAGCCCGCCCCTCTCCGCTCATCAAGTTTGCTGTCCTTTTATCAAATTTAGTTATTTTTCAATGTAGAGGGACATCTTAGTCAATTCAACGATTATGACCGAACTAGCAAGATTTGGCTTAATTTTAAAGTTGATTAAATATTGTTGAGTCGCTTATTTTACTTTTTGCAATCTTATTCTCTTAATAAGCCTGTAATATTGTTATTTTTTATTTTCTTTTTGTGTTTTCATTTTGTTTGGTTTGCTCTTGTATCCAAGTTTGTCCTGTAGGTAGATATTTTCTTCCCAATGTAATTGTAATTAATGTAGTCTGTTGGCATTTTGCTCCCTCTCTGATTTATTTATATGTAGCCCTCATTATACATTGATTTATTTGTTTGTAGCCCTCATTGTACATTGTTGTCTTGTGCTATTGGATATCTAAGCTGAGAGCACTTTACATATTGTGCTGGTTTTAGTTTTAAAGAAATCAATTATCTTGAAAAAAAAATTAATTGTGCCAATGAATAGCACTTAAATTAAACTGATTCTAGAACAAATTAAGATATGTAAATTTGACCAGTATCTCGCTCCAAAAATTAGGATGGTTCTATCACACCCCAAATACGGGTATAACAGTCTGTCAAGTAAATTTATTAAGATACATAAGTAAGGCAGTTGACATTTTATATGCTTTACCAATAATACCATTATGTTAATAACATCTCAATATTTCTTACAAAATTTATCTTACATAATATGACAAACTATGTTTTAGAAAAATCTCCTGCATCCTGTTAGTTTCAACAACCGAAAAGCATGATGTCAGATGCAATCCAGAAAACTCTCCACTCTGTTTCTGAACACAGCAAAGCACACAATTCTTTCATTTCCCCCAAAATACCTCCCGATCACTTGCCGACTTCAATTCTCAGGTATCAAGACATAATCAAGAGATTATGTCGATCTTATGGTTGAGTACCTGTTACATTAACTGAGGCTAGAAAAGGTACCATGAAGAGAAGAGATTATAATTACACTCATAGAAGCATATTCTTAAACAGGTTCTGTAATGCAATCACTTTTACTGTGCAAATGAGCTCGAGTGTAACCGTACTGTTAGAGTATATAATTACCTTTTTGATGCATTGCTTAAAGAGAACAGATTTAGCATGATAAGCCCACTGTATAGCGACATGAAGAGAGATGGGATCGAACCAAATGCTTACACGTATAACCTCTTGAACAAGGCCTTATCTAAAATCAACCGTGTTGAAGCAACACCGAAGCTTCTGGAAGAAATGCCCAAGAAATGTGCTTTGCCAGCTGATCAGGTAAGTTTTACTATGGTAATATCTTCTCTTCGTGGATATAGTTGCATAAGTGAAGCGAAGGATAGTTTGGTAAAGTTACAGCCTCAGGTTTCTGTTACAATGCCTTGATACACGGTTTATGTGGTAGCTTTAGATTGAAGGAGGCCTATGGAATGGTCGATGAAATGTCTGACAGGGGTTTACAGCCTACACAACCATGATAGGAGTATTTTGCAAAGCTGGGGATTTGGTTATGGCTTGTGCAATTTTATGTTAAATGTTCATACTTATACATCATTAACTAACGGTTTTGTGGAAAGAAGACTACAAGTAAATGATGCTCTCCACATGGGATTAATTGGATGACACAGGAGAGATGGACCCCAAATGTAATTGTCTTTTAATGTATTGATTCAAGGCTCATGCTCTAATAATGGTATTCTACAGAAGGCCATGTAATTAGTTTCCCAATATATCCCAATCGTAAAATACTATGTTTATAATAAAGAGAACCAAAACGGTGCTATTTAAAAAAAAAAAAAAAAAAAAATTGTCCGGACAAATGATCATCCAGTCTCGTCCGGACAAACAAAAAAATATGTGTTTTTTTTTCTTATTACCATACTAAGCTTTAATCCCCCATAAACAAACAGAAAAATAAATAATGGGAAAATACAACCGAAACCCAATGACCACAAAAACAACAGGCATAACCAATAACGTATATAAAAAACACTCCTTTAGAGAAATCTCCATTCCAATGGTTTATTTTGCCCACAACACTGCTCCTTCCAGGTCTCAACCTTCCAGGTCTCAACGTTGGCGTCTTTAGTTGCTAAATCTACAAAGCACAAACAGAAAATATAAATCAGTTTTTTAGTAGCAAGACTTCAATATATATTATTATACATCTAGATAAACCCAATTTTAAATGGCATATTTCAATGCAAAACATGAAAATAAATAAATGATGTTAATAACATTGTCACCTGTTGAGTACCACTCGAGGCCTATATTTAATAGTTACAGGTTGAATTATTATCTAAAATCCTTGGATTTAATTTGCTGCATTATGAAAGGAAAGATGCGATGAACATAAAATCTGTAAAATTCAAGCATCATCTCTACACCCTTCATCAATGTTATATTTGCTTTGCATGAACAAGCTAATTTTATTACATAGGTATTGAAATTTGAATCTGTACCCACTAAACTTTTTCTCATCTTTAAAGGTGTTTCTAATAGTGAAAAATGACAGAGATAAGGGCAGAAATAATTCTACGAAATTAAAATGTATGGAAATTATGGAAGTGACAATACAATTTCCATATTGTACTAGTACATATATATTATGAATTACTGATTATTTATCGGTTGGTGAAATTGACTCATGCTGCAGAAATATTATGAATGTTAAGCATTAGATAATTGAAATATGGTGCTATTTGAGATCGCCAGCATGAAATTGTTTTTGCTCTTTTTATGGTAAATAAAACCCTAATTAAAATCAGGAATCATGAGAGAGGAAACAGGGGTCAAAAAACAGACATAATTGTTTTTGCTCTTTTTGCTATTTTTCGGTTCGGATTCAAATCGGATCTTTAAGTATTAATTTTGTAACTCTACACATAATTTAATTCTTAAACCATATCTGGGTCCGGATCGGTTCCGGTTTGAATCCGATTGGGTACCAAATCGGAATTGAATAAGTAACATCTTTAAATAATGCTTGTACGCACCACTTACGTCAAGTAGCTATCCAAAAGCAAATGAGAGTAGGTCCGATGGGCATCGGACCTACCTTTTCTGATGGATTAAATGATCATCAGATCTGCAGTAAGATTCGTGCGAACTCATTAAAATCCGTACAAATATTGTTCAATTTCCGTACGCACAGATATCAATAATAATATTGAACCTAAAAGTAGGTCCGATGTGCATCGGACCTACTCCTGTCTCATCCAAAAGAAGCAATCCAGGTCAATACCCAAATATATATTCTATTGTTGGCACCAATAATTCATCTTCAGCGATCTTTCTGCCTCTCTACTGGGAGCTGTTGTACTTTAAATAAATAAATAAAAGAATCTGGTCAGTTCTGTACTTCAAGTTATTAGAAATTTAGAAGTAATCATATATATAAAATCAGATACTGTTGCTGGCATAATATATATATTTTTCTCATTAATTATTTGTTAAAAAATCAACACGAGTGAGTCTGGTAGCACATTTTTGTGTAAGACTGCAATTGTAAACGAGTTGAGTTTGATTCTGGCAACCTGCACCCAAACTGGATTCGTTATAAAATCAAAATTTGAACTTGAAGTACTCTGAGCTCTGAAATGAGTTTAATTGATCTTAGAGTAATTAAAATCTAGCTGTAGCTCAAGCACATGCTTGTCTGGAACTTATTTAGCTTGTGTCCTTGTCAAGATTAATGCATCCAACATTGAAGACTAAGGAGGTGACTTTGTAAATATTTTTTTAATCTAATACATGTCAGCGGGCACCTTGCCTCTGGCCTCCAAAAAAATAAAAAAAAAATTGAAGAAATCGAGCTCAATTATTGAATAATTAAAAAATACCCATTTTTTTTTAGGAGATAGGCGAATTGCGTACTCAAAAAATTATATCCTTCTTTTTTGTAGAAGTCCAGGTCAACCATCAATTGGACCAATTTTTTAAGGTAGTGGGTACCACTGAAGTTGTCAATGAATTGATAAGGTACAAACTGCTCCAAAGCACCTTTTGTATCAGACTATCAGGTTCTTTTACAAATTAAAATCCCTTAAACAACACATACAAATAGGGTCCCCAATAATAATAAAATATTACAATTTCTTTTGTACAATAATTTTAGGAATTACCATTGTTTATGCCCACACCGTGTTTTAGGAATTAGAAATAGTTATTCCAAGAGTTGGTGTAGCATTAATTGTTTATTTCTATTCTTCCCCGAACAGTTTAACACTAATAGTTCCAAGGGTACAATTTGATGGAAAACAACCAAAACTATGTGTTTGGATGCAATCTTAGGAATAGCAAGAATAGTGTTAATCTTGCGTTAGTAATATTCCATAGTTTGGACCTGTTAGCTAGCAAAAATAACGCTAATCCCATAACGTAGAATAGACAAAAAAAAAAAAAAAATAGTGCATGCACTAACTCAGGAACAGTGGTAAACAAAAATTGTCATCTGTGTGCTTTCGCTAGTTGCTGCTATTATTTTCCTTGATTATTTGAGGAATAGATGATGTGCCGGTATTTTTTTCCATAACTAATAAATAAAATAAAATAATATTAATAACCAATGTTTCAAAAAAATTTCACTCATAACTAAACCGCCCCCTGAGGGGGCGGTTTACCCTTCATACCAAACCGTCCCCCGGGATCGGGTTGCTACAGTAACTTATTTTATTTTTTATTTTTAGGATTTGAATGTTTCAATCTAAATAATGAATGTATTTGTTTGAATGAAATTAGTAATATTTAGAGTGAAATATTATTGTACATAACAAATTATAAGTTATTTTGAAGTTAATTGTTATCAGATTGCCAATATCAAATTGAGTGATATAAATTATATGTTGCTAGATTGAAAAATGAGTAAGCGAGCCCTACGGTATTGTGAATCGAGTTAAATGAGTTGATTGATTGGAAAATATTCTTCCTTTCACTTTGTTTTCTTTATCATATTTTAATATGTTTGTCCTGGTTTGTTATTGAGATTGTTCTTCTTGACTTAGTTTGAAATCCTCTCAGAAGTATGAAGATTGTTAATTTGATTAAATTCTTGATTTTCAACTTAGAGCTCAAACTATAATCTTTACCTTACGGTACCGAGCTCAAATGATTTTGTATTAATGATACATCTTGTCCTTGTTATTTGATGCATCTAAAAGTAATTGAAGGGGGATTAAGTTATGTTGATACATGTACCACATATATGTGAACTGCTACACGGATATGGTGTCAGGGTTAAGTGAAGATTCTAATTCTTTATCTCCTTCTGATTACTCTCATTGGAAAGAGTGCCAATCTAGTTTATATAGGCTTTATAAAGAGGAAGAAATTTCTTGACACCAACAATCTCGTTTACATAGACTTTATAAAGAGGAAGAAATTTATTGTCATTAGATATTGATGGTATTACTGTCTTTGATCCTGTGGTTCTTAAGCTTCATATAACCTCGTATTATAAGGATTTATTAGGCACAACTTCAACTAGATTACTCAGTTTACAACATGATCTGTGGCCTCTTTCTGAGCGTTTAACTCCTTCTCAACAACTTTCTCTTGAACTTCTTTACACTATTGATGAAATTAGGAAAACTATTTTTCCGTGTAATCCTGGTAAAGCTCCAGGTCCTGACGGTCTTTCTTTTCTTTTCTATCAATCATTTGGGATCTGATTCATCTAGATATTTTCAAGTTATTTCAATCTTTTTATAATCGAACTTTAGATATTTCCAAACTGAATCTCGCTTCTATATGTTTGATTCTGATAGGGCCATGTTACACAGGCCCAAAATTACAACCAGACTTAAATAACATTTGGGATTCGGACCATGTGATTAGCAGGCCAGCCCAGAATATGACAAAATAAGCCCAAATAAATACACGCCGACATACCGACAATGCCCAATACATGCGGGATAACCGCTAAACGACTTCATAACTGCTCCCACGTTCTCTGAAAGAACCATGGAGGGACGGTTAGAAACGATCGATGATATAAAAAACCTCAAATTTCCTGAGAAGGGGATCGAATTTTCTACCAACAAAAACTACGCTAAGAGAGATATCGATAGGGAAGAGTAGAATATCTCACGTCCTCCTCCCAATTCCTTCATCAAGTTAGTTTGCATCCCGCAGTAAGCCAACCCCAAGTCATCTCGACTTATCTAGCGAGATAAGGAGAGATCCAGCTTTCAGCATCATCTCGACCTATCGACCGAGATAGGGAGAAATTCAACACAACCAGTTCATTTCCAGCATAACGAGCTATCCACTCCAAATAGGCTGTATCAGATTCCTAAAAAGGCAGATGTCTAAACTATTAAACAATTTATGCGCATTAGTCTTATTAATTGTAGCTTTAAGATGATTACTAAACTATTAACCAATAGACTTTCCTTAGTATTAGATCCCCTTATAGATGATTCTCAGGCAACTTTTCTCAAAGACCGATTAATTTGAGATAATATAATTTGTGCTCATGAAGTATTACATCAAGTTTGATATTGTACTTTCCCTAATCTCTTTAGAATTACTATAGATCATTCCATTACTGTCTCTGCAGTTTGATATTGATGCTAGTTGGATATTTGTCTTTCTTTAGTTTAGAATAAGTGGATTTTGGGTGCTATGCATGGTTTTGTAAGTTTTGTACAAACATTGTTTTGTAATGAAACCGGTGGATATTTCACTTTTGCAAAAAAAAAAAAAAAAAGTGAAGAAATTTAACATCAGTTTGGTCTCAGTCAAGTGAAGGAATTACACCCTCTGACTTTGTCACGGCTTTGTTGAAGAAATTTGGGCAATCAAATAACCCCTTAAATGATGAAATTGAGAGTCCAATCACTTTGAATTGGACCGATTTGGGATATAGTGTTTCTCATGTCTTTATGGCGGGCTCTGGATGCTGTAGCATGTGAGAAATTTATCTGTTTATAGTGGTTAATTATTTTTCCTTCTATTTTTCATTTAGCAATCAAAACATAAAAAAATTACAATATTTTTAAAATTTTCAGTATTTCTCAAATTTTTGCAATTGACACATCACCTGAGGTACGGTAACTGTTGGTTCCCAAGTGATTAAAGCATGGAGATGGCAGGGTTAGGGTACAATGCTTTAGATTATGAACTTTTGTATATTGACATGCAATTTTGTAGATAATTGGTGTTTTTTGTAAATTTGAGCAATACTGGATTATTTATTGGAAGTATTGCAAATGTTTGATTGCTGCAAAACATTTTGTATACTGTGAGTCAATTTATTAGAATTCTTGTTATAAACAAGACATGTACTATTAAAGATGTCATCTAGATACCATTGCGTGTTTATGTACAGTTTTAAATTAAGTAAATCTCAGTCTGTGTTTCTGTGTTCTTTCTGATTAATTTTTTTCCTAAAGGAATGTGCCAATGAACATTGAAGTAAAGCAAAGAATGGTTGTGAATCAAAAGCGACGATCTAGTCAACCAAATGAAAGTACTTGCTCTGAGGAGGTACTAATAGATTACTGATCAGAGATGTTACTTCTTCTTTTTTTTAATTTCATATTATTTTTAGTCATTAATTTCATATCTGTAATTTCAAACAAATACATTCATTATTTAGATTGAAACATTCAAATCCTAAAAAAAAAAAAAAAAAAAAGGAGTTACTGTAGCAACCCGCCACCCCGGAGGACGGTTTGGTATGAATAGTAAACCACCCCACGGTGGGGCGGTTTGGTATGAAGGGTAAACTGCCCCTCCGGGAGGCGGTTTGCTTATGAGTGAATTTTTTTTGAAACATTGGTTATTAATATTATTTTATTTTATTTATTGGTTATGGAAAAAAAAATGCCGGGATGATGTGGCTCAAGCCCCAAATTTATTTAAATTAAAATTATTGACACCATAAATTTGAATTGCTAATAGATGTATGTGAAAATTGGATACGAATCTTCACACATACATCTATTAGCAATTCAAATTTATGGTGTCAATAATTGAATATGAATCATGTTCATTAGGTGTATTATGTCATTGATTTTTATATTATATATTGGAAAAGAGTGATGTACCGGTGAAAGATGTACCAGCGGAATTGTTTTCGACCTGGTCTTCCACGTTGACTTCTGAAATTTAATGAACATGTATTTGCTCAACCTTGTTTTAACTTTTTGGACTTCTTGGCCCGCTAAACCTTAACTAATGTGAAGCGTTATTTTTGAGAGGCAAAATTTTAATATTAAGTACAATGATCGAGATATTTTTTATTGTCCAATTTGCTAGTGATTCTGCGAATTTAAATGCGCATTAATAAAAAAAGATCAATAATGATGCAATAAGAAATTTTAAAATGCACACTAACCATAAAATGTAAATATATATCTTAAGAGCATTAACTATACAATTTTAAGACAAGTTTATTTTATTTGAATGCGACCCTCAATTCAATCATATGAGTAGAAGTATAAAACAAATCATATAAATTAAAAATAGTTATTTCAGATTTAATTTATTAGGAACGATTTAGAACTAAAACCTTTGACATTAGATCCCTCCTCTTTATTATACGAGTAGAATTTAAATTTTCTAATAACCAAATGGGTATTAAATTTACCAATCATATATTTATAATTTTATTGCCAAGGACGCAACTTACTTGTCATATTACTCTCTCAAGACAAGATTAATTTAATATGATTTTTTAAATAATTAAATGAGTATTTTCTGGTGTTTCTTTTAGTTTTAATTTGCATTAGAAAAAAAAATACAATTAAAAGCCATATATGAATTTCATTTCTAAAAGAATTTAATAACTTCCATTCACATACATGATAATTTCATAATCAAGTTTCCACCATAATTGAAGATCTTTAAATAAGGGTAAATTAGCTATTAAGATTAAAAAAATAGTTTCTCTTTGCCCTCAGTACTATAATTATTGTTCTCAAAATATATGACACCTTCCTTAATTAATTTGGGGGAATTTCATGCATACTAAAAATATTGAATTTACATATTTTTCCCCTCTAAAATTCATAATATCATATTTACCCTTCTAAATATGAAAAAAATCACAAATTTATAAATTTATCAACTCTTTTTCTTATTAAAATTCATTTTAAATTAATTAAGTACCTATTTTACTCTTTATTAAAAAAAATGTAGTATATATATAAGGAAAAGGATTTGTCTTCTAACTAATCGGTAAGAAAGTATTACTTAATAAATTAGCCTACTGGTTGTCTAATGAAGAGGTCAAGGTCAATGGCCCTCGATTTATGGTATCCAACGAAGAAGACGAGAACAATATCCAATTTATTAGTACTGGTTAACTAAACATCCCAAAAGCATTTAGGCATATAGCCATCTCTCCAAGGTTTAACATCCAGTAATGGTGATAGCACCCATGAAAACAAAAGCATTTATAGTGTTGTATTTATCTTTAACTTGTATCTATTGGGCACTATATCCCGTTGGTTCCGTTTCTTTCAACTTCACTTTCTCAAACTCGAGCTCTGTGAGTGATATCAGGTTTGAAGGCGATGCTCACTTTGGTGATCTGTACTCCTATCATCTCGACAGAATCAGCCTGACCCAGGATATACCAGGCCGTAACTTTCACAACAGTACAGGAAGAGCAACGTACAATCACCCGGTGCCCTTGTGGGACAAACATACTGGTGAGACAACAAATTTTACCACTCGATTCTCTTTTCTTATACAAAACATTACACCAGACCACTATGGGGATGGCTTAGCCTTTTTTCTCTCTCCATACCCTTCTCAAATTGCTCCAAGTGAGCTTGGTTCTGGAAGTTGTCTAGGCCTCTTCAATGGCAGCACTAGCACAGCTAAAATTGTGGCAGTTGAATTCGACACCTATCTCAACCCGGGCGTAGACCCAAGTTCAACAGACCCAACTGATTGCCAAATTGGTATCGATGACAACATGATCGAGCCAATTGCTTACAAGTTCATTCCACATTCTCTCTTTGTTGGTGTAAGGATGACTGTGCAGATTGACTACAACAGTTGGCTAAAACTTTTGAGTGTGCTCCTTTGGCATGATCAGGAGCCAGAGACAAAATTCAGACTCAATGCAACTGTTGATATAAGATCCCAGCTTCCACATATGGCTGCTGTTGGATTCTCAGCAGCCACTGGAGGAGGTATCGAGCTGCATCATATCTTCTCATGGTCTTTTAACTCAACCTTGAAGAACAAGCAGCATCATTTAGGTGTTGGGGCTATATGGGGAATTGTAGTGGGTGGTGTTATCTTTATAATTATTGTAATCTTGATATGTTGTAGTCTATGGTATTTTAGTAAGAACAAACGAGAAAGAAAGATGGATGATGATTTTGAAAGAGGGAGAGGGCCCAAGAATTTTCTTTACAAGGAACTGAGCGCTGCAACGAATAACTTTGCAGATGATAAGAAGCTTGGAGAAGGGGGCTTTGGATCCGTGTATAAAGGGATTTTAAAAGGTAAACATGTTGCTGTTAAGAAAATTTCAAAGGATTCAAAGCAAGGGGAAAAGGAGTACATGTCGGAGGTCAAGATCATAAGCCAGCTAAGGCATCGATATCTCGTTCCATTAGTAGGTTGGTGCCACAGCAATGGGGAATTTCTGTTGGTTTATCAACTGATGCACAATGGAAGCCTTGACAAGCACCTCTATAACAGAAACAGTCTTCTTGAATGGCCAACAAGGCAGAAAATAGCACTCGGCCTAGGAGAGGCTCTTCTCTATCTCCACGAGGGCTGGGAACAATGTGTTGTGCATAGGGATATCAAACCGAGCAACATAATGTTAGATTCTTCATTTAATGCTAAGTTGGGTGATTTTGGACTAGCAAGGCTCACTAATCATAGCCAAGCCCTGAAAACAACAGACCCTGCTGGCACGAGGGGTTATGCGGCACCAGAGTGTGCCCTCTGCATAGCAAATGCTAGCACCCAGTCTGATGTTTACAGTTTTGGAGTTGTCTTATTGGAGATTGTATGTGGAAGGACGCCTATAGTGCCTGAAGAGGAACCAAAGAAGGTGAGTTTAGTTGATTGGATTTGGGATTTGTATCAACAAAATGCATTACTCGAAGCTGTTGATGGTAGGTTAAATGGTAATTTTGAAAGAGAAGAAATTGAGCACTTCATGATCGTTGGTTTATGGTGCACCCAATACGAGAGGTCTTCACGTCCATCTATTGACAAGGCAATGGCTACTTTGCGAAATAAAGTTGGTCTGCCATCTCTTCCACTAAAAAAGACAGTTCCTTCTGCAATATCTGATTCTTTTTATACTGCTGACAGTGTACTGATAGAATAATTTCTATTTCCTGAGTTGCGTTTTTTTCTTATATGTATTGCAAGGATTTCCTTTTAGTTTCTATTTCCTCAGTTTTTATTTTTTATTTTTTATTGTCCCTTGTTTGTTTGTTTGTTTGTTTTTCTTTCCGATCACTTCACAAGTTTTTAAGCCACACTGTACTTCTTTTGTGTGTTTACTTTTAAAAAAAAAAAAAATTAAGTCAGGTTGCTTGCATTGAATAAAAGTGCCTGTTATTGTACTGACGAAGTGTTTTTCTAGATTGCCTACGGGTTTACAACTTACAAGTTCCAAAAAAAAAAAAGTGTTTTTCTGGAAGTGAGTTTTGTTGAATGCGTAATTTATTGGGATATTCATGCACGAGACACTCTATTGTGAGCTCTTGATGGAAGGTTTGAGTTCTTAATGGGATTTTTTTTTTCCAAGTGCTTAATTGTTGATGGTTTCTGGTTTTGAAAATCAAGCAGCTGTACGATTGATAAATTGTTGGTTTCTGGTGTTCCCATACCATATATAGCTTGCGGTCTAATATTGACTAGACAATCACTGTTGCGGGATTTCAAACTGGCATTATGCTATAAGTGCATACATCTTATCATGGGTTCGAAACTCAGATGGGGGAAATCCTTTGTTGTAATAACAAGGGTGTTAAATAGTTGGGTGGCTTGACCTCCAACCTTTACTAAAAAAAAAAAAAAAAAGTGCATACATCTTAATTTGTTACAGCTTAAAAAATGATGGTTGGTCTAGAATGAGTCGTTTCTTGCTTTTGCTTCAGATGTAATTTAGGTTCATTTTGTGTTTCTTCATCTTTGTTGGGCTATTCGGCAAGGGGATTAATCTCTCTTAATTTTTTCTTTTACTTTAAATTTTTTAGTCACTTAATTCATCCGATCATAGATTTCTTAGCAAGGATTTAGCCGAAATTTTTTTATCTAACACCCGGATTAATTGAAATTAATTAAAAGACACCCAGATGCATATTTTTCAAAAAATAACACTCCCACAAGCTAAGGTCGCGCACCAGAGCTCGCATACTCACTTCGCGCACCAATTCGGGCGCAAATCCACTTGGCGCACCATGTCCGCCAACCCAGCTCGCGCACAGACTGGTCCACCAATCCAGCTCGTGCACCAAGTGGTCCGCCAACCCAGCTCGCACACCTAACTTTGGTGCTATAAACCCCCTTGCGCACCAGTTTTTTACCCCACCCCACCCCACCCCAGCAGCGCTCAGCAGGCCCATAGTAACAGGTAATTTTTTTTAATTAATTTGTTTATTTATTTTAATTTTAGAGTTTAGGTAATTTAGTTTAGATAATTAGTTTAAGTAATTTATGTAATTTAGTTTAGATAATTTAGTTTGTTTAGTATAGATAATTTAGTTGTAGTTGAGTTTAGATATATATAATTTAGTTGTAATTTAATTGTAGTTGTAATTTAATTGTAGTTTAGTTTAATTTTTTTATTTAGTTGTCCAAAATAAATTATAATTTTGTTAAACCACTCGAAATAGTCCGAATAGAGACCAAAATTGTACCAAATTGATCTTAATTTAAAATAAAACGGTAGTCATCCAAAATTATCTTTATTGAAATTAGTAATTTGTACCAATTTTGTCAAGTTTATCGATAGCGTATTGGGTTGGAGACTACCATTGATTAAAATGAACCCAACATTTTTGAAATATTGGGTATGTAGACCACAATTGATTTTAGAAATTCATTCAAATTACCAAAAGTGGTAGTGTTTAAAAATTGCAGAATTGATTAGAAATGCAAAATTGGATAATTTTAGTATCATATACCAAAATAGATTAGAAATGCACAATTGGACCAAAATTATACATTTTATTTTACATTGGTTGCCCAAAATTACTGGAGTTTCTTAGACAACTCGACACTCTAGATTATGTTAAGATTTGACCAAAAATGTCTAATTCATTTTAGTATGGCGTCAATGAGCGGCACAAACCCAATGGATGAGACTGATTGGAATCAGGAGTTGATCTCTACTATATTTCCGCACTTGACGGCTGAGTACATTAGCCCCATCTGTTGGTTCCCGATCAAGGGCCACAAGATCTCCCTATCATATGTAAGTTTACATTTGACAAATAATTTAAATTAAAAAAAATATTATTTGAAAAAATATCTCGATTGTTTTTTTTTTTTTTCATTTGCAATTTATTTTAGGAGCATGACATGACGGAGGTGAGGAATAACCTCATAAGCATAAAATATGACGTGCGCTATGCACCGACGTTACAGATGATGGGGCTGTGGCATGTATCTACCTGATAGGAAACAAGCATCGATGTTGATTATTGGTCTGATATGACTCACTGCTTCAGTACATGGCCCCCAAGACCATGCTAATCTCATGAAATACCGGTACCCATCTTTTTTTGTTCGCTTTGAAACAACTTTATATTGGGTTCCCTGATGTGTCATGAAATTGCTCGAACGGGTGTCCTTCTGCACCACCCGACACCCGCCACTGTCGTTTACTGAGTACAGAAAAATTTGTATCCACATCACTTAAATCATTTGCCCAATCGCCTTCACTACCATCCCAATTTTCCTCTGCCTCCCGCTCTTCGGGATCTTCATTTGTATTTTCAGCATAATAAAGCAGTTCCGGGGTTGGAGATCGATTCTGATCAGTTTGGGCCCGGCTAGAGCTACTAGATGAAACCCAAGAATGTCTCCGGTCAGGTTGGGAACGAATAGATCCAGCCCCTACAGATGAGGACCGACTAGTACTACCTAAAGTTAGGGCCCGGACAAGACCCGTCACAGATTGCTCACGAACCCGATGCTAGGTCATTTGCGGCATAGTTCTGGTGTTCTGTCTTGGGTTATCTCTGGTGTTCTTGTTTGGGTTACGTCCGGGGTTCTGTCTAGGGTTAGTTACAACATATAACTCTAGGAACTTCAAAGGAGTGGTCAAATTCATTGTCATTTGGGTATACAACCCCCAGCTATTATCGTCTTATACCAGTAGCTGTTGGAACCAGGTCTAGTTGCCTTGACCAATATTGATCCTTGCAGAAATTACCATTTCATAATAGTTCGGATCAATACCAACTTGCTGATACACTTCTCTAGTTATACCTCTAAAATCTAAATCTGGGTTGATATTGAACATTTTCGAAGGTTGGGTACTGTAATAAGCACCATTTGGCCCGACTAAAACTTAACCACCAAAATAACAGGCAATTCCAATCATAATTGGTTGAAGGAACAAAACCTAACAATTAATAAATTTAATAAATTTACAGTCAATTAAAAATATAAAATAATAATTAAAAAAAACAGACTAAAGAGAAAAAATACATACAGTCCCTTGTGCTATTGTCTGCTGATTGTGGAATGAATACAGTGCTAAAAACTATTTTTTATAGCAGCAAAAGGATGGTGCGCCAACTCAGCTTGCGGACCTGATGGTGCGCCATCCTAGCTCGCGCACCCAGTGATGAGCCAACTGATGTTGCGGTTCTGGAAGATTAGGTGCGCGAACGCAGCTTGCGGGAGTGTCATTTTTTGAGATTTTTGGATGTGGGTGTTTTTTAATTAATTTGAATTAATCCGAATGTTAGATAAAAAAATATCCGAGGATTTAGAATCCCTTATTTAGCTTCATTTTCTCCGAAATCTTAATTTTTTTTCCCCAGTCTTTAAGGAACTTCTATCCCTGAATTAGGCATTCTTAGTGCCTATCTACCGATTAAAACACCCGAACATGAACTTATTTACACGTATTAATAATTAATTCTACTTTTGTTGCTGAACGGCTATGTATTTTTTATGAAACAAAGGATGACCTCTCCAATCTGTTATCCCATCTCAATGTCTAACAATTTCTTTCAATCTATAATAATATATCTAACAATTTCTACCAATTTTAACTATATATAACAATTTTAACTATTTTGAACAAATTCTAACAATTCCTAATTATTTTGGTTCAATTTATAACATGTTCTAATAAAAAACAATTAATACATAAGATAGCGACTTACATGCAAAAGAGGAGGCTCTAAGGAGAAAATTTTAGAGAAAGAGATAAAGAGAGGAGAGAGAGAGAGAGGGATTGAAGTGTGAGGGTATGAAAAATGGGTACCCTCTGCCCCATTTTATAAACAGACATCCGCCGAATATTTCAACAGCAGTCTTCCTCAGATAACCGCTAGTTTTCTCAGCTAGGAAGACTACCGTCGAAAAAAATAGCGGCAAGGGTATTTAAAAATAAAATAAAAGCATTTGTGTAATTTTTTTAATTGAGGATGTGAATAAAAATTTCAACAGACGTGAAACGTAGACATAAAGAAAGACATTTGTTGCTCGTCTAAAAAATAAAAAAATAAAAAAATAATGTCTTATTTTTATGCTTTTTACAGGAAAAAAATATACAAATATAAAAATTACAAAAAAAATATACTCAAAATTTTATAAAGTATAATTATGCCTCATCCTAATTTTTCTTTTTGAAATATGCTTTTATTTCTTTGTTTTTTTAAATTAACTTATAAAATATACTTAATATTCAAAATAATGATAAAATTATGTCCACCCTACTAAAAGTTTCAACTTCACTTATGAATATAAGAGTTGAGATTAAAAACATGCTAATCTCAAATGCTTTATATAATGATTAGGATGAGATATTAAATTTTGAATGTGTTTAAGATTTATCAAGTTGTGTTTGGTGGTATGATAAGCATTGAAATTAGGATGAATTTCGGCCGCCAGAATTAGCTCTCTAAAATATTCCGAAGAATCATCATATTAGAGGCCCATATTAATATAATTTAAAAAAATATGAGGGCGATAGGGAAATATTAGGAGTTCATATTGTAGCGGCCCAGGTAAGCTAAGATGGGTTTTGTTCGGACTTAAAGAGGCCGTGAGGCCCAAAATCAGTTGTTTGCAGAAATAAGTAAATGAAGGATCAATACCTGTGGCTCTTGCTCAGTCTCTTGGTCTGGGACGTCTGCTGAAAAACCCTAATGCTATATACTTTGCTTTTGGCGTGTGTTACTTTCGCTAAAACAATTTACAAAATGAAGTAATGGATGAATTCAAAAATGGGTCAAAGAAGGTTTGCAGCCCCTAAAATACAATGGATACATAACATCATCAGCGTTGGTTAAATCCGGAGTCCATCTTTCCTTAAAAAATAAAGTCCAACGCTACTTAAAGAAAGGAGAAGAAGAATTAATGGGAAAATACCACCCAAACCAAATGATCACAAACCAAGAGACATAACTAAAGTAGATAAAAAAAAATCAAAGGTAAAAACATCCTTTTACAGAAATCTGAGATTCCCAATGGTTTATTTTACCCACATCACCGCTCTTTTGCAAATCTCGACATTGACACCTTTAGTTGTTAAATCTACAAAGCAAAAAAAGAATATATGAATTAGCTTTTTAGTACTGAAACTTTAATATATTGTTCACCAAATCCAAAATGAATCTTTTCTTTTCTTTCTTCGTCCTATATATATCTACTTAATTGTTTGATGAAGTTTGATACCTGCATATTAGATAGCTCATTTGGAGATTTCATGTATGTTATGAAATCTGTCATCCATTCAAACTAATCCACTAAAAAAAATATTATGTAAAAGTTAGCAAAAAAGAGAGTACTATATACAAGTTCAACAATCCCTCTATATATTGCGTAACTAAAACACATAAACAATATTATATGCATACATTGTATTTTTCCTAAGAAAACATTTTCAGTTACTTTCTATTATAAATATTACTAATCTCATCTAATTATAGTTATTTTCTTTATATTTTTATTATGCCATTGGTTATTATTTTTCCAGGACCAAGTCCAGAACAACTGCTTTAGTTTATAAATTTTTTTTGATGATATATCTACTAAGAAATTTTTTTTTTATTAAGGAAGTAATTAAAATATGTTTAACCTCTGATTTCTAAGCATCTTAGCATGAGACAATACCAATTGACAATTTCCCACCTCCAATGCATCTCTTCTGCACCATCAGCGATGAAGGAGTCTCCATCTGCTGTACTGACCTATAATAACTGCTTAATATTAATAAAAAGAACCAACAGGGCTACTTCAAAAAATATCAATAATTTTGCTCGTTCGGACAACTTAAAAAAAATTATTTTTATTTGACCATACAAAGCTTTGATCACAAAAACAAAAAAAAGTAATGGAAATTTACAGCCACAGTACAAGAAACCCGAGTGTTCGATGGACGTCAAATCAAATTTGGTTCGATGTAGATCAAGTTTTAGCATTGGAACCGTTTGATCTGCTCTAAGATTCATCCAGACCACTTTAAGATTCGTGTAGATAAAATTTGTAGGAATCTTAATACGGATCAAATGACTCCGACCGGGTATTGAATAGAATTTGTTCTGATGGCCATCGGGCCGGCATCCCCTTCACAAATGACCTCAAAACAGCAAGCATAACCAAAGTATATAAAAATTAAATAAAACGCCCTTTTACAAAAATCTCATTCCCAATGATTTATCTTACCCGCAAACATTGCTCTTTTCCAGATCTCAACATTGGCACCTTTTGTTTATATATATATATATGCATCAAATCCGAAACCTAATTAAAAATGGTGCTAATAACATCGTTGCATATTGCTGAGTACCGTACCGCTCAATGCTTAAAGTGACTAGTTACATGTTGAATTCTAAACTAAATACTTGGATTTGCTGCATTATGAAAGGAAACATGTGAAGAGCATAAAGTCTATATATAAAATTCAAGCGTATTGGTACAAGTGTAGTGGGTAATTATGCATGGTAAGAACAATAACAAATTAAAATGCATGAATAGCGCTAAGAAAATAAAATGTATGGTAATTATATATGGAATTATAATTGGCGGTACGTTGCCACATTGTATTGGTACAAACTAACATACCAGACCAATTCAAATTGTAAATTCTATATTTAATGTGAGAATAAAGACTTCGGTGAATTTATCAAGCAAAGGATATATTGTATCTGATATTTGAAAAAAAATATATGAACATTAATATAAAACTAGTTATATAAAGTGGTGGAATTATAATATACCTGAACAAAAATAGTAATGGCCAGATCAAGTTTCTACTCTCGTTGTTACATCATCTCTGAGTGTGTACATTGTGCGTACATTGGTGATGAAACTGAATGGTGTCTTCTGGTAAGTAGCATATAAAGATTCACCCGATGAGTATATAGTCACCTTTTGAATGTGCTTGAATTTGTTCCACTCAAAACCACTTTCTCCTTGGCTTACAATCTTCACAAGCAACTCCTCACTACAATAGATTCTTAACTGCTGTGGCATTGTCGTCCTCAAATAATTTGGTAGGATTTTCATTTTAAAATCAATTAATCCAATCGTCTGTAAAGCTTTAAGGTTCTCCCCGACTTTTAGATTTGGACATTTTTCAATAAGAATAAATGAGATGCTAGGCAAATTTGATATCCACTCCAAATTTGGGTTTCTAACAAGACGGATATCTTTGATTGATGGGAGGTTTTCTACTGTAATAAGCTTATCAGCACCTTGAATCTCTAGATACTCTAAGGAAGTAGCATGATGCAAAAGACCATCCGGAAGAGATCTCAACTGGGGACATGCTCTAATATATAATTTTTTCAATTTTGGCATAGCTACTTGTCCCATATTCCACTGCCATTCTTTCCAATTGGGCATCCTTGTAAAGTTTAGTTCACTCAATTTGGGAAATGCGGACTTATTGGCATGACAACTCGCAGCTGTCGTATCTCTATTTTGGGTACCTCCCCACAAGAACTCTTCTCCCACACTCACAACTGAATATGCACCTATTATTCGAAGAAAATCCAAATTGGGGAGTTGACCTAACAACGCAAGCTCCTCAAAACATGCACAATTTTCGATATTAAGATATCTCAAGTTTGGATGGTTTGCCCCAAAATTTAGCCAATTAGGAAGGTGGCTGCCAAAGTAACCCTCAATTCGAACAGTGTCCAGAGACCGTGGAGGACAAAGCTCATTTAAAACATCCTCAGTTGTCACCTTCTTTTCATTAGATTGGGATAGTTGTTCTTTTGGGCTCAATGTTCCGTAAACAAATTTTAGGTTTTGCAAACGATCTTTGTTTTGAAGGTTTGCCCTGTTTGCTATATTCCTATCTGATACTTTCTCTAAACTATATAAACTGAGACTAGTTAGGTTTGATAGAGTTTCTATGCCCTCGAGGCTACTAAATCCTTCCAAACTATTTTTATCTGGCATGAATCCGAGTAGATGAACGAGCTTCTCTAGTTTATTTAGGCCTGCTGGGATTCTCCTGACTCCTGAATTGATAGTATTGAGAAATTTCAGTTCTTGTAGATTGATGATGCTGTGAGGGACATCTGATAATTCTCCGCACCCATTAAGATCTAGATATACTAGATATTTGAGATTTCCAATAGAATTTGGAAGATTTCTTATCTTTGAATCACAAACATCCAAGTATCTCAAATGTATGAGGTCACACAGAGAATCTGGTAGGCTTGAGAAATTGGACGAACTGAGGTCTAATAAGCGGAGGTTTGAAAAGACTTTACACAGATAATCAAGTGCAATTTCAGGTTTATCGCGAAGTAATAATGTCCGCAACCCATTTTCCTTTTTAATTAATTCAGTATTCACCTTATTTCCTTCTATAGATAACCGTCGTATTTTCAATGAACCCTCAGGCCTTGATAAAACTTGTCCCTCCCTTAATACATAGTTTTCATCTTTTCCTAATTGGCGGGCAAAGGACCACAAAAGATCATGCATTTTGCATCCTTCTTGATTATAGAATTTGTTAGTATCTTCTAATAGATTTCGTACCAGTAACTCTGTGTAGTACTCATTTCCCAACTCCCAAAAATCTACATTATCTTGCAAATATCCTTCTGCTAGCCACTGATAAATTAAATCTGTTTTATCAAACTCAAAATCTTCCGGAAAAAGAGAACAAAAGATGAAGCACTGCTTCAAAGGTGATGAAAGATTTTCAAAGCTCAAATGGAATGCATTGTGGATACTTTGAACCCCATCAATGGACCACATATTGCATTTTAGAACTGCTTGCCATTCGACTTGAGTTTTTGGCTTTGTGCAAAGTACACCACCTATACTTTTGATAGCAAGAGGCAGACCGTCACATTTTTCAACTAGTTGTAATCCAATATCCTTAAATTCTTGGATCTCACTCTCCTTTTCATTTTGAAATATCTGTCATTAAATGAATAAAAAGTTAGGAGCTTTGATGCTTTCATATTTACTCGAGATAAATGTCAAGTGTCTTAGAAAATTCAGACGTTTAAAGATTGTAGTAGAATTAGAGATCCCAGGGATGAGTTAAAATACCAATATTGATAGAGCAAAAATCAAATAGCATCTTGAAAGATAACAAAATCTCTTATTCAAAGAAAAGAGAAAAAAAAAATAGGATAAAAAACATTGCAACCAACTTATTACACGATTTCGTTTTTTTTTTTGAAGAAAAATAAGGGTGTTGCCCAAATTTGAATGATAATTGCGGTTATGATTTCATTTTTGTTTTCAAACTAGAAAGCAATGCAACCAACATTAGAGCATCTTTTGTTCAATGTGAAATTAATGCTTACTGGCTAATTTATGATAACTTAATTTCGATTCTTCAGAAACTATAGAATGAAAACCAAGAGTGAATTTAGCACCTAAAACAAAGCAGGTATGTTTAGCTGTCTAAACAACTCCAACAGTTTACTTAACACAGTGTGTAGGTAGGTTTGAAATTTTGAATCATGTTTACAAAAGAGGCCTGATGAGTTTATGTGATCCATTTGCTGGTCGAGTTTGGTATGGTTTTTGAAACCAGATTTTTACCTCCAACTCCTTGATTTGAGAGAGATGCTTATGCAGGAGGCGATTATCTTACCACTCTCCTTGCCTAGTTAGATTAAGCTCTCTCCTCTTAACTATGTCATAATGAGTGGTGCATGCTGATGTATCCAAAGAAATGCTACATCTGACTGCATTTTTTTTTTTTTTTTAATTTCTTATATTCTCTTTTGTAATGCACAAATATCATTACTTTTCTATATTGAAACCCAAGCGATTAGGAGACTACCAATCAGCAGGTGTAATCCTATATGTAACCGTATAACTATATAAGTTACTTATTTAAAAAGAATAAAAATATGAAACTAACATTTTACAGATCCAAAAAGTAGTACTCATTTAATTTTCTTCAAAACTGGAGATATAATTAGTTCAATTAATTTTCACTGAAAATAGACATACGTACAAAAAGTATATGAATTAATGTATACAAAGAATTTGAAAAGCTTCGAGGACAATTCGAGTAAATTGAAGATCTAAAATATATTTATCATAGATTTTCTGAATATATATGTATATCATAGCATTGAGGGGGTTCCAATGCCTTATCTCCTCATATCCTATCAATGCCTCATATTCTATATTTTCGTTTTTAAAGTTCAAACAGTCGATCCGAACCACTCAACATGATCTCCATGTTAAAATATTCTTGGAGACAAAATTTTATATTTTTTGGAAAGTTTTTACTATTTTTTTAGATTTATTGAAAATTGTTGTTTTTCAAACAAATCTGAACCATAAAAAAACAATCATTTTCAATAAATCTACAAAAATAGTAAAAAAATTCCAAAAAATATAAAATTTTGTCTCCAAGCTTATTTTAACATGGAGATCATGCATGTTGAGCGGTTCAGATCGACTGTTTGGACTTTAAAAACAAAAGGTATAAGATATGAGGCATTAGAACCCTCCTCCATATCATTACTCATGATGATAAAATATAAACTTAATATATATTTTGTAGTTCTTAAAAAACAAATTCAAAATACACAATATAATCATCACAGGATGTCTGAATTAAATAGGCTAGCAGGGAACACTAAATTGTTAAAGTCCAAAAAAATATACTTGTTTAGTGGTTATTGTGGTGGATCAGTTGTTTCCATTGAAAATAAATATGCAGAACCTGTTATTTCGATCTACGCTATTAAAAATCCTGGTGTTTTTTTTTTTTTTTATTATTTAATAATAATTTCTTAAAATAAAAAAAAATTCATTGTATTTTCCATGGCACTACCAATGTAACATGAGAATTTTTTATTTATAGAAATTATTGTTAAATAATAATGTAAAAAAGAAAGAGTGCTGGACTTTTTTGATGGCATAGATGGATCAGAAACAAATTTCAAAACCAAATTATGGAGCCGGAATTTTTCTGGAACCAAAGTGTTTTCTTTTTCAGAAAAAAATCAAGCTACTCTTTATGTTTTAAATTTTTTTCAGCTAGTCATTAAATAAAAAAGTTCCAATACTCTGTTTAAAACAAATCAGCAAAAATTTATATTTCAAAAAAGTATCAACCACTCTTTCAGAAAAAAAAAATCAATTTGGATACAAAAATATAATAATTTCAATGTTTGAATCCAATTTTTTTTATTCTTTCTATGCCATTAATAAACTGTAACACTGTTTCTGTTTTCCTTTATTATTTAATAATAATTTCTGTAAATAAAAATTCTCAAGAAACAGAACATGTCATCAGTACGGAGGTAGGGTACAACTTTGGAAATAACATTCCCAACTTTATTTTGATCAAAATTTGTATTAGAAATTTGAAATTTCATATCAAATAGGATTTTTTTTTTCCGATGCAGTGCTCCTTGAAAGCAGTAGTTAGTATCGAAGATTGGAATTATTGCTCACCAAAAGCAGTAGACAAAAAGTTTAAATAAATGTTTAGAAAGCAAAGATATGAAATATTTCGAAAATATATTAATCGTTAAAAATTGTCAAGTGGCGAGATATATTAATTTGAAATGCCATTATAAAGGCAAATATTCATAGGCACTATATCTATTATTGTGTAATTATAAAAAATTTCCTATTGTTTAGATAGGATTAAATAAGCTTGTATTTTGTTACACGACTGCCAATTGTTTGTTTAAGAATCTAATACTTAAATCACAATTAATCTAGACAAAGTAGCAATGCAAATTAAGACTAAACAATTAATAAATATTACCTGTTTTATTAATAGAGACCATCCATCTTCATTAGACAACTTCTCTACACGATGTAATTTTGTTGCTCTCATTCCGTCTGCAACTCTTTCATCTCGTGTGGTGACAAGTAACCTACTACCGTAAGCTTTGCCACTCATGGGAGCGCGCAATAGACTGTCCCACACTGCTCGGCTCTCTTCCCAAACATCATCGAGAACAAGAAGGAACTTTTTTCCTTGAACAAGTCTCTCAAGTAAAGGTACCAGCTCCGATCTTTCCTGTGCAGCACCGTGATCACCTCCTACCTCCCGGATCACACATTTCAACAATTCTATTCCATTCACCTCCCTTGAAACACACACCCAAATTTTTAACGGAAATTCGTCTTGAATTCTTGGATCAGTGAAGATCTTTTTCGCTAGAGTGGTCTTTCCAATTCCACCCATCCCCACAATTGCTACAACATAAATGATTTTTCTTGCACTCTTCTCTTCTTCGGTCAGCCAATTCACTAGTATCGTCGTATCCTCTTCAATCCTTTCTCCCACAATATCATCTAGAACAACTGAGGCGTCAGTTTTGCGGCTGATGATAGAGTCTAAAACTCGATCGGAAGGCCGAAGAAAGACCTGTGATTCAGATAAACCTAGATTAGCCCTGCTCTTGGCAATCCTCTCCAGCCTCAAATTGATATCCTTAATTTTGTAGCCAATTTCATGGGAAAACAACGGGTTGCGGAAGCAAGATAGCAAAGAGGCACCACTTCGAGAAGAACGAGAACTAGAGCCGGCGAGGCGCTCCTTTGCTTTGATCTGACATAGGTCAATGACATCATCAGCATCATACATGACATCCTTGAGCTGCACGAGCCACCGTTCAATGGCACTGCCCTTGCTCTGCCTCCTCTCAGCATCCTCCAGGACGCATTGGATGTCACGAATGGTCTCGCCAAGCATCTCGATCTGACCAGGGATGCCCAGCAGCATTCCCACCTCATCCTGCACCATTTCCACGAGAAGTGAGCTAAACTTTGGTAGGAAGGCATTGAGTATCATCACCATATTTGTTTTGAATGAGATCTGCTGCTAGTGCTCAGGAGGAAGATAGATTGGAATGGGAATAGTTGGAGAATGTCGTTTTGAATTATTGGATTTTAGTAGGCTTTATTTTACCGTAATATTTCAAAAGATATTGGATTTTAAACTAGAGGCTGAGGTGGAAGATAAGGCTGGAAAGTGACAGAACCTTGACAAGCTCTAATCTAATGGCAGGATGTAATTATTGAGCCTAACCTTCCTGTATAAGAAAGCAGAGAAGCTAGTTTTCAACAGAGCCCCTACATTATAAACAAATCTCTTCTGAAATATATGCTTATCAGTGAACCACAAAATCCACAAGGAACGAAGAAAAATTTCGTCTTCCTATGATTTAATTATTCATATATAACTATATTTTCTTAACTCGTTTTTGAAGAATGTGGTTCTGAAACTAAATTTCTTTCATGGCAATTGCTTCTATGGACATAAGGACCTATTTGTAAAATGAACATATTTTTATTTTCAAGGTTCAAACAGTCGATCGGAACCATTCATCTTGTTCTCCATATTAATATGTGCTTGGATACCAAATTTTACATTTTTCTGAATTTTTTTACTATTTATTAAGATGGGTACAAAAAATATCAAATTCAGACCATTGAATTTTGTACCCATCTTAATAAATAGTAAAAAAATTCAGAAAAATGTAAAATTTGGTCTCCAAGCACATATTAATATGAAGAACAAGATGAACGGTTCGGATCGACTGTTTGAACTTTGAAAATAAAAATATGTTTATTTTACAAATAAATTCTTATGTCCATAGAAGCATTACTCTTTCATTATATATATATCTTGTTGGCAACGACTTCTATGGACAAAATGACCTATTTGTAAAATAAACATATTTTTATTTTTAAAGTTCAAACAGTCGATCCGAACCGTTCATCTTATTCTCCATATTAATATGTGCTTGGAGACCAAATTTTATATTTTTCTGAATTTGTTTACTATTTATTAAGATGGATACAAAATTTAATGGTCTAAATTTGATATTTTTTGTACCCATCTTAATAAATAGTAAAACAATTCAGAAAAATGTAAAATTTGTTCTCCCAGCATAAATTAATATGGAGAACAAGATGAACGGATCAGATCGACTGTTTGAACTTTGAAAATAAAAATATATTCAATTTACAAATAGGTCCTTATGTCCATAGAAGACACTCTCTCTTTTGTTTCCTCTCTACTGCTTTTAATTAGTATCGAATAGATGACGAGTTTCGGATGAGTTTCTTTTATATATAATTAATGACAAATGCTTCTATGGACATAAGGACCTATTTATAAAATGAACATATTTTTATTTTCAAAGTTCAAACAGTCAATCCGAACCGTTCATCTTGTTCTCCATATTAATATGTGCTTGGATGCCAAATTTTACATTTTTCTGAATTTTTTTACTATTTATTAAGATGGGTACAAAAAATATCAAATTTAGACCATTGAATTTTGTACCCATCTTAATAAATAGTAAAAAAAATAAGAAAAATGTAAAATTTGGTCTCCAAGCACATATTAATATGGAGAACAAGATGAACGGTTCGGATCGACTGTTTGAATTTTGAAAATAAAATTATGTTCATTTTACAAATAGATCCTTATGTCCATAGAAGCATCACTCATAATTAATAGTCCATTTATCATTTTGGCTTATCTAATTGAACTTTCGCAGGTCCGCTCCCACATTTGTCATATTTTTTTTAATCATATTTTTTTTTCTCCGTATAAGATTTTTTTTTTTCCATCCATTCATTCAGGGGCAGTACATAAGTATAGCTGGGGGTGTTAAGGCACCTCAAGATTTAAAAATTTGTATTATTAAGTATATAAAAATCATACTAATTTGTTTGTTTTACATGTATAAGCACTCCCTATAACAAATGATATTTTATTTAGCCCACCCTATACTCAAATTCTGGTTCTGCCCCTGCATTTATTTTTTTCCTCGTGTATTTCAATTTTTCATGCTAGCTTTTATCAATTTCTTTTTGTAAGGGATATTATTACTTCCACCATTTTTCTACAGAGGAGGGAAACTCCTCAGCATCTAACCATAATGGATGAAACCTAAAATTATATATATGTTTTGTTGGTATCATGAGACTCTACATATAAAATTAAGGGGTACTCTCACTTTTATTAAAAAAAATGTTTTTCATACTCTGGAAATATTTTGTTATGCAAATATGAAAATAAAAACTGGTAATTTTGAAACCTGAATTTTGGTATTTGGATAACTTAGTCACAAGTTATGGTAAATATGACCAATGTTTTGTATTTTTAAAACTTAAATTTTGGTATTTGGATACAAGTTACAGTAAATATGACCAAAGTCTAATATTTTTAAAACCTGAAATTTGGTATCTGGATGGCTTAATAACACGTTGCAATAAAACTGACCAAATTATGGTATTTTTCAAACTTAAATTTTGGTGTTTGGATGGCTTAGAGCATCTGCATTGGTAATTATTTTGGAGTTACTAATCTTATGTGACAAATTTTATTTCAATTTTTGAGATGTGGATCAATTGCTAATAAAACAAATTTTCTTATAAAAAAAATGTTTTCTTTTGAACACGGTGGCAAAACTTTTAATTTCTATTCACGGCCAAATAAAGAAAATATTGTCGTTGAGTTAAAAAAAAAAAGCAATTGCTGGGATGGAGGAGTTAAGAAATTAAAATTAATTTTAGTTTCTATTGTCTAGTTGGCAACAGTAATAAATTTTAATAAATTTGTGAGTTGGAGATGCTCTTAATCACAAGTTATGGTAAATTTGACAAAAGTCTGGTATTTTTAAAACCTGAATTTTGGTGTTTGGATGACTTAATCACAAGTTATGGTAAATCTAACTAAAGTCTGGTATTTTTGAATCCTGAAATTTGGTGTTTTGATGACTTAATAAAAGTTACATAAATCTGAACCAAGTTTGATATTTTTAAAACTTAAATTTTGGTGTTTTCATTGCTTAATGAAAAGTTACAGTAAATTTGAACCGAATATGTTATTTTTATAACAATTTTTAACAATTTATAATAATAACTAACAATTTCTAATCATTTATAAAAAATCCTAACAATTACTAACTATTTTGGTTCAATTTAAAATAATCTCTACTAAAAAAAATAATACGTAAGGTAGGAATTTACATGTAAAAGAGGAGGCTTTAGGAGAAAATATGAGAGAAAAATATGAAGAGCAGGTCTTTGAGGAAATGAATACAAACTTGGGGCTTACTTAGCTTGTAAAAATTCAATGGTAATTGTCAATCTCTTTTTCCGAGAAATAAAATTCTTTAATAAGCAAGCCAACTGTCAGTGACACGCATAATTTTTTATTTTTTTGGGAGAATTTTACGTATACCTCTAAGGAAATTCAAAATTAAGTATTTCTCTCTAAATTTTAAAATTACATATTTCATTCTCTAAATTTCAATAACTCACATATTTATCCATTTTATTATTTTTTATAGTAAAACTCATTCTAAATTTATAAAATACTTATTTTACCCTTTATTAAGAGTGTAAACCGCTCCGTTGAACTCAAATTTGAATCTGAAGGGTTCCTCTACCGTCTGATCCGCATGCATCGCAATAAGATATGTGTATATTGGCTTCAAGATTCGTGTTGATCTAATTTACATAGATTTTAAAGCAATTTGATCTGTGTGCATCGCATTAAGATATGTGCATGTTGCTTCAATATTCGTGCATGTTCCCTTCAAGATTTGTGCTGGCCTAGCACACACGGATCTTAAAGCAATTCGGACGGTATAGGAACCTTTCAGATTTGAATTGGAGTTGGATGTTTTATGATTTTTAATAAAAGAGTAAAATGAGTATTTTATGAATTTAAAATATGTTATAATATAAAATATAATAAAATAATTAAATATCTGAGTTTTTTAAATTTTAGAGGGAAAATTACGTAATTTTAATATATGAGAGCGAGAGAATATTTGATAATATATGAGAGCGAGAGAATATTTGAACAAAATAACATATTTGATAAATATAAATTTAAAAAATCTTTCGTAATATAAGAAATATAAGCCGATTTAAAAAATAATAATTAATGAAGAATAAAACTATCTATATATTAAATATTTAAATAATGTTGTGCTATAAGAATATTATCACCCCTTTATTTCCACTTATTTAGGTCATATTCAGAGGCATTCCGAACTGTTATGAAACTTGTACTGAGAAAGTGATTGAATTGATTCAAATATTCATTGTATGGATTGGATTGTTTTTCATGTACAGTAGAACAAGGGTGTTTTTAAACTCACCAAGTCTCTTTGTGAGTTTAACTAAAAAACTATTGAATTGGCTTCAAATGACATATTCAAATCGTTGAAAACAATTTACTTCACGAGTAATGCATTTACACGTCAAATTAATAATTTTTCGAACTAATTTAGTATAAAATCAAGCTGTAAAAAAATAATGAAAATAAATATATTAAAATTAACTTATAAATCATCTTTTTTTAGCTTGACTTTATACTAAATTTGTTCACAAATTTAAAAATTTGATGTGTAAATGCATAACTCGTAAAGTAGATTGGTTTAAACAGTTTGCATGTGTTGTCATTTGAAATTAATCCAATAAATTTTTGAATTAAACTTACAAAGAGACTTGATGAGCTTAAGAGCACCTTAGTTCTAGTCGTGTATATAACTATACACAGAGAGACAAAAGCCTGTAATTTAATCAAACTATGGTTACAAGGGAATTAATTAACTAGAGTTGAGAGTGAGCTGTCACAGTCTCACAGACAGAATATTGCAGGGAATATTTGCTAGTTTTTATGCTGTTGCAAGCCGTTGGAGAGGAACCATTGTAATGTCCAGTTGAGTCCCAGCCGGATGTGTCCAGTTTCTTCTTTATCATAATGCGAGTTTCATACAACGGCATATGGTTTGAATTGCAAAAAATATATAATGTAAATGCGAGACTTACATTTTTGAAAATGTGAGAATATATAGCTTTTGTTGGAATAGAACTAGGTACTTGTTATATATATATATATATATATATAGATCTATGAAAGAAATTTTTTTTATATGTCAAAATTGATAAAATATGTAAAGTCATCCTTCAAAACTTCCTAAATTTTCATTTAACAGGAAATTAACAATAAAATAATTCCACCTAATGAGAAATTCGATTTTGTTCGGTTGAGCTTTTAATCACAAAGCAACCTTTTTCAAATGAAAAATATTTTTTTCAAAATTTCTTCATAATATATAGGGTCTTTATGCAACTTTTCCATGAGGAATACCCAACTTTCTAATCTCAAGATCTATGGAACTGTTCGGCAACATGGATTAAGCCTCCTTAAAGCTTAATCTGTTTTCTTTAGATTCCTTAGCCTTTTAATTCTGTCGAACACCAATTTTTTAGTGCGGATTAAAATCACCTCTTTTAATCTTATTTTGCTTAAATCTTAATCTTCTGTCCGGATCTTAAGACACTTCTACTATTTCCTTTAGCTTTCTTAGCTTTCACCTACGGATTAAGACAACCGAATATCAGTTTCGTAGTGCTCCTTAAGTTCTTAATTATTCACTTTTAGTGTTTGGTAACGATGGCTTAGAGCTTCTTAGTGCTCTAAGGAGTCTTAAACTCACCGAACGAGTGCTCCTTTATCAAGCTTAAAGCCACCTCCTTAGTAGTTAAGTATATTGCTAAGTTTAAAGCTTTTTTAAATAAATTACTTATTAATTTTATTACCAAACGGACACTTCTCAGTGCAACTTAAAATTTAAGAATACTACCGCATGGTAGCATCTCCACACGAGCCTACCCTTTCCCTGTTTAAAAAATATTGCACACAACAAATTATAGTTTTACATATATATACTTCTTTCTGTTCTGAACTAATAAATTCTTTTCACCTGATGAATAACTTCTATATCCGCTGCAGGAGGGATGTTAAAAAATTCTGCTATCTCAGCTAAGTCCGAAAATATTCAGATGATATTGAAATAATTAACATGTGTTTTGAAGGAAGGTACAAAAAAAAAAAATTACTCAGGTTGTATTCTATTATTTTCTTCAGTCTCGGTCTAGTACATCCCCTTGAAAATTTTGCTGTGGGAATGGTGATCGGACAAGTATTCTCTCCATTACTTAAAAAATTCCCCTTCACTTTCCGGTTTGAGATTAAGTCCCAGCCGCTTTGGGATTCGGGCGGACGGAGGGGGCAGTATTATTGGGCTTTGAGATTCGTGCAAAGTTAAAAACAGTCCCCGACGTAAGGATAATTGGATGAATCAAAAACAGACACGGACACGGACTCCAAAAACTATTTTTTTTTTTTTTCCGAGCGTCCTCACTCCTCAGTATTGTATTTTTTTAATGCTCAGAGACTGAGAGACCCACTCAAATACAGACTCAAAAAGAAAAAGAAAAAAAAAAGGTAAGCACATACTTTAGTGGCACGCATACTAGACCTACATATATATTAAAAAAATGTGTAGATAGACTTTAGTGGCAAACGTACTGTAGTGGCACGCGCACCGATCTGTCCGAAATTTTTATTAATAGAAAAACAAAAATAAAATATCAACAATAAGAAAACAGTTTTCAAAAATTCGATATATAAGAAAAACGTGATGGTCGATAATGTCCTATCACAATGTTTTGATTCTGAAATTAGATTACCCTAATTAACGAAAAAGTGCGAGAAAAAAAAAAAAAACATAATATTATAGTTTGTACTTGAATGTTCTCAACTATAACGTCCACAACCTCTTATTTTTTTCAACATTGTTTTGCTAATCAGATTTTAATTAATGGGACGTTGTGGTCTATAACCTCCATCTTAGAGGATGTTATAAACCATATTTAGATATCAAAATTTTAAAAACTGCTTCTCTATTGTTGATATTTTTTCTAATTTTTCTATTAATAAAAATTTCGGCGGATCTTTACTGGCATTCAGACTCCAGACTAAATCTACATTCGTCTTATGTTCCAAGATATTTCCAATATGCTAACTTTAAATTTTCATTTTTGTAATTACTAACTAAACAAATTAAGTTCGAGTTAAGAACAGGCTAATCTTAAAATACTCCAATAACTAGGATGAGTTATTAAATTTTTGAGGTGTTTCAACGATTACAAAATTGGGTTTCTTGGCACAATAAGTCTTGAAATGTGGATGAATTTTGTAAACCGGAGATAGCTCTCCTAAAATGATTTACATGTTAAAAAAAGAAAGACGATATCAACGAAATCCAGATTGTATTTAGTCCAAAATGATGAGGGCGATAGTGAAAAAAGTACAAGTAGCGAGGTAACTTTCTTACAATTTCAAAATCTAGATGGCAATTTCAACGATTACATGATAATTTCATAATTATTAATAAATTACGAATATCTTTTTTTAATTTTAGAACGCTAAAATAATTAAAATTAATTGCATGATTGCGATACTTTTAAAATTATTTTTTAAATAGTTAATCAAAATTTATGAATAAAGACGTTCTAAGTTCATAATGCAGCGGGCAGCTAATGCGAAGCTGGGTTTGGTTTGGGCTTCAACAGGCCGTAAGGCCTACTTGTTGGCGCTAATAAACAAATGAAGCGATTATCACCACCTCTGGTTCTCGCTCAGTCTTTGCTCTGGGATCTCCGCTCAAAAACCCCAAACCCAAGTACTTGATTTTGAGCGTGTTACTTCGCTCCGGTCTACTCTCAGTCTCTAGTTACCGAATTTCCATGTTCAATTTAGATAGTGCAATATTTGCTTGCTCTTTTAGTTATTGAGTTTTTCGTAAATAGAGAAAGTGCCTTTTGTTTGCTCATAGTTGTGGATTTTGATTTCAGAGGAACTACTATTATTTGATAAATGGATTTATTCTCAAAGAAAGTATTAGACCATAACTTCAATCTTGAAACTTTCGAAAAGTAAAATAATATTAAAGAAATCTTTTGTGAAATATTGATCTACTTTTGTTTTTTTAAACAATAAACATGCATTGTATTTGTTTTGTGATGAAGACCCACTGATGGAATTATAAGTATATGAACAGACATCCGAAAAAATAAGTTCTCTGTTGAAGCCCGATAAGATGTACTGCAACAATTATGGTTAAGGGGTTGATTGGCAGCCCTTATGCTTGCACTAAATTATGAGAGTAGAACTAGGGTGCTCCTAGGAGTACCAAGCCTCTTTGTATTCTTAACTCTAAAATCTATCGGATTAACTTCGAACGATGAATCCAAACCGTTGAAATCCTTCTACCTTACGAGTGATGTGTCTACATGTGAACATTTTAAAGTTTCGAATTAATATAGTATAAAGTCAAGTAGTCAAAATTAGGAGGTTTCTAAATTAATTTTAATGCATTCATTTTTTGAAATCCTTTTGACCACTTGACTTTATACTAAATTAATCCGAAACTTTAAAATTTTCACATATAGACGCATCACCTGTAAGGTAGAAGAATTTTAACGGTTTGGATTCGTAGTTCGAAGTTAATCCGATAGATTTTAGAGTTAAGAGTACAAAAGAGCTTGGTACTCCTAAGAGCACCCTAGTTCTACTCAAATTATGAAGTTGTCATGGATATAAATCACAACTTTTGGATTGTTCAAAATTTTTAGATCATGTGATTTTCTATCTATAAAAATAGTAAATACATATAAAAAATGTAAAATTTGGTGTCCAAGTACATTTTTATATCCGAGACCATGTTGAATACCGATCAATTATTTGTACTTTGTTAATAGAGATATTAATCCATAAGCACAGACTGTAAATTTATATATAAATTTCTCTCCATAACCTCAATTATTTGTACCATATCCTCAATCTATATATAAATTTCTCTCCTGTTTATTGCCAAATGAGCCCAATGTGTGCTCCTGAGTTTGGGTAAAGGAGGTGAATGTCTCTCTCTCTTTGTGCAAATGCATACATGCATACATGCACATCATATATACATAGAGAAATAACATAATTTTTATTTTTACAAATAGCAAAATTTTTACATGTTCTTGTTTCGGGAATAATATGATGCTATGTTTGTATCGTATCGGATATGATACGGATACAGTGATACAACAATTTTCAAAAGGATATGGATATGGTGATATGCCAATACGGGTATCGGATACCGGTGCAATACGTATTTGTACAGGACCATATATGAAGTATCGGGGTAACATAGAATTAGTGAGATGCTGGGAAATCATAATATGAGTATTATTCGGAGACCTTGTTACTATGGAATTCAGATCCAGTGCAATACCTGACCATGTAGAATGAGATTTGAGTTTTGAGTTTTTAACATGGCACAAATCTTAAAGCAGATATCCCAATTTTGCAAATAGGCACCAAATTGATTTTGGCCACTGGCTTACCACAACTTGGAATTTTAAATATTAAACTACAACAACACATTTCACATTTTATGAGGGGCTGAATCATATTAACACTTTTAAAATTATAAAGTGTAAAAGGATAAATTGCTAACATGTAAGCCACACTAAGCACTGAAGTGATAACATTTTGCAGCTGCTGCGAAGTTAACCATGCACATTTTTATATGGGCCCCAGAGAACCTGAAATAAAATTATGAAGTTGCTGAGGGTCTTCATACAACACTTGATCTATGCTTCTTGGTTTTGTTGAATCCCTTTCCCTTTGCTTGATATTTATTTCTTGTTTTAAATGATTGTTTCATTTTTTTTTCCAGCTGTGAGGGACTATTTTTTTTATCTCTTTTTATCTAACTTTTGTATTCCTCTTAGTATCAGCACAGGATTTTCTTAAATTACTATTTGCTACATTGGCCTCTAGAATACCATTGATACGTTATAATGCAAGTTTATTGTAAAGTATTTTGGTGATTTCTCTATGTTCTCAGTACCATAAGGTATAATTTTTCTTTTGATGTCACTTCTCTATGTTGTAAATGTTATCCTTAAGACCTTGCTCCAGACTAGTGGAATCGAAGGGAGGGGAAGGGAGAAACACGGGTGGAGGGGAGATTTCGCCGAGTCCATGGGTTCACTTTGTCCAAAAGAGGTGAAATAGAGAGGGAGCGGAGGAGATCGCTACAAGGCCGGGGGGCAGAACGCGCTATGAAGTTTTGGCGAAATCCTTCATCCCGAATTAGGATGGAGATGAGATGAAATTGGCGGATTCTCTTTCCTTCTCTTTCCATTATTGACGGTTCCCCTCGTGTTTGTGAAGCACAGCCTAAATTTTTCAATTTTGCTTTTACTACTCACTTTTACCTTTTATTTTTCCATTGTTGTTGGGTTAATGGTTTTCTATTTTCTATATTTCATATGCTCATTTTCTAAATTACCGGCCAATGATGAAATTTATTTCACAAGAGTATCTCTTTTTTTTTTAACATAGTAAACTGTCTGAATACCGAATAACATCCTTGTTTTTATTTTTCTTTTTCTCATTTGAATGTGTCTAGTTGGAGATTTGTTGTGCAAATTCCTGCTCTAGCTTGATGAAAATTTTGTTCATGCTTGACCTTCTTTTTCTAAACTTCTACTCATATAAACTCTGTATCTCTCTCTGTATTTCTTTTCTTTTATAATATTTAAATCGAGTTCTCAAATCTGGAACATTGTTTCGGGAAGCATGGAAATAATAGTACTACAATATTTCGTGATTTGTTAACTATTACTAAAATTTTTTCTACTTGACATAGATCCTCTGCCTTTGCTACCGACAGTATGCCCATTACCATATCCACTTTTGACTCCAGACTACACCCGTTGATCGAAGGGCCATTAGACGCAGCAGAAGAGTACCTGGAGAGCAAGCAAAGAACACAGATTGATGGGACATCAGCCGCAGAGGACTCGCAGATCGAAGAGACATCAGCTGCAGAAGAGCACATGGTGAGTGGGGAAGGAACCGATTGGCCAAAGAATTCTATTTTTCGTGTCCCAGTGTACATCAGATCCAGTAGAGAATCTCATTTTGAGCCCAAGTTAGTTTCTATTGGTCCGTATTTCCATGGATGACAAAACCTCAAATGCATGGAAGATATAAAACACCAGTGCATATCAGAATTTCTGGGAAAGCAGCAGGCAGCTCCTGGACCTTTGGAAGCAGGCATCCCACAATGCCGAAACCGGTCCATCTATAATGTGCCTGTCAAGCCGTCTAACAGGGGAAAAGGGGCATTGATGATGTGCCTCTTGAGCAATTTATGGATTAGGGAGAGATAGCTCGTGCTTATTATAAACAAGAGTTCAACCAGAGTGATGTTAAATTTGTTCGGATGCTAGTTATGGACAATTGCTTTATTATCCGAACAATATTCTCTCTCAAGAGGTACATGAGAGCATGTCTTTCCTAGATGTGCACATAAAAGATGTAAGATCTAATTTGCTTCTGTTGGAAAATCAAATTCCCCTGTTTTTATCCGGAAGGTGTATAAATGGCCTTTTCCCAGTTGGATCCACCCAAAAGCCCCATTCTTTGAAGATGTCCTTGAAATGTTTATATGCTTGGATATGCCATGGAAAATCAACAATGATGCTATGTCTAGCGAAGATGAAACTCATTTGCTCGACCTTTATTGGAGATGGTCCTTACCACCTGGTATGTATAAGAAACTTTCTGAGCTGGAAAGAGATCTTTCTCAGCTGGAGGATGACATGTTGGAACAAATCATTGAACTCTCAAATACTCCTTATCCCACCTGGGAAGAAATGAGTGAATTCTCAATGAATGAACCAATGGTGATAGCAAATGCAACTGAACTTCACAAGATGGCAGGTGTAGAATTTGAGAAATTTAAAGATAAAGGACATTTGGATGTTATTTTTTCTAATGGCATCCTGCGGATGCTACGTCTGAAGATTGACACAAGGCAGACTATCTTATTAGTAAATGTCATTGCCTATGAGAACTGCATTTTACCCACCTGGCGATTTTTTAGCTGCTACATGAAACTGATGGACGCACTTATCGATTCAGGAAAGGATATGAAGTTACTCCAGAAATGCGGCATTATCTATAACACACTTAGCAGCCAAGAGATGGCCGCCACTTTCTTCAATTATATTGGTAACATCTGTTTCACCGACAACAATACAAACCCTTTCTCTGGCTTGTATGAGGATGTGCCGAAATACTACAACTCAAGTTGGCACCGTAGATCGGTGAGTTTGCGACAGAACTACTTCAGTAGCCCATGGGCGGGCATCTCAGTGGTCGCAGGTGTGACCCTTCTAATTCTTTCTGCACTTCAGACATTCTACACTATCTATGGATATTACAAACCAAAGAATTAAGTAGCTGTTAGTTTGATTCGTTTACTATTTACAATGTTTCCCTTTAATAAGCCCGTATATTGCTAATTTTTCTTTTCTTTTTCTGTTTTTGTTTTGTATGGTTTGCTCTTTTATCCAAGTTAATTTGTCCTCTATATAATTGCTTTCCAATGTACCACAATGATTTTTGGCATTTGGAGTTGAAATTGTCATTCATCCACTCTCTGACAAGCGGATACCCAAAACAGCGTTTCTACTGCTAATACACAAGCTTAACTCGAGGCTAGTGGGTTGGGCTGCAAAATTCCTCTCCATAGCAGGTCGCCTTGTTTTGCTTAATTCAATCCTCTCTTCACTGACAATATACATGATGTCAGTGCTCAAGTTGCCACAATGGGTTATAAATACAATCGATAAGGTTAGACTCCGGTTTCTGTGGCATGGGGCCGGTGAGCAGCGAAAAGGATACAATCTGGTTGGTTGGGAAGCCGTATGTGAACCAAAACAGATAGGCGGCCTTGGAATATTGGACCTCAGGACTTTCAATTATGCATTATTGATGAAATGGCAATGGGACTGGTTTGCAACAGAACACCGACTATGGAATCCATTGCTACTTCAGACAGCACCATTTCAGAAGGATTACCACTTACTCCTATTTTCTCACAACTTCCGATGCAATGATGCCAATTCTTCAATTGTTCTACACGATGGAAACCGGGAGATGGTGCACTAATATTACTATGGGAACATGACTGAGGGCAAGGACAGTTGAGATACATTACCCAATCTATTCTCATTCACAACAGAGGTCGACATCACACTACAAAGTGCAGCAAGAGAACAAAATTTGGAGCATTTGTTCATGCATAATATGTCGATTGAGGCACAAGGCGAGCTCACCACACTAAAAGTATACCTGTTGAGGGTAAACCTAACACAGGGGGTTAGAGATGAAATTAAATGGAAATGGACAGCTGGACAAACCTTCACTTTGAAATCAGCATACACCTACTTCAAAACGGGCCCTCGAATAACTGCAGCTATCTCCAAGGTCTGGAAAATCAGAGCGCCTCCAAGAATCAAGATATTTGCATGGTTGGCAGCAACGAATAGGATACTAACACACGACAATCTTCAAAAAAGAGGCTGCACGCTGGTTAGCAGATGCTTGCTGTGCAACAACAATGCAGAAACAACATGCCATTAGCTCCATCAATGTCCTTACACACAGGAATTATATGCAAAATTGAGAGCATACAGACCAGCACAAAACTGGCCTGCAAAACCAACAGTAAGGGTTTTCGATAGGGGTAAAGTGGGCAACATGAGGCAGGGGCAAAAATCAGCTATGCCCATCATGCTATTTGTGATATGGAGGGAGCGATGCGCTTGCTGTTTTACTGACAAACACAAGCACATGGAGGACTGCTAGGAGAGATCAAATGGCAATTACAATTTTATGAACCGTCACAAGCACGAATGACAACAACAATGGGAATCACATCAGCTCGGGAGGAGTAACAACATGCACAGATTCGGCTGACAAAGGAAAAGGCAACAGCATGGGTGCTGTACCGGTCAGGGTACTGGTATCAGATTATGTACTGGTACGGAAACATTACAATGGTACAGGACCACCAAAAATGACAGCTGCATAGACCCCCTTTTACATCTTATTTCATTTTATTTTGTCCCCATCTCTTCTTTCTTTTAGTTTGATTTACGTTTTATGATTTATTGTTTGTTTTATTTTGATCTTAGCTCAACTGTTTTGAGCCTTTTACATTTCCTGCTTATTTGGAGGTTACAAACCTTATATAAGACTTTATTAAATGAATACAAATGTGGGCTTGACACACATTTTTCTTCAAAAAATAAATTGTCATTCATGTACTCTGTTAGCACTTTGCAGCTCCCTCTTTATTTCATGTAATTTTCTTCTTCTTTTTTTTGGTGGAAATGCGCTTTGGCGGCGTAAGCGTTTGTTTCTATTAACATATAACCCTCATTGTACTTTGTTGTCTTGTGCTATTGTACATTTCTGCTTAGAGCACTTTACATATTGCTTCTAGCTCATCCAGTGATTTAACTAGTGCGATTCTTAAAGACAAATCAGACGGCTCACAAGGTTATAATGAATCTTGCAGTATGTGATGATATAGCAACATTTTTTTTTTAATAGTGAGTTAATAACTGTGACATGATAATTATAATATAAATTACGGAGATTTAAAATAAAGATTTCTTTTTAATAATAATTCTATTATTCTATTAAAGTATCTTCACCTCACTTCAAAAGTAATTGTCAATGTTGACAGAATATTATAATTAAAAACAAATAAGAATTTAGAAGAATTAGTAATTTAGTTATTTCTTTTAGGAGAGCAGACCAACAACTATAACAAAGTAAAAGAAATTTAGCTTGTGACATGAGAATTATCTTCTTATGGTTATGAAAAAGATAAATTGCCTCAAAATGCTTCAAATTTCTTGTTTTTATGTTTAGTAAGTCTGTGCTCACAATGAGAGAGTAGATAGGGAGATGTACTGACAAGAAAATATCTCATGAATTTTTTTATGTCCACCCACAAGAGAGGATAGGTAACAGATGGATAAGTCCAAAACTGCATTCAATGGACCCAAATCTATAATTTAGTTTGCAATAATAATTTAAAAATGAAATAATTAAATATTAATGGCAGTGTCTTACAAGCTAGCTAGCTTCCAAGTCTAATTAAGCTATATATTGACCAGTAGGTGCCAATTGCAATATTATTTATCTAAATGATGCTCTTATATCATCAGTGAAAATGAGACGTTACCAGATCAACTAACCAATAACCCTTCCCTGGATCAGTTCAAACTAATGTTTATTTTAATTCTTAATCTATTATAGACATGTTTTGTCCGTGTACAGCTTAATTAATTAAAAACCAAGCACTTAGTCTTGAGGTTCTAGATTCTTCTCTCATGATATACTTTATTAAATATATCATATTTGCTTGTCTCCATTTCATTATTTTGATATATCCTTCAAACTAAAACGATTAGAATTAATGTAGAAATTGGTCATGCGCTTAATTCTCAGCCAGACTTCAACTCGAGTTTTTATTGGTGCTTATTATTAAGTTAATTTTAAATTATGGTTATAAAATAGGTCACATGGAATCACATTGTTACAAAATAATTTTTGCATGTTTTATATTTTGGATCCGTTTTATAGTCCTATTGAAATAAGATTATTTATAAATTCGGCATATATTTTTAAAATCTTTTATAAAAGTTAAACAAACGTCTGTGCTGCCACCAGAAAAAAGTTTTTTCAATATCAACTTTTATATTAAGCTACTCTAGATTCATATTATTGATATTTCTATAATAGACTAAAATTTGTATAAAAATCGTTTTATGGGAACCAAATTCGTTCCTTAATTAGCGATTCATGGCATTTAGACTATTAGGACACTGCACACTACTATAATCTTTTTTTTTTTTTACTTAATTTGTGGGTTTAAAAAGAGCTTATTCCGTCGTTATATGGATGAGAAAGTCTAGCTATCTCCATCATTGTATTGTCAGAAAACATATTCGCAGAGTAACGAATACGTGTAATAATAACAGTTTCATGGAGCTGTCGGAGTAATGTATTTACGTGCACAGAGTGAAGCTAGAGAGAAACATCTATGGTTATTCAAAGTTGTGATCATTTCCTTGCATGTACAAAGTACCATTAGTTCCGATTATCAAACATTGTACATTTTACATTTCAACCCTACAATCTAGTTAAACTTTCTGATTCTGCTCCTGTGTCCGAAGAACTTAATTATTGGTACCCCTTACTCAAATTTCAATCTCAAATATTAATTTTCAAAGCAAACTTATGGTATAAGCATGTCGTCCTACTCCTTTGTTCAAGCATTATGTGACGAACTAAGAAATCCTGTATTGACAAGAAAGATATTGTTTTTTGTAAAGAGATGCAAAGCTGAGGAGAGATTTTTTGTATATTGATCTGTTGTATTTTTGTTACAATTCTAAGGTGCTATATATATTACAAGGCTCAATATAGTTGTTGGAAACTATTTCTACTTTTGGTACAGTGTTTCGTTTGAGTTATTTCCTAAGTAGCCTATTTCAAATATTCTGAGTTCATTCTTAAAAAAAAAAAAAATTCAATAAAGAAAATAAGGCATGATTGGTGCATGGCACCAGAACTCAATAATTGATTATATATCACATCCCAGCAATACACCATATAGCTACAAATTCGCAGGTGAAGCATGTTACTTTCTCATTAACTGTACACTTGATTAATTAAATAATGCCAGGAAGTCGACAACTGATACAGACATACAGTCATATATATAGACAAATTTCTCGTGATGCATGTTACTTTCTCATAATTTGTATTTAAATTAAATACTTATTTAGAGATGAATGCATCATACCATCGGTTTTATGACATATCATTTTTGTTGACAGGAGAGATACGTTTCTCCAAATTTTCATTTCATATATTAAATTGATTTGGGTTGCCGTTATCACGTAGCATTCTCGTTAACAGATCGAACAGGTGCGTCTCTTCAAAATTTTTTATTTTTTTTTATATTAAATTGATCAAAGATTTCTTCTCATAAAATATGATTTTGGTATACGTCCTAATTTATTATAAAATATCAAAAATCTACATAACATATAGCGCGCGCGCGCGCGCGCGTGATGCGTTTGTGATTAAACTTTTAATTAACTATTAGTTTGTAGGTTGTAGAGTCTAAATATTTACAAAATACTATTGGAATTGTTTCTCCTATAAATGGTGAAATATGGGAAGCAATATTGAAAGCAGTGAAATGGTGAAACAAGAGATAGTGAGATATATTGAGGCTTGGTTTAAAAGTGCGCCAAGAAGTGTTGATATTATGTTATTCCAATTTAACAATGATATTTTCTTTGCACCGAAGTAATGTAATAACATTTACTTGTATCTGTTGTTGTGTGACTTAGGAGCCAATAGTATGACTATTGTATCACATGGATTATTTGAGTTGAGGTTAAATTGTGTCGCTCCAGAAACATAAGACATTTTTGCTGATCTCAGTTAACATCTCGTGTGTCAGTTTTTCTTCCTCTACTATTTTATTTTACTTGAAATTGTGTTTCTTTCAGTTTTTTTTAATAATAAACCAAAAGCGATTAAAGATAAAAAAAAAATGCCTCATATTCACTCTTCTAGCTTTCATTGGGGACATCAAAAAGTTCTTGTTGGTCTATATAATATGTAAAGAGTCTTTTTAATATAAAAGAGTAAGAGAATATTGATAATAAAAGTTCAAAGAGTCTTTTTAATGTGTACTATCTATAATGCACACATTAAGAAATTTCTTCATTTGATTGCTTCATTACCCTTGTCTAAAATGTCCATTTAAAGGTTTGATGCCTTGGAAATGCGGACTTGATGCATAGGTATGAGCCCTCGTCTCTCTTCCAAGAGGACACATGTTCAATTAAGTTTGTCATATATAGTGGCATCCATTTTATGTAAAACTATGCATGTACAAATAAGAAATTAAAGATCATACCATCAAGGAAAATCATTGGCTGAAATAGTGAAATAAATTGTCATGGCTCCTTTACCTCGTAGATGTGTCCCTAAAATAAATTTATATTTTAAGGAAGATACTTAAGTTCGCATGCATGTGTGTGCGAGCGAGAGCTTGTCTTGTATATTTAGACGGAAAAAGTAAATTGAAGTACCTCAACAAATTTTCCATTTGAGGCATTCCATGTAGAGCTTGCTAATTGAGTTACCATATATGTTGATCATCCTAATTGGAAAAAAAATAATTCCATCATCCATTTAGACCTATAACGAACCAAATTTAATTGAACTTTCTTTTTTTTGAAATCCTGATAGAAGCTATCAGGTGAATTTAATTGAACTTTGAGAGAGTATATAATATCAAATTGACATACCAAGTAATGAAGAAGATCCTGCTTTATAATTGATACAATTGATAATTTGAATGATACGAGTTGTGTGTTTAACATGGGCATTATTTTTCCCAATCCAACATGCTAACAAGTACTCTTCCTTCTTGAAAATTGATTGGTACTTATAAAGTACAATGTAACAAACTCCACTGTAAAATTTGCTCATCTCCTCTTTAGAGATTGAAATCTTGCCGGTGTCATTGATACGCCAAACCTTCAAGGTACAAGTGCAATAAAAACTAGTAAGATGAGAGATTTTATCTTTATGTAAGAATTGCAAAGAAAGACAAAAATCTGAAATTTCATATAACTTTAAAATTTGATGCCAATGGCGCCCTTCACTCAGGTTGGTAATATATGTTCCTTGATAATAATTTGCATTGGCATTTTAGCAGCACCATGTAGATCAGTAGATTTATATACTAAGCTCGTTGATTTCAATGAGGAAAATAGAAAGTCCTAAAGCACAGGTTGGGATTGGTTGTTCCCATAACAATTTCGAAATTAATCCTCAATAGATGAATTTTGCCCATAAAATCTTAATGGCAATCAAGACCCACCTCAATTAGTCTGAAGTAAGCCTCAGTTGTCTGATTAAAATAGTCTACCTCAAGAGTTCCACCTCGTTCAAGTAATAACTGAGGAGCTTCTTCCACTGAAGGTGCATTCGTTGAGTTTCCATTCACAATTAAACACTCCCCCAATGTCATATCCAGCACTGGTAAAGATTTTATCAATTTTACATGTTTTATTATTTTTTTATACATGAATAGTAATTTCTGAACCTAAGCTGCATAAATGGTATCTTTTACCAGAGATCATTGACCATGAGTCAAATTTGGATTTCAAGGTAATTGTCTAATAACCTTGAACTATCCGTGTGATGCGTGTGTTTTTTTTTTTTTTTGAAAATACTGACAGCGGCTGTTAGGGGTACAAGTGTCCTAAATTTAAAAAAAAAAACAAAAACAAAAACAAAAACAAAAAAAAAAAAGACAAAGAAATACATCATATAACACAACACAACAACAACAGATTTGATATTCTAACATAATCTCAGCCATAAATTGGACTCTTGCCAAGATGTGTTCCACCATCACCTCTGCTGGAATTACTTGTCCTTCGAAAATCTTCTTATTCCGCAGCTTCCAGATTGCCCAGCAGGTTGAGACGAAGTATACGTGCCACTGCCTCATCCCCATTCCCGCTGTAGCTGCTCTAGAAGCTGAGATTCGCCATGTCTCATGTACTGACCTATCCCTGTGCAAAAGAGGCACTCCAAGAATAGATGCCATCCTTTCCCATAATCTTACCGATGTTGGACATTGAAAAAACAGATGGAAAGATGACTCAATTGCTCCAAGGTTACTGACCTATCCCTGTGCAAAAGAGGCACTCCTGTGTGATGCGTGTGTTATTGATCTGTTTTCGGTTTCAATAAGGTCCTACAATTTACGACAATTAGAAAGGATTTGCAGGAACAGTCTCATAAAGGGTATTGTACCATCTAAAAAAAAATCAATAAATAGGGAATTGTTTCATCTCAAAAAATCAATAAATCGTAGGAGGTTTTTCGGATGAGAAAAGTCTATGATGGAAGGAGAAAGGTTGATTTCTTGTCAAAAAAAAAAAACAGCTTTGATTCCTTCGACATAGTGGATACTTCATGTCATCCTAGCACTCAGGAAATCTGTTTTGGCACCCAAACCTGGCATGGATTCACCGGAGTTTCTGGACCTTAAATTTCAGGATCAACCCGATAACCAATCCAGGTCTGATAGCTCAAGAAGAGATGCTTGTTTTTTGAAATGCACTGAGGATTTAAAAAGTCCAATGATAGTTGAGTCTTCCAGTTAGCAGAAATAAAAGAAATTTAGAGATCTATAATCAAATTAGTGTAAAACATTAGAAAAGGTTGGTGACTTGGTTCTATCAGCATATATGGTAAAAACAATGACTTTATCTCACTGTATCAGGGTATCAGCTAATTCATTCTTGTTTCAGATACCGAATGCAGCCTATTGTCTTCTACCTCTAAAATTTGTAATCATTCATCTCAGCCTAAATATTCTTAGCTGAGCTCCTACAGTTTTGGTGACCGTGAATTTTATAAAGATTGGAGGAAAGTAAAAACTGTAGAAGAGGTCTGTATGTCCCTCTCTTTCTTTCATCTCAAGCAAAAACTCGACATTATTTCTCTTTCCATGTTAATCGAGTAGCTAAAATGGCTGTCCCGCACTGATTCCATTTAGTATTAGAGCTTATTTTTTCATTTATGATCTGCGGTAATTGGGTGTCTTTCTAGTTGTATCTGCACCAGCTTTATGCATTGTAGAGCTTATTTATTTTTATATGAAAGACTTTTGGCCGGGATAAACATTTTTTATATAATATTAGGTCAGGGATTGTACTGATAATTAATTGTTTTTATATAATAAATTGTATAAATTACTAAACTTCTCCTAAGATATATAAGTTGTAAATAATTTGCCAATGTTCATTCTAATTTGCCAATTTGTAAAACTGAAATTATGATTTTATGGAAATTGAATGAAATTATGAAATTATTTTTTTAGGCTACTGGACAATCAGAGGCAAATTAATTGGAAAAGAACCAGGGGCTTTCTTGAATATTATTTACCTGATGTGATTATTGAATGAAGGGAAGAAAAAGAAAACAGTTAAATTTATCAGCTTAATCAATCTAGTAGTTAATTTGCACTTTTTAAACTAATGTAAATGTCTGTAATAATTTTTTAAGTTGAATTAGTATATTTTTTAAATTCATTGTAATTTTTTGTATTTTCTTTAATTTTCTGAAAGTATTTTTGTGATTTTCATAAACTGTAAATTTTACCATTTTATGTAACTTATAAAATTTGTTGTTGAATTAAAAGCCATACATGTTATTAAAAGAATAATGTTCAAATTAAAATAGAAATTGAAAACCATGACTTAAGTAATATAATCTAACCAAACAAAAATAATTTAATTTATAACTTAAACCAAACGTCAATAACTTTTACCTTAATGTAAGTAGGGTCTTTCTAGTTACTTTAGTATTGCGTCCAACCATCTTATATTGAATCCTGACTCCACATCAATCATCTTATATTGAATCCTGACCCCACATCAAGTACCAAATAGCAACCGAGTTATTTTTGGCATTTAAAAAAAATATATATATTTCACAACAAAAACAAGCTATTGGACTGGACTGAGAGGTCCGGTGGAGAAAGTACAAAACGCGTTGTAGTGCATAATATTAATAGGTCATTTTTTTTTTCTTGTTAATACGTACATAGGTTTTTTTTTTATTTAATTTAATTTATACGTACATAGTGGAGACAGATCGATTAGGTATTTGTAGGCCAGCACATGTCCTTTATGCGTTTAATTAAAGATTGGTTCGGGTTTTCTCTTTATATTGTTGCATTTAATGCTATCATTGTGCTTCTTTCTTATTTTTATTTTTTATATATATATATATATGTATATCGATACTCACACCTTATATACAACCACCCCCCCGAATTGTTTTGCTTGCTCTTGTTTCTCTCCAACAATGGCACTTGCTGCACTTGTTTCCATATCACTTATTCTCTTCTCCTTCTCCCTCAAAATCACCACTCTAACACAAGCTCACTGTCTTCTTGACCAACGTCATGCCTTGATTCAACTCAAGCAAGGTTTCAAAACCACTGAACTCCATTCATGGAATGCAAGTACCGACTGTTGCATATGGGATGGCATCACATGCGATGAGCAAACCGGCATGGTGACTGCACTGAACCTTGCTAAACGGTCCATCTCAGGTAAACTCAACCCGGCTTTGTTCAATCTCAGCTCTCTTCAGTACCTCGACCTTTCTTCCAACTACTTTCTCAATATTACCCTTCCACAAACAGGGTTTGAGCGACTAGCTAATTTAACCTATCTCGACTTATCCTATTCTGGCTTTCTCGGTCAAGTTCCGATCAGCTTTTCTGCCCTAACAAACCTTATCTCACTTAATTTATCAACTGACAACTCTGTTACCAATACCTTGTATCTTCATGGAACTGGCCTAAAAACCATGCTCAGCAACCTCACCAAGCTGCAAGTTCTTCGCTTGGATGGGGTCGACATATCACTCGATGGATCTGAGTGGAGCAGCGCAATTTTTCAAGTAGGCGCAATGATTCGAGTGCTATCCCTAGCAGATTGTGGATTAAGTGGAAATTTCCCGGATGATATATTCCACCTCAAAAATTTAACAGTACTTGTTTTATCCGGTAACTCAATGTTGTCGGGTCAGCTGCCAGAATTTACGAAGCAAAGCTTTTTGCAATCTCTGGATGTTTCATTTACAAATTTCACTGGTCCATTGCCAGATTCAATTGGAAATCTCCAATATTTATTGGAATTGGCTTTATGCTATTCTAACTTCTATGGAGATGTTCCGCCTTCAATAACAAACCTTACAAGACTCGAATATTTGTCCTTGAACTCAAACAGATTGATAGGTACGATACCCATGGATTTGTTTTTTCTCCCCTTTTTGATTACTCTTGATCTATCTGATAACCAATTGTCAGGATATCTACCTGAGTTCTTAAATGATTCATCAATTTTGGGATATATATACCTTGAATACAACAATTTTGAAGGACAATTGTCAATTTCCAAATATATCAAGCATAATAAGAACATTGATTCTCTGGATCTCTCAAACAACAAGTTGTCAATTATAGAAGGCGAAAACAATAACGAGTCATTCTATGCTTCATTTGGACAACTATATTATCTTGGGTTGGCATCATGCAATTTAATAGATTTCCCTACTTTTCTGAGATACCAAACATATTTGAATATATTAAACCTCTCAAATAATAGTCTCAGGGGAGAGATTCCCCTTTTCATTTCTAATATGACATCCCTACAAGTGCTCGATCTTTCATATAACAATTTAACTGGTACAATTCCACCTTGGCTTCTAGAACATGCTGAATTGACAGAGCTCAACCTCAAAAGTAACAAATTAAGCGGGTCATTGCCACAAAATATTAGTCAAGCATGTAGACTTAAAACAATAATTCTGAGTGAAAATGTAATAAATGGTAGTTTGCCCAACTTACTAATGTATTGTAATTCTCTCTCCATCTTAGACTTGGGAAACAATCGAATAGTGAACAGATTTCCCTATTGGCCGGGAAATCTTGAAAATTTGGTTGTTCTTGTCTTAAGATTGAATATGTTTTATGGAAAAATCTCAGACGTGGAAATCAAAACAAAAGGAAATGATTCCTTTTTTCCCATCCTAAAAGTTCTTGACCTTTCTTCAAATCATTTCAGTGGTACGTTGCCTAAAAATATTTTTGTGAATTTGATGGCTATGAAATTTGGCAAGAAGATAAGTTACAATCCGTATAATGTACCATCAATCACATACAAAGGGCTGAGTTTTGAGCTGAATTACAAGACACTTCGTATATTCAGTTACATTGATCTGTCAAATAATGAATTTTGGGGAAGAATACCCGAAGAGATAGGGCAACTCAATGGACTTGATGTTCTTAACCTTTCACATAATGCTTTGACCAGTTCAATTCCACTGGAATTTGCTCATTTTCAGCAACTTCAAATACTGGACCTCTCCTCCAACCAGCTTTCCGGACATATCCCTCAAGAACTCATCTCTCTCACTTTTCTTTCTGAACTAAATCTCTCATACAACAATTTTGTTGGAGAAATACCCGAAGCCCGTCAGTTCTCAACCTTTTCGAATGCTTCTTACATGGGTAATCCTGAATTGTGTGGTAAACCTTTAATGATGCAATGTGCAACAACTTCTTCAAATCATGAGTTTAATACAGGTTCTTTAAAGTTTTCTACAGAAACAATAGGGCTCTCCGTTTCTATTGGATTGGGGTTAGGTGTGGGATCTGCCACTGTAATTTGGACTATGATATCATACGAAAATGGAAGAAAGTGGTTTAATTTAATTGTAGATAGGTTTTACTTTCGATACTTTCAATGATGGAAATATCTAAGAACATTGTACTAATAAATTGGAATGAATCGCTTTGTATTTTCTTGAGTGTGCATGCACTTGTCTATGAATTTTTTTTTTTATCCACAAAGGCACATAATTTATGATATATAGGAACTCTTTGTGTGATTGTCTGTTAAATTTGTATTTTGTCTAAGGGTGCCATATTGTTGGGATAAACTTAAATTGGGAATGAAAAAACATTCCCAATTAATTTGTCTAAGTTTACCATATGATAGGAACTCTTCGTGTGATTATTTGTTGAAGATTATACATAATAATCCATTTATATAATATGTTGAAATCAGCACCGTAGCAGGCCCAAGCCCAAAGTTTAATTCTAGACTATTCAAGAAATATCCAAACCGGCATATACCAAAGTCGGTAGTAGATTGGTAGAATTGACTAGAAACTACTTAGTAATAATATATGTATTATCTAGAACTTGCCAACCGACTTTGATGTAGTATAAATAGGAGGACATGGTAAATGCTTGAAGGCAAGTTATAGGAAGTAGTTCTTTTTTGAGTCCTAGTGGATCATTGAAAATAACAATTTTAAAACTATTTTAATAAATAGTAAATAAATTTTAAGAAAATGTAAATTTGACTCCAAGTATATTATAATATAGATTGAATATTGAATGATTTGGATTGACTGTTTGAACTTTGAAAATGTAAAAACTGAACCGTTTGTTCTAAGGTTGAAGAACAAATATTTTAATATTAGCCAATCTCTATATGTATCTAGAATGATGCTGCGATGCTTTAAAAAATAAAGAGAGTGTTTTATTTTTCTAAAGTTCAAAAAGTCAATTTAAACTTCTCAACACGATCTTCATATTGTAATTTGCTTGGTGACCAAATTTTACATTTTTTGGAAATTTTTTACTATTTAGAATTTTTGAAAATGAATTTCTGAATTTTTTATTATTTTTTCTGTAATTAAAAGTTGTGATTTTCAAAACTTCAAATAAATAATAAAAAATTTCCTAAAACTTTAAAATTTGGTCTCCAAGCACATTATAATATGAAGATCATGTTGAGAAATTCGGATCAACTGTTTGAACTTGGAAGTAAAGATTATGTTGAGATTTCCTTTTGACATGAATAAGTTTGTAGGTTTCTTGCAAATACAAAAGATTTTGTACTTGTCACATAATCTATGGCACAAGTATAATTTGAATTCATTTCAAGACTCTTTTAATATAGATCACCATTAGTTAAAAATCATTTGATGAATAATACAACTGAAATTTAATTTCATCATTTTAATTATACATGACACACAACAAATTACTTTATTTCAATATGCAGGACACAAATAAATGCACACTCACATCACATCCCAATTGTTGAATTATATATTAATATCCCTTCAATGATACTGTTAGTAAGGGAGTGCTGCCCTTCAATGGTCATTTCTGTGCAAACTTATGACCTGATTGTATATTGTACTTTGCATTTCATTTCATGGGATTTGTGAATATTGCCAACTAAATAGCCCTTATATACCATACAATATAGGTAAGAGAGAAAAAGGAATTAATACTCAAAATTTTCCAATACAAACTCAATTTACCTTTCAATTCATTGGTGTAATAAAGTCTTAATTGAATTTTACTTACATCAAATGAACTAGCAAGAAAAAGAAAAAAACATAAACTAATTCCAATATGTACATGCACAAAAACAAGCAGACATCAACCAGGAACTCATTCTTTAATTAGATTTTGGGAGGATATATGGCTAGATAACTGCTCTCTAGCTTCAAGATACCCCCAATTGTATGGGTTCTGTATCAATAAACAGGTTCTGTTTTCAGAGGTTATTAATACTCAGGGACATATAGTGGAATTTTCTGATATTCTTACAGGGGTATGCCTTCAGGAATGGAACCAAGTGCTTTTCACCCTCAGTCAACTATCCTTCACTCATGAAGTTGACAAATTATCTTGGTGCTGGGAACATTCATGGAGATTTAGTGTTCAGTCTTTATATAAACTCTTAAACTATCGAGGTGTTTTGTGTGAACATCTACTACTTTGGTGGACTTTGCCTCTTCAAACAAAAATTAAAACATTCATGTGGCTTGTTTTTAGGAATAAAATCCTTACTAGAATGAATCTTAGTAAAAGAGCATGGACTGGAGACACCTCTTGTGTCTTCTGTTCTAACTCAGAAACTGTGAATCACCTTTTTTTGAGATGTCCACTGATACAACAAATCTGGTACTGGTTAGGCCAAAATCAAGCACATTACAGAAATTGGAAAACAATGAAAAATGTATTTGCTTTTCTTATATCTTTGAATAAACAGGATAAAGTAGCCTTTCTTATCGTTTTTAGTGCTACGGTGTGGACTATCTAGAAGCACCGTAATGAAATCTGTTTTCAACTTATGCAACCTAAAACAGCTCGGTCCCTCATTTATTTGATATTATCTTTGGTGGTTTACTGGACAGGTAATAAGAAGATAAAACACCAAGTACAGCAAGCTACTCAAGACTAGCTGCCGAGGAAGAGCTTATGGATGCTATACCACTTCGAGTGATCTTACCGGGAGCAGAAGATAGCATCTCCTTTCAGGTGCTGGAGGACTCTTCTGCTCAGGAGAGTGTTTAGATAGTACTGGAGACTAATATTTTGGGCATGGTTCTGAAAATCGGCCGATTCCGAGTCAAATCGGCCGAGTCAACTCGGAATCGGCCTAGTCCGATCCGATTTATACCCGATTTCCTCGGATGTGCGATTTTCTGAGAGAAATCGGATGAACAGTGACGGAATCGGCCGATTTACACCGATTCAAGCTGATTTACACCGAGTTGAGCCGATTTAAAGCAAAAATTTCCAATTCTCACTAACCTGGACTATGCTGTGCCATTCGAACGGGACAGGAAGGAAGGAAGAAGAAAGGCGTCCTTCCTTCCTGTGCTGTGCCATTCTCACTCACCGAGTTGAATCTCAAACGCAGAAGAAGAAAGACGGAGGAGAAGAAAAAGGCGGAGAAGGAAGAAGGTCTGGACGCGCAGAAGAAGAAAGGAAAAGTGGGAGTGGAGGCTAGCTGTCAAAGGGTTTTAATTGTTTGAACGGTTTGAGATTTCTCTAGTAATGTGCTAAATGTAAAGGGGTTGACTTTAAGATTAGTGCTAAATGTATTTAATGTGTTTGAACGGTTTGAGATTTTTCTAGTAATTAAAGAGGATTTTAATTGTTGGCACTAGGAACAAACATATTTAATCAAACCAAAGTTTGAGTTTATAAATTTTTATGAATTTCGAATTTTTATTTTAAAAAAATAATTTATTTATGAACTCCATCAAAGTCTTTAATAAAATTATTATTATTATTCTATAATTTCTTAATTATAATCATGTTGCTAAAAATTCATATTCTAAATTGCAAAATTCGTATTCTAAATTACATATTTGTATACCAAAGAAAAGTGAGACTTATTTTAATTAAAAGTCCAATTTGGTATTCTAAATTACATATGTAAAAAGTAGGCCTTGAGCTTTTCAAGAGATTAATTTAGTTAAAGTAGGTAATTTTGTCAAAAATAGTGTCTTATTGTAAGATTTTTGTTTGTCAATATGTTGTACCATGTCTTCATTATTTTTAATTTAATTTAATAATGTCATGCGAGTTAGTATGAAAGTTGTTTTAACTTGACATTTTTACTAAATTGTTTGCAAATGCAACAAATCTCCATTTTAGAGAAAATATACCTTAAGTTTTTTTAATAGAAATAATAAATTAAATAAATAATAAAAATAATAGATTAAATAAATAATAAAAATAATAAATTAAATAAATAATAAAAATAATAAATAATAATCTTGTTGCTAAAAATTTGTATTCTAAATTCCATATTTGTAGATCAATGAAAAGTGAGACAGCATATTTGGCTTTAGCTTCTGGTAATAATTAGTGTGTTTAATTTTTAATACATGTATTACATTATATAATTAGTTAATTATTTGAGTGTAATATTTTGTCTTAACATAATTTTAATACAAATTATTTTTTTACCAATTATTTCTTATGTTTTGGGCTTTTTGGCTACAAAACAGGTTTTCTGCTAAAAAAAATCCGAGTTTCCGACTCAACTCGGCCGATTCCGGCCGATTCATCCGATTCCGATCCCATGGTCAAGAACCCGATTCCAATTCCGATTCCGAGTTTCAGAACCATGATTTTGAGAGTATAGCTACCCTTTTGTTGCTGGGGATGTTAGCTAACACTGTGACTGGATTTATAGCTAGTGGATTAACTTTTGGTGTGTAGTATGGTTTTTGTGATAGCATAGGAGCATATTTTGTGGCTAGAGAGAGAATGACTGCTCTTTATGGATTCTCCATATGGTACTCAGACTTATTGCGTTGTTTTAATACAACTGGGATTCGGCCTTTTTAACCAAAAAAAAAAACAACAAGCCGACGCCAAAAGATGGACTCGAGTGCCGAATGAGCCATCTGAATAAACATATTTATATTATTAGTATGAAAACTGAGGCATGCCATAATTGGCACATCAAGCTCCTCGCTGTGGATCTGGTACCGCATTGTAGCCTTGGCAGATGTCATGCAATCACCCTGTCATATACAATATGAGATAAACCAATGTTAGCCATTAGATAAACTACTGAAATATTGTTTAGAATTAGAAACTTTTTGATTTTTTGTCTTTTAAGTTTATCTTAAAAGACATTTTTCTAGATCAAATTCTTCTGAATCAATGGATTTTCTACCTATTTAAGAAAGAGTAAAACAATTCTAAAAAATATAAAATATTGTCACCAAAGACATTTTATTATAGAGATTATGTTGAACGGTTCGAATGGAATGTTTGGACTTTAAAAATAGAAATATAGGCTTGAAGTAAAACAAAGCACTTAACAACTCACCATGTATGTTTTCTCTACTTATAACAGAGTTTCTTCTCAGAAACTTTTTTGAATAAAAGGCCGGTGCCCAGTTTTATTAAAAACAAAAGAGTAAGTTAGGATTACAAAAGGATCATCCTTAGAGGGTGATATACCCTTCCTGCTCTAATATCTAAGGCTACAACTACTTAAGCTAATAGGATTGTTACTTTGGCATGTCAGCACAAAAACAAAGACATGCATGCAAACTCAAAACAAACAGCTGCTGCAAGCTATCTTCTCAGAAACTCGTCTACTGTATCCAATTGGTTAATAAAAAGAGGGGCTTGAACCCTGTTGTTTTCTCGAAAAACATCTCACCATGTATAGCGCATCTCTTGTTACAATTTAAAGTTCTGTTTTGGAGAAAGAGCTGAGAAACTTACTAGACAAACTTCCTCGTTGGCAGCAGCTGGCATATTTTAAAGAGAACTTGAGGTATATACTATAGCAGCAGCCTTAATGTGAGCCAACTCCATAGCCTTGTACGCTAAAGAAGCAACCGGCATATTATTTTTGTTTTCGCACACAGCAGCACAGTACCTGTTTGAAAAGATAATATAGATATATTACTTTTGATACAAGAGATTTTTTGTACATGCTACCAAATCCTTTCAAAAATGTCAACAATAAAAATAGCCATTCATCCTTTTAATTTAACTAGATGTACAGATTCAGAGGGACATTTTTCTTGTTTTCTAGGTTATAGTACGTGAAATTTTATGAGGTTAGTATTGAACACCCTTTAGAAAATACATCTCCTTTGCTGGATGATGCACAATATATATTAGGTCATTTGCAAAGTAAACAATATTTCGGCTTTGCAAAGAAGACCAAAATTCCTTCGTATATGTGACAACAATCTAACTCTATTGCAAAAGGTTAACTGTTCTTACTGGCAGAGCTTTGCAGTGTCAGAGTATAGACACATGGCAGAGAGAAACAACTCGTAAGAATTTAAGCACAACCCCCAAATATAATATCGTACTTGGCGGCTTCTCACATTCTCTCTGCAATCAAGCAAAAGAAATTTGTTAAAGGTACAACTGTCGGAACTAACGAAAATCATCGCCGGTTACCGCAGGACCATCTATGTTGAATATAAAAATGAATATCAGAGGCTTACCTTAACCCATGGTTGTCTTGTGTGAGAGAGCGTCATTGATTTGATTCTTCCAGAATAGCAAGACCTTTCAGAAAATCTCCTTTGTAATGTCTTTTCCAAAGTCTCTCACATATCTCTCTAATAGAATAAGAGAAAATAAATTTTAAAATTGCCATGTATTATGTATTATGGGGGACCAAATTATATATACAAACTAAGGAAACTCTTGGCTGTCTAATGTGACAATTATTTAATTCAACTCATCACAAAATTAAATATTACCTCTTAAATTTTACACATTAAAGGTCCTCACCTTATATGACACATTAATGCTCAATAAATTATATAATGCATATGACCACTTTAATAAAGTATAAAATTGATAGTATACAATACAAAATTATTTTACATATTAGTTGAACGTTTGATTAATAATCCAACAACAACAAGATTGTCATGAGTAACTTTAGTGCCCCAAAAGACAAACTAGGCACTTTTATTTTTCCACGGGTTAAGCATCAAGTTAGCTAGGAAGCACTAAGATAACTTAATTGCAGGGACAAGATAGTATTAAATGAGAGGTACTAACTTTTAAAATATAAATAAAAAAGTAGTGTTCATATTAAAAAAGCACAAAACTCTTTTGTCCATCATCTTGTACATTTTTTTTGTCTATTCGTGTTAAATAGCACAATAATTTATTCAAAGTAATAGAATATAAATAAAAAATTGGCTTCCAAAAATCATTGTAAATGTTACCAATTAAATCCTTTCAAAATTTCCTAAATCAGCCATCCAAGCTGCCAAGATAAATAAAGAAGGAACGACTTTAGTTTTCTCCATCATCTTACTCATTTTTTTTTGTTATAGAAACCATTATTTTATTCTTATTTTCATCTGTATATTACAACTTTTCTCTAATTTGTAGTTTGTATATATCAAAACTTTGATTTAACTGTTCTTTTAATGTAGCTAGGTAAATAAAATTTGATATTTATTTGATATAAAAAACACTCAAGATGCTTCATTACTAAGCCGAACTATTAATGAGAGAAATCTGTTAAAACATGAGGGAAATTTATGCTCTTTTAATTTGTTCAACAAGTTTACATGCTAATTGTGTTTCATACCTAATTGGTGTCACCCCATATATATGAGCAGATGAAAAAAAAAAAACAGATTAAATTTTTTTAATTGTATTGTATATATTATCTTTTAGTGAGCACTAATTACAAATACACATGTATTCAAAGGAGGTTATTTTGACATGAGTAAGTTTGTTGGTGTCCTGCTGATACAAAACATTTAATGTGCTGTTCACTGCTGGGTTTAATGGGCTGAAGTGGGCCGACATTAATTGTGCCAGACAATGGGCCTAGTAGAGGTGGGAATGGATTAATTATGTCTATTATTAATGTATATTTAGTAAGATCATCAACGGTCAATTCATCTATGCTTTGATCAGATCACATTATTTGGATACTAAATGAAAATGAATTTAATTTTGTGCAGGCCATGCATTTAAATTGTATGATGGTGAGGTATCATACAATTGGTTCCAATCAACTCAAGGCAAAGCCACCAAATAGTGAACTTAATTGCCAGTGCTAGCAGTATTTGAGGCAGAGATGCGCACCGGGGTTGTTGTCTGCGTAAACATGGATCCTTTTGTTTCTCTTGTGAGAAATTAATAAATAAGCATGTAAAATCATTAAAAAAATTAAAATAAAATGGATAATAGAAAATCAAAATTCCATGGCCTTGTATGCTAAAGCAGCAGCCATGGAATCTAATGGAAGCAGCTACTATATATTGCTCGCATAGATAAAAAAAATTATGGCGATCACGTGAAACTAGCAAATAGCGAAGACAAAAAAAAAAGAGTTGTATGAACAAATAGCATAATCCCATATATATGATTGGTTAAAAATGACTTTTTGAATTTCTAAAATCAATATTTAGAGGCAACGTTATGGCGACATATTTTCAGTTTATGAAACAGCACAGTACATTTTTTTGTCTACTTTATTATTTAAAAGATTGACAATGCATGGCTGCCATGCTGCATGCATAGCACAACTCTCTCTCCATCTCCACACAACAAAAACATATACTGTCCATATATCGTTTCTTGTGTTAATCACATTAGGAAGACGTAAGAAAAACAGTGTAGTTAGAATTGTTTTTCTTACTCTAGAATCATTTAGTTCTGCAAAGTGCAAACTTTGTCACAACCTGCAACCCTGATTGTATTTTGTACTTTGTAGTACATTCAAGAGATATGTGAATAAGGAAAATACCCCTACGTACCATACAATATAAGCACAAGGAAAAAAAGAAAAGAAATGGTACTCAAATTATGTAAATACAAACTCAATTTAGCATTCATTAGTGTAGTAAAGTGTTAGTCGAATTTTACTTACATTAAATGAACTAGCTTGTACAAAAACATGCAAACGTCAAAAGATGGAGCGAGTGCTTGATGAGCCATCTCAATGAATGCATTTACATTTTTAAAATGAAAATTGAGACATTCCATAATTGGCCCGGATCTGATACCTCCTTGTGGCTTCAAATGCAGATGTCATAGATAGAATCACCCTGTTATATACAATTTGAGATAAACCAGTGTTAGCCATTATATAAAGTACTGATCTAAGTAAGATTTTTTTTTAGTTTTTACAATGCCCGATGCCTTACACATACCACATGTGAAATCCCTTTGCTAATTTGTTTGGTGTTTTTATAAGTTTATCTTCAAAAATCACAGTTTTTTTAAGGTCCAGAAGGTTCTGAATTAATGAATTTTTCTACCTATCTAAAAGAACAGTAATAAATTAAGAGAAATGGTCACTATGGTCACCAAGCACATTTTATAATGGAGATCATGTTTAACGGTTTGGATCCATTATTTATACTTTGAAAATGGAGATATAGGCTTGAGTAAAAAAATACCCTTCCAGACACACCATAGCCAATTTCTTGTTACAAAAGTTCAGTTTTGGCAAAATAGCTAAGAAACTTACTAGACTAACTGCATCATTTATTGCTATTGTCGGGCTTATAAGAAAGGCACTCCTCATGTGAGCAAACGCGATGGCCTTGTATGCTAAAGCGGCAGCCAGCATATTCTTTTATTGTTCACACTCATCAGCACAATACCTACTTGTAAAGAAAATATAGACCTATAAAATGAATACACTGGATAAATGTGAAGACTGAAAAGTATATTTTTCATGTGTTATAAAGTTATGAATCTCCTTTGCAGGATGATGCACCGAAGTATAATATTTGGGTTTGCCAAACTAAAACAATGCACTTACGGATTCGAAAAGAAGACCCATGTTCTCTTGTAAATGTGACAACATAACCTAACTCTATTGTAAAAGGTAAAATAATCTTACTGGCAGAGCTTTGCTGTGTCTGAATAGAGACCCATGGCCGCCTCATTGTTCTGTCCTTGCCCATGCTCCCTGAGAAAAGCAAGGTGTAGGAATTTGAGCACCGCTTCCAAATATAAAATGTTACTTAGCACCGTCTCACCTTCCCTCTGCAATCAAGCAAAACAAACTTGTGAAAGGTAGAACAAGATTGTTATGAGAAACTTCAGTGCCCCAAAAGACAAACTAGGCACTTCTAATATTTTTCCACGGCTTAAGCATCAAGTTAGCTACGAAGCACTAAAATAAGTATAGTTATCATTAATTTTCTAATGTCTTAATTGTCGATTTGTAAACTTGTGCATGTATAATTAATAAACAATTATTTTTATCATATTTTGACATCAACATAGACATATTTGCTTACTTTATTTTACTTTTTTTAGTATAATAATATGCTCGTATCACAAGTTTATGATATTTAAATAAAAATCAAACATTACATGCATGATTGATCATGCAAAATCTCTCTTAAACAACACATGCATGATAAATATCTCTCTCTCTCTCTGTTTTTTTTTTTGGAACCTTCGCAGAGGCTGTGAAGTCGTGAGAGGGAATCGAACTCTCAACCTTTGGGTACAACAATCCTAGGACTTTTTCCTAGCCAACTGTGCTACCTCCCCTTTTATCTCTCTCTCTCTCTGATATATATTACATTTTAAGAGCACATACTAAATCACATTGCATATATAAGATAAGAGTAGAACTAGGGTGCTCCTAAGTTCACCCAACCTCTTGTGAGATTGACTCTAAAATATATCAAATCGACTTTAAATAATGAATCCAAACCGTTGAAACCCTTCTACCTAATGAGTGATGCGTCTACATGTGAAAATTTTAAAGTTTCGAATTAATTTAATATAAAGTCAAGAGGTCAAAAGTTTAAGGTTTATAAATTAATTTTAATGCATTAATTTTTTGGACTCCTTAGACCACTTGACTTTATATTAAATTAATTCGAAACTTTTAAATTTTCATATGTAGACGCATCAATCATTAGGTAGAATGATTTTAACAGTTTGGATTCATCGTTTAAAGTCGATTCAATATATTTTAGAGTCAAGTTCATAAGAGGTTGGGTGAACTTAGGAGCACCCTAGTTCTACTCATAAGGAACATCTAATCTTTTTGGACTATAATAAGTTCACTTTAAATAAATCATGAAAACTGAATTTATTTATCTGAATAAAAAACTCTGCATATATATATGTGTTAGTGTTGTGATCTAGAATTCAATCATAAGATGGTTATTTTTTAAGTTTTGTTTATGTAATTGAATGATTATGTTTATCATTTTGTTCCTTTAATATTTTATTACTTATAGATCATTCAGGTTGAGAGTTTGAAATTGTCGAACTCTATATAGCAGTTTATAAATATTTTAAAATGTCTCTAGTCTTGGTAATTAACAATGAACATTAATTACCGGTATAAGATTAGTATTTTGATTAGATGATGATCATGTTCTACAAATTATATAACAATAAATTGTCAATCTAATCAAGTGAATATTTGATGGAGATCTGAAAATTAGACGTGACAAAAAATAAAAACATTTCATGGGACATGCTTTAACTAGCGGTGTGTCTGAGTGAGTCCTCCTTTGGGTCCCTATTGGTTGAGCGAGTCATATAAGGATTGAGTGAGTCCCCTTTTATCTGAGTTGCCCCAACAATTACCCTGTGTCATTTACTATTTTATCGGAAAAATATAGTTTCTAGCTTTGTTTTTCTCTATTTCAACTGCATGTGTTTGCAGTTTCTCCGGTATCAAATTACAATAGGAAGAGGTAAAACCATGCATTCAGTCAAACTTGTTGAGTCAATGAGAAAAAATTGCTCTTAATAAAACCTCGAACTTGTTGAATTAATTCCTTGAAATCCGGCCCACGCCATTGAATATGTCGAGCAAATTTATGTTGTATATACAAATCCTTTATCGGTATGGATTTGGTGTGGTCGTTATTTACGTTTAATTAAAGCTGAATCGGATAATTCTTTTTTATGCAGCTCATCAGGCACGTGACGTCGTAAATAGATGGATCCTGATGAACTTCCAATCATGTGCTGTTCAAAGATAAACTGGCTGTAAGTTCTTTTCTAAATTAAGTTGATTATGTTGGAAACATATTGTGTTGTCCGTCCGTATATATGTAATGGTTAAATAATATACATTACTTAGTGGTTGATGGAAACCTCATTAACTGGCATTATTCAAGGACCCTCATTTATCTATATGATACTAATATATATATGGGTGTGAGAGGGTGTGTGTGTGTGTAAGGCCATCATGAAATGAAACCGTGAAATTGGATGTGTTTAATTCTTCTCTTAATTTTGGTAGAAGTTCAGCGGTTTCGCTAGAACATCACTAGACTCAAATATAAAAGCAGAAAGATTATAATAAGTAACCTCCATATTCTTTCGTTATTTTTGGTGTTCTTATTAAGAAGAACCATACTTTAAAGAAATAGAATACAAATATAAAAATTGGCTTCGAAAATAGCATTGTAAATATTACCAAATACTTTCAATATTGCCTAAATAATTCATCCTTGATCTTGAGGTAAATAGGAAAGGAACGACTTCAGTTTTCTGCATCATCTTACTCTCTTTTTTAATTTCTGTTAGAGAAACAATCATTTTATTTTTGTTTTTAGTTTGTTGTTGTGTTAACTATTTTAATGTAGCCTGGTAATTAAATTTTGATAGATATTTGTCACCAATTTATATACAAAGGCACTCAAGATGCATAACTATTACTAAACTGTAACTAAAAATGAAATAAATCTGTTAAGATGGGAGCTAGATTTGTGCTCTTTTGGTTCAACATTTGTACATTCCAATTTGTTTCTTACCTAATTAGGGTCATCCCATATATATGAGTGGGAGAAAAACATTTTTATTTTTTTGAATTGTAATATATATTAGCTTTCATATACGTGCATTTCAAGGAGGTATCTTTTGACATGAATAAGTTTGTATGGTGTCTTGTGGTCTTGCGGATACAAAATATTTTGTACTTATAACATAATCTATAGCACAAGTATAATTTGAAATTCAATTCAAGATTCTTTTAATAAAGATCACCATTAGTTTATGTTACACCCCAAATCTAAAATTTCTGGATTAATGTGTGATCAACCTCGCCTCGTGTTTATTAATCATTTAAACATGCAAGACTAAGAGTAATCATCAGTAAGCAGCGGAAAGCAGAATATAAATATATAAAACAAAAGTCGAACATCAGTCACATATCAGTAAATACACATACATATAATACAACAGTCCATGTCACATCCAAAACATAATCTAAACAAAAGACAATACATGCTCTATCAATCCCGTATACAAAAGCAACAAATACGGGTTCGCATATCAAATATGGCGATAATCTTAACCGTAAAGCGGAGTGGCCTTCAGGAACAGCTCCTGACAACTCCTGCTACGAGTCGCCAAACTCTGTACCTAAAACCCACGAAACAACTTGTGGGTGAGCGACGAATCACCCAATATGTGATCCAGAACTATTTTCTCAGGGAATCCTCTACGGTCAAAGCACTTTTACTTAAAATTTTACATACAGTTATGCTTGAAATAAAATATGCACATATGTGATCCTATCTTAGTATCTAATAAAAAATAAAATACTTTTAATCATTAACATGATGCAATTATACTAATATGCCAACATGCGAAAGTTTCTCCAAACAAAAATCCAAGGAGAATATACTATTAATAGTCAAATCGGAGAAATCAGTATCGGAATACTGAGTGTAGAATTTATATAATAGTAGTACGAATAGAAGTCACCCCATGCTGTGCTAATCGGATCAAGGATCCTCAAGATATGTCTAAGGACTGCGATCAAGAGAGTCCAATGATACACGGTGCCTAGTGACACCGAGCATTGCTCATAAGATCGTAGCACGCTAGCCGATGGACATATGTCAATTCGGTGTTTGTTCCTTTCTCTAAAACGATCCATAACCAAACATATAAAATATGAGAAATCATACAAAGCATGTCGTAAAAATAGTTAATCTCATCCCTCATGAGCAGGTGAGAACTCTACCGTCTGGCCAGATCAATAGGATTTGGGGCTCGAGTCCGGCCTTATGTACCCACACACACAATTCCACAAGGCTCGAGTCCGGCCTTTGGAATTCCGTTATAGGCAATGTAACTCCTAATGTAGGTGGAAGTCACTCCAGGCTCGAGTCCGGCCCGCACGTAATGGTAAAATGATCGAAAATGATATATATAATCAAAGCTCATGCATATAATATAAGTCCTAGAAGACCATCCGGAAAGTCAAGTGACACCCCAGCTCAATGGCTACGAGACCGACTCGTGTACCATTCCACAAGCCGGAGCGCAGTCATTCGGCCTCTACTTAGCTCTCACTAAATGCATGCGTATAATTATGCAATAATATATATCACCTCCTACGAGAAGAAGGCAATCTAATAACCTAATATTCTAATAATAATATATATAATATTATTTAACTTACTCTACTCTTAATAAAAACAGTAAATTCTTTATTTGTCGGGGCTTATGCAATTTCTACCTACAGTGCAGAAAGGATAAACATGCTCTACAGTTTTAATGCATCTACTTAAAATAAAGTGCGGATGTCAGGTCAGGTGGAACGACTTGGTAAGAGTACGCCCACAAAAGAAAATAATTTAGATATCCCACACCTGTATACTAAATGGGAATCGTGTGCAAGAGGTTACTCGTAGGGATAGCCTGCGGGGTCCTCGCCTACACCGGCATAGTCATCCGCATAATCGGTACAAGAGTCAGAATCAAGGTGGGTCTGTTGACTTGTATATCGTAAGGAAATTTTAATAAGAATCTAAACTAAATTCTCGCAACACTCTCCAATTTCATTACTTTTATTTCAGCGTTCAAGTGAGTTTAATTTACTACGATCTATAACTCTCAATTAATTCGATCAGACTGACATGTCCAGCTTAGTCAGCTTGACGTGGTCCGAATTTGTCATAATGAACTTTACATTAATTTAACTTAATTTAATTTGATTCAATTTGAAGATAAATTGCTTGTTATATTTTTAATTCGAAGATAAGTTGTTCCACATAATTTATTTTGTCACAATATTCGTAGGATAACTATGTCGTTCACTACGGTAATTTACTATGAACTTTTAAGTTACTACAATTGCTTTAATTATAGGTTATATTTAATTAATTAAAATAAGTCATAATAAAGAGATCCGACTGATCCGATTCGAGTTTGGGGAATTATTTACTATACTAACTAAGTTTATTAATTACTTGTTCGATAAAAAACATGTGTTACTTAATTAGTTATTTATTTTAATACGGTTAAAACTAGAAATACCTATTAATTAATTAATTTTGCTAATTCCTATGACAATTATGTTTACTATAATGATTATACGATTAAAACGCATTACTTAAAAATAAAATCCATTCTTAATAAGCATAATATAAATGTACGTTAGTTGTCTACTAATTTAATTAGTACGATAATTAGGCATATTTCAAATGTATAAAATTAGAGGGACAATTAGGAATGTAATTACTTTCATTAGGAATAATTTGAAATTATTTTAAACTATGTATATAGAATAAAAATACATTGGTAACTAATTGTACTAATTAATTAACAACTTATAAAATTATATTTTGAACTTAAATTTTGTAAATTTTATTCTAATTAGCGGACACTTGTTTAAACTAAGTTTTTGATTAAAATTCAGTATATAAATCATTGTTTATATTATAGTTATAGTTAATCCAATACATTAATTTAGTGATTATCATACGTTCACTATTTGTTATTATTGTCCTATGTTGTCGATCACTTTTAGATGAATTTCTATTTTAAACACATTAATCACTTTGTATCACCTATAAATCATGATACATTGATATCTTTTAAACAAATTTATTAAAATTTTGTTGCCGATTACAACTCAGAAGGAAGATCTAAGGCACCTTCATTAATTAGTTTCTTATAATTTGATTTAGAAATGCATCCTTATTAATTTATTCATTTATAAATTGGTTTAGATCCCCTTATAATTCGGAGGTTCAAACCCCTTTCAAATTATTCATATATATTCACTATTTTCTGTTTTCATTACAGCCGAGCCCATATATTTGAAAATCTCCCCAGTTTAACGCTTAAGTCCTTCTAATAAAGAGAAATTATTAAGGGCCTAAAATTTTACCAATTCCACCCTAAAATTAAATTATTTACCATTTGGTCCCTACCAATTCAAAGTCTGGTTACCAACACAGAACCAGACAATCACCAGAACTCCCAATTCGCAACAGTGACCATAGAGGCACAAATCAGAAGCAAGACAGCAGAACACAAGGAATGGTACCACTGGTACCAACACAGGTACCAGCACAACCAACGAAAGACAAAACCAGCACACAATCACCCATTAATTAAACAAGGCTGCACAATCAACCCAGCAAAACGGCACCAGACCGGTACAAGCAAAATCAACAAGAACACCAAACAAGGCAGCACAAGGCAGTGATCACCGGCACAGCAAAGCCGCACTCAAACGACAATTAACAACAAAGCATTCATAACACATATCAAGCAACAATAAAAAGGGAGGTGCTTAAGTAGATACCCAAGAGGAGGCAACATGGGCAAAGAGGCGCAAGAAGAAGGCCGGTACCAAGGTCCCTGCCTTGCCTCATGTCCGTCTCAGAAATCAGCAAGCACCACAAGAATAGGGCACCACTAGGCACCAGGACAGCACAAGGAAGGCACCAGAGGGCCAAATCGAAAGACCAAAATCCTAGGGTTTAGAGAATCGCAAGCCACAGGGAAAAACAGAAAAGAGGGCGAGAGAGATTTTTCTCAACACATGAGCGAGAGGAAAAGAGAGAGAGACAACCCAACAAAGAGAGGAAGAGAGATATATAACACAGAACAGAGCCGTCCGAGGGAGAGAGCGCAAGGGTCAGAGAGTGCAGAGAGCAGGTGCGCAAATCGCGCATCCAAGGCAACCAAGTCATCGCGCGCAGAGAGATGGGACGGGAGCAGGACGAGCGACAGGCACGCGGGAGAGAAAGGGAGCCCTAGGTTCCTCTACAATTCGCGCAAAGAGGGAAAGAGGGAGGGACGGAAGGCATCCCCAGCGGCAGGGAGGAAAAAAAGAGAGAAGTAGGGAAGAGGATTTTTGAAAGAAAGGGCCTGCTTTGAGATTCGTGTAAGATATAGATGAACGGTTTAGATTTGCACAGAGAGAGAAGAGGGAGCGGCTCCCTAAGGAGGAAAATAAGGAGATGTAAAGGGAGGGGTTTAAGATTAGTGCAGAAAGGGATTTGAACGGTGGAGAAATTTCCATGAATAATAACAAAAGAAACCATATAAGTTGATCAAATTTAGGCAAATTAAGATACGTATGATCAACTAATTTTATTAGTATCTGGGTTTATAACTTATAATCAATTTCAAATATTAGTTGCATTAGTTTATATTTTATTTATAACAATCATCAAATTTTTATTTTTATAAACGTTCTAATCATGTCTCAAAACTTCGTATTCTAATTTTATGAAACTCTTATTTGTAAAATAAAAAAATAAAAATTGTAAATTTTAGGTTAGTTTAATAACAACTTTATATAATCCAATCTATTTATATCGAATCGATCGTCTTAATTGAATTTTTAGGAGATTAATTGGTTTACTAAAATCGAAGTTTTATTATGTTGCTTTTAAATGAATATTTATTTATAGTTTAACCCGTTCGTTAATTAACCAAAAATTTTAATTAGTCATAATTCTTTATTAGTTGCTTAGCTAATTATTTTAAAATTTTCAGACCATAACAGTTTAAAATCATTTGATGAATAGTACAGTTGAAATATAATTTCATCATCTTAATTATACATGATACACATCAACTTAATTACTTTTCAATATGCAGGACACAAATACATGCACACACACACACACACACATTATATCCTAAATGTTGAATTATCTATGAACATTCTTCTCTTCCGGCACTTAAAATGAATCTAATATCCCTTCACTGGGACTCTCAGTAAAGGAGCGCTGCCCTTCAATGGCCATTTGTGTGCAAATTAAGTGATGTGTGTGCAAACTTATCACAACCTAACCTGATTTTATTCTGTACTTTGTAGTTCACGTCATGGATTTGTGGATTTTGCTATACAATATAGGAAATGGTAAAAAAAGGATAACAATACTCAAATTATGTGTCAATACAAGTTTTAAATTTAAATTTGAATCTAAGATGTTGAGGATCTGGTACGGCCTCGAAGGCAGATGTCAAAAGATGTTGAGAAAACAGATTTAAATTTAATACAATTTAAGAATCGTTTGGTCACAGACAAGTGCTGATAAAATGAATATTAAATGGAAGATTTAAAATTTATTAGGTAACTTGCTCTTTTGTTATGTTCTGAAAAGGAAAGTAAGAAATACAAGAAAAAAAATAGGCCTTGCTTGAATTTTCAACGCTAAATTAATGTAACTAATTAAATGTGTATTCACTAAAGATGATTAATTTTTTTTTAAAGTTTTCTTTAAAGTATTCTCTAAAGCATAAATTGTTACAAACATACAACTTCCAATTAATATTGAAAAGCAGAATATCTGAGTCATATCAGTCTGTCTACAATATTGCATGACCGCTACATGTACTATTTGATCAGGCAAAATCCAGATACTATTATATTTGAACTCATACTTTAAAAGTTTTTGGGCACGAATTTTGATTCATACACTTATTATTTTCAAATTAGATCGGGTTCGGATACAAATATCACATCTAATAGTAGACATGTTAGATCTCGTATTTCGTGCATGGTTCGCATAAAGACATCAAATCAAATAGTAAACCCATCATAGCCACTGGCCTTCAATTCAGGATTAAAATGGTCTAATTCTAACATGTTTAATTAATTATGTCTATTTTCTTCCGATCGAGTCCTTAATTATTGTAGATAGTCTTACAAATTTCATTTTTATGCAATTTAAGTATTGTGTGATAATGCACTAAGGGTCGTTCATTATATTCGGACGGCTGAAATTTTAAGGCGCTTGATGTAGAGTGACAACATTAAATTAATAAGGAACAACAGAAAATCTATCTACATTGCATGACCATAAACAATAATCTACAAAATAACTGAAAGAAATGCTTCCATTATCTTCCCTCTCTAAACCTAATGGAAGCAGCTACTGTACCGGAAAGATAGAAAATCATGGCGATCACGCGAGTTTAAAATAGAAAGGCGTTGTAAGCTAGAACAAAGAGTGAAGACAATTGTTTGTTTTTTAAAAAGAAGAAAAACTCTGGACTCTATTTCTAGACTTATATTTAAACTCCGAATGCTATTTCGAGAGCCGAAATTATAATATTTTTTTCGAAGTTTCTTTATATTTATATTTTAACTCAAAACAACACTTTAATAAAGAAAACTATTTAGTGTATTTTAAAGAAAAATAGGTAGCAGTGTATCTTTAGAGAAATCACAAATAAAGAATGTCATTATAGGTGATATTTTGGAGATAAAAGTTAAGATTTAAATTTTTAATCAGCTAATCAAAATTGTTTGAGAGAAAAGTTACGATTTAATTTTTTTGTTTAGTTGGTAGTAGTGTACTCGGTTAAGATTAATTGATAATAAAGTATAAAAATCATGAAAAATATCAAAAATAACTTTAGATTATAAATCTAAATAATATCACATTTATTGACAAACTGAGAAGTTCGATAGACAACATAAGATATTCTGTTATAAAAGAAGTCACGCAGTGAGAAACAATTATTTAGTAATTACAATAGATACATTTTCTATATTTATATAATTAGTGAATTAAATTTAATATAATTTAAAATTAGTTTTGTCACCAACAAGGGTGGATACAATGATATTTTAATGATATTTTAACCCCTGTTCATCCTTTTTTTGTTCCGGTGACAAGATATATTTGGAGGTTGTGTGAAAAATAAGAAATACCGGGTAAATAATACTTTTTTTAATTCATTTTAGTACTTTGCAGAAGATGAGTGTCAGGTACAATGGCTTTTTATTAAACAGTAATTTGCGCTTATGTTAGTTTGATCTGTCCATTAAGGTTGTCAATTAGGTTTGAAATCAGAAGTGATGAAGAAGGGAGATTTATTATTTAACATGTATATAGTCCGAAAAATTTCATTATTATGTAGTTTTAGTATGGTCTGATAATGCACTAAGAGATGTCGTTAATTAATTTCGGACGACTTAAAATAATTGATGTAGAGTGGCATACATTAAATTTCATCATTTTTTGTATTGACTGTTGGATCTTAATCCAACGTTGAGCATATATGTAATATAATTATGAATTGTTTACTGTCAATATGATTGTCACAATTAAAGTGATCTAATATGGAATTAAGATATTAGACAATCTATGTATTCAATAGGATGTGGTCCATAAGTGTGTAGAACAATTTGGGCAAAGATCAAATCATTGATGGACTGATTCTGAAATTTGCAATTGAGAAAACTGTCTTTTGGAATCCCAGTGCGGGTGGTCCACCCGCACTGGATCTAAGTGCGGAGGCACTCAGGAAATTTAAAAAAAAAGTCCAAATGTAATGCGGACGCACTGGGACCCCAGTGTAGACGCAATAGGACCTTTAGTGCGGACGCACTGAACCCCCGTGCGGACGCACTCAGTACTTAGCCAATATTTTGGGAAGTTCGGACAACACAGGAAAAGTCCGAACGTAATGCGGACGCACTGGGACCCCAGTGCGGACGCAGTAGGACCTTTAGTGCGGACGCACTGGACCCCAGTGCGGACGCACTCAGGACTTGTAAAAAATTCGGGGCTGAGTTTTAAGGCGGTTATTTGGACGCGAATCAACCCAGTGCGGACGCACTGAGCCCAGTGCGGGTGGACCACCCGCAGTCGCGCTGTCAGAATGTATAAACTATATATAGATGGGTCCCCAAGGCACAAGATAACCAACTCTTTTCAGAAGTTATTCTTCTAGAGAAATTGAGTGTCTTTCTCCCTTCTTCCACCATCAAAGAATTGAGAGGAGAATTCCATTAAGAAAGTTGGAGAGGAATTCTCAAGAGGCGATCTTGTTGTTTTGGAAGACCTAGTCTACGACCATACGACCCAAAGGTGAGAAGAGAAGGGTTTCTTGCCGTAGAAGACGAGTCTCGTGCTCACGGAGACGATTCTTTGTAGTTGAGGATTCCATGGCCAACGTTGTGGAATCAGGTATTGTATTCCGCACTTATGATTATGTTTATATGAATCGGTTTTGGCATAGGGTGTTCTTTAGGTTAAGGTGGGGATTGTTTCTTCTTCCCCGGGGTGTAAGTGTTTGACCCCTAGATGAGATGTAATTGTTTGATCTCTAGATAAGGCGTAATTGTTTGGCCTTCATGATTCCCCAACAAGTGGTATCAGAGCCTCCCTATGCTGAAGGATTAGGTCTTTGGATCTAGAGAGAATTAGGATTTGAATTGATGATTTTTCGTTGATTTTTTGTTGGATTTTCTTGAGTGGTTTTGATATGAAAATTGAATTTTGGAGAGCACAAAATATGTTCCTAATTAAGATCCTAATTGCTCAGTTTTTTTTTTCAAGTTCTTAAGTTGGTTAGGGCTTCCTCAAAGATTTTCACAAGAAATCGGAAAATTCCTAACCAAGATTCGGTCTTGTGGCACACATGAAATTTCCGCATGCCATTCATTTAGTAATTTCCTGGGCAATTTTGAAATTAGGGATTTACAAAGTTGGAAAGAACTTTCTAAATTTGAAAGGCTATTATTAAGGTGCTTCCATAATTAAAGTCTCTCTAGATCATGCGTTAATTTCAGCATAATAAATGCAGTTATTTATAAGTTTTCCACAACTCAAACAATAAAATAAATGTTTCTAGCTTTTCTAAGATTTTGTGCGGCCTCTCATTTCGCATCTAAGGTCGCATAAAGGCTCTGAAAATTCTTAATGAAGTCAATAACTGCAGTTATTATGATGCAATTTTATTTATTTAATTGCACTTTTATTTTATGGCTAAGGTATAAATTATAGCTCTTATGAAGGCATTAAGGCTTTATATATACCTTGAATTGAATTGATGGAGTCATTATCATACCCTCCGGTACCTCTTTTGACAAAGTTAATTTAGATTCATTTTATAAAAGGATATTTGGTGTGCATTTGATGGAAGCGATCATTAATCGGCCCTCCGGAAGATAATGGTTGTTGAAATTAAATGTACAAATTTAGTGATAATAAAGTGTAGTGATGATTATTATGTTTTATTACATATGTCAATAAGTCGGCCCTCCGGAAGACATGTTGTCAATATGTTACTGAATCATCAATGCTTTATTATTGTGCCAAAATATCATAAGAAATTAATTCGTTGCCCTCCGGTGACCAATTAATGGAAACCGATGCTTTGATTAATGATGAAAATATTTAGCCTTTATTTGAATATAATTTATAAAATTCAGAATTTTTTCGCTAAATCGTGGTTGTTTTGTGTGCTTTTTGTTCGTATTTTCAACTAGCATTACTACTAGCCTTAAAGATATTCCGATGTTGAATGGTTCCAATTTCAAGTATTGGCAGGAGAGTGTTATGATAACTCTCGGTGTCATGGATTTAGACTTAGCATTCAGAGAGGCATGTCCCACCATTACTGATACCTCTACTCCTGAAGAAAAGAAGGGGAAGGAAAGGTGGGACATATCCAATAGAGTGAATCTAATGATTATGAAAAGGTACATTCCAGAGGTATTTAGAGACTCGATTACTGATGGGATTACTAACGCTAAGGCATATTTGGCTGAAATTGAGACAAGGTTTGTCAAGAATGAAAAGGTTGAAATTGGTACACTCTTGACGAAACTTGTTTCAATGAAGTATAAGGAAAAGGGTAGTATTCGGGAGTACATTATGGAGATGTCTAATGTTGTTTCAAAACTAAGGACACTTAAGTTGGAGATTTCTGATGATCTCTTGGTGCACTTAGCATTGATATCCCTTCCTTCACACTTTGGACAGTTTAAGGTGAGCTATAATTGTCAAAAGAAAAAATGGACACTTAATGAGCTAATCTCACATTGTGTGCAAAAAGAGGAAAGATTGAAACAGGATAAGACAGAAAGTGCTCATGTTGCTACTACTTCCAAATCTAAGGCATCGGCTAAGCGTAAGAAATCTAATCAAACTAAGGATAATAAGGATGCTGCAGTAACCACCAATAAGAAACAGGATAAGGGCAAGAAAGTTGCCACATCTGACAATACCTGTTACTTCTGTGGTGCGGTTGGGCATAAGAAGATTCATTGCCAGAATTATCACGCATGGCGTGCTAAGAAAGGTAAATCTCTTGTTATGGTTTGTACGGAAGTTAATTTATCTTCTGTATCTAGATATACTTGGTGGATAGATTCAGGTGCAACTACTCACATAAGTATATCTTTGCAGGGCTGCCTAAATTGCCTGAAGCCAAGTGATGATGAAAGATTCATCTTTGTGGGCGATGGCAATAAAGTTGAAGTGGAGGCTATTGGGACTTATAGATTATTTTTAAAATCAGGATTTTATTTGAATTTGTATGAAACATTTGTTGTACCGTCTTTTAGACGTAACTTAATTTCTATTTCTGCTTTGGATAAGTATGGATTTACTTGTACTTTTGGAAATGGAAAATTCAGTTTGTTTCATGATTCAAAACAAGTTGGTTCTGGTTTTCTTTCAGTTTATGATAATCTGTATTCTTTGGATGTCAATAGTTCTTATATTGAAGCCTTGCATGTGGATACAAATAGCAAGAAAAGAAAATTAACTAATGAGAATTCGGCTATATTATGGCACAAGCGATTATGTCACATTTCTAAACATAGAATTGAACGACTTGTGTCTAATGAAATTCTTGAACCCTTAAATTTCTCAGATTTTAATGATTGTATTAATTGCATAAAAGGGAAACAAACCAATTTCAGAAAATATGAAGCCAAAAAGTGTTCAGAAGTCTTGGAATTAATTCATACCGATATCTGTGGTCCGTTTCCAACGGCTAGAAGAAATGGTCAGCAGTATATTATTAGTTTCATAGATGACTATTCTAGATATGGCTACATATATTTAATTAAAGAAAAGGCTCAAGCCCTTGACAAACGTATTAAGGCCATTAGATCTGACCGTGGTGGTGAATATTACGGCAGATATGATGGATCGGGTGAGCAATGTTGAGGGTCTTTTGCAAAGTTCATAGATGAATGCGGAATTGTGCCTCAATATACATTGCCCGGTTCGCCGGCAATGAATGGTGTTTCTGAGAGGCGCAATAGAACGCTTAAGGATATGGTAAGAAGTATGATGAGTCGTACTACTTTACCACAAAATCTATGGGGTGAAGCCTTAAAGACAGCAGCATATATCCTAAATAGAGTACCCACTAAAGCAACTAACAAAACCCCATATAAAATTTGGAATGGGCGAAAGCCTAATTTGAAACACTTGCATGTATGGGGATGTCCAGCTGAAGCAAGGCCTTATAGGCCGCACGAGAAGAAACTGGATGAAAGAACTGTAGTTGTTATTTTATTGGGTATCCCGAGCGATGAAGGGGTTTTAAGTTTTATAATTCTGCAGAACATTCAGTTTTTGAGACAGGAAATGCCAAATTTTTTGAGGATGTTGAGTTTGCCGGGGGAGATACAATAATGGATTTTGAATTCGAAGAGGAATGTGCAAACATTCCCTCAGGTGTTGAGAGTTTTGTGGACATTGAATCCATTTTGACTCAAAATACAATTGTCGAAAACGAAACCATTATTGAAGACCAAACTCAACATGATCAATAGCACAAAGAGAAATTCCAGAAATTCTGGATGATGCTGTTGTTGGCCAGATTTTTCAACACAATCTGGAAATTCTCAAGAAAATTTAGAAGTGCCAATAAGGAGATCCACTAGAGAGAAAAGGTCTGCAATATCCTCGGATTATGTAGTTTACCTTCAAGAACATGAGTTTGATGTTGGCATGTTGGAAAATGACCCCATAAATTTACAACAAGCCATGCAAAACTCTAACTCTCACAAGTGGATCGATGCCATGAATGAGGAAATAAAATCTATGGCTGACAATGACGTTTGGAAAATTGTCCCATTGCCATCAGGTGCGAAACCTATTGGTTGCAAATGGATATTTAAAACCAAAAGAGATTCGAAAGGTAATGTGGAGAAATTTAAGGCGCGTCTTGTCGCTAAGGGTTTTACACAAAAGAAAGGCATCGATTATAAAGAGACTTTCTCTCCGGTTTCATTGAAAGACTCTTTAAGAATTATATTGGCATTAGTTGTGCATTTCAATTTAGAGCTTCATCAGATGGATGTTAAGACCGCGTTTCTAAATGGCGACATTGAAGAAACGATCTATATGGTGCAACCAGAAAACTATGTGTCGGGAGATGCAAAGTCTATGGTGTGCAAACTTAAGAAATCCATCTATGGGCTAAAGCAAGCGTCTCGTCAGTGGTACTACAAATTCCACAAAGTAATTGTCTCATTTGGTTTTGAGCCAAACCTTGTGGATGAGTGTATATACCTCAAGTTCTGTGGGAGTAAGTTTGTGTTTTTGGTTTTATATGTGGATGACATTTTGCTTACCAGCAATGATATAAATATGTTGCATGAGACCAAGAAATTTCATGAAGAATTTTGAGAGAAAGACTTGGTGATGCACATTTGTCCTAAGGATTGAAATACTGAGGAATAGAACCCAAGGTATATTAGGTTTGTCCCAAAGGAATTATATCGAAAAGGTCCTGAAAAGGTATGGCATGCAAGATAGTAAACCAGGAAATACTCCTGTGGCGAAAGGAGATAAATTTAGTCTCAACCAATGCCCAAAGAACTCTTTAGAAAAGGAAGTAATGCAAAAGTATCCATATGCCTCAGTTGTTGGGGGCATAATGTATGCGCAAGTATGTACGCGTCCAGATATTGCGTTCATCACTGGCATGTTGGGCCGATACTTATCAAATCCAGATCTAGATCATTGGAAAGCAGCCAAACGAGTCTTGAGGTACCTGAAGCGAACAAAAGACCACATGCTCACGTATCGGAGGTCGGATAAGCTAGAGGTCATTGGGTATACCGACTCTGATTTTGGAGGATACCAAGATAGCATGAAATCGACATCCGGCTACGTTTTTTATGTTAGCTGGAGGAGCCATTTCGTGGAAGAGTGCTAAACAGTCACTTATAGCATTTTCCACAATGGCCGTAGAATTCATTGCATGTTATGAAGCATCAAATCATGGCGTATGGCTACGCAATTTTGTCACTAGGCTGCGGATAGTGGAATCTATTGAGAAACCACTAAAATTATTGTGTGACAATAATTCAGCCGTGCTATACGCAAATAACAACCGAAGTTCGTCTAAGTCTAAGCACATTAACATCAAATTTTTGGTTGTAAAAGAGAGAGTACAGAAATGTCAGTTGTCAATAGAACATAAAGAGACAGACTCCATGTTGGCGGATCCACTTACTAAAGGATTGCCACCCAATAAGTTTGAAGAGCATGTTGCTCATATGGGTGTAAATCCTATTAGGGAAATTCAGTTTTAATGGGAGTCTGTTGGTTGTTTATTTATTTTGATGTTCTATTTACTTATTGTTTATTTTGGATATGTAACTTGTGACATAAGAATATTGTTATTTTGCATTATGTCTCTATTTTAGTTTAACCTCAAATTGGGATATGTGTTTGTAAATTGTTTATTTGAATTTTACATTTTACAACAAGTTTATGAAATTTAGTTTCAAGTTTTAAGTGGGAGACCTAGTTAGAAATTGGCACGTAAGATCACAATTGCGTGTAATTTCTATGCTACACATCCACATCATGATTCATGTCATTTGGTTATGTTGGTACTGTGATTATTGATGGTTGAGTTACGAATGAAATAAATGTGACGAAAGCCGCTTTAGTCCTTTGCTAATATGATTGATGGACGGAATTGGTTTGGGAATACATGAGGATGACAGAAAAGTATGTGCGCACATAAGGCTTATAATACATAATTAAAAGTGTATAACATATTACTCAAGTGGGAGATTGTTGGATCTTAATCCAACGTTGAGCATATATGTAATATAATTATGAATTGTTTACTGTCAATATGATTGTCACAATTAAAGTGATCTAATATGGAATTAAGATATTAGACAATCTATGTATTCAATAGGATGTGGTCCATAAGTGTGTAGAACAATTTGGGCAAAGATCAAAACATTGATGGACTGATTCTGAAATTTGCAATTGAGAAAACTGCATTTTGGAATCCCAGTGCGGGTGGTCCACCCGCACTGGATCTAGGTGCGGACGCACTCAGGAAATTCAAAAAAAAAGTCCGAACGTAATGCGGACGCACTGGGACCCCAGTGCGGACGCGAGTAGGACCTTTAGTGCGGACACACTGAACCCCAGTGCGGACGCACTCAGTACTTAGCCAATATTTTGGGAAGTTCGGACAACACAAGAAAAGTTCGAACGTAATGCGAACGCACTAGGACCCCAGTGCGGATGCAGTAGGACCTTTAGTGCGGACGCACTCAGGACTTGTAAAAAATTCGGGGCTGAGTATTAAGGCGGTTATTTGGACGCGAATCAACCCAGTGCGGACGCACTGAGCCCAGTGTGGGTGGACCACCCGCAGTCGCGCTGCTAGAATGTATAAACTATATATAGATGGGTCCCCAAAGCACAAGATAACCAACTATTTTTAGAAGTTATTCTTCTAGAGAAATTGAGTGTCTTTCTCCTTTCTTCCACCATCAAAGAATTGAGAGGAGAATTCCATTCAGAAAGTTGGAGAGGAATTCTCAAGAGGCGATCTTGTTGTTTTGGAAGACCTAGTCTACGACCATACGACCCAAAGGCGAGAAGAGAAGGGTTTCTTGCCATAGAAGACGAGTCTTGTGCTCACGGAGACGATTCTTCGGAGTTGAGGATTCCATGGCCAACGTTGTGGAATCAGGTATTTTATTCCGCACTTATGATTATGTTTATATGAATCGGTTTTGGCATAGGGTGTTCTTTAGGTTAAGGTGGGGATTATTTCTTCTTTTCCGGGGTGTAAGTGTTTGACCCCTAGATGAGATGTAATTGTTTGATCTCTAGAAAAGACGTAATTGTTTGGCCTTCAAAATTCTCCAACATTGACATAATATGATTTGTAAATAATATATATACCATGCTTATAACTTTGGGAATTTTTTATTTTAAATTTATTTTGGAAGATTAAAAACTTCTTACGTAACTTGCTATTTATTTATTTTCAGAAATGGAGGTTAATTAACATGGGCCCAGCTTTTATTCAAAGTTATTGGTTTATTAGGCCCCAATTTTTTTGTTTATTTCCTGAACAATGGGCCTTTCAGATACTTTAATTGGGCTTGTCTTCTTAATTAAATAAGTATTATATATCTCTACATCAAAATAAATAAATAATTGTATTGTATTGTATGATTGTATCCTTTTTTCATACTGAGAAAAGTAAATAGGCATCCGCTATAATAATACATATGTTGAGATGCTTTGCATAGATTTTACAAACTGATGCTAAATTAAATAACATATCAAGTCGATCAAGCTAGCCTCATATATATTAACTTCACACAAATCCTTCATTACCAGCAAGCATCAGGTACTTGTCCTTCCTTGTAAGTTTAGTCAGACCAAACCCTAGCACCCGACCGATCTTGCTTTGAACATGGTTTGCTGCCTCAAAACCCGTACAGCTCTTCCCATCAATCGAACGAGTTGACATCTTCTCCAAGAACTTGATCTCGTACTCGGGCCAAGGATTCATCAAAAAATAAAAGTGGTCGAAAAACTTAAAGAAACCAGTAGATGTACCATAAAACATTCCAGTCTTGGTCGTTAGCGCCACGGGATAAACCTTGTCTGCCACCTCAGCAAACAGCGAGCTAAACCTCAGAAGGTATGGCTCCCTGCAGGTGGTCCCCTCCGGGCAGATGACCAAGTCACCTTGTTTTAACAGTGTTTCCATCCTTTTTTTATCATCTTCTCTGTTCCTCGTCAACCTAACTGTCTTGATCGGTGATATCTTTTCGGTGATTCGGCTGACACTGTATGTAACGGCCAATATATGCTGCTTCTTCAGGACAGCTGATATGTAAATTGGGTCTAGCAGTGTTCTGTGGTTGCAAATAAACAGCCTGCCTGAATTGTCACCACATTTAGCATCGGAATTGTTACATTGGTTAACCAAGCCCTCAAAGGAAACCCTAGTTTTCATTCCAAAAAATGCCCCAATGAATATGGATATATTGTATGGCAAGTAGACAGAGATAAGGCTTCTAATAAGGCTTAGGAGTATGCCAAGTGGGAGCCACATGTACATAGCTAGTGCAGCAATTGGGTTAGGCCTGATGGCCAACCTGCCATCATGGAAAACAAGGGGTCTTAGATACTTGTCTCTTTGCAATGCATGCCATTTCCTCTTCTCAGCATCATCCACAAAGCAAAAATCCTGTGAATTATATTAAACTGATAAATGAGATAAAAAAATTTAATTATATTGTCTTGCATTTTATCACTTCTTATGAGATTATATTGTCTTGCATATTATCACTTCTTATGAGATTATATTGTCTTGCATTTTATCACTTCTTATTTTTCATAACATTTCACTATTAGATTTTCAGTATTAAACAATTATGAACCCTATCAAAACATTTTCTGGTTCCACATTTACATTCAACAAAATTAGGTAACAACTTAGTAAAGCATTTGCTAAATTTAGAAGCAAAACAAGATAAGGTTGTATATAGTATATACTTCACCTTGCAAAAAGAGAAAAGTTGGTGTTGAGATCTCATGCCAGAGCATCCTAACCCTACAAATTCACCAAAATGTAACCCTAATTGCCTCTCCAATCTCCTTTCCTCCCTGACAAGTCCTGTGTAATATCCACCCACAGTTTTTACCTCCTTTCCCACGACTACCTCCATTCCCTTTATGTACTCCCTGACAAATGTTTCCACCATGACACGTGGCATTCTCGTAACACAGATGATAGAACATGGCTTTATCTTAAACATAATCAACTCTAACCCCTCCATCCCTACATCCTCTAACAAATGCTTGGGTAAAACTGCCCTTCCAACCCTAGTTACCTCCTCCTCTTTCAACCCACAAAAGGAGATTATAGTCAAAACCCTAATTGCCATATCTTGGTTCATGATACATATAAATGGATACATAAATAAGAGAATAATGCCTCTAATAAAACTACCAGCCTCTACTGCAATAACCATGAAGTATGGGAAGGTTAAGTGGGATCTAAAAAGAGCTCCTTCCAAGTCTAATACTAGGGTTTTATCTTGGAATTTTTCTATTTTCTCTACTAATTTGTCATGGACTGGTTTAGGTCTAGGATAATCTTTTTGTAATTTTGGGATGGTTCTGTGCTGGTCAAAGAAAAAGAGACTCCTTAGTAGGAGGAGACATGATGCAAGAAATGATTTTGGAAGGAGGATTGCTGATGCCATATATTGAAATTAGTTTGATCCTTCTCTCTCTCTCCCTCTTTTTAATAAATTTCTGGTACTGGATTAATTGATACTTTGTGAAGGTAGATTACGTGATGAAAGAGGGGCTTATATAGGCTAGCGAGCTTGGGGTTAGTTAAAAAGAAATTAATAAAAACAATATGTATAATGTTATATAGGTTCCAGAAGTACCATTTTTAAAGGACAAATTAAAAAAAAAAAAACACACTACTCACCTTGACTCGTTGACACACGCACACACTTAAATTACGTAAAAATATATATGTAGTTTGATTAACATATATACTACGTACCTTCTTTGATCTTCAAGTATCCCCAATACATTTTAGATTAAATTCTTAAATTAAGATAATGAAAGTGAAATGTTGATTTCTTAAATTCTTAAAGTGTACTTTTGTACTATTGGTTTAAATTAAGAAGTATTCATTAATTTCTAAGAAGATGTACTCATTTTAGGTGAAAAAGTTGTATGTAGTTTAATAATATAATTTTATTATTGAATATAAGTATATGCAGTTTACATTCTATGTATAGTATTAACTCTTTCATAAAGTAATTATACTGATTAATTGTTAGTTTGTTACCTTGTACAGTTGTACATCACGAAAGGTCAACTTATATATAACTTCCATTTATTAACAAGTCTTAATTAAAGTTAAAAGGTTATACAACTAATTAGTTAATTAATTAATTAACTAAATGCGCCCACAGTTTAACTCTATATGTGCATGTCATATGCTACCTAGGTTTTACATCAGACTAGGATTTATGTTTGGTATGGTTGGTAAGTAAAGCGATCAACTGCATTTTCCAAACTATTGATAATTTGCTTTGATTCCTTTGCATCTTGGTAATTAGCCACCTAGCCTAGCTAGCCTGTTCAACATATAATGGCGTAAAATTCAATCTAATAGTAAGATTTGACTCCCAAGGGAATAAAGTGGTTATGTTAAGCATAGGGGCTTTATTCTAGGGTTATTATAAATTTTGATTACCTTTCTTTTATGGTGAACCGACCTAGTACTTGACCATCTTTTTTATTGAATCTCTGTGTGCTTGAAAAGGTGAGTCTAGAATGAAAGGTTTACAACAGCTCAACTTTTCCCTGGATTTTTTAGGCCGTATAGGTTATGTAACTTTTGGTAGAGCGAGCTGTAATAGCATTATATGAACAGTGAAAAAAGGACTGCTTCATAGGTTATGTAATGGCATTACATGTCGACCCAATGTCTCAAGGAAATTTTGGAGGAAAAAACTGTTAATTTACTGAAATAAATTAGTCATGTTATTATTGGTTCAGTTGTCGCATGTTGCGTGACAAATTTCTCTTTGATCGAAATTAAATGACAAGACAATATATCATCCGAACTGACATATGGTCATTTCACATTATGTCACATGTCTAATTTTTCCAACATTATTTTTTATTTTTTTATTTGTTTGCTTACTTTTCAATATTTTTCTTATTTTTTTCAAATAATTATTTTTTAAATATGAAAACGTGATTAGAAATATGTAACATGACTATTCGTGTGACGTAATTATATATTTTCGATCAGTTTAATTTCACATCACTTCACAAGAAAAAAAATATCAAGTCTTGATAAGATACGACATATTATGATCAAGCCCCTTAATGTATTAGTCACGTCACATCATGTTTCTGTAATTACTACATGTCATCTGGGCCGTTCATCATATCAGAAACTGGAGGACATGACATGAGAAATACAGATCGTTGGATGATCTCTCTCTCCCTCTCTCTGAAAAGCCTCTCCTACATAGACAAGTTTCATTTTTTTTTTATTTAAGCAATTATCATTAATATGCGTGCACATCCAAATTATAAATTGAGCCGATTTTATTTCAAATGAAACCAATTTTATCGTTGTCAAATTTAGAGTACTGCATCTCCTTGGGTTCTCTCAGAGAAATTAATTTAACAATGAAGATATAATAATATAAAAAAAAATGAAGATTTCACTTATAAATTGCATTATTGTTTTTTTTTTTTTATATCCTTCAAGGAACTTGTTTGGAACCTCAAAAGAACATTGGTTGGGAAGCTGTTTGACCTAGATATGTAACAAGGAGAGAACCAAAATTAAATAAAAAAGTTCCGATATTATTAAGAGCTTTCTTTTGTGGGTACATTTGTTAGTGACAAGCTATACCTCCACTGAGAAAATTTATAATTAATTAATTACTATAGTGCAAAGCAACAATTTTTGTAGTTAGGAATCTAATATTCTAAAATTGGAAGAAGGTTTTCCTACCAATTTCTGAATTTCTCATGCATTGTCAGCCGGCCGTCATATATTATCAGGTTTTTGTTAATTAAATAATAGTTTCCTAATTATAAGTTTTCATAATGCCAACTGGTACTTACGGTGGACAAGTAACAGATGGATATATTTTCCGTGTCGATTATTTTGTAATCAATAGTGTAGCGAGTTAGAAAAGATGGTTTCAACATTGTTAAAAGATTATTATAATAATATCCGTATAAAACCTGAATTGTGTTTTTTCAACACTTCATGTTTCTAAATTTATTGAATTAATTGTACCCAATATATGTTCTTTAATCCCATAATAATTATATACGACATTTATGTTATTTTCTAAAAATATTCATATTTTTGCATTATAAAACAAAGTAACACTCTAAATTATATCCATATTATGCACGAATCACACATTTTATACCTTAACAAATTATTACCGAATTTGGAATTTAATCGAGAAAATCTAATTGCAGAAGATCCTCATTTGTCACGCAGCCAACCTGCACTCACTGTTTTTTTAATACAAAATTTTAATAATTTTTCTAAATTAATTTGTTTTGATAAATTGTTTCCTCAGAAACAAAATTCATAATATGACATAAAAATATAATTCAAATTGTAAATATTTAATTAGTTGATCAGTTGCTTTGTAGTGTGGTATGCAACACATATCAAATGAACATGACATGGCATTAGTTGAATTTGATTCTGATAAATCGCTCTTTATTATATCAAATCTGAACTAATATTATCATTAATAGTTCAATCATAGTGACACCAAAGCACAAAACAAGATCTAGGATTCTAGGTGTCCTTCAGAAAAAGGAAAAAAAAAAAAAAGCAAAGAAAATACATAATGAAAAGAAAACTACATGACAAAGAAAAGATGAGTAGAACGAGGGTGTTCTTATGTTCACCGAGCATCTTTGTGAATTCAACCCTAAAATCTATCGGATTGACTTCAAATGACAAATACGAAACCCGTCTATTTTATGAGTGATGCATCTAAATGTAATAACTTTAAACTTTTGAATTAATTTAATATAGTCAAGCTGTCAAAATTAAAAGGTTTAAAAATTAATTCTAGTACATTTATTTATTGAATGTTTTTTTACCACTTGACTCTACACAAAATTATTATGAAAATTTAAAAATTTTGCATGCAGACGCATCACTCGTAAGATAGACGGGTTTCAACAGTTTGAATTCGTCATTTGAAATCAATCCGACAAATTTTAGAGTTAAATTCGCAAAGAGAATAGGTGAACCTAGAAACACCCTAGTTCTACATCAGAAAAGATATATAACCATAGTTAACAAAAGGGGAAATGTAGGTCATCACCAAAACCAATAACACTGTTTTATTTATTGCTTGACAATGTTCAAAAGATTATGATTTTTTTTTTTTACGTTCTCTCATTTTATCTTTAATGCAAATAAAAAAACCAGTGCAATACATATATATTAATTATAAAGCTTAGTTTTTTATAGGGTTATCTCACCTGATAACTTTTGAACATTTCAATTTTTTTATGGCGGCCTAGTCCATATGACATTTTGTGATTTGCACAGATTGACAACTTGAGATTATGTGTTGTTAGCTTAGATTGACCAAATGTGTTTAATTTGATTTTGATACTGATTTTTTAGCAAATACTTTGTTTTGGAATTCACAAATTCGTTGCAAGTGATTTTTCATAAATAATAGAATTATAGTTTATACGGAAAGTAACTTTGTAGTTGATATTCATTTAAAAAACTATTTTAAAAAAGTGACATGAACCTCATGATATATTGACTATATGTTTGACTATATTTACATGAACAACATAATACAACATATATGGATTTTTTTTCTTTTACGCTTGTCATTTTGTATCGAAACTATCTCTTCTTCTTTACTTGCCTTTTCGCGCGTCCTCCTCTTTCTACAAATAGAAAATAAGATAATAATGATCATTCAATCATGGAATTGAAGTAATATTTATTGTTCGTACACAGAGAAGCGGACTCCCAAGTTTCAGTACAGCGAGCTGTACCTTTTAAAACTCGAGTTCTACCTCTGGTCGGGACTGCAAGTGCACAGTCCCTACCGTTGGTATAGTCGGGTATCGTATCCACAGGGACGGAATAAAACGACCGGACTCTGCTTAAATATACTAAAATTCTAGAAGTGAAGAAAAGTTGGTTTGTTGGTTTCTAACAATTCTACTAATTGAAATGATGATTAAAACAATGAAAAGAAGATTAAAAGTTTGTTTTTAGATTATAAAAAGGGTTTCCAGGATTTCAGACTTCGTATCTGTCTGGCCCCAGGGTATACGGCCCGTATAGAATACTATACGGTCCGTATAGGCCCCCGAGTGAATACTGCAGCCACTGTTTCTGTGTTGGTGCTTTTGCCTAGGGTTTCCATCGATCAGGTCTAAGTTTCTCACCTCAGCGTTCGCAATTTTGGCTTAGAACCCGATTTACCGGACTCAACTACTCCTCTCTTAGATTCGTTAACCCTCAACTTTCGTAATTTTGGACTAAGTTATCTAAGTCACTTGTTGGTTTACTAAAGGTATCCAAGGACTTTCGTCTCGAGGAAAGTTTCTCTTTCAGTACTCCTTGATCCGTAGATCTACCTCATATACTTGGTTCAGTTGGATTAAGTATCATAGACTTGGTTCCTAACAATTAGACGTGCGCATTCATCTAACGGGATGACTAATCAAACTCAAGCAAGCAAAAACCGAGCAATTAAAATACTACACAACAAGATGAAAACTAAGCATTCAACACATAATCAAGTAGCATACAAGTAAAACCAAACGTCAACTACATCTTAACCCTAGAAACAGTAAAATTAGCTACTCATGTTCTCAAAAGAAAGCACAATAAAAGTTATGAAAGAGTTCATAGAAAAACTATAGAAAATTCGAAGATCCGTTGCAAAACTTCTTCTTCTTTTTCTCCAAGTTGTTTCTTCTCTCCCAAGCACCAAGAATGAATGAAAGATAGCCTTCTGATCTGGAATCCCCTCTTTTAATGCCCAAAATTCCGTATTAAAGTCTTCCTATTCGGTCTCCACAGCTGGCGCCTGTTGCCAATTCCAACCTGTTTTTCCGAAATTTGCTCTGTACGGCCCGTATAGGAATCCATACGGACCGTATACCGATGCCTTTGTGAGGGAGAGAGGTAGCCTCCTATATGGAACTTTCTGTGTGGTTGGGCAGATCTTGTACGGGCCGTACAGAAATCCATACGGGCCGTATAGAAAGGTGTTAGCTCCAGAATTTCGCCCGTTTCCTGCAAAATAAGAACAAAACATAGCAGTACCACATTCTATAGATATTTAAGTAAAATGTTCACACTTTTAGACTTTTAGGCACGGATTTTGGGTGTAAATCGGTGTCAGAATATAGGCAAAATAGGGAGATATCATTTATCTTTGAACACTTTCTGGACTTGTGGCCCACTTTTTTATGACGATAACTACAAGTCTGCTTTTTCTTGATATCTCTTACGTCTACTGGAGGCTTGAACCGCTGAGGGTTTTTTTGGCTCTTGTATTGCGATACTGGTGGATCACTAAGTCCTCTTCTTTCTTTTCATCTTTTATTTTTGGTTTAGTAGTCATCTTTGTCATAGACGTCAACGAGTCATGTTAACCCCGTTCATCTTGTCCAATTTACTACAAGTCCAATCTTATGTTGTAGTAAGTACAAGAGCATTGTTCATGATTGTATCTATTTTCTTAGTTAGGACGTTACACTTGACATATTGTAGATCATTACCTTCAAAAAAAAAATTGTTTATACCTTTCTTTGAGCTTTCATTAGCATCACGAGTCCATCTTCTGAGAATGTAGTGTGACAAATTTAATGAAATAAAACTAAAGAACACAGCGCTCCCATGAACTCCCTTCCCTCCCAATTTTATTTATTATCAGATTTTTTTGTATTATAGAATAATTAAATTAAGAGTTGCATATGCTCCTTATATCATAGAGCAATACAACTATTACATCTCCAAGTAAGGGCAATAATCTTTCTTAATAATGGAAACAATCTAACATGGATTTACTTACTACTCTCTGGCACTAGGCCGAAATAAACAGATAATTTATTTCCTTATTTTTGAGGATTCCTTCATGATCTAGTCCTTCATGGGTTATGATCTAATCCTTCATGAGTCATGAGACTTTCTTTCTTTGACACGGTGCTTCTTTTACACTCCCCCTCACTGTGGTAAGAAGATATCCACCATTCCAATTCGACTAACGGCTTGCTGAAACAATCTAACATGGATTTACTACTCTCTGGTACTAGGCCGAAATAAACAGATAATTTATTTCCTTATTTTAGACGATTCCTTCATGATCTAGTCCTTCATGGATTATGATCTAATCCTTCATAGGTCATGATCTAATCCTTCATGAGTCATGAGACTTTCTTTCTTTGACACGGTGCTTCTTTTACACTCCCCCTCACTGTGGTAAGAAGATATCCACCATTCCAATTCGACTAACGGCTTGCTAAAACTCCTTGCCACCTACTGCCTTTGTTAGAATGTCAGCAGCTTGCTCACTCGACTTTACAAATGGCAATGTGATCACCTTGGAATCCAGTTTCTCCTTGAGAAAATGTCGATCAATCTCAATATGCTTGGTACGATCATGTTGTACTGCATTATGAGAAATCTGAATGGCAGCTTTATTGTCATAGAATAGTCTCATTTCTTTTGTGTTTTTGAGTCCAAGTTTTGTTAAGATCTTTTTTATCCATATCAATTCACAGACTCCCTTGATCATTCCTCGGAACTCTGCTTCTGCACTTGACAAAGCAACTACATTTTGCTTTTTACTCCTCCAAGTCACTAAATTACCTCCAACGAAGGTAAAGTATCCCGCAGTTGACTTCCGGTCCAAGACATTACTAGCCCAGTCTGCATCAGTGAAGCCATCAACATCTAGGTGCCCATGTTTCAAGAAACTTATTCCCTTGCCTGGAGTTCCCTTGAGGTATCTCAGTATTCTTAAGACTGCATCCATATGCTCATCACTTGGCTTATGCATAAATTGGCTCACCACTCCTACTGCATACGCTATATCAGGACGAGTATGAGATAAATATATAAGCTTCCCAACTAATCTCTGATATCTCTCCTTGTCTACTGGATTTTGGTCAAATTTTATTTCCAACTTCAAGTTTTGCACCATTGGAGTTTCGACAGGTTTACACTCTAGCATCCCTACCTCACTCAACAAGTCCAAGATATACTTCCTTTTGGGAGAGAAATATACATTTCTTGCTTCTAGAGACCTCAATACCCAAGAAGTATTTCAACCCTCCTAAGCCGTTCATCTCAAATTCTCTTGAGAGTTGCAGTTTCAGCTCCTTCATCCCTTCTTCATCATTGCCAGTAATTATCATGTTATCGACATAAATAATCAACACTACAATCTTACTCCCTTTTCTCTTGAAGAATAGCGTATGATCAGAATCTACCTGCACATAGCCATAGTTCTTCATTGCACTTCTGAATCGTCCAAACCACACTCTGGGTGATTGCTTCAAGCCATATAGCGCCTTATTGAGTTTGCACACCTTCTTCTCTCCTTCTTCATGACAGAAACCAGGAGGAATGTTCATGTAAATTTCTTCCTCCAAATCTCCATTCGGAATGCATTCTTCACATCAAATTGGTGCAATGGCCACTCGAGATTAGCTGCAATTGACAAAATAACTCGAATTGTGTTAAGTTTAGCTACGGGAGAAAAAGTCTCCTGGAAGTCAATGCCATAAGTTTGAGTGTAACCTTTTGCAAACCAAGCGTGCTTTATACCTTTCAATCTCCCCTGCCGCATTATATTTAATGGAGTAGACCCATCTACACCCAATAGGTTTTTTTCCACTCGATAAATTAACAAGTTCTCAAGTGTTATTTTTCTCAAGGGCTTCCATCTCCACATTCATTGCATCAACCCAGTTTTTATTTTCACAGGCATCTTCAAGTTTTTCTGGTATGGCAACCGAGGACAGCTAGTTTGAAAAAGTCTTAAGCAATTTGGGTAAATGTTCAGTTTTCACAAAATTCACAATTGGGTACTTCACAGCATGGCTTGTTCCATCTTCTGGGACATACTTCTTTGGTGGTCTACCTCGATTCATTCTAGGTGGAAAATTATACCTAGGTTCAGAAATACTTACCTCTGGAGCACCCTCTGGAGACCTTGGCTCAAGTGGTGATTGTATTACTTCTTCATCTTCACTTTCTCTATCTATCTAGAATTTCATACTGGATGATGATTCTTCATTGCTTCCCAGTCCTTGGCCTTGTAATAGACTCGGTTCTGTTTCAGCCGAATTTAGGTCCGTTCCAGCCTGCACTTGGCTGCCGCTGGTTTGTTCTAGCACATGAGCAGACTCGGTTCTATCTGAACCACTGACATCAGCCCCGGCAAGGGTATTTTGGTCTTCAGTAGAATTCAAACTGCCGACTGCAGTCCGAACTGGTGCTGGTTCTAAGTTAAGTGCTGGTTCTAGATTAACTTGATCAAGTATTTGAAACAAAGAGGGACTCAAGAAACTAAACTCAGTTGGAACACAAGAATTTGGTTCTCCATTACTCTCCCCCTGAACCAAATTATGGTTCATGAAGTAGAACTCATTTTCAAGAAAAACCACATCCATAGTAATATAAAATCGCCTCTTTGTAGGATTATAACACTTATACATGTGAACATAGACACTACATCCAAAAATTCTTGGTTCAAGGTTGAGAATAGATGGGATAGACACTTGGGGTGACAATTTTTGGAGTGGTGTTTGGAAATCATTAGATTTGGTTGGGATTCGATTCATAAGATATACAGCAAAGGTGACTGCATTATCCCAAAAAACACCGGGCACTTTACTCTCAAACAACAAGGCTCAGGTGATTTCAAGAATTTTTCTATTTTTTCGCTCAGCTACTCCATTTTGCTGTGGAGTGCCAACACAGGAAGTTTGGTGTAAAACCCCATTTTCCCTAAAGAAGGTTTGAATGCAGTGATTAACAAACTCTGTCCCGTTATCACTTCTGAACATTCTGATGCCTATCCCAAATTGGGTTTTGATCATTTCGTAAAAATCCACAATAATTTGAGACACCCCATTTTTTCCTTTTAACAAATACAGCCAGGTCATACGAGAAAAATCATCAATAAACAGTACATACCAATGACAACCTGATTTTGACATGAGTGGTGATGGACCCCAAACATCAATATGAACAATATCAAAAACATAGGAACTTTTATTCAGACTATCTGGGAAATTATTTCTATGGCTTTTTGCCTTAACACATGTTTCACAAATAAATTCTTCATTATTGAATCCTACAAATAGATGGGGTAAAAGTTTCCTCATATATCCGAACGACACATGTCCTAACCTCTTATGCCATAACCACACGATATTCTTCAACTTCTCATTCCTCACATGAAATGCTTTGCCACAATTTAAGTCTTCTAAGTAATACAATCCACCACGTCTAGTACCATGGCCCAAGGTCTCCTTCATGAGGGTGTCCTGAAAAATACAGTGAGTAGGAAACATTAGAACTGTACAATTTAATTCTTCAGTTAATTTTCACACAGAGATAAGTTTTGTAGTGAGAGAAGGAATTACCAAGGCGTTTTTAAGAACCATTTTTTCAGATAAGTGAACGTCTCCAGTCCCAATTACAGGATAATTATCACCATTAGCATTCAGAACTCCCCCTTTAGTCACTGGTTTATTTTCAGAGATGTCACATTTCTCAAAGGTCATGTGATCGGTAGCCCCAGAATCAATAACCCAATTTCTCAAATTTTTAGGACTTATTTGCTTATTTTTGGTTCTAAAATGAACAAGAGATGAGAAGAAATTCTTACCTAATTCACCATAATTACCAAAAATACATGTGCTTTCTTCTCCTGATTCGACTTGCTTACCAGTAACCGAAGCTGCCCTCTGCTGGTTCTGTATGCTCACAGAACTGCTACCTCCTGCTGCTGTCTGTGTACCACCAAGGTGCTGGAAACGCAACCCATTCATGCTGCTGGTTGCCAGTGCCTTTCCTGGGTGCTGCTCATCGGTTTGAATGGTTCCAGGCTGATGACAAGAAGAGTCACATTGATTTGTACCAGTAAATTCAGAATTTGCTACTGTATATGCTTTTCCTCGATCTAACTGCTTCTTCTTTCCTTTCCACCACTCTAGGTATCCGATCAATTCAAAGCACTGATCCTTCGTGTGTTTATTACCCCCACAATGACTGCACTTGAGCCGAGATTTGTCGGGAGATGCATGATTTTTGGTAGTATATGACCTCGTCTCTTGAAGTCTGAAACCTTTGGTTGCTAGGGCAAGGGTGTTTGGTGCTCCCCCTTTTATCATCACACTTTGACGAATTGCTTCCCTTCTGACACTGCCAAACGCTTGTTGAACATTGGGAAAAGGTCGGATTAGCACTATTTGTGCCCTTACTCCATCCAGAGCATCATCTAACCCATCCAGAAATGTATACACTCTTGTTTTCTGAATGAATAGATTGAATTTGTCAATATCCACGGCATATTCCATTGGATTTGGGCTCCTAAAGTCGATCTCCTGCCACAGTTTTTGGAGCTCATTGAAATATTCTTCAAGTGCTCATTGTCTAACCTGGCTGACTTGCCTGTGAAGAGCGTGAAGATGAGCCTCGTCCTCACCATCATGATAAGTTGTGGCAATTGACTTCCACACATCTCGTGTTGGGTTATGGACGGTCCAAACCGTTGATTAACTTAAGATGCGGAAAGAACGTAAAACAAAAATTTTACTTATCTTAAGTCAAGGATTAAAAGGTATGTCGAATACTTTCCAAGGCGATCCACCTGCATTCTTGGCATCAAAACCCGATTTAATCCTATTTACGATCTACCCATAATTGATTTCTAAACTTTAATCTACTTACAAATTAAATAGATTAATATAACATATTTATACCTGATCCAAATTTCAATTGGATGCAGCAGACCGAGAAGATCGAATCGAGGAACGGTTTGCCTCGGAGTACGATCGATACCTCATCGGCCACCGGAACCACCAGGCCTTCACAAAACCGACCACGAGATTCGCAAAAACACTATTCACGGGAGGCGGAAAACACTATTCACGAGGATCGTAAAAGACGTGTCCGCGCAAAATCGATTCACGAAACTCCAAAACACTATTCACGACAAGTAACAGAAAGAGAAAAATAGATTTATCGATTCGACGGGATCGGATTCGATACAAGTGGAATTAGTAATTTTCTCTCCCATGTACCCCTCATTTATAGGCATTTGAGGAGGTTCGAAAAGACCGAAATACCCTCGACTTCAAAGTATTACATTAATGCCATTTTATAAAAGGTATTCAATTTGGATCTTACTACTTCATATTGGTTAGATATGTTTAATGGATTAACCCATTAACCCAATGCAATAGTAAATAGTAACTATCCAAATCAAATATATATAATTGTCATATACAATTATATTCGTCTACGTTGGTAATTTTTATACAACATGTCAAACATGTTTATAAACTAACCAAGGTTTCTTTTGTCATTCTAAATGACGTATAATTAATTATAACTATATCGTTATAACTAATTACATCCATTTGTTTTTGCTTTGTCATTTTACATGACAAATATATAATTTAATTATAACACGTATAATTAATTATAACCATCTTAATATTAATTATAATCAAATTATAATTAATCAAGATTCTCGATAAGTCTCCTTGCGGTGTGACCCAATAGGATCGTGTTATGTTGGTAAATAGAATTAAAAACCATTTTAACTTCTATAATCATAGGAGGCATCACATCTACACTAGACCATCCAATTACACGATGATCCGTACTATACACCGCGATCCAAGAAACTTTAGTCGTGTTAATTCTTATGTCTCACAAGATCAATTTCAAGGTAGGTGTGTGCATCCTTGCAAACATAATCTTTCTCGATCTGAGTAAATTATCAAATATAATTACTCTTGTAATTATACCATGCGATAATCCTACCCATCAAGGGGCCCATACCATAACTCGTAAGAGATACGAGGACAATAGTACTTTTGGTAAACCATCACTACCTCACTAAGCTATGTATAAAAAGCTACCGTTATGACTCGTTTTACCGACATTAGGTAACAATCACACATACACATCTCTTAGTAGGAAAGATGAATACCTCATACTTTAGAACTTAACACCGAATGAAAACATTAATGACACGTACACAATTCCATTTAATGTTTCATTCGAGGTCTCAAATACCATGTTCCTAGAACATGTATCTATGTGATTAAAATGACATCTCATGTCAATGGTCTGTAAAACTTGACTATCTTTTAATCCACATTCTAACCTTGTAACGATAAATTAGTGTTCCCGCTAATTACCTCGGTTAGAGACTTTTAAGAGTATTTATCATCTATATTATGAAGCTCTACAATTTCAAGTCATGAACCCGAAATGATTCATAAATTCAATAATACTCAAGGAACAAAATGACAGTTTATTAATCACTCAATTCATGAACAAAGCTTTATGATAATTTATCGTATTATTGACTTCTAGATTATTACAAACTAACATCTCGTGCAATAGGATACCCGATATAGTTTCCTCTTAATCGAGTCTCTAGTGAACTAATCAACCACCCTTTCACAACTACATCATCGGTTGCCCATCGGTGGTAAGCCGCATCAGTTATAGCCGGTGGGGCTGGTTCACCTGTAAGGTGTCTTAGTTTTCCACGACCACGAACATACATCTCTATAGCCTAACACCAGAAGGAGTAGTTTGTGCCATCGAATCTTGCATCAATGGGATTAGGATGTATATTCCCCTCTGTTGCGCCAACTGTTTGAGGTAGAACTCGAGTCGCCAATGTTTGGGAGGTGCTCATGGCTGCTGTTTTCATCTCTGCCATCTGAGCCATCATTTTCGCCATGTGTTTGATTAGAGCAGCAGTGTCAATTTCCTCTTCCTTAGTCTCATTTGTTTTTTCAATTTCGTTCACCATTAGTCTTCACAAGCTTGAAGGGTAACACCTTAGATCAATATAGTATGGAGAACAGAGAGGGGACAAGAAGGACTCCGATTCTCCTAACTATATCAACAAGTTACAGCCTAAGCTCTGATACCATGAAAAATTTAATGAAATAAAACTAAAGAACACAACGCTCCCATGAACTCCCTTCCCTCCCAATTTTATTTATTATCAGATTTTTTTGTATTACAGAATAATTAAATTAAGAGTTGCATATGCTCCTTATATCATAGAGCAATACAACTATTACATCTCCAAGTAAAGACAATAATCTTTCTTAATAATGGAAACAATCTAACATGGATTTACTACTCTCTGGTACTAGGCCGAAATATACAGATAATTTATTTTCTTATTTTTGATGATTCCTTCATGATCTAGTCCTTCATGAGTCATGATTTAATCCTTTATGGGTCATGATCTAATCCTTCATGAGTCATGAGACTTTCTTTCTTTGACACGGTACTTCTTTTACATTTAGACAAAAATAGCTCCATCCCCACATGTCACATGACCACAAGTGCCTGATAACATAAAACTCATTTATACGAAAAGCCATTGCACTCGCAATCAGCCGTAGCATTGGCTCGATTGATGAGTACCATGTGATTGGTTTGTACCAAGGGTAGTTGGGTTGCAATATCATGAATGTCGTACCTCATAGAGTCTGTATATCTCGACCTCACAAACCCGCAACGCAATAGTATTCGATATTCTGTTCTTTACAAGAGAGAAAATGCTTCGAGTATACACTTGTCACGCTTGAACCTCTACTACATCACCTGACAGTAGTTGCAAGATCTCATTCATTGTTCGAAAATCTCATCACTTTCTCTCTCATTCATAATTTACCAACTGAGAAATGTTAATAATATCACCTTCAATGACCAACTGAGAAGTTCCATATACAACATAAGAATGTAACTTTATTAATAAAAGAAGTGACGCAGTGAGAAACATATTTTTATATTTAGCAATTACATTGTCATTAAAATGTTATCATGATAAATAGGATAAAATAGGATACATTTTCTATATTTAAATTTAATACAATTTAAGAATTGTTTGGTCACAGACAAGTGCTGATAAAATGAATCTTTAATGGAAGAGGGTTCAAATGCACCATTTTTTTTGTGCTCTAATATGCTCCAATATATTTCACATCGTTTATTTCTGTTTTCAAAGTCCAAACGGTCAATCAAAACCGCTCAACATGATCTTCATAATAAAATATGCTTGGAGACCAAATTTTATATTTTTTTTAGAATTTTTTTTACTATTTTTTTTCATAGGTACAAAATCATTGTTTTAAGGAGATTCTGGACCATCTGATAAATATTGTACCTATGAAAAAAAATAGTAAAAAAATTCTAAACAATATCAAATTTGGTCTCCAAGCATATTTTATTATGAAAATCATATTGAGCGGTTCGGATTAACCGTTCAAACTTTGAAAATAGAGATAAACGATGTGAAGTATATTAGAGCATATTGGAGCACACAAAAATAGTGCATTTGAACCCTCCTCTAAAAAATTTACTAGGTAACTTGCAATTTGCTTATGTACTCTGAAATGGAGATTAACATGGGCCCATATATTATTCAAAGTGGGTTTATTAAGCCCAGTTGGTTTTCTTTTAACTTTTTCTTTCCAGAATAGGGTGGGCCTTTCAGATATTTAGATGAATTTGTCCTCTAAATAAAATAAGCATTATATATATGTACATAAAAATAAATAATAATTGTATAGTATCCTTTTTCTCATAAACAGAAATTTTTATAAGCATCCAATATATTCCATATGTTGAGATGCTTTGCGTAGATTTTATAAACTGACTAATGCTAAATTAAATAACATATCAAGGCATCAATAAGTGACCTCTAATTCTATTCAAATAGATACATTCTATAAAGAGATTATCAGCATCCAAGTCTCATATATATTAATTTCACACAACTCCTTCATTACCAGCTAGCATCAGGTACTTGTCCTTCCTTGTAAGTTTAGTCAGACCAAACCCTAGGACCCGACCAATCTCGCTTTGAACATGGTTTGCTGCCTCAAAACTCGTGCAGCTCTTCCCATCAATCGAATGAGTTAACATCTTCTCCAAGAACTTGACCTCGTACTCAGGCCAAGGATTCATCAAAAAATAAATGTGGTCAAAGAACTTAAACAAACCAGTAGATGTACCATAAAACATTCCCGCCTTTGTCGTTAGTGCCACGGGATAAACCTCGTGTGCCACCTCAGCAAACAGCGAGCTAAACCTCAGAAGGTATGGCTCCCTGCAGGTGGTCCCCTCCGGGCAGATGACCAAATCACCTTGTTTTAACAGTGCCTCCATCCTTCTTTTATCATCTTCTCTGTTCCTCGTTAACCTAACTGTCTTGATCGGTGATATCTTTTCGGTGATTCGGCTGACACTGTATGTAACGGCCGATATACGTTGCTTCTTCAGGACTGCTGATATGTAAATTGGGTCCAGCAGTGTTCTGTGGTTGCAAATAAACAGCCTGCCTGAATTGTCACCACATTTAGCATCGGCATTGTTACATTGGTTAACCACGGCCTCAAAGGAAACCCTAGTTTTCATTCCAAAAAATGGCCAAATGAGTATGGATATATTGTATGGCAAGTAGACAGAGACAAGGCTTCTGATGAGGCTTAGGAGTATGCCAAGTGGGAGCCACATGTACATAGCTAGTGCAGCAAATGGGGTAGGCCTGATAGCCAATCTGCCATCATGGAAAACAAGGGGTTTTAGATACTTGTTTCTTTGCAATGCATGCCATTTCCTCTTGTCAGCATCATCCACAAAGTAAAAATCCTGTTAATTATATTAAAATGATACATGAGATAAAATAAAATTAATTATATTGTATTTCATTTTATCAATTCTTATTTTTTCTTAGCATTTCACTATTAGATTTTCAGTATTAAACAATTATGAACCCCATCAAAACAATTTCCGGTTCCACATTTATATGGTGCCCATATATATGTTATATTCAACAAAATTAGCTAACAGCTTAGTAAAGCATTTATTAAATTTAGAAGCAAAACAAGATAAGGTTGTATTCTGCACCTTGCAAAAAGAGAAAAGTTGGTGTTGAGATCTCATGCCAGAGCATCCTAACCCTACAAATTCACCAAAATGTAACCCTAGTTTCCTCTCCATTCTCCTTTCCTCCATGACAAGTCCTGTGTAATATCCACCCACAGTTTTTACCTCCTTTCCCACGACTACCTCCATTCCCTTTATGTACTCCCTGACAAATGTTTCCACCATGACACGTGGCATTCTCGTAACACAAATGATAGAACATGGCTGTATCATAGACCTAATCATCTCTAACCCCTCCATCTCTACATCCTCTATCAAATGCTTGGGTAAAACTGCCCTTCCAACCCTAGTTACTTCCTCCTCTTTCAACCCACAAAAGGAGATTATAGTCAAAATCCTAATTGCCATATCTTGGTTCATTATACATATAAATGGATACATAAATAAGAGAATAATGCCTCTAATAAAACTACCAGCCTCTACTGCAATAACCATGAAGTATGGGAAGGTTAAGTGGGATCTAAAAAGAGCTCCTTCCAAGTCTAATACTAGGGTTTTATCTTGGTACTTCCCTATTTTCTCTACTAATTTGTCATGGACTGGTTTTGGTCTAGGATAATCTTTTTCTAATTTTGGGTTTGTTCTGTGCTGGTCAGACATGGAGAGACTCCTTAGTAGGAGGAGACATGATGCAAGAAATGATTTTGGAAGGAAGATTGTTGATGCCATATATTGAAATTAGTTTATTCGTTTTCTCTCTTTCCCTCTTTCTAATATATTTGTGGTACTGGATTGATATTTTGTGAAGGTAGATTACGTGATGAAAGAGGGGTATATATAGGCTAGCCAGCCTGGGATTAGTTAAAAAGGAATTAGTGAAAACAATATAATGTTGAATTGTTTAGTGAGCAAGAATTTTTTTGTGGAAACTAGACATCTAACAATTTAAATGGTTTTTTTCTTCTTGAAAACTTGGTAGTAGCTACCAAGGTTGTATTTATAATAATTTAAATGGTTAGTGCTACTAATATTATATATGTTCCAGAAATACTATTTTTTAAAGAGCAGTTATTCAAAAGAAGAAATAGCATGACTCCTCATTGATGCACACACACTGAAACGACTAAATATTTATAGTTTGATTAATTAATTTAGGTATAACAGCAAACTATTTTAGAATAAAATATAATAATTACCACTCCATTAATTAATCTTCAATGCCTCCAATGCGTTTTGGATTAAATTCTAAAATTAAGACAATGAAAGTGAAAGGTTGTTTTTCTGTTTAAATAGTGTACTTTTGGATCAAATTAAGAAGTATTCATTTACAATGTACTCATTCTAGGCGAAAAAGGTGTATGTACTTTAATAATATAATTCTATGAGTGAAGCTATTCATTTTACCATAGCCTTACTCATTCTATGAACGAGGCTATGGTATTATCGATAACGCAAATTAGCCTGCGCTATGGATTCATATTTTTTATTTGAAAGTTCTAACGATCGATTTGAACCATTCAACATAGTCTCCATATATGAATATGTACTCTTAAACTAAATTTTACATTTTTTTATAATATTTTTACTATTTTTTTAGATGGGTAGAAAATCACTGTTTCTGGATGATCTAGAATTTCCAGTGAAGTGATTTTCTACCCATCTAAAAAATAGTAAAAAAATTATAAAAAATATAAAATTTAGTTTACAAATACATTTTCATATGAAGAACATATTGAACGATTCGGATTGATCATTATGACTTCAAACTAAAAATATTAGTCCATAAGGTGGGCCAATATGCGATATGTGTAGTAGCATAGCCTAACTCTCTAATTCTATTATTGAATATACATACGTACCTCACATTCTTAACATTATAGCTTTTTCATAAAGTAATTATATTAATTAATTATTCCCTTGTACATTCACCAGTGGATGTCAGCTTCACACATGGTCAACTTATATATAACTTCCATATAATAAACACGTCTAATTAAATTCAAAAGCTTAGTTATATGCTAGCTAGGTTTAACTTGGCACTACCTAGGTTTTACATCAGACCAGGAAGGTTGGTATGGTTGGTAAGTAAAGAGAACAACTGCATTTTCTAAATTATTAATAATTTGCTTAATTTGATTCCTTTGCAACTTGGTAATTAGCCGCCTAGCTAGCCTGTTCAAGATATATAGAGGTGCAAGTAAGATTTGTAAGTATAGCCTAACGTATAAAATAATTAAAGTGGTTACGATAAACATAGGGGCTTTATTCTAGGGTTATTATTAAATTTGATTGCCTTTCTTTAAGGTGAACTAACCTAGTACTTGATCATCTTTTTCATTGCATTGCATGATCACTTTGTGTGCTTGAAAAGGCCAGTGTAGAATGAAAGGTATACATCAGCTCAACTTTTCCCCGGATTCTTTTAGGCCGCATGTTATGTAACTTTCCATACAACGAGGTGTAATGTGTAGTGTTATGAATTAGGTTGCATGCCAAAATGTCTCAAGAAAATTTCGGACGGAAATAACGCATCAATTTAGCGAAGGCAGTCGTGTCAAATTTGCAGAAAAAATTGGTCATATATTATTATCGATTTTATCACGCACGCCAAGAACAAGGTATGACATTTCACATGACTTGCATGTCGCAATACGTTTTTGTTCATGTGACTTGCATGTTAGTGACAAGCTATACCACCTCTAAAAAAATTTATAATTAATTAATTACTAAAGAGCAAAGCAACAATTGTTGTAGTTAGGAATGTAATTGTAAAATTGGAAGTTTGTTAAATGAATGCTTTTATTTTTCCTACCAATTTCTGAATTTCTCATACCGGCCTTGTCAGCAGTCATATATTGTCATATTTTGTTAATTAAATAATAGTTTGCTAATTGTAATGTCCAGTGATACAATGAACAAGGCACAAATGGGTTTTTTCGTGTTGATTATTTTGTAGTCGAGAATGTGGCGAGTTAGAATAGATGGTTTCGATATAGTAAAAATATTCTTAAAATAATGTCCGTATTAAACCTCATGAACTTTTCTTTTTCAACAATTCTCCAAATTATTTAATTGTACACAATATGTTATTAATCCCATATAAATAATTTTTTATTTTTTTGTTAATTTGTAAGAATATTAATATTTTTTGCATTATAAAACAAAGCACCACTCTTGAATTATATTCATATTATGCACGAATCACACATATTAGACCTTAACAAATGATTCCCGAATTTTGTACTTAATTGAGAAAATCTAATTGCGGAAAATCCTCATTTGCTACTCGTTTATTTAATACCAATTTTAATATTTTTTCCTCTATTAATTTGTTTGGATAAATTGTTTCCTCTGGAACAAAAATTCCTAATATGACAAAAAAAATTATAATTAAAAATTGTAAATATTTATACCTAGAGTCCATGCATGTCTTAATTAGTTGATCAGTTGCTTTGTAGTTTGGTATGCAACACATATCGAATGGGACATGACATGCATGGCATTAGTTGAATTTGATTCTGACAAATCCCTCTCCATATCAAATCTGAACTAATAATATGATCATAACTAAGTCAATCATAGAGGCACCAAAAAAACAAAACAAGATCTGGGATTCTATGTGCTACTCGGAAAAAGCAAAAAAAAAAAAAAAAAATGAAAAGACAACTCCATGACATGAAAAGATATGTAACCATAGTCAACAAAAAGGGAATTGTAGGTCGCCACCAAAACCAATAACACTGTTTATGGATTGCATCACAAGGTTCAAAAAGATTATGATTATTTTTTTAACTTTCTCTCTTTATCTTTAAAGAAAGGGAAAAAAAAAAATTACTGCATGACATATATATTAATTATAAAGCTTAGTTTATTTATAGGGTTATCTTACTTGATAACTTTGGACTTTCTTTTTTAAGGCCTAGTCCATATGATATTTTGTGATTTGCATAGATTGACAACTATAGATTATGTCTTGTTAGTTTACATTGACCAAATATGTTTATTTGATTTTGATATTGTTTTCTTTGTTGGAATTGAGACGTCAATTTCAATTAAATTAAGTTTGGACTACGTGTTATATGATTAATATATCACATACTATCAATAATATTATGAGAAATAATATAAGATATGCCTAAATGTGATTGACTAAAATAATGGCATAGTACGTAATTTCACTAAATTTTGGGGCACGAATGTATATAGAACATAATGTAAATTAATTATAATTGTTGATGGACCAATTAAAATTAATTCAACTAATACTAGAAATAAATATAAGAATTATTGTTTGGGCCTAATCAATTGATTTGATCAAGATACCAAACAAAATGGGCCGATTTGTTTGTGCATAATTTGGAGAGGATATTAATATTATATTGAAAAGGTATTCATCAGCCAAATATTACACGGATATGGTTGATGTATATCAAATATATTGATTGATATTGACGGCAGCAAATATAATCGATTCGTATAATTGAATAGAAAAGGAAAATATGTTATGCATATTTGATTGGTTACCAAAATTGCACAAACAAATATCTTTGAGAAAATATGTCAAATATTATGTATAATTTTTGACATAAATTATAAGATCTCTCAAAGATACATTTTCACTAGTATAAAAGGCGCTGGGTCTCCAAGCAATCCTACAAGAAAATTTTTAGGGCACATGTGTTGTGCATAGCCACCTTATTCTCTCTCCATTAGAGAATAATACTCTTGAGCTCCGTTCGTGACTCGGGAGAGAAGAAAGACACCAGGGCTTGCTTGAAAGGACTCAAGAGCGTACCAATCAAGCACCATCTCAAGTCAACTCGAATCAAGTGAAGTTTGCAAGTGAGATTGCAAAGCATGGATCCAAGTAAGTAACTAATGTTTCCGCTGTGTATTTTAATTCTTTTTCTTGCGCTGAGTTTTGATTTATGGAATTGCAATTGCTAGTTAATTTAGAAATTTGGTATTTGACTCTTTTACCTAAATTGAAATTACACCCCCTAACATTCTTAGCAATTAATACTTTGTTACGGATTTCACAAATTCGTTTCAAGTGGTTTCGCATAAATAATAGAGTTATAGTTTATTCGGAAAGTAACTTTGTAGTTGATATTCAATTAAAAAAACTATTTTAAAAATGAGGGGTTCTAAATAACTAGTTATATATATATATATATATATATATATATATATATATATATATATATATATATATATATATATATATATATATATACGCACAATATCTGTGCTATAACTTTTAGGATCTATCAACTGCTTTTTTTTTTATCAGAGTTTTAAATAGCTAGTTATAGCTATACTATAGCTTTTTCAAAATTTAAAAGTAATGACGTGATAATCACTATTTAGAACCTTGAAAAAATGACATGAACCTCATGATTTATTGACTATATTCACATGTACAACATGGATCCGAATCTGCTACGAGTTCTTTACCCATGAACAATACCCTATAATTCCTGCTTTTTTTAAATCCAATTGTTGAATTGTTTCGAGATTCGTGCACAGAAAAATCAACTGATTTGAGATACGTGCACAGAAATTATTGGACAGCTGTATTTGAAAAAGGAGGAATTTTAGAATTATTATTCATAACATTCGGATCGCAGTAGATCCAATTCCGTACAACATAATATAAATTTGAAATAATAGAATATAGGTACGTACGTATCAAATTTGAGTAAAATTCAAAACTCCAAATTCGTGTAAATCTAGTAAATATTATTTGAAATTCTTGTAAATCCAGTAAACGTCAAATAGAACCTATTTCAACAATTCAAGTGATATACTGATATATACTTATGCAAGGTTTGATAAAATATCAATACTTTTAAAGTGAGGTTATGGTACTAGGTGAAACACATATTGGTCCGTACTTAAGATCAAGTTTCAAAGTCCAAACAATAAATCCATGGGCGAATCCACTTTTTTAATGAATGGAGTCCGTATCCCTGAAGTAACCAATTTTTAGTTTTCATGATCTGACTGTTCAATCAACAAAATTGAGTTATTTAGGTGATCCGAATTCAGGGTTCAATTGACCCATTCATTTTCAATTTTTTTTGTATGCATATCTTATTTTTAATATAGTTTAAACTAAAATATTTTAATATAGTTTAAACTAAAATATAATGAATAGTGTAAAATTTAATGAGAAGAAAAAAATTTATATACTAATTCAAAGTTGACTCCCATAGTCCGAAAGTTTTACTCTGCCCTGAAAAAATTCAACTTTATCTTTGTTTGAAAATGAATTTGCAAACTATATTTTACATTTTTATAATGCTTTTAATATATTTATTTAGATATGTAAAATACTATATTTGAATTATCTAGAATCTTTAGATCAAGTTATATTTTAAAATATAAAAATATTCTAAAAATGTAAAATTTTGATCTACAAGTACATTTTCATATAATGATCATGTTGAATTGTTATAATCGACAATTTGAACTTTGTAAAAGGTTATATTAATCCATAATAAGTCCCAATATGCACTATGCATAATATATAACAGCCTCACTCATAGTTTTAATATTATCTCTTTTATATTCCCGCATGATGTGACAATTTCAACAAAGTTGTCAAATAAGAACAAGCTTACCACATTAATATTTGATTTACATTATGACATATCTGTGATAAATATTATAGTTTATAATTGTTTATAATTTGACATGCACATACATGGTTAATTCCTAAAATGAAAAGATAATTCACTACTCAGTACAAAACAAGCTGTTTCAAACATGCAAAATTGTTAACAAATTTGCAAAAAGGGACAAAAACAACATAAAATAAGTTTACAGCCAACTTATTTTTTTCTAAAGCACACCGAGATCATATAAAAATGTTATTTCTCCTCAAATATACAAAAAGATATACACAAAATTAAATTTATGCACACCTGTTTAAGTGCCAAAAAAGAGTGTGAAAAAAAAAAACTAAATGAGCAAATTAAAGACGAAGGCACCAATAGATCGATAGTATCAAATTGTCATGGGAAGGATCTTCGGAAGAAGCGGGATTTGTGGTTTGATTGCCCAAGAAGCCATCTCCTCGGATTCATGAGGTAGAATGAAAGGCAAAGATATCTCTCTTATCATTAGATCTCCACAGAACGGGCATTCACTCGCCACGACCTCATCCAATTGCGCCCGTATCTGTGCATGTTACATTACATATATGAACCCATCAGCACAAGTACTAAATTAAGGACCCTTTTTTTGTAGAAATACTCAAAGTTATCATGTTTGGTTGAGGAGTAAAATTAATAAGGATTAAATTGCTTACTCCATGTTACTCTTCGTATTTTACATCTCAATTGGTAGTTTAAGTTATAACTTAAATTATTCTACTTGGAGGAGCAAGTTATTGGAAAATGTATCTCTTTCTGTGATAGTGGGCCCTACAAGAGTAAATTAATCCACCTAGAGAAGTTGAGCAAGTTAAGTTGAGCAAGTTACTCAGAATAACTCACCTCTTACTCCATGTTACTCCTATTTTACTCTTCAAGCCATTAAACAAGTAAAATAGGAGTATGATGAAGAAGGGAGTTACTCTAGAGTAAGCTACACCTCTCCAGGCTGATTAATCTCCACACTTGCTCTGCTCAGTAGGACCCACTATCATAGATAGAGTTTCTTTTCCCAATATCTTACTCTTCCAAAAGAATTAATTTGGATTAAATCCTCTACTCTATCTTTAAGGAGCCAAACAAGAAGTAAATTTGAAGGAGTTAGATAGAATAATATTTGAGTTAATCTGGAGGAAGTTACTCCACCTCTCTAAGTGGAGTAACTTATTTCTGTTTCGTAGTTAGTGTAATATCATGTTACAATTTTATCTCTCTTCATGAGCTTACTCCATCAAGCTCCAACCAAATATGATTATTTTAATCTTAGCTCAGAGTAAGCAATTTAATCCGGAGTAACTTTACTCCGCAACCAAACATCAGATGTAAAAATGAGTTACATAGAATAAGCAATTAAATCCTCATTAACTTTACTCCACAAACAAATATCACTAATAAGCTTAAGCTTGTACTAGCTTTGCTATCAAATTTATATATTACAAACATCACTGGTAAGCTTAAGCTTGTACTAGCTTTGCTATCAAATTTATATATTACAAGTGTTTTACCTTATCAATTGATGTGGTGCTCGCAACAGGTTCACCAGTTGGGTCAGTTCCCGACCTATTCTCCATCAAACTCAGTTTTTTCTGGAGGTCCAGTATGTATGCAGCCTTTATCAATCATTAACATGTCAGAAAAATATATGTATTTTGAGTAAGGCTATGGTAATTTGCAATGGATCCATATATCTTTTCTTAAAGTTCAATCATAGTCCAAACTGCTCAGTATGATCACCATATGAAAGTATAATTGGAGACCAAATTTTATTTATTGTTTGAATTTTTATACTATTTTTTTCAATAGGTAGAAAATCACTACTTTTGGATGGTCCAGAATTTTTAGATATGATGATTTTCTACTTATTTAAAAAAAATGGTAAAAAAGTTCTAAAAAATTTAAAATTTGGTCTACAAGTACAAGTACATTTTCATATGAAGATCATGTTGAATAGTTCAGATCAACTGTTTGGACTTCGAAAATGTAATATATATCCATCGGATATAGATAACATACATATATAACAAGATATAAAAAGGACTCAGAACTACTTACTTGAGCATGGGTGGTGCAACGCGTGACATGAGCGATCAAACAAGGTGAATGGAAAGCATGGCTACAAGGAAACACATAAAGAGGTGCTATATTCCCACCTGACATGTAACTACTTGCAATCTGTTGTGCTCCTCTGGTCCCCAAAATTTTGCGTTTGCACACCCCGCATTCTTCGTTTCTATCAATCACTATGTACCTCTGAGAAAGGGCATTTATGTCATTCCTAATGTTATCAGCTCCACGTGTTGCATCGTGCATTTCATCTTTTAACTGCTCTATTTGATTCTTGTACCCCTTTAGCGATTTGCATATCTCATCCTAATACAAAAGTTTTGGCCAAAGAAACAGGAATCAGCATAGTACATATCATGTGTGTACTATGAGACACAAGTTCAAAATGACAGGTTGGCGATTAATTGGAATTAGGAGTTAAAACCGAATTAAAATAGTACAACCAAAATTTTATTCTGTTTTCGAAAAGAGATTAAATAGTCAAACCAAATTAAAATAGTCAAACCAAAATTTTGGTTTGTCTAGTTGAACCGAAATTAGAGAAATTAAATTTCAAAAGGTCAAAACTCAATACATACAAAAATACATTTAATAATCATAGAAATAAATATCAAGATATGTATCAATCGAACTGAAATAAGAGAGATTAAACCGAACAAAATATAAAAAACCAAAGTAATTCTAAGTAAATATCAAATAAATGTTGGTTTGTTTAGTTGAACCGAAATAAGAGAGATTATATTGAGCCAAATATAAAAAATCAAAGTGATTCAAAACATCAACCGAACCAAATCAATTAAACCGAAAAACTGAACCATTTAATCCAAAATTTGTCAGTTCGGTTGAAAACCAAATAAACTGGATCCAATAAGCATCCCTAACTGGAATTGGCTTACCTTAAAATCGTCAATCAAAACAAAGTCGGGGAAGAAAGGCAATATATCCTCTATACTCAAGAGATTATTATTAGCCTCAGAAAGAAAATCGACGACTTTCTTTATATTCTCTCTCTTGGTGCCTTTCTCCTGTTGAATCACATGCTTTGCAATCATCAACCATAGTTTTTTTCTTAACTCTTCATCCTCTTCTACCTTGTCTGCCTCTGCTTTTGCCAGATCTAGGTCAACCTTTTATAAAAAAAAGTTCACATTATTATTTAATCATTAATTTCACACGCTTCACAATCAGATAAATTGTTATAGAGTTAGGACATGGTACTATGCATAGTGCAGATTGGTCTTTACTATGGAACAATATCTTTGTTTTCATAGTTCAAATAGTCAATCTGAACCTTTCAACATTATTTTCATATGAAAAAGTACTTGAAGACTATATTTTACACTTTTTAGAATTTTTTACTGTTTTTTAAGATAGGCATCACTACATTTGAATGGTCTAGAATCTTTAGATCAAGTAATTTTCTACCTATCTAAAAAAATAGTAAGAAATTCTAAAAAAAATGTAAAATTTAGTACGCAAGTACATTTTCATATGAAAATCATGTTGAACGGTTCAGATCGACTGTTTGGACTTTGAAACTGGAGGCATGATCCATAGTACGGACCATTCTGTGCTATGCATAGTACCATAGCCTCATTCATTGATATAAATCATACATCGTCATGACAGTCCTTAGTAAAATCGAAAAATGGTACCTTAAGTGCAAGAGCAACAGCCTCCTCGTGCATGGACATCATGCTGTAGATACGAACACATGCATGCATGCGTTTCTCCTTCAGACAAAGCCACAATGCATATTTCGGATCATAAAAGAACGCGGGCCCACTTGAACTTCCTTTCGAATGCTTCATGTCCAAAAATTGCAACAGCTGGGTCTCATCATCCTATTTACATTCCATGCATACAACCATATGTTATTGTTTGCAGAAATGCATTTTATTTTAAGGGGAATTTCATATATACCCTTCAAAAACCTCGAAATTACGTCTTCCCCCCTCAAAAATTCATAATATCATATTTACCCCTATAAATTTTAGAAGCTCACAAATTTACCCAATTTAATGCCTTTTCTATTATAACTCTTTTGAAATTTATAAAGTTCTCATTTTACCCTTATTAAAGAATAAAAATACATAGTCAGTGTAAGAGAAATGTTCACTCTTTTTAAATTTATAAATTGCAACAGCTGGGTCTCATCACCCTATTTGCATTACATTCATACAACCATATGTCAACCATATGTCATTGTTCTCAGGGATGCATTTTATTTTAGGGGGAATTTCATGTATACTCCATTACTCTTAAAAAACATCGAAATTATGTATCCCCTTCTAAAATTCATAATATCATATTTACCCCTAATTTTAAAAACTCACAAATTCACCCAATTTATTGCCTTTTCTATTAAAACTCTTTTAAATTTATAAAGTTTCCATTTTAGCCTTTTTTAAAAAAAAATAAAAGTGTGTAGTCTGTGTGAGAGAAATGTTCACTCTATTTTAATTTATAAATTGCAACAAATGGGTCTCATCATCCTATTTATGTCATTGTTCATAGTGATGCATTTTATTTTATGATAAAAAAGTAGAAACAAGCAGGAAGCATAGTGACAAAAAGAAAACCTTCATTGCATATAACGAAAGGAGCAGATTGTGCACCCCGGGATCCTCATTGTGTAAATCCTTTATGCAAAATTCCAAGTACTTTATAACCTCGTGTGTCTCATTCCTGTAATAATTACTTGATAACATTAATAAAATCATAGTAACCCATAGAATATAAAAACAAACAGTAAGAAACTATACTCTCATACATACTTGGCATGTGGTTCGTTTGTATAACGCATCATTGCAGGAATGAGTTTTCTTGGGTTCAACATGGATCTTGCCATCATCCATGACTCAACCGTCTCATAGGGATCAAGCATTATCAGGTCGGGTGCAAATTTATACTGCCAATGTAATTTGAGTATATACAGAAGCTCTCAGAAGCCATTAAATTATATAAAAAGGACCAAATGAAAAGGCAAAAAACAAACTCAACCTGAAGTTCTACAGGCACATTTGGTCGTTGAAGTACCTCCAACGCTTTCTTTGATTCTCCTTGCTACAAAAGTTCAAAACCTTGCATTTAGTTTTAACATCACATTCCTCATATATCTTCAACTAGGGATGGGTGCTGAAACTATCGGTTCGATTACTTAAAACTGAATTAAAATAGTCAAACCAAAATTTTATTCGGTTTTCAAAAATCTAACTGGAGTCAAGTAAATATCAAGTAATTTTCGGTTTGTTTGGTTGAACAGTAAATAAGAGGTATTAAAGCAAACCAAAATATAAAAAAACCTAAGTAATTCAAGAAGTCAACCAAACCGAACAATTTAATCCAAAATTTGTATGTTCAGTTGAAAACCAAATAAACCGGATCCAATGAACACCTTCAACTTATTAAAGGAAAGATTCGGCATGGGCAAAATATAATTTAGCACAACAGATTGGTTGGATCTGACAGGTTGGTGGGGACTAAAAGTTTCCTAATATTTAATATTTACTATTCATTTATTAACCAAAAGCTTATGATACTTGCTCTGATGTTCCTCTCTTTCTGGTTTGTTTATTCCCTCTAATTATGTCTACTGTATAATAAAATTCAAGTATGGTGGCTATAGTACTGTATAAACAGGAAGAAATGAGACTTCAAAATTTTGAAATGATTATCATGTGTTGTCAGGTTATATAGAAAACCTGAAAGGCAATGCACAGTGACAAAACCAAGCAACTATGCAGAAACCTACACGTGTGATTCTAGAATACTTGCATAAAATAATTTTACTGAAAATTAACAAAAGATTAGTTATTTGCCATTCAACGACTCTTTATCTCTAATATGAAGATGAAAATCAAGAGAAAAAAAATATTTCAAAAATAATAAAAAATATTCCATTCTACTATTCTTTGATGGATCACAATAAATAGCTGATATCATTTAAGCTTAAGCATCAAATGCAAGTATTGGAGCAAATACCTGGATGTAGTGATGAATAACTATCTCATACTTATCCTTCAAGCTAGCAAAATAGACAAGCTCATCTTCTCTCCCATAACTGCATTTATTGAGAAAAACATAAACTACTGAGGTTAATATTCTTCATTATTTGCATGCATTTTATAAGAAATAACAAAAAAGGTAACCTCTCAAGCAATTTCATAGTGGTGGCCTCATCCAAGACATCTTTATTGTCACTAAGAAAAGCACGAATTTCTTGAACAATTGACTCATATTCCGAGCTATCATGCTCTTTACTGGCATTTGTGCCATCTTCTAGCAAAAGCCGATTAATCTATAGAATATCAAAAAATAATTAGAGTTACAAAAGAAATATAATAAGAAAAAAAGTGTTGAGTCAAATGTATTAACAAAAACTACAAAAATTTAACCTTGTCCAAGTAAAGTTCGGTGACCCACGTCGAGATCATAGTGATCTGAGACTTGTCTTCTCTTGTCAAATTATCCAGCTTAAAAAGTAGAAAAGTTCTCAAGGCATCCTGTGTGCAGATAGAAACAATGATACTTGTACTTGAAATGAATGAATTAAATTGATGAGGCAAAAGGAATTTAAAAATTAATTAGGGTTTTACTTGTAAAATTACCAAATATCTTATTTTAGGTTGTGTTATTAATAACATTCGATACTCAAAACTGTCCATATGCAGATGTAATGATTGAAGCTAGGTAGCACAGAACATATTTAAGTTGCTATGAGATTTATCTATACAGTTTGAAAAGGATTCTTGAGCATGCACATATTTTAAATAAAATTGAAACATTCAATGAAGTTTATCGACTTGTATCAAGAACCGCATCTAAGTAAATGCAATGATAGGTCCTAGGACTAGTAATAAAATCAACCAACATTAACAATAAAAAAAAATGAAAAAACATACATAAAATATATAAGAAAAAATAGGGCATATATACCTGCTCTCCAACAGTGATAAACTTCAAGGTGATCTCTTCAAAAGACATGACATAGTTCATCTATAAAAAAGAAAAAATGTCATCATTACATTCCAGTGAATCCACAAATATTAATAAATCCACTTTTCTTAATTTTTACTTATACAAGGTAGCATTATCAATCAGACTATAGCTAACCTTAGCATAGAAAGAAGCTGCTCTATAGTAATCTTTCATGGCAAATGCAGCATCAGCCTTTATAGAGTAAAAACAGCAGACATATAAATCAGGTCTTTAGAAAAGGAGATTAGAAGTAGAATACATAACTTATTTTGTCACTAACTATTGTTGCGTTTATTATAAATAATAATGTCATGTCAGTTTGCAATTGACACTTGCAGAGATGTAGAACTAAAAAAATTACAAAAAATTACTAAACACAATTAGTAAAATTGTATGAATGGAGATTGTTTGATATTTATGAAAAGATAATTACTAAAATTGTTGGTGTGACATCCTTTGCAATTTCAAAGAGAGCAGGGTTCAAATGCACCATAATTTTCCTGCTCCAAAATGCTCCCAATTCCTAACCCTCTGATCCGTGTCAAAAGTCATGCAGATCAGAGTGCTGCATAAGGGCTTGGAGTCATGGATATCTCTTCGTTGTACAGGTACAGTTCAGAGATTACAACTTCCTTTTGGTGTGTTTTAGTTTAGCTTTTTTCTGCACCGGTCAGAATCAAAACCGTACCAGTAAGAGTAAGGTACAGTTTTACTCCAATTTGCAATATGTCTAACATATATCAAAACAAGCTTGATCATCTATGCGATTGACTCAAACTGTAAAGATGACTTAAAAGTTGATTTCTCTGTTCATTTAATCAAGCTAAATTTTGCAATTTTGATTCAATTAAGATTGACATTGACCATGCTTTTAGATCATGCTTCAGATAAGCCTTATAAAGGGTTGTCTCATTTTTTATTGAAGAGTTCAAAGGCACGAAGAGTTGAAATACATTTGGCAAAGCTCCTATTATTCACAATGACTGAAGCATAGAGAAGAAATCTAGGGAAAAAAGAATGAATCAATAGTTTTTGTAACCTTGATTATAAATAGATGAATCTTGAAGTTACAAAATCTTGTAATCTTGTAATGTAAGAGTGGGGGCATTTTGGTCATTTTTGTATATGTGTGTGTCATATAATATAAAAGAGATGCTCAGTTGTGTAAATTTGTATGTGTCTGTGTATGACATAATTCTATTTAACATGCTACGATATTCCACGGACAAATATGGAACAATTGTTCAATCAGTGGTCTAGTTAAACAAAATTGCTGGGTTACATTTCTACTTCCAATGTTTGAGTAGTTTCATACAAGTTCGACTAAACCTGTATGAAATATCAGGAATTCTGAATGTTGTCATAATTATATGAGCATTATATTTTAAGTGTATTGATGTTGAATTGAACAATTGTTCTATATTTGCCCCTATGGAATATCATATCATATTAAGTAAAATTATGACAAACATATGTACAGTTTTGAATATATAAACAAAGCATCATTTTATTAAGCATATCAAGTCTAGTTATAATTGAAGCATATTAAGTGTTTCAGCCATAACTAGCTGTCATGGTACTATTTAGTGTTATCCTATGAGTTCCAATACTTATGCAATATGCATGTATATCAGTCGAAATATCAAATCTAAATCTAATTTTAATGAAAGTGTGTTAAGCATCATTTTACTTATGCATGATAATATGATATTAGATGTTGCAAATTGCACCTGACAGTTCAAGCAGGGATGAGAGAAAGAAAAGGACCACAACAAAAAACTGGTACCAGCTATTACCCCCCCCCCATTCTTTTTTTTACAATTGAAATTAGAAATTAAATCAATTTGTTTCTAGGAATTACACATTTGGCCTCTCCTACAGAAGTATGAGGTAAGCTTTGCTGTATATTTGCATCTACAGTTGTTCATATAGTGCAAATTTATACAAGACTAACCTTTTTTCTCAATAGTAAACTGATATACTGATATTAGTTAAAAGATCCAACACTCTGATCCACACATATCTTGGCACAATCTGAGGGTTCAGATTTTAGAGTAAGTTGGGAGCAGAAAATGTTGGTGCAGTAGAACCCTCCTCTTTCAAAAATTAAGATGCTTGCATATAATATTTTGGGCACCTCCTTGAATGAATAACTTATTTTATCACTAACTAATGTTGCATTTAATGTAAATGTGCATAGAGTTACCTGCACTAAGTAAACTTGATCTCTCTGATACGGACTACGGCAATTCGACAAGGCAACCGCATAGTCCCCTTTGTCCAAGTAAACTCGCCACATGTCACGTCCCTCGTCTTGAGTAGACACCTATAAACACAACTCAACCAATTTATTTCACAAAATTAGGGTTGAAAATGCCTAGCCTCTATCTGAAACAAGAAATAGTTCATCTCAAAGTAAAACTCAGTTGGTACGGTACCAGGTGTATACTGGTACTGACTGAAGTCTTCAGGTTTCGCAAAAACTATATGTTTTCATGCAATGGCCGATGTATCGGAGACAATACTTTGATATTTTGGGTAGAAGGGTTAGGTTTAAGTTATCCTTTCAGTAATGAAACGGGCCATCTTGGCCTTTTTTTTCAAAAAAATAAAAAGCAAAACTGAAAAATGAAATTAAATACAGGAGGAGGGGCAAACCTGGAAAACGGAATTGTCATCATACACATAAAATAATCCAGAGGTGGGGTCACTACAAATCCCAATGATTCCTTTGGATGATTCTCGATCAAAACTAAGTTCCTGTACTACTTGCTGACTTATTCTGTTAACAACCTGATATTCCACAACATTTCTTAACTAATTTATTATTTTGAAATTACTCTCAGTTAATTGTTAGAGCATATACAATTTGAGGTTATTCATACAGAAAACTATAAAAGAAAAACTTCCATACCTTAACCTTGTCTCCTATGAGCAGGATAAAATGGAATTCTGAAACTGCAAGGGATTTTGGTTTACTAACTTCACCTGAGCCAGGTTCACTCAATTTTGAATAATCCAGAAGACCCTTATTTTCAACAAAGTTTTCATCCCCACCTGAAGAACTAGTTATTTAAAAAGTATAAGCAAGTCACTAAAAAAATAATAATAAACAAGATTAGAAAACATAAGACACAGATTATACCTATGCTGCACCCCAAAATTGAGATCTCCATAATAAATTCCGGCACCAGAAAGCCAACCAAAGTGCTTAGCCCTTCTTTGTACGATGTAATACTGCAATTCACTACATTACAAAGCAAAATATACATCAAGGGTATGCATGAGTAAAAAGCATAAAAACACTATACATAGCTTATATACGCACCTATTAGGTATTTCTCCAGGAAGCTCCATGAAGTGTATTCTCCGTTCGGCATATCCAGCAAACACAGTCTACAACCAAACAAAAATAAAGAAACAAAACAGCAATGGAATATCAGCAAGTATTACCAGTAAACCTAGACTTAGAGGGATCTAAAGAAATGGATTGCAAAAGAATAAAGGCACTGACTTCTAAAGAACCGATGCCAGTGAAAGAGTAGAGACGGGTAGCAGTAACAGCCATCACATAAAACCTGGTGGAATTGCCAACAGAAGCTGTTTCCATCTAACAAGCAACACAACACAACACTATCATTTTACAAAACTATTAAATCTCAAAATAATTTGTGTAAGCAAATACAAACCAAACAGCACCTCTAGACCAGTAATGGGTTCTCTTGGATCAGTCAACTCAAACAGTTGCTTTACATACTTCTCCCTCTTTTCTGCCTCATCCACTGCCATCTCAAACAGCTGCCCGTTTTGTGTCCCTAGTATCACCTCCTTTGTTGAAGCTGTGCATTATTCAATTCAATCCGAGTGAGGCTATGGTACTATGCATAGGGCATATTGGTCCGTACTATGGATCAATATTTTAATTTTCAAAGTTCAAAAACAGTCAATCCAAACGCTCAACATGGCCTTCATAGGTAGAAAATCACAAGATCTTTAGCCCAAACCTTACACTAAATGTCAGAAATTTAAAAAGAAGAGAGAAGATAAACAAACCTTCAGTGATGAGTTGGCGGTTCCAAGCGACAGCATTGACAAGTAGGCCCTTGAGGCGAGGGAGGGACTTGGGCTTGGCCCACTTGGCATGCATGTAGAATGTCTCTGCTACCCCTGATATCACCACTGTGGCAATGCAGTGACAACCTCCCGGGTCCACAAACACCCGGTGCACAGGTTGCTCTCCCGGGCGTCCCGGTGCAAAATCCAAATCTGATACATTTTATTTTTATAAATTAATTAAGTGAATCAGTGATCACTTAGAATTGAATGAGAATGAATCAAGAGAGAAAAAAAAAGTACTTTGAGAGTCGCCGTGGTTAAAATCGTTACGGATGATCCAGCCTTTAGAGGTGCCTAAAAGGAAGACATCATTACCAGCAGCCATTGACGTGACGACACCGTGGCCCTTGGCGGCACGGCTCTCCAGTGGGTCCACGTTGAACAATTGACCCGCATCCATCGTTTCTTTTCCGTTGAACTCACACTATCAAATCGAGAAAAAGTGCAAGAGATGAATTTCAATTGAACTTTGTTGACGGAACCAAAGTGGAAAAGAATTGAATTCTTCTCAAGTTATTGATTGGAAAGCATACATAATACAAGACAAGTTATTTCATTTGAATAAAAATGACACTTGTTCCCACTGAATTTTCAGTGCCATGTAAAGGGTTCATACCCGAGTTGGTACTGGTACCGAACTGTACCCAGTCAAGCAATTAGAGTACTGTAGCCCTTTGTCAAGCAAATTGCAGACTAAGATACATAGAAGGCAAAATCGGCCGAGTCAGACCGGAATCGGACCAGGCCGAGCCGATTTTTGACCGAGTTACGCGGTGGGGGACTTTTGTGGCGAAAATCTGCCAAATTAGTGGAATCGGACCGAAATCAGCTGAGTTTTTGTCCAAATCGAACCGATTCTCAGGATGTGAGCCTGTGATGCGTCTATGATAAGAGGGAAATGGAGGAGACGGAGAGAGAGCCGATGGAGTAAGGATTTGGGGGCGAAATTATTGATTTTGACTTGGTCAAATCGCTGGTTGGAGAAGAAGATATCGTGGGCAATGCGGGTAGAAGATCGGGCAGAAAAAATTAAAAAGAGAAGCACTGTGGTTGGGCCCCGCTTTTAATGAAGTGCCCGTGACTATTGGAAGACCACAGACTTTGAAGGGTGGGCCAGCTAAATTACTGATTCTTGATTCTTGATTCTTGATTCTTTACTTCCATCTATAAATACTGATTCATTCGGTGGAATTTTTTCAGAGATTAATTAGTAAATTTGTAGTTATTATGATTCTATATAATTTGATTTTTAAGAAATTTTATTAATATACATTTTACTGTTTTCATATATGTAATTTATTGTTTTTGCTCTATTTGAAAAGTAATTAGGCAATATGTTAATTTTAAATATTTATATTAATGGATTATTTTAGTTAAATATTTTGACTTAACATAATATATGGATGAATTATGTTTTATAAAAAAAATTCTATTTTTTAGAACAAAACAAGCTTCTGGCAAAAAAAGTCCGAGTTTTCGATCCGATTCTGCCGATTCCAACCGATTCATCCAATTCGGATCCCCGGATCAAAAAACCGATTCCGATTCCGATTTTTCCTTCTATGCTAAGATATCGATTAGCACCTATTAAGTGTTCATATAATCAAGATAACACAATGAATAGAAAAAAAAAAATTAGAATAGTACTGTTATATATATTGTTTCTTATACCAGTTTTGTGTCAGGCAAAATCAATCATACCAGCATGAAATAAAAATATAAAAAAAATGCCAAACTATTTCTCTAATTTCTGCAACTGAGCCCAGAACTTACACAAATTAAGCAGAAATGCAGTTCTTTCTTTAGCTTTTCTAAGCCGAAACAACAAATTTTAACCACTGCAAACCAGCTCTTGCTTTTCTAAATACAAATTGAACTACAATCAAACAGAGAGGATTTAAATCTAATTTCTAAGTGATTGTGTCATGAACCATTCAAATAAACTTGAAGGGAAAGAAATCAGCAGCAATGTAGTCATATTTTGGTTGGATCTTAATCCTACAAGATGGGATGATATTTGCAACCAACCCAGAGACTGTTAGGTTAGGGATCATTAACAATTTAGAGAAACGTCCATTGTAATTTGCAATTAAAACAAGAATTTAGTGCAATTCAGAAAAAAATAAAGTTAAAAATAGAACAATTGATAGCCAAAGTATATAGTCTGAACTCCTTAGAATCCATACCAATTATAAAGAGAATCGGTAGAAAAGAAAAGCGTATCCATACCAACTGCAAGTGCTATCTTTTGAGCTGGACCAGATCACAATTCCCCTTTTCTTCGCTTCAGTGAAGAACAATCGTCAGAGAAAGGTATTAACAGATAAACTAGCAACAATTTTCCTAGCTCGACGGGGTTGTGGAAGAAGCGACGGAACTGAGGATGGGGAGGAAGGATCGGTAGGTGGATTTCGCCGAGAGGGCAGCGACAGAAGAGGAGAAAAATCGCGGAGGAGGGGGGTGGGGGGCGAGAGGGGATCGGGAGAGGGAGGAATTCGCATCCTCTGAGATATCTCAAACTTTGCGTGACTTTTTGGAATATCTCAATCGTTCAAATACGTTCTGCACGAATCTCAAAGCTCAAATAATATGGCCCACTAAGTTTCCCCGAATAGGCACCGGACACGTCGGTCACGCAAAAATTGAGACATCTCAGAGGATACGCACCCGAGAGGGAGAGGGACAGGGAGAAAGTCGCTAAAAGAGAGGAGGAATTCAGAGTAGGTTCGATGATGGCCAGCGGACCTTCAGGAACCGTCCGATCAGAGTCAAGATTGTACGCCCCACTTTAAATGCGTGCGCTTATGCTTTACTTTTCGTGCTCACAGATCTTAAATCGAATCGGACAGTTATGAAGCTCATTAAACTCAAAACTATCCGATGTCCATTGAACCAAACTCGGGAAGATGAGCAGTCTAATCCGTTGGATACAAATCAGATATTAAAAAGGAATGGACTGATACCAATACCAGTGGCTAATTTATTAAGAAGAGTTAAGTAGCAATATATGAATTAATAAATTCATGAATAATTAGTGTTTTATTTGGTTTTTTGACATTTATGAATTAAATCCGAATAAAAGGTAAAAAAAACTAATACGTTTTATTTGTAAATAAAATTCGAATCATGAATTTTTTGTGATAAAAACATGAAAAAAACAAACTTTTTTTAATTTATTTTGTTCGGGATTTTCTTTAAGTTTTTCTTTTTTGTTTCTTTATTGTACCGAATTATTTCCGAATTATATCCGAATTAGACCTGAATCACGAATTTTTTACCTTGCCGAATCAAACCCGAACTATTTGTTTGTCACTATGCTAGCAAGAGCCAAGAGGACATGAAAAATTCAAAGATCAGCTTGGGTTAATCAGATTTTTAATGAGATATGTGTCCATTGGATCCAAACCTGGTTCGATGGTTCTCGGTAGGGCTATAAACGAGCTGGGCCTTAGCTCAGCTCGTTAATTCTGGACCGAGTTTGTACTGAGCGAGCTAGACTTAGGACTTCCGAACTAAAACCTCGGTTCAAACTCGTGACGAGCCAGTCCGAGCTAGCTCGCGAGTTGACGAGCTGGCTCACTGGATCTGGCTGGACCTTGTTTTAAGAAGAAAATAAATTTTACAAATCTTTTTGGACCGAGTTAGACCGAGCTTAATTGATACCTAGCCAAGCTAGCTAGCGAGCTGGCGAGTAATCTAGGACCCAGCTCAAACTCGTTAATTATGGACCGAGCTAATAGCGAGCTGGCTCGGTCTAATAATAAGTGAGCTGTTAGCGATTGAGTCAGATGCAAGACACAATTGAGCCACAAACTAGGAGTTTTTTTGCCACCCCTAGTTCTCGGACACCCTATCCCCTCTCTCTATTCTAACTCCGTTAACTCTATCAGTTCCTATCTCTAGCACGAAAATTACACTAAATCCAACGGTCAAAAGTTACAATAATGAGGTCTAAAAAATATAACGTTTAAGTTAGTTATTCTAATTTAGGTCAATCTAAATTATACATATTTAGTTGATTTCTAATTATTTTTTATTTGATAGAAATTTGATAGTTTAAGGCATAATTTAACTTATTTTTAAAATGAAATTACAACTATTAGGCTCCCTTATATGTTATGAAAGCGATTTTAGGCGATTCAAACTTTACTAGATATTGTTATATTAACAATTATGATGTTGCATGATATAATAATAACAATGTTTAACTAAATTATCATAACACCTGTTACATACTTGTATGCATCCTTGATTATAGTTCTATGTTATCCTAGTTTCATTATAACTTAAAAGGTGAAAGTTGACTGTCCTGTAAATAATGGATCCGACTCTTCTGCTTTTGTTTAAGAAAAGCAGAATCCTGCTTTTGCCATCCTAACCATTCAAATAAATTTTATTCACGCATCTCGATAAAGAAACTTTTCCATACACAAATCTCAACGAATTTGAATGGTTGAGATGGTAAAAGCAGGATCCTGCTTTTGTTAAATAAAAGCAGCAGAGTTAGCAGCAGAGTTGGATATGTAAATAATTAGCTTTCCAAATACTTCAGTGCATCTTTGGGGTGGAGGGGGCGATAGCGAGGGACTCGCATCCTCTGCGGAGATTTTCCCTGCTGCGTTGTGCGGTTCTTTTAATCTGGACCGTTCGTTTTGATCGGACGGTCCAGATTTAATATTCAGCCGGTGAGTGCGCGATTTGATGGAGGGGCAGTATTAATTTTCATTGAGATTCGTGCTGTGATCTTATTTGATCCGTCCGATCAAAATGAACGGCCCGATTAAAAAGAACCGCACAGCTCCGAAGTAAAAACTCCGCTGAGGATGCCATTTCGGATAGCGAGAGGGGTGTGTGAGAAAGAGCAAAATAGAAGAAGGGGTAAAACTGGAGGCTGTCTAGGCTGTGATCTAGCAGAGCAGTTTGGGTCCGATACTCATCGGACTCAAATTTAGGTCCGATGAGCTCCATAACCGTCCGATCTACTTTAAGAATCTTGTACACGGATATTAAAGAAAATAGGCACAGATATTAAAACGATGCGCACGGATCTTAAAGTGGATCGGATGGTTATGAAACCCATCGACTCAGTTTGGGTCCGATGCCCCCGATGGGCATCGGACCCAAACTGCTCTCTAGCTCAATGTTGGAATGTGATTGTGGCATGAAAACGTTCTGTCATTTTGTGTATCCGTAATGCAAGATAAATTTTGATTATCCTAGGCACCTGAGGTGAATTTATTAAATCCTGACCGTTCTTTTAACCTATCACAAATCTAGAAACAGACCCGATATAACTTTTCATAGATACTGGATTCAGTTTGGTCTGGTTAGTAATAATCTGTACCGTCCGTTGCTAATAGATCTCAATCGGGTATCTGGGAGAACCTTATCCTCTGCTGCAAATTTAATAGATTTCAATCAGGTACTTAGGAGAACCGTATCCTCTGCTGCAAATTAAATTTGCAACAGAGTGCTGTAAATTTAATCTGGTCCGTTTGTTTTTTATCGGATGGACAAAATAAGATTTTGGCACGAATTTTAAAGCAAAATTAATACTGCTCCCTGCATCATCCCAGCACTCACCGACTGAGATTAAATGTGGGCCGTCCGAAAGTGTAGCAGGATGCTGCAAATTAAATTTGCAGCAGAGGATACGGTACCTGGGAGGAGATATTGTGCCGAGACGGTTCGAAAAATGAATAAATTTCTGGGCCCAATCCAAGTAGACGATCACCATTTAATAATCCTAAATAAAGCGGGTTCCCCCGGCCCACATATCTTTCTTGAGCACTTGTGCTGGTCATCCTTTTCTAATTTATGGGCTTATGGGCCTCAGCCCGTATAGCCTGTATAGCATTGCATTATAAACCCTATTCGCTCCAACTATCCCTTCTATAAATCTCTCTCGCCGCCTCCTCTTTTCCATCCTTCTCTACGCTCAGGCGAGTTCTTCTGTGAATTTCTCTATTTTTTTGTCTTTCGTTTTTTTTTCACGGGCAATGATGTTTTCAAACTACCTATTTTCTGATTGGGATTTTTCAATTCCAATCTGATTGTAAAAACCAATGGATCCTTCTGAGCCAAATCTACTCTTTTCTTTTTACTTTTTACTTTCGATTCGATTTTCGTTCGTTGAGAGGATGATGATTTTGTCGGAAATTAAAACATGTCGATTGAAAAATTCAGACTACAATTATCTGATCAACGAGTTTTTTACAATTTTATACATTGATTTGAATCTTTATTCTTCGAATCTTTGAATGTTTTGTGCACAAAAAGCCGATGCTCTGGATTGAGATTTGAATGAATTGAATAGGAAGGAAGCATGGTACTGTGCACATAGAGAGAAGAAAAGAAGGATCTCTATGTCTGCTCGCTTTGATGCCTTCGGGCTTTGATTTTGCGGGCCTGGATTCGATCCACAGCTCCCATTTTTGGGTCCATGTAATAACTCCCCTGATAATTTTGACGTCTGTTACAATTTTCTTTTATTGCCTCAACAATTTAAAACAGAAGTTAACTTGTCGCACTTGTTAATTGATCATTTGATGATTTATTTGAATTAGAATCGAATCTGGAACAGATTTAAACAATAATTCATTTCACTAAGCATCACCACTTGTGTAATATTTTAAAGGTTGTAATATCTGTATTTGTCAATCTATTTCTAATACAAATTTGTAAACATTTGAGATTATTGCATTCATGTTGAAGCTCAGCTCGTTAAAAAAACTCGATTAATCGTATTTTGTGGAACGAGTAAATAGTTTTTTTTTTACAATAACCACAAGTACTAAGTACTAAGGTAGAAATTCGGTACAATTAAGATGCACCTAATAGGCTACTTGGTACTCCTCAATATCACCCTTTTAGGCTATTCGGTACAATCTCACCCATACAGAGTATACTATTTAGTACCTTCTTCCATGTACCGAATAGATCATTCGTTCCTTGCATGTACCGAATATAACATGTAGGTATGACTCTGATTAGTGCCTAAGAGCTTTTAACCAAAAAAATAAAAAGATCTTGTCAGTTGATCCATCAAATCCACAGCTCGGGGAAGCCCTGTGCACGAAGAACCGATTCTAGAAACTCCAAATTGATCGAGTCAAAAATCTTGGTGAAGTTAGAGCTAGGGTTGTAAATGAGCTGGCTCGGGTCGAGTTGGGTTTTAACTCAGCTCGTTAATTCTGGACCGAGCTATTAGCAAGCTAGCTCGTTAACAGCTCGCGAGCTAAAATCTCAGTTCAAACTTGTTTTAAGAAGACTCACTGGGTTTGGTTGGATCTTGTTTTAAGAAGAAAATAAATTTTACAAATATTTTTTAGACCGACTTGGATCAAGTTTGACAAGATAAAATACACACAAATTCATAAATTGATGCCTAGCCGAGCTAAAGCCTTAGCTCAGCTTGTTAATTTTGGCTCAAGTTATTAGCAAGTCAGCTTCGTTAACAGCTCAGTCTACTATCGAACGAGCTGTTACCGATCGAGCCAGATGTGAGTCACGAGTCAATCACGAGCTACGAGTTTTTGGACAACCCTAGTTAGAGCTTAATGAACACTGCTGGCCTTCTAGCAGAAGCAGTGTGTTGCAAAATCTCCCTCGTCGATGCAAAGTTATCTGACATGAACAGTGCATAGCCAATCAGCTAAAAACTTGGAAATGAGCTCGGGCAAGATGTTTAGCATGCTAATCGGACGAAAATCATGTATTGTTTGGGGAGCTTGGGTGTTAGGAATGAAGATGATATTCGCACGATTAATTGGCCTCAAATCCACATGACAGTTGGAAAAATCCACATGACAGTTGGAAAAATCCTCCACTATGCGGCCAACACTGGCTTTCAAGTCTTTCCAATGTAATTGAAGCCATTCGACGGGCAACACATCAGGACCCGATGCTTTGTCAGAAAAAAAATATTATTATAATATTGTTAACAAGCATAATTCAAACAACAACTACAACCAGAATTTATGTTATATATGTAGATTAGTAGATACTAGTATAGTGCCCATGCACTGCAACGATAATATATTATAAGATTGAATAGAATATAAAGAAACATTTTTGTTTGACATTTACACAAAATTAAGAAAAAATATATTTAAACGAAAATAAAAGACACAAATGAAAGATAAACATAAATTCAAATGATAAATAACAATAAAAGATGAAAAAAAAAACAAATTATATATAACATGAAAAAAGTTTTTGAACTATTATTGTCAGTGTGTTCCTCTTCAATGTAGTCTAACATATATGAAAAATAGAATAAACACAAAAAGTTCAAACATTGGAAAAAACAATCACAAAATGTCATATTTATATAATTGATATTTTTTTAAGCAGTTTAACTTAATGTATAATTGATGTATATCTGAATTTAGGTTAATGGTCTTTTTTTTAAGTAATGATTAATTTTCTCTGTGAAATAGTTTTGACCCAATATAAATTCATACAGGAATAAATCTGCTATTATTGACAAGGAATAGCACGAATTTGTTATTCACATCTCAACCGGTGATTTTCGTTGTGATTCGAGCCTGAAAAATTAAATTCGTTAAGATTTGTTTTTGAAAATTTTGAATGGATGGAATTGGAATAACTGCTTCCTATTTCCTATAACAACAGATTTATTTCCTATATATAGAATGTATAATATAAATTATATACAGTGTTATCTTCTTCAAGATTTTGTATTATATATTTTCAACTATTAGAGAGAAAATATATAAATTATAACAACTTTTTATTTTCTGTGATATCTTAAAATATATTACCTGAAACTCTTTTTAGTGCAGTGTAAGTTTACTTTTTTTGTTTTTATTTATGTGATCCTCGAAGTTTACTTCTCTAATAGTTTATTTTAACACGGATAATGAGAATAATCCTAAATATTCAAATATTTTGACAGGTGCCTGGGTAGTTAACATAGACCTTGTTAGTTCACTTTGAACCATACACATGAGTCATCAATCAATTGTATAATATAAATTATCTTTATTATCAATGTAGTATCTATAACATAAAGTACGTAGTTGAATATTTCTATTTAACAATAAATCGCAAGGTTGAGAAATTAAAAATTGTAAAATCAGAACTAAAGAAACAAGAATAATTTAGTATAAAATATAGAATTGACAACTAATTAAACATAATGTCGAATTTCTTCTAATTATAATAATTTTTAAATAATTAACTAATTTTATAATTTTAAAGAAGCCGCAGCATTAGGACTGATACACTGCTTTTTAGCTCTAATAAAGATTATTTCTCTATTGATTAAAAAAGATTAAATAATTTCCATTTTCATTGTCGAAAATATATAGGAGGAAAAATGAAACAGAGGAAATGAAAAAAAAAATAAGAAAATAATTTAATTGCATGAATCAGAGACAACTTTGAGGAAAAATAAAAAAAAACAGATCACTAGAGATATATTCAATTTTAATTATGGCAAACTATATAACAATATGTGTAGTGAGTATGTTTTTTTTTTTTTTTACTAAATTTAGACTTATACACATAAAACAAATGTATTTAATCAAAAGAAGATAGATTATGTGATTGGATGACTAATATTAAATTTCAAAATTCATCTTTCAATTTCAATCGTTGACGAATCAGAATAACTACGTGTATAATATAAAAATGGAGAGAATGGAGATATATGAGAGGTACAGGAGAATTCAAATGCTCAACTCTTTAATTAATGGCCAGAACATTCTTGCGCATGGAGCAAAAATATGAGAAATTAATAGAAATATATATTAAAGAGATATTCGTATATTCTTATTTTGTCCAGTGACAATACAAGAAATTAATGAAAAAATATTAAAGAGATATTCATATATTCCTCTTTCACCAGGTGATACATAGATGGAGAAATAAGAAAATAAATTGCAGAAATTAGAAATAATTTGAAGAAATAAGGACATAGATCGCAAAAGGTTTGCGTCTAGAAATTTCTAGGGGAAGATAGAAAATCCAGTAAGAAGGATACTCGGTCCAAACTCGGTCGTGCAGGAATATTTCTGGTCTGTACTCATCACTAAACTTTTGGCTTTGTTGGATTATCTTGTTGCTGTTTAATTAATTAGAATCCAAATTGAGTGGATAGATTGACGAATTGTTGGTTCATGTTCTGATGCTTTCGAGGTTTGATAAGGGTATATATTTGGTTCTTTGACAAAGCATCTAATGGAATTAGCAAATTCTACTACTCATTGATTCTGGTCTGAGGTTTTGTCTGAGTATTTGTTTTTCTTAGCACGCTTGAAGTATATAATTTTTGAATCATAGTATTGGGCAATTGCTGTTGTGTTTGAATACTTAAATTGGTGCGATGGGTTATAATGTCGCATCACATGACAGTATTGATCCAAGGACTGTTTTAATTAATTAATTAAGGCGGCGCTGGTAAAACAACAATATAATTTTATGTAAAATTATCATAATTCTCTATGTTTAGTTTCTAATAAGAGTCTCCATTCCCTTCAAGGGAAAAGGGTATATCTATTGGATACGATGAAGAGGTTACACTTTGCTAGATTGACTTCGCTTTACTGCACCATGGACTTGGTATTTCGTTAGCTCTTGTTCGATTTATGCTTAAACCTTGAACCATGAAATAAGAAGTTTAGATCTCAATTAATTTGTTACTATGAAATAGTTGGACCGTTCAAATTATTTCAATTCGGTTAGTGTTCGGCACATCCACTTTCTTTAAACTTTATTTTTGCCCATTGTCTTAAATTTGTCTTAATTTTTAAGCCACCATTCTACATGGCTGAGGGTGTTTGATAAAGGTCACAAGCTTAAAATTTGAGTTGCACTAAAGAGAGTCCGTTCAGTAATAAAATTGAAGAGTCACTTTCTTAAGAAAATTTTTAATCTTGAAAAGATACTCAAGTCATATAGAATCAAAGCTTAAAATCTTGGGTAAGCTTAAGAAAATTGAGCAAAATGAGGACTAAGAAAGTTGTTTTAAGCTTTGTAAAGGAGCACTTATTCGACAAGTTTAAGACTTTAGAGTGCTAAGGAACTCTTAAGCTTAATTTGCCTCTGCTGAGAATTGGATATAGCAACAATATTGTCTTAAAAAAGTGGTTTTAAGCTTTGTAAATGAGCACTTGTTCGACAAGCTTAAGCATTTCAGTCTCCTTAATCTTAAGAAAGCTAAAGACTTATTATTATTTTTTTTTATATTTCTCTTGCCAAACACTTCTTCTTTAGCGGAGCTTAAAATTTATGCCTATTCAATTTGCCGAACACACTTAACTTGTGGGATTTCCATTTAGTGAAAGAGTTCTATTTAGAATAAACACCAAAAAAAAAAAGTGCTTCCATTTGGTTTGAAAAGGAGAACACTATAGTACAGGACTAAGATGTGGATTTCCATATGGACAAGCAACAATACTACTTAATTTAGGATCAGAATCTGCTCATTTTCTAAAGAAAAGAAGCATCCTCCTATTCTCAAATATGAATCGTTTAAAATTCATCATACGGTCTCGATTAAATCTGAATCATTTTAATAGATTAAATTGATTTGAAAATAAAGTAATTGAGGCCGTACGATGGATTTTGAACGATCCGGATTTGAGAATATGAGGGTGTTCCTTTTCTTTAGAAAAGGAGCAGATTTTGATCCCTTAATTTACTAGTCATTCTTAATTGAAAGATGCCTTCCCCACGACACTATTACTAAATTATTATGTGTCCCGATGAGTCTCGCCCAGTGACACCAGTGATGGGACAGATGACCGTCCACATATTTTTAAGATTACATAGGAGTAGAACTAGGTTGTTCTGAGTTTATTAAGTTCTCTTATAATCGCTCAACTCTAAAATTTATCGAATTGACTTCAAATGATGAATTTAAACCGTTAAAATTCGAATTTGGAAGCTTGACTCCCTTGTTTCATTTTCAAAAAAAAAAAAAAAAAACGTTAAAATTCTTCTACCTTACGAGTTATGTGTCTACATGCAAAAAATTTAAAATTTAAAATTAATTTTATATAAAGTCAAATGGTTAATTAAAAGTTGTCCAAAAAATAAATGCATTAAAATTAATTTATAAAACTTCTAATTTTGAACACTTGACTTTATACTAAATTAATTGAAAATTTTAAAATTTTCACATGCAGACGTATGATTCATAAGGTAGAATGATTTCAACGTTTTAAAATTGTCGTTTAAAATCAATTCAATAGAATTTAGAGTTGAATTCACAAAGAACCTCAATCAACTTAAGAACACCCTAATTCTACTCTATATAAGATATGACTATAATACTTGTAATTGATTAAGGTGAATGAATTTAGCTACCTAGCTACCTAGCTACCTTGAGTACAGTTACTCAATCCCTTAAAAAAACAAAACAAAAACAGAAGTATTTGTCCATTTCATAAAAAATGAAGAGGAAGAAACACTTCTCCATCACATCCTATATCAAATCGTAAGTTAAGCGAAGTAGAACTGTACATAGCCTCTTCTGGAATCTACACCACATTTTGGGAACCCATTTTTACAGCGTAATATTTAGTGCATACAGCGTTTGATTTTTTTATGGACCAAAATACCCTTACAGCGAAGACGGACAGCGAAATAGATTAACGGGCAGACTAAACCATTCTCCCAGCTTCTTCTTTTCATTTTGCTCCGCTCCCCCTCTCTCTCTCGTGCGCGCAGCGAACCCCACCGAAACCTACACTCACTAATTACAAATACATCCCAAAACTATAGCACAATTACAAATTCTCTTCCTTTTCTCTTTCTCGCTTCTCAGTTACTGATTCCTGCTCACTCAATTAGTCAATTTGCTCTCTAGTAAATTTAATCATACTAAATAGTAAAGTTTTCATCTTTGTCAAAACCCTTTCTTCTCTCTCTTCTTCTTCTTCTTCTTCTTCTTCTTCTTCTTCTAAGCTCTTAGTTCTCAAAATCAGTTAACTGAGCACAAATTGAAGGTAAATTGTTACTTGTACACTAATAAAGTTCATTTCTTTGTGCAGTTTGTTTGGTTTTTTGTTCTATAAATTGAATTATTTGTGAAATTTGTAAAGAAAATGGCGGAAATGAAGCCAGAGGAATTCTTGATCAGTTACAAGGTCTAGAGTACTGCATCGACTCCAATCCCTCTTGGTGTATGTTAATTTTTCATTTTACTCTCTAATTTGTTACCAATTGAAGAAAAAAGAACTTTATATACAAATTTGTGATTGTTTGTATTGCTAAAAATTGCAGTGGAAGGAATAGCTCTGGGATTTCAGCACTATATACTATCTTTGGGCACAACAGTAATGATACCAACTATGCTTGTTCCTCTCATGGGTGGTTCTGATGTGAGATTTTTTTTTTTCCCATTTTTATTCTTTAATAATTGGAAATAATTCAAGCAAAACTTTAATAATTCAAGCACTATATACAAATTTTATCCTTGTTCCATTTTTCCATTTTTCATTTTTTATTTTTTGGGTGATTTTTTTTTTCAATTTAAAGTAATTCTTAGTGAATAAATGTGCAGGGTGACAAGGCAAGAGTTGTACAGACACTATTATTGGTAACTGGTATAAACACTCTGGTACAAACCCTAGTTGGTACCAGGCTTCCAACTGTGATAGGTGGTTCATTTGCATTTGTTGTACCAATTTTATCGATAATTAGAGACTCCTCTCTCGCTAATATATCTGACGACCATCAGGTGACTTCTCTCTCTCTCTCTCTATCTCTATCTCACTCAGTGAAATTTGTTTTCAAAATTTAAATCGTCATTTGTAAATTTGTGTACAGAGGTTTCATGCAACGATGAGAGCAACACAAGGTGCCTTAATAATCTCTTCTAAAATTGAGTTTTATCAAAGTTGGCAAATAATTGCTTCCACACAAAAAAAAGGAAACAGATGATTGATATCACTACTTTGTGATATGGTTTAGCTTTTTTAGTTTTTTTAGCTTAATATCTAACTCTTCTTAATTTTGTTTGTGTAGGCAAAATGAGTAGCTAAAATTGTCGTTCTTCATCAAACCCTTCTTGCAATAGATGCCATAAACCTACGGTTGTGATGTATCTTGGTTTGCAGATATTGAAATAGTGAATAAACTTAATTGTTGAAGAAAGAAACATATGTTTTATAGTTTTCTATTTTGTGCTTATATATATATTTGACTTGATGGCCTGATGAGATTTAATATTTTGTGATTTTATAATTATTTTACTTGATGCCTCTTCTCTTGTTTTAATATTTTTGACTTGATACCTCTTCTCTTGTTCTTCGTTGAATATTCTCTTGGGACCAGGGACCAGAGAGAACTAGCAAAAAATATATTTGACATAATACAAATTAAAATGATAGAGCATTGGTCATAGCTTTAAAATGATAGAACATTGTTCAATTCAAAATGGTACATTAATATAATTATGGCCAATCGGCAAATTCAGTTAAATCCTCCAAACTAAACATGGTTGTATCATCACCCTCGTCATTTGTCGTAGGCTCTACTCTTTCTTGACGGGCTCGACTGTGGCCGCTTGACTGGCGCCTATGCGATGCCTCGACAATTTCAAATTGAGAAGGGTCTCGTCTGGTCGAACTCGTTGCTCTACTTCTTCTTTGACGTTGAACCCTACTTCTTGGACGTGGAACTTCTGGTTCACACGGCATCTCTCTATCGAGAAGCTCAGCAAGCAATCTTCTAGCTGCATCTTTTTGTAACGGGGCCATTGTTGATATTTGGCTTTGCATTCATCAAATAAACTCTCTATTCCTTCGTCATGGGTCGAGTCAATTGGTGCGAGTGTTCTATCGATTCTCCACTGTTGATGAATGAGATGTAATGGTAACGCGCCGTGTATCCATCTCATCATTTTATGCGCACACGGAAGACCCATCGTTGCCTCGAAATTGCCTGTGCATTGTTCATGCATTGTGCCAAGTGTGACTTTTTCGTACTGCTTGTACAACTGTAGTAAAGCGTGACGCGATACATGTGATAGTAGTTCCAAAAAAAATGGAACACCTCGACACTTATGCAAAGCACGGACCTTTTGTTCAGCAAGTTGCACCGTAATCTTGTTGTACTCCTTTTCGACTGCTTGGCATATGTTGTCTTTTACCTGTGAAATTAGCAAAGTTATTTAGTCTAGTACTCCTTTTCAAAAACAGATAAGCTCTGGATGTGAAAGCATAACTTGAAAGCATAAATTGAAAGCACAACCTATTCTCATTTGAAGCTACTGGAGCCGAATAAATTAAAAGCATAACTTGTGATGATATTTGAAAAAAGGATAATATTTGAAACTACTGGAGCCGAAATTGAATGCATAACTTGTGGTAATATTTGAAAAAATGATAATAGTTGGACTTACCTTCTGAAAATCACCCGTTGATACTAATAGATACCTTTTCAACTTCGCATGTGCCCCTTCGGCTCTTGAAGATGCACGGTTACCTAAATGCAAGTGTTTATCTGTCCATGCTCCAACAAATTTCTCTTTGACCGGCATCAATTCCTTCAAAATATTTATGTATTAGTACTCCAAATTTTTATCTGTACAAAAAAATTTGAAATAAGAGTAAGAGTCGATTGATACATTTGTTATGTAGTCTAGTGATTTTTTCTTGACCGAATAAAACACCTGAAAGTCCGACCAATTCTTTTGAAATTCTTCTTCATTTGTAGAATAAACCACCGTGTTCGTCCAAAAAGATAAGAAAAGATCGAACGATTCTTTTGTGTCAAAATCACTCCTGCAATTCGTCAACACATTCTTCTGTATGTGCCACACACAAAGAAGATGGGTAGTTTCCGGAAAAACAACATTGACTGCATTTATAAATGCTTGTTGCCTATCCGACATAATAACCGAAGGCGTGTTCTCTATGCCGATCACTTTTTTAAACGCTCTCAACACCCATAGAAAATCGTCCTCCCTTTCGTGCATCAAAAATGCACACCCGGCATAAAATGATGTGTTGAAGCATGATACTCCAATGATGTTGAGAAGAGGCATTTTATACTTGTTGGTTTTATACGTACAATCCATAACAAATATGTTCGAGAAGTTTGTAGCCAAAATCCTTGACATAGGATGTATGAAGAAAAGATGTGTAATTTTACCGTTTTCATCCGTTGAAACATCGAACTCAAAACCACATTTTCCCAATTCTTCAAATAAAGTTTCAATCATCGTTCGGCCTCCTAGTCTTTGTCTACGGATCTTTGCCTTAGCATTGTATAGCGTGTCTACTATAACTCTCATTTCCGGGTTGTCTTGTCGTAAAGACGAGAGAATTTGCCTCGGTGGTATTCCGGCTTGAGACATGTGGTTTACATTCTCCATTTCCTTTTCCGATAACCGCCGAAAAGAAGGGTGACCACTGATATCGGCAGATGGCTCATGGTTGTGTGACAAATCATATATTTGAATTACCCACAACCCCTCATCGGTTTTTTTACTCTTAATCTTGAAGGGACAACTGATTTTGCACGTAGTTGTTTCTTTTTGCCTTTCACTTAATGGTATACCCCGCGGATCACGATATCTACCCGCTCTATGACATTTGTAAACCACATATTTCTCTGGTTTTGAACCATCTACGCTTAACACATATCCTTGGGTTTTGTAAAATTCTCTAACACGGTTGTGCAAATCTTCACGAGTTGGAAATTTGGAATTGAGTAGTTTAAGCTCTTCGGTCTCTAATTCAAGCTCCTCAGCCATCTATTAATCAAAAGGTAATATTATGCTAATAAATTCAAGTGCTTCTAACAAATAAATTCAGTACCATAATAATAGTATAATGATCCAAAGTATTCCTATATATTACCTAACACGAGCAGAAAGGGCAGAATCTAGTGGAATACTGATGAGAACTTGTTCACACCTGACTCAATTTTTTTTTTCAAAAATATACTTCTATTTGTTATAATTTTTTTAAAAATAAAATAAAAAAATACTCAAGTTGTAAAAAATTGTAAATTGAGGAAAAAAAATATATATACACTGTGAAAACTAATTAGAGACCTGCTAAATTGAGAGGAAAAAAAACAAATATTTTGATCAAAATTAAATTAAAGATGGCGACTCCTACAGTCCCATGCACCAAAAATTGTCCAATTTAAGACATCATACTGGTCCCTATCAAGAAATGAGAAGAGTATGAGACACTTAGGTTAGAGACAAGAAAGACTGACAGTCACTGGTTCCTTTACTTACCTTTAACTGGAGAAACAAATTGTTTCTTTTGCTGGGGACTTCTAGGCTTTAGTTGGGGTGTGGAGAGAAGGATATAAAAAATTCCTTTTGTTGGGGCCTGTCGCTGGGACCTTCTAGGCTTTAGTTGAGGTGTGGAGAGAAGGAAATAAAAAATCTCTTTTGTTGGGGCTGTGCGCAATGGGAATAGGGCAGGGATCTGGGCAGGGGCATTTTAGTCCGTAAAAAAATTAAACTCTGTATGCACTAAATATTACGCTGTACAAATGGGTTCCCCACATTTTGAAATTGAAACAAACAGTATTCCATCAACACCACCATGTCTACATGCCCAATCCGATTCGGTATCATAGGCTGCGCCGAGATAGCGAGCAAGATCGCACGCGCAATTTCTCTGTCCCCCAACGCCACCTTAATCGCAGTTGGATCCCGATCCATTGACAAGGCGCGCCAGTTCATCTCTAACAATGCTCTCCCCGCTTCGACCATCCCTCTCGCCTCTTACGACGCAGTGCTCGACCATCCCTCTGTGGACGCGGTTTATGTGCCACTGCCTACGAGCTTGCACGTGACCTGGGCCGTCGCTGCTGCTAAAAAGGAGAAGCATGTCTTGTTGGAGAAACCCACGGCGTTGTGCGTGGAGGAACTGGATGTCATACTTCAGGCGTGTAGAGAGAATCGGGTCCAGTTTATGGACTGTACCATGATGATGCATCATCCCAGAACTGAGAAGATGCTTGAGCTGATTACAGATCCGACCCGTTTTGGGGAGGTCAAGACGGTAAGTCACTAATGATACAGAACAAGCTTCTACAAAAAATATCTGAGTTTCCATTTCGATTTGGCTGATTTCGATCGATTCACCCGATTCCGATTCACCAGTCGAGTGACTGATTCCGATTTTGATTCTGATTTTTCCTTCTATAACATTACAATAAAAATGTTTGACAGCCCTAGTCTTCCCTTTTATTTGAATTATATATATTTGCTTTCCATTGAAGATAATATCAAAGCTTTATTGAGGAATACTGAAAGTTTTACAAATGAATGAATGAAATTGATCTATGTATAGATGTAATTTGAATAATATGAGTTTTTAAATGCACAAATCATCATTTTTTCCCACGGTTTATAGGTGGATAGCATATATACCTGTTTGGCAGATGAAAACTTCCTACAAAATGACATACGTGTAAAACCGGATCTTGATGCTCTTGGTTCACTTGGGGATGTTGGCTGGTACTGCATACGTTCGATTCTCTGGGCCAACTCATACCAGTTGCCCAAGACTGTTGTTGCCCTTCGTGGACCCGTTAAGAATAATGCTGGTGTTTTACTATCTTGCGGGGCCCAACTCCTGTGGCCTGACGGTAGAATTGCATCTCTCCACTGCTCCTTTCTGGCACATCTCAGCATGCAATTGACCGTGATTGGTACAAAGGGGTTATTGCATGTTACCGATTTCGTTATACCTTATGAAGAGGGGAAGACCAGTTTTGCATTTGTTACTGATGCCACTGAACTGGCAACATGTTGGGACCCAGTGCCAAGCAAGCATGAGGTGATTACTGATTTGCCACAGGAGGCAAGGATGGTACAGGAGTTTGCGAGGTTGGTCAAGTTAATCAAAGAAGAAGGTAAGGAACCAGAAACCAAATGGCCTGAAATTTCGAGAAAAACACAGTTGGTAATTGATGCCATAAAAAATTCAGTTGACAATGGATTTGAACCTGTTGAGATCATTGGTTGATAAAAAAAAAAGGTGGTAGTTCTTTGTTTATGTTACTTGTGTTACTAGTCGAACCTTAGATTTGAAAAATAAATTATGATTGTTGTAATATTTGGTTGGTGGTTGTCAATCTTCAGAACAATTTAGGTCGAATGATACGAATATTGGTCTGTACATGACTGACTGACGAACAATATCTTGTAAAAGCGCATCCATACTGTCGGTGCGCTCAGAACGTTTATCGTATCCAGTTACCTGATGATCACCTTGCCATGAATGAATTAAGTTATCCCGGATGCTGATATGTGAGATGTTACTGTTAAAAGAATTTGAAAAAAAATCCACATCTTCTTCTTGTAACGAGAGATGAGGAACGAGCCAAGTCAGAATCAAACGAGCAATTTACAAGATTTTTTTAAAACCGATCTCTGCCGAGCCACCAGTCATGATCTTTTTTGCCAACTAAAATTCTTGCAAGTTCATTTTCTTATTGAACCCTTCAATTATAAAAAGAGAGATGGGCCGTAATTACTTTACTGGGCTTGGGCCTACAAAGCAGAAGTCAATGATTCAAGGGGCCACAACTGTCTGATTTAATGCTGGGCCCGCTGGCAGAGAATGAAGAAGAAAAAGAGAGTGGTTACTAGCTACAGTAAGAATACATACAGGACAGACGCTATCCTCACAAGTCACAAGTGGCACTCCTCTCCAGTAGCTTCAATAATAATACAGGACAGACTGGTGAAGGAAGGAATGGAGAGAAGGAACGAGGATGTTAAGAAGACACAAAAGGAGACATTGGAGCTGTTATCCTGTTTTGTTAGTTAGGAATTCTTAATTGCATTTTAATACATAATTGGGCTATTAAGCAAGGATATAAAAGGTTCAATACAATCAAATAATCAATCCATTTTTGAAAATTCCTCTAAATTTCTACAAAAAAAAAAAAAAAAAAAAAAAATATATATATATATATATATATATATATATATATATATATATATATATATATATATATATATAGAGTAGAACTAGGGTGCTCTTAAGTTCACCAAACCTCTTGTGAACTTGACTCTAAAACATATCGAATCGACTTTAAACGATAAATCCAAACCGTTGAAACCCTTCTACCTAATGAGTGATGCATCTACATGTGAAAATTTTAAAGTTTCGAATTAATTTAATATAGAGTCAAGTGGTCAAAACTTTAAGATTTATAAATTAATTTTAATGCATTCATTTTTTGGACTCCTTTGACCACTTGACTCTATATTAAATTAATTCGAAACTTTAAAATTTTCACATGTAGACGCATCAATCATTAGGTAGAAGGATTTCAACGGTTTGGATTCATCGTTTAAATTCGATTCGATATATTTTAGAGTCAAGTTCACAAGAGGTTGGGTGAACTTAGGAGCACCCTAGTTCTACTATATATATATATATATATATATATATATTCGTTTTAAGAGTACTTTCTAAGATGAATATTTAAGGAGGCCTTTTGAAGGTTCCTTTGTGAAGGAGTGTTAAGTTGGATTGACAATTAATTAAATTCCTAATAAGAAAACTAAAGCAAATTTAATCTATCTCATTCCATAATTACCTACATCGCGATCAAATCTGTACAATATGTAGTATCTAAAATTTGTGCTTAGCAATTATGCTTAACAATATGTTTAACAAAATCACTCAATCTAGAAATTGTGCATCATGAAAGATAGCTCATGAGTTCCACATTTAAGTGGACAACAAGCAATGAATTTTTTTCTTTTTCTTTTTGACAAGTAAGCATTAAGCAGTGTGTAAAAAAACATATCAGTTCGAGTAAGAGACCCAGCTAATGCTTTTAGAACATCTGAGGACTGAGATGGAACCTTGTAAACTGTCAGTTCGCAGCCCGAAAGCCCAAAGACGAAGAAAACCATACTGCGCACTCTCGTTTGCAGTAAAAAATCATATGATGTACAGTTTTGCGGGTGCAGAACGTACGCATAGTACAGTTTTGCGGGTGCAAAACGTACGCATAACCACAAGTCCCTTCAATAGAAGTTGGAGAATCTTAACAAAAGACATATATAAAAGCTGTAGTATTCGGTGATACTTTGTCAAGCTTTTCAATTCTTAGAGCTTATTGTCAACTTTTACGAGCAGCCCTGAAATGTTGAATAATTGAAATGATTTATTTCTTATTATATTATACAGAAGAACAAGACGTCTATTTATAGGCAACTGTACACAGATTTTACACATAGCAGACTATCAAAAAATAGAGTGCTAAATATAGAAAAACAATCAAGGCTAATTCTATACTAACAAAGCTGTCAAATAGGTAAAGATGGAATGTTCTCCAACAGCCTAGAGAAGATTGTGCATGCTAGCTGGATTTGTGCAGATTGTATCTTGTGCAGATTTCCAAGGAATGATTTTAATCTTTTACACTCCCCCTCAAGTTGGGTTCGTAGATATTAAAAGAACCCAAATTGGATAAAATATTTTGGAACTGCACATTGGTTAATGATTTGGTAAATATATCAGCTAGTTGGTTTTGGCTGGGAATGTATGGAGTTTCGATTTCCTTTGATTTTATTTTCTCACGTATATAGTGGCAGTCTATTTCGATATGTTTAGTTCTTTCATGGAAAACCGGATTGTTTGCAATGTATCTTGCAGCTTGATTATCACAAAACATGGGAATGGGATAATTGCATTCTATGCCCAAATCTTGCATTAGTTGTCTCAACCAGATCACTTCACTCGTAGTCGCTGCCATAGCTCGGTATTCAGCTTCAGCACTAGATCGTGCTACAACTGATTGTTTTTTTTGCTTCTCCAAGTTACTAGATTTCCTTCAACGAAAGTGCAGTAATCGGTGGTGGATTTTCGATCACTACTGCCCGCCCAATCAGCAGCGGAGTATGCCATGATATTGACATGCTTGTTCTTTTGCATTCGCACTCCTCTTCCTGGACTTCCCTTGAGATATCTCAAAATCCATACTACTGCATCCATATGAGTTGTCCTTGGTGCATGCATGAATGGACTCACTATATTAACTGCAACGTTATGTCAGGACGAGTAACAGTCAAGTAAATTAATTTTCCTACTAACCTCTGAAATTGGCTTATATCTGTTAAAGGTTCACCGTCATTAGGTCCTAGCTTGATATTTGGCTCAATTGGGGTATTTATGGGTTTACATCCTAATTTCCCTATTTCTTGTAATAAGTCCAACACATATTTTCTTTGGGATAAAAATAAGCCCTATTTGGAGTAAGCAATCTCTATGCCTAAAAAATACTTTAATTTCCCAAGGTCTTTGATGTCAATTTTTTTTTGTAGATACTGCTTGATATCACAAATTTTGTTAATATCACTCCCTGTAATAATAATATTATCAACATAAATTAAGACAATAATGATATAATTAATGTCGTGTTTAACAAACATTGAGTGATCACCATTACTTACCTTAAAACCAAATTGTATCAAGGCAGAACTTAGTTTTGCATACCAAGCTCTTAGAGATTGTTTTAGACAATATATTGATTTGTTTAGTTTGCATGCTAAAGTTTTATCATGTTCATGGGAATGTCCTGGTGGTAAATTCATATAAACTTCTTCCTCAAGCGTCATTTGAAGGAAGGCATTTTTTACATCCATTTGATATAAATCCCAGTCAAGATTAATAGCAACAGATAATAAGACTCTAACTGTGTTCATTATGGCAACCGGTGCAAAGGTCTCTTTATAGTCACAATAAGCGGCTGGTCTGTTGCCCCGAGCTCTGCCTCTACCACGATTACTGGTATGAGTTCTTCCACCTGATTTCTTTCTGCTGCTAACACAGATTTCTCAACGGTGTTGTCAGTGAATTGATTTTTCAGATTCAGAACAGTTTTTCTGGTTTCCTCTCTTTGAAGTAGGGAAACAACATTTAAGATTGTGAGAAGCTCGGTGGAATAGAGAATTTGACTACGAACTTGTTCATAGTCAGAATTCAGTGCATTTAGAAGGAGGTAAACATGATCATTTTCATATCGATGATGGAGTGTCTGAAGGTCTGCAGTAATTGGCTCGTACATGTTTAGTTCATCTAATTTACTCTTGATTGAACCATATAACTGAGTAATAGTCTGGGAACCTTGTTTAGTTTGGTATAATTCTCATTTGAGTTGAAAAATACGATCAAAGTTATTCTCCTGCCCAAACATGTCCTTGACTGATTTCCATAAGTCAAAGGCAGATTTGGAGCTGAAAAACAATCTAGAGATTGGTGGTTCCATAGAGTTTAAAACCCAAAGTCTAACAAGTTTGTCAATAGCAATCCATTGGTTATAATGTGGATCTGTCTCGAGTGGACTGTTGTCATTGTCAGTTACATGATTCAACAAGGATTTTGCACCTAGAGCCAATAATACTGCTTCAGACCAAGACAAGAAATTGTTACCATTTAGTGGTTCTTCTGTCAGTTTTAATGCTGGATTTGCATCATAGTATGCAGGTGGGGTTACAGCTTGTTTTTGCTTGATTGTTGCTTGTTCTCCTTCCTGGCCAGTTGACATTGCTTGCCGGCTGCTTGAATCAGGAAGGGCTTCAGAGTTTGTGTTACAGGTATTTTTCCTGCTCTGATACCATGAAATGTTGAATAATTGAAATAATTTATTTCTTATTATATTATACAGAAGAACAAGGCGTCTATTTATAGGCAACTGTACACAGATTTTACACATAGCAGACTATAAAAAAATAGAGTGCTAAATATAGAAAAGCAATCAAGGCTAATTCTATACTAATTACAAAGCTGTCAAATAGGTAAAGATGGAATGTTCTCCAATGGCCTAGAGAAGATTGTGGATGCCTCCTGGATTTGTGCAAATTGTATCTTGTGCAGATTTCCAAGGAATGATTTTAATCTTTTACAAGCCCTGGGAAACATGATGGAGCAGAGACATCAACCGGGTAGCCCAAATATGTCTCTTGTTGCATGATGCAAGGCTTCCTCCCATAGATATTATTTTTCATATATGAAGCTCTTTAAATATTATTTTTCATTTCAGCGGAAATACAAATCAATGAATTATTAGTTAAACACATATGAAACTTTTTTAATCTTATTTATCATTTTATTATATTTGCTGGGTTTTTTTTTACTTTGTGGATGATGCTAAGCAGTTGCAAAATGTTTATTTGTTGTTGACTTCATTTATTATACTGTTTATGGTAAAATGATACGATAAATTTGTTTATTTATTTTGATGTACAAATAGTATTCTATTTTATTAAGAGGATGAACTATGAAGTGAGTTTGCTTTAAAAAAATCCAAGTCCAGTTTATCTGATTGGCCCAATCAGTTCTGGGTCCATGTTACATTTCAGAAAACAGTTACGAGAAAATTTAAATATTTTAATAATATTATTAATCTTCAATAATAAATTTAAATATTAAAAGCATAATCTGCGTTATCCACATATTATATATATGATAAATAATGAAAATTAATATATGTTTTACTATAAATGAGGAGGTGAGTTTTGGGTGAAAATCATGTAAAATTTTAGCAATTTTGTCACCTCCCATTTAAAGATGTAGAGGAGGTAAACTCATATATACCTACTATCTTCCTCTTCTGTCTCTTTCATTTCTTTTAATGAGTTCTTTCTGAAGCACTCTAAGCTTGTAATATAATTTTGTCTTTATATATGCAGTACTTATTAGTTATTAGTACACATGAGTACGTAATGAAAACAAAATTTAAGCTATGTAATTAAAGTCCATAATTAGCATACCTTTGATAAAAGTAATTAACAAAAATATATGGTGACAGTTATTAATCAATACACATGCATGCACAGTATTGCTGAATAATACAGATGTTTTTTCTTGAACAATCAATACAACATTTATAATCTACACTACTACAGAATATGGTGATTGTACACGGATAAATCACGAAGAGCTACACGGATTTCCAGCAGTGTAGGATATTAGGGTGTAGGAATGTCCCATCTTTTGCAAACGGATATTTATCCGTGTGCAATTATCAACAATCTACACGGATTTCTAATTAAAAACCGTGTAGAAATCCAACTAGAGCTACATGGTTTTTTTAATAGAAAATCCATGTAGGAATATCAACATTCCTACACGGATATTTAGTTAAAATCCGTGTAGCTCTCCTAAACAGAATATTAAATAAATAAACCGGGTTCAGTAACCTTCCTACACGGATTTTTAAGTAAAAATCCGTGTATAATTGTTTTCTACACGGATTTTTAAATAAAAATCCGTGTAGGAAGGTTGCTGAACCGTTTTTTTTTTTTTTTTTGTGTGTTTAGCTAGCCTCCACTTTTGCTAGCCAGTAATTATATATTTCAGATTGAATATACATAGCCTTTTGCAAAAATAAATACATAGCCATTTGCAACATATATATATACATAGCCTTTTGTACATACAATCCCATGTGATCTAACACATAGCATACACTCCTCAAGATCCAATACAATGTTTGTATAAAAATTATGTCCTTACCACTTAGTAACCATGTGATCAAGATTTGGGCTCATGTTGCCAAAACTCATGGCTATGATCTACTCTAGCACGAAATTTCATACATACTAAGTTGTATTAGATCCAACATATCAAAAATGGAGTTTGCATGTGATCCATGATATGATGTCTCTTGGTTAAAGGTCTCCAACAATATTGCATCTCCAATGAAAAATGCAAGGATCAATATTTGTGCATACAAATATACATCATAGGGAATAAAAATTCTCAATTAAAATTTATACATAAAATTAATTGAATCTGTATGGCTTTTATACGAACCACTGAAAATTAATTTCGTAAGAAAAAAATTACTGCATCTTAAATGTATTTACGAAGGGAGGGTGGCGAAGATGATAGTAACCAACCAAGACGAAGAGGACAGTAACCAACCAAAACCCTACAAAACCAAAAAGATAAATAAAAGAGAAATAAGTAATAATAATTACACATTACCTAAATAAACAATAATAAGTAACAGAAAATTAGAGAAAGAAAAAATATATATATACATACGTGGCTAACCTTAGCAAGATAGAGAGGAGAAAATAACAACTTCAAATATCTCAGATCCCAGTTGTGCTATGAGCTGAAATCAGACCAATATTTTAATACAAAGATAGAGAGAGTATTATAGAATCAAAACGACGTTGGAGGAAAAAGACCTTTTTATATAACCAAAACCCTAAAACTACCTTTCTACACAGATTTTTCACTATAAATCGGTATAGCTCTCTAGCATTTCTACACTGTTATTTAAATAATAATCCGTGTACAATAACCTCTTCCTACACGGATTTTTTAATAAAAATCCGTGTAGCTCTCTAGCCTTTTTACATAGTTATTTTAATAATAATCCGTCTACAATAACCCCTTCCTACACGGATTTTTTAATAAAAATCCGTGTAGCTCTCTAGCCTTTCTACACTGTTATTTAAACAATAATCCGTCTACAATAACCCCTTCCTACACGGATTTTTTAAAAATCCGTGTAGCTCTCTACAATTCCTACACGGATATTTAACTAAATATCTGTGTACGAAATGTAAATTTCAAATGGCTTTTTTGAAACACTGTTTTTTAATGAAATATCCGTGTGGGATTCTTAGAGATATCATTGATCATTGGAAAAATCTTATTTGGTACACGGTTTTACATAAAACCGAGAAAATCCGTGTACAACCACAGTGTAGGAAGCGCCATTCTGTAGTAGTGCTAAGATTATTTTTAAAAATTTCAATGCCTTTTGTACTTCATTAATAATGGATGAATATTAACGGTGTTAGCTACTACCAACAACAAAAAAAATGAAAACTTCATTAACTTTAATTTAGTTTGCTCAAAGAATTATTTTGATTAGCTTAATTATTCAAATTAGTAAAATTTAAAATAACTTTACATGAAAAACCACCAAAAATTACATTTTTTTATTAGTGTTAGGCATTTCTTCTGAAGTGCACTAAATACTTCCATTCAAAATGCACTTCATAAATATAATTACCATATAATTAATAGTTGTGGTATTGTACATTGTAACTTATATAATACATACACTACAACAAAATTGGACAACAGCGACCGGTATCAGCAACCGGCGCTATTGCCGGTCGCTGATTCCCATTTTCTTCCAAAAAAAAAATAAAATAACCCCAAAAATCAGGCGACCAACCTTTCAGCGACCGGTTGGTATTCCGGTCGCAGAAGATCAATTTTAAAAAATAAAAAAATAAAGAAAAAACATTGGGCATCAGAGACCGGCGAAAATACTTTCAACGATTAATTTGGACCGGTAGCTGAAAGTTTTCGACAGAAACCCCCCTGCGCGCACAACCTTTTTTTTCCTGCTGTCTTGCGTGTTTTAGGTTTAGAATTTCAAAATCGACGGTGCCGCCCGCCAATCTGCTCTGTCCGATCTCTTCTTTCGCCCGTCGATCTGCTCCACCTCCGCCCGATCTCTCTGACTCTCTCTCGGTACTATCTCTCTGCTTCTCTCCCTCTCTATTTTTTTGTTAATTTATTTTTTAGTATAATGATTGTAGAAACGTCAAATATTTGTATAAAACGCCTTTCTTTCTGTTTTTTTTCAAGTTTTTTGTTTTAATTTTTGCATTTTTGTTTCTTTTTTTTTCTGTTTTTCTGTTTTGTTGTTTTTTTTTTTTTCTGTTTTTCTGTTTTGTTGTTTTTTTTTTTCTGTTTTTTGTTGTTTTTTTCTTTATTTTCCTGTTTTTTTGTTGTTTTTTTCTTTATTTTTCTGTTTTTCGCTTTTTTTTCTTTATTTTTCTGTTTTTCGCTTTTTTTTCTTTGTTCTTTTTTTTTTTCCCTATTTTTATTTCTGTTTTTTACTTTTTTTTTTTCTTCTTCTTTATTTTTCTGTTTTTACTTTTTGTTTTTGTTTTTTTTGTTTTTGTTTTTTTTTTCTGTTTTTCGCTTTTTTTTCTTTCTTCTTTTTTTTTCCCTATTTTTATTTCTGTTTTTACTTTTTTTTTTTTTTTTTTTCTTTCTTCTTTATTTTTCTGTTTTTAATTTTTCTTGTTTTTTTCTTTTTTTTTCTTTCTTCTTTACTTCTTCTTTTTTTATTTCTGTTTTTACTCCGTTTTTTTTTTCCTGTTTTTTTTAAGGTTTTTTATTTTTGTTTTTTAGAAATTTTGACCTAATTACTGAAATTCAATTTTTTAGGTTAATTAATTTGAATCATTCAGAGCAGCAACAAATCAGGAGGAGATTGATCTGAGTACGATTCGAAGGTGTTTTCTATCTTTATTTTTATAGTTTTGCTTTAATTCTCAAATTTACAAGTTATCAGACTATCAAGTTGGTATACCTAATAATGAATTGTGAATTGTAAAATTTTATGTAATTGATGCACTTGTATTATTGATCTTGTGTAATTTATTTTGTTTTAATTGATTATGAATTGATCTTGTATGAATTGTTTGGTACAATTCGTTTCGACTGGGTTGGGGAGAAATATATGAACATAATGGGTATATCAATTTGTTTGGTACATTTCGTACCAATTGGTGAAAAGAAAAAAAAAAACCAAATTTTTTTTAAAAAAAAAAACCAAATTTTTTTTTAAAAAAAATTACCCTTCTGCGACCGGTATTGATTATCAGCAACCAATTTTTTGGTCTCTGATAACTTTACATGACGTCACCAAAATTCAACAGCGACAAAAAAAAATTCGTCGCTGATGAGGTATCTGCGACCGGAATGACGTCATTCAGCGACCGGTGACGTCATCATGCAGGCATCAGCGACCACATTTTCAGCGACCAATACATCAGCGACCGGCGAAATACTTATCAGCCACCGGTGAACTGCTGTAGTGATATTTGTGTACTTTCCTTGGCACCAACCCTTGACATTCTTAACGAGGTCAAATGCACGTTAATTGATTATATATTTTACATCAATTATTGGTGTTTATTTTATAGGAATCCTAAAAAGATTCTTTAATGGAATTTAATTATATATGCCAAACGAGGATTTAGTTATGAAATTAACCGTTGACTTCAAAGTTCAGACTGCTTCTTCTTTGAATTATTATTTTTTAATTATAATGATTTTTATATATAAGTGGCCGGGTCCAACAAAAATTATTAAAAAAAAACTTTCTTTCTCAGAGTAAGAGCAAGAGAGGGGAAATAATACTTCCAAAATATAAACTAAATTTCCTTGCAAATAATTTGATTTCCAACAATACAAAAGGGGAAATAATAATCATGAACATAACCCAGTAAATAATTGTCTGAATCAAGACACGATGAACATAACCCAGTAAATAATTATTTGCAAAAAAATATTAATATTTCACATATGTTTAATCAAAGCTTTCCTTCCTAACCACTGTTGCATTACTCCAGTAAAATGTAATAATTAAATATAAAACTTCTTCTCCAATCATTCTTTTAATTTTAATTTTTGCAAATAATTATTTACTGGGTTATGTTTATTGCTGGAAAACTAACAAGACCATGATGAACATAACCTAGTAAATAATTGTCTGAATCAAGACACGAGATGTTAAGCTCCTCTAAACTACTCAGACAGCCTATTGTATTAGGCAATGCAAGAATCTCACCAGAAATAATTGTTAATTCTAAAGGAAGTTCCTCTAAATGATGACATTTAATAACTAATCTCAGCAAGTTACTAATTAAGTGAACAGAGTGATTGATAGCTTCTTAATTAATGGGGTGATGATATCAACACTTGTCACACCCCCGATCCCGGAGGTGCAACGGACCTACCGCGTCTATTTTTCATATCAATTTACGTAACACAAGGCATGGATCTTTTTATGCATTGCCAATAGCATCCATTATTTTTACCCCATCCCAATTAATTTACAATAACTATCTGACCATTTATAGTGGATGATGCTAGATAAATTTTCTGCACCATGTCAGATAAAATAAACCCAAATCTCAATCTTTTAGGTGGCCCTGCTGTCAATTACAATCCCAAAAGCGTTTCTCAATCTTCGTCTAATAAACCTGTAACCCACAAGGGGAAACGAGTGAGAAATAATAAATTATTTCTCAGTGCTGATTGCCACTCAGATTATTGGATTCGAAGGAAATCCATATTCAGAATGAAATCACCGCACGAGAAATTAACAGTTCATTTTAAAATGACGAATGCAAATGCTCAATAGCAGTATCCAATCGAACAACAACAATTTCATAGATAAATCAGAACTCAATGAATCTTATCGGAATAAATGATTTGGGTCTAAATCTTTTAAACCATAATGTCTGGTAACGTTTGGTTTCTTACCTTTACAATTCTTGGTAACATTTGGTTTCTTACCTTTACAATTTCTAGTCTGGTATCACTGACAGATACCTTAACAAGTATCTATCGTGTTAGGGCTTATACTGTTCTATCCATCCTGACAATTTTTTTTAATGGAAACAATATAGAATCAATATCTCAATGCCTTCAGTATCAGAAAGAAAATCGGTGATAAGACAGTTCTAACTATCCTGACAATCGGTTAGCAGAAACAATACGAAATCAATATCACAGTACTGTCATTATCAGAAAGAAAATCATTGATAAGACAGTTACCACAGTTCATTAATCTTATAGTCACAGTTTATATTTATTCAATATCCCCTACCCAACCGGTACTGGGTTCAGTTGGAGCCATTCACCATATGCGCATAAGGGTCCTGGAGTAAAGTCTAGTAGCTAGCTAGACTTTACGATATATTAATCATTTTTCTCCATTATATGGAGGTTCAAGGATTACAATATTTAATATTCAATCAATTCAGTCACTGTGGTCTCAATCAATCATTTGAAATAAGAATCAATAAATCGATAAACAATATCAACATGACAGTCAACATACTTACCTGTAATTCAGTTTCAATTGTATTGGGTATGCATATGATGCAACAGTTCAATCAATGCAGTCAATTAATTATTCAAAATGCATAGCGAGTTACGATTTAATTCCTAGTATGAATCTCAGACTAATCCAATAACCTCGCACCTGATATCGTAGGGCAACAAGCGAGGTCACTGTCAGTCTATTCCTCAGGAACACTTTATCTCATCCGTCTCTTATCTTTATTATGCCTTGTTTAGTGCTATCTTCCAAATATTTAAGTACCTTTATAATCATATCTCCAAATCAGTGTTAAGTAATAGAGATAACTATTCTAATTATGACATCTTTTAATTAATTATTTAATCACTTAATACTTGGTTAAGTTCAATGGGTAATTGTCAAACCATTAAATAAAACAATAAACAAAGTCTACGCCCATGTTTTTCTTTAATTTTCTTAATCATGCCGAAAGCCCTGTATCAAATCCAATTTCATTATGTAAATTTCCAACTGGTTCCTATATTATTCATGTAACTTTACATCAAGGCCCCTCTGACATATTTTATTTACCAACTATTAGTCATTATTTTTACAAATTATACCTTACCATTTTATTTCTCTTATAATCAAGTCGTTGAAAGTTTAGATAGGTGTACCGATAACCCTCTAATTTGGTACAGATCGGTACTAGGGTCAGAACAGAATCTCAGAATCACCAAATAATAAAGTAATGATAAAAGTGCTATTTTTTTTTGAGGCTGGTATCAGGTTCTTGTTCAATTATGTATCCACATCCTTAATGACCCAGATACAATATCACATCCTCTATTGTTATACTTTCATCAGTCTAAACAATTACTTTAAGCCTTAATAGCATATTTGAGTAAGAACCGGAAAAAGAGAAAAGGATGAGCAAAATACCACAAGAACTGAATTTTCCACTTAGAACCTTTCTCTTGATAATCTTTCTCTAGCCCTCATGAATCTCATGAAGAGAGATGAAACTATTTTCAATTTTTCTTTCTTTACGGGAGAGAAGGGATCCCTTTAATTAAGAAAGATTTAAGCAGGTGGTGTTTCACCCAGCAATGGCCGCGTGGCCATGTTCCATTTGGTCATTAAAATTTGCATTTTTATATATTTAACCTTCATTTTTAAAAAAATTGTGAATCAGTCCATAAATTAAATGAAAACAAACTTATAAATATTATCATGTATAATTTTCTATTACATCTATTTCATGTCAGTTCTGAATTTCAGAAATTCGTTTCGATATATCTCATTATACAAATTTTATCTCAGTTAAATAGATTTCCAGACAATCAATTTATCATATTTAACCTTAATTTCACTTAATTATTTTACTCATACGCATTCAAATGTTTCGTACATTACTTTTAGATACTAATTTATATACGCATTTTGCATAGTGTTACAACACTACTAATATTTTTATTAATACAATATTATCTAAATATTTTAATATATGACAAATTTGTCCTTCATTAACTATTTCCTTAAAAAACTGTATCTCCATCATTCATTATTATTATAGGATTTTCTTTCCTTAAAATTTTTTAGAAAATAATAATACTCCTATCACATACATTATTGTATGATTCTCTTTTTTCTAAATGTTAAATTTATAAATTTAATAAATATTTAATAATATTCCTTATTTATATTATTCATCATACTTTTAAGATTTTTAAATATATTACAAGAATGAAATATTTATTATATTATTAAAAATCTACCACTATATATATTTATAGTACCCAACTCCACAAGTATCAAATCTTATTTTTTTTTTCCGTCTTCTTGCCTCTCCTTGTCCCTGAGCAAACCTGATAGTTCTTCAAATAGTTGAAGCTGCGTCAGGTATCTTTCCTCACAATCAACCTTCTCGCTTCTATTATCCTGATAGTTCTTCAAATAGTTGAAGCTGCGTCGGGTATCTTTCCTCACAGTCAACCTTCTCACTTCCATTCGGATAGTAGAAGGTGATCCATAGGAATTAGTTTGTAACTTTGTATCAAAAGAAAAGAGAAGAAGACGCAAAAGTGTACCTTCTAAGAGCTTCAATCTGTTGTTTTTTTTCCCCTCTATGAAGAAGATAAATATATTAAGAAAGTACATTAAAATATACATATGCAATAAAAGGTTTATTAATTAAAGGAGCAAAAGAAGTAATTGCTTACCAAGGACAATTTTTGTTGTGATTTCGTATAGGTTATAGTGCAGCAATTCGATTCAGTTCTTCAGATTTGTTCACTATCCGAAACCAGAATTCATGTATAAAACTAATTCCAAGATTAAAACAAAGTTTACCACTAGATGCGCAGTGCAGCGAAACTTCAAGTCTAGTCCAGCAGTAGCCTTCTTCTCCTTTCGTTGTCATGTCGGATTCATGCAACAACCCAGCAATCACGCCTCTATCAGTATCCACACGAACATGTTAACAAACTTTTGTAATTCGGTATGCTAGTACCGAATTAACAGCCCCGTCTTTTCTCCTTCTTTCTCTCTTACGTTTTTTGTTGTTAGTGTAAAATTGAATCCGAAAATAAAACTGATGCACTATATTTATAAAACATATGCACCAGTTCAGATGCACCAATTCAGATGCACCACTTCAGAAAATGTTATCTGATCTGTTTAGATCAGATGAGAATAAGAATTCAGGCCTAGCCCATTAAGATCTGATCCATATTAATTATTAATATGACCCATAATATTCTGGTATATAATACATTTCTAACAATTTTGTCCATCAGGTAGAAAATTTGAATTACATTGTGCTAGTAACAAATTTTATAGTGTTAGTTTCAGCTCCCTTGGTAGGATTTAATATTCAGAAATTGTTAGTTAGCAAGATCACCAATACTTTCAGGTAGATATTTATAGAAAGGGCAGTAAAGAATTAGAGTATGCAGATTGTAAAGGAGGTAAATGGATAATGACAATGTTTTAAGACCAAAAATATTAATACTAAGATAGGAATGAAGTCTGGAATCTTATTGAAATCCCCTTTCTTTGCAAATAAGTGTGTTTTGTGAGAACAACACTTATTGGCGGTTTGTTCGTTGACATTTCAAAAGGGCTAGCTAGCTACCTCTCTCCATCGACCTAAACAACCGTTACTAAAGCAACACGACACGGCGCACACATCTAGTCAAATGCAAGTACGTACGTTAATTGATTATTTTACATCAATTATTAGTACTTATTTAATTTATGGAATCGTAAAAACGATTCCTACTAATATCGAATCTAATGACGCGTATGATGTACTGCCAAACGAGGATTTAGTTATGAAATTAACCGTTGACATCAAAGTTCGGACTGCTTCTTCTTTTAATTATAATGTTTTTATAAGTGGGGTCCAACAAAAATTATAAAAAAAAAAACTTTTCTTTCTCACACAGATCTAGAGAAATTAAAGTGGGAAATAATATACGTTTAAATATAAACTAAATTTCCTTGCAAATAATTCCATCGTATAGATGAAAAGTTCTGACGGCATTATTGCATATAATTAATTTATTGTGCCGCTCATAAAGAATTTGAACATCAACTCCCTTGCTTTTGAACCAAACATATATATGGGAGAACGACTGTTATCAGAAACAACTGTTTTAATATTTATTTATGTTTGTTTAGTTACATAATGATTCAATCTATAATACAAAATATTTTACCAAAGACGCAAACTTGCATGGTAAAATCGTAGCTATATATATAGTAAGATATTTTAGCAAACTTGCATGGTAAATCCGAATAACAAGATAGGTAATTAAATAAGACAGACCATATATAATGAAAAAAATGTTAAAATAAATTATGAGCTTCTTAATTATTACTTTTTTGTTTGATATCCTACACTATTCTTGTTCCTATTATTATGCCTACTAGTAAGAATATGTTTTTTTTGACATTTTTTTTTTCATGAAATTAAGTTCATAAGTTGATGATTTTGAGCTGGATATCGAGATGCATGTGTTTCCACCATTAAAGGAACTTATCCTTTTGTCTTATGCCTATCCATTATGTTGGGATCAATATATTGGACCCTTCCATAAAGACATATTATAACTTGATTGGATCAATTGGACTTAAATTTCATGGAATTTATACCTTTTTTAATACTATGAATAATCATTAAAATATGGCTATTAAAATTGCATCAAAATTTAACATTTTTCATGGGTATTGCGTGTATACCATGTATATTATATTCAAATTATGGGGAGTAAAACTAAGGTATTATTCAGCTCATCAAGTCTATTGGTGATCTTAATTCAAAGTATATCAGATTGATTTCAAATGATGAATCTAAATCATTGATATCAATTATCTACACTAGTACATAAAACACGACCATACACGGTCCAAAGAGCTAATGTTACATGATTATACGACCGTGTCAGCGAGCATCATGTATGAATAGGTGTAATGTTATCAGAAACGGATCAGACATCGACCTGGTAAAACTTCGAGTCAACCATTTATTGGCCGGATGAGTAGATATTCAACCGGTCAAACCGTTGATTTTAATTTTAATTAAATGCGTATATGTATTTATGATCAGTATGAATACTATTATAAATATAATGTAGTATACTAGTTAATTTATTGCTAGATTAATTAAAAGTGTCTCCTTCAGTATATACTAGTTGATAAAAATATAAATAATAATTATATTAGATCCCGCAAATTCATCCCCGCACTATCCCCGCACCCTCCCCACATTATCTCTTTAAGAGATTAACTTCCATTAACTACCTTAATTAAATTTGATTTAATTAGTCTGGTCACCGCATCATCCCCACATCTCTCTTTACTTAGTCTGAATAAATACTGCATTGATACTTCAACTGGAGTATTTACCTTAGTGATAACTAATGTAATGTGTAAGGATAAATAATTCAATATCAAATAATAAATACTCTCATATCAAAAGATAAATACTCCAGTTTTTTAGGATAAATTCTTACTATGCATAAGATAAATACTTAATTGTCTAAAAATAAATACTACATTCTTTAAAGATTAATACTATATAGATTATGGATAAACATTGTTATGTTCAATAAATAAATACTGTATTGATACTTGAACTGAAAGATAATTAAATACTACATAGATTAGGGATAAATAATCTAATATCAGAAGATAAATACTCTAGTTTTTAAGTATAAATTCTTACTATGCATAAGATAAATATTTAATTGTCTAAAGATAAATAGTACAACATTTAAAGATTAATACTATATAGATTATGGATAAATACTGTTATGTCCAATGGATAAATATTGGATTGATACTTGGACTGAAAGATAAATACTATATAGATTAGAGATAAATATTTTTTTTTATTAAGTATTCGGCCCTTGAAGTTGGGCCCATGAAACATTTATAAAAAAAAATAAAAACAAATCGAAAGGTTAGTCTAGGAAGTTTGACCCCGATTAGTGGTCCCCCATAGTGCGAGGACAAAACAGAGAAATTAAGAAAATTAGTGCGGGGATACAATTTGGATATTTTTTATGTACGTAAATACAGTTCTCTTTATAGATATTAATATTTATGCTATCTAAGATAAATACATCAATGTTACATGTTAAATATTATTGTTCTGTTAATGTTTTAGTGGTTGCCCATAGTAGCGCGGGAATGGAAATGCGGGGATTATCAAGAGTCCAAATATAAATATAGATAAGTATAAGCTCAAGTTCTTTAGTAAAAAAAAGGACTTTCAGTATAACAATGTAAATAAGAATATAATAATAATTGTTTAAGGTACGTATATACGTCATATTATATTATTATATGTATATGAATAATTGTGGTGTATACTATACTTCATTAACTCTCTTATAATATTTATGATATTAGGGTCTTTTATGAAAAATACATAAAATAAAAAATTTGAGGATCTTGACATGTGAAAAGGGAAATAAATTTGCTGCGATTCTTTGGAATCGCAGGGTCCCTATTTTTTCATATTAAACTATTCATTTTTTTTAAATGCACGAATCTCAAAGCAGTTTATTTTACGTACAAAATCTCAAAACAAATAATCGGTTTGATTTGGGAAAACTGGATCCCTGCGATTCTTCAGAATCGCAGCCAGATTTGTTTCCTGTGAAAAGTCACATTCCTAGGAAGTCTACCATTCTCCCTCTTTCTCATTGGTCCGTGAACAAGGTCAAAGATGCACAAAACCCGAGTTGTTTTTAAGATAATTTGAATTTAGTTGTTTTTCAATGGTGAAGAAGTTTTAATAAAATCAGTAACTTTCAAATCATCTTGATAAATATTATTAAAATTTCAATTAACAAATGTAAAATTTGGTCTCCAAACATATTCTAATATTGATTGAACATCTAACAGATTGGATGGAATGTTTGGACTTTGAAAATCAGAAAACCGAATCATTTATTTCAAAAGTTAGGAACAAATATTTTGAGCTTAGCCAACCACTCTATCTCTCTCTCTCTCTCTCTCACTATATATATATATATAGAGAGAGAGAGAGAGAGAGAGAGTTGGGCTATGGTGCATTGCAATATATGTGCTCTATTGTACATTGGACTATAAATTGTTGGATTCGAAGTTCAAACAGTCAATCTAAAGGGCTCAACATGTTCTCCATATTAATATATGCTTGAAGACCAAATTTTGTATTTTTTTATACTTTTTACTATTTTTTTAGAATTTTTTAAAACCAATATTTTTCTGAAATTTCTGGACCATAGAAAAACAACGATTTTCAAAAATTCTAAAAAAAATTGACAAATAATTTCCAAAAAAATGTTAAATTTTGTCACCAAGAACATTTTAATATGGATATCAAATTGAACGGTTTGGGTCTATTTTTTAAATTAATGTTTTATTTTAAAATACATAATAAATACATAAGACTTATATTAGTCTTATGTATTTATTATATTTTATTATATCAAATTTATTATATCTTATGTATTTATTATGTATTTATTATGTTGAATGTTTTAAGAATTATATTTTACTTATGTAATAAGATAACTTTAAATTGCTTTTTCACTCATTATAATTTTTTATTGCAAAATTTGAAATTTGAAAACAAAATTGAGTCATAGTACTCGTGAAAATGGAATTGGAAATGTGACTATGTGAGTCAGATTCTTACAAAATTTATATTCCATTCTTATGATTGAGTAAAAAAGTAAGAAAATAAAGAGGGAAGGAAAAATATATTAAAGATACAAACTTGATGTGCTGGAATAGAAAAAACACAGTTTAGGGCATTGAAATGAAAGAGTAAATCTAGGTGCATGCATTGGAAAATTGAATTGAATATATATATTTTTAGATTTTATTACCTTATAGGGTAACGGGTACGAAATAGTCATTACCCATATCCTTACTCATTTAGTTAACGAAAACAAATTCTTATTGGTACCCATACCCAATAATCTAATGAAAAAAAAAAAAAAACTTTTCCCATACCTGTCTTATCGAATACAATATGAATAGGATAAACGGCTAAAAAATTGCCATTTACACCTCTAGTGAGAGGCACTCGGAAAACCGTGCTAGAATCTTTGCTGTTTTTAAAGGGAAAAAAATGAATCTTGGTTATTACTCGTTAAGGTATTTGTTCTGGAACCGAATTATTCGAGGGGTTGGAACATAATTAGGTAAGTAACAAAAGGGCCAATTTGAAAATGGCACTCGGATCATAATAAATGTTCTTTGAAATTTGCATCTGTAAAATAAATATGAGCATGTATTTCACAAATGTCATAAATTCATGGAGAAAATGCTTTGCTGTAGTTTATTGCTAAAATATTAGGATTAGAATTTACTGAAAATAATTAATTAACTAGCCAGGTAGAAAAATCTTTGAAGGAGTATATATATGCAATTTGCCAGCAACATCATTAAAATATATAATTGCTGGTGTACGTTGTCAAAGATGTTAACTTGTAATTAATAACTCAATTATTGATTCAATTATGTGTTAAAATATAAGTATCCAGTTATAATCGCCCGCGCGGCTTATATGAATATATGACTTCCCCTTGCAAATCATTATTAATGTAGAATAAAATTTTAATGAATTTTTTGTTAATATGCCCTATTTATAATCCGATTACGTACTTAGCTACTGAAAGGGCCAAAGGTCCCATAAGCTTCCCACAAGCAAGTATATATTGGGCTCAATGCCGGGAGCTTCTCACTAGTGGAGAAAGACATATCAGTGTCGGTCTATTTGTGTCGGCTAATTGTGTCAGGCGATACAGAAAGAAATCTATATCGATTATTTAAAAAAAAATGATACTAAAAAAGTTCTGTATCGGTTAAATTAAAAGCAGACACAAATACCTCAATATCTGTATCGATTCTTAGTGAAATAACTGACACTGATTATCTGAGCTCAATTCATATCCCCTCAGTTTTAAAAGCAGACACGGATACACAAAGCAATTCATATCCCCTCAGGTTACCAGCTGACTGAGGTCAATTGAAACGGACGGTCCGGAATCGTTCTTTTAACTTCGCACGAATCTCAAAGGACAAATAAAACTGGCCCCCTGCGCTATCTCGGATTGTTCTTGTTGCACATGTGATTAGGTAGGCCAAGCTCGAGCCCGTTTGAGTTATCTTGCTGTATACCCTAATCTGTCTTGAAATTTTGCTTATAAACCCAAAATTCTTTTACAAAAAAAACTACTAGAACGCAAATGATCAGTTTAGTATAAAATGCACAAAAAGTTGTTGTTATATAAAAGTTCGGTGTATTGTTAATTTCCTGGCACGACTATTTCCTGTCATTCGAAAATTCACAACTCTTGGGCTTGCTCATTCATAATTTGAAAATATTATTATTTTTATCACAACATAAGCTTCGGCATTGCAAATTAAATACTATTTCGATAGAAATTAGTTAGTAGTTACTGTTATATTTACTCTTTGTTGAACCAATATATTTCCTCTTTGCAAATTAAATACTATTTCTGATATTAAATCGGACAAATTCAATAGTGTTTGAGATTTGGATGCTTATTTTTGCAAGGCTAACATGTGCCATGTAGAAGGATATAAAATATCGCATATTCAACAAATATATATTTTTTAGTTTTAAAGGTACTTTTATAAAACTGATGTGGCTCCTCCACTGGTGTTTGTCCGCTTAACAATTAATGTACAAAATAGAGATCACTATTTGGTTAAAGAGAAGAAAAAAAACAGAAAGAAGCTTGAGGCACTTTAATTTATTATTTTCTTTGACAGTACAAAGCAGAGGCACCTATAGTTTTTGCAGATTGTGATATGAACATACGAAGTTTACAATGCCATCAGCTTAATCTCCAAATTCAGTATAGCTAGAGGTCTAGAAAAATACAAGGTATAAAAATCAATAATGTTTCATTGACATAGAATGTAAAGAATTTTCCCTAGTGGAAAGCAACTGTTTATTATTTTATTGATTAAATTGAAGGTTGCAATAAATAATCAATTTCAGATCAATAATTGAATTATAAATTTGGATGCATTGACCAAGCTAGTACTGGACAACCTAAACACTATTGATGTGTCTATAAATATCCAATTAAAACACACCAATGGCATGTCGTCTCTACAGCGAGAGCACCATTAATTCTCTCATTTGTAAACTTATACTCCAAAAATGTCAACTGAAGTTGAGACAATGGAGTCGGTGCAAGTATCAAGAAACCAATCAAAGAGAAGGCTACCTCGACACGACTCATTTTTCCATGATGCAGAGAAAGTTACTTATGCAGAACACCATGGTGCCAATGTATGTATGATATAGTTTTTTCTGCTATGATTTCTAGTTTTGATTGTGTACAAATGTTTAGAAAAAGACAATTAATTCTTGATTTTATGACAAACTAATGAGGATATATAGGTAATATAATTGTAGTTATGTATTGAGCAAAACAAATTTAAAAAAAAACCATAGCAATCAGAGCAAATGACCCAACAATTAACCCAAGTAATCAAGTTTAATTAAGATGACTACAATAAGTTATAATTAGTTCAAATTGTCAAAAAAGTATTTCAAAAGAGAAAAAAAATGGAACTAGATTAACACAACTAAAACACCAAAGCAGTATTGAATCATCCAGGTTGCATCTTCATTAATTTCCTTCATTATTAGGTTGTTTATATAATTTTTTTCTAACTGCAAAATAGGATGATTGGGCAAGAACACTAAGTCTGGCGTTCCAGTCTATCGGTGTTGTGTATGGAGATATTGGCACATCACCTCTCTATGTGTATGCAAGTACTTTTACCGATGGAATCAAACATAAAGACGACATCTTAGGCGTTTTATCTCTAATTATCTACAGTCTTATTCTCCTTCCTTTGTTGAAGTATTGCTTCATAGTTTTATGGGCTAACGACAATGGTGACGGTAAGGCTTTCTTTTCCCACAATTAATTAATTCATTATTTTTTTTTCAGTTCTATTGTATAATCAAATTATCAAATTATTTAATAAAAAGGGTATAAAGAAAGATAGATATAACATAACCTGTTATGTTTTTCACCATTAAAGGAAGGTTATGTTATGTATATTTTTCTTCATGCATAAATTAAGAAGCATAAAAAATAAAGAACTTTAATATGTAGGTGGCACTTTTGCATTGTACTCGCTGATCTCAAGGTACGCAAAGATCAGCCTGGTACCGAACCAACAGGCAGAAGATGCACTGGTATCGAATTACCATTTGGAAGGGCTCTCACCAGAGCTAAAGAGGGCACATTGGCTCAAGCAAAAGCTAGAGAATGGCACAGTTGCAAAGATCTTGCTTTTCACCTGCACAATATTCGCCACCTCCATGGTTATGGGTGATGGTGTACTAACCCCTCTTATCTCTGGTAATTAATCTTTTCTGGAATCATGATCTTGAAATTCTAGTTAATACTTTCTTTTGCTAGTATTTAGTTAAATTATCTTATTCCACCGTCTTAATTGCATGATTAATTCCATAGTTTCTTTTCAGTATTACACCCTGTTCGAAATTCAAGCTGTGGGTTATAATTAGAGGCGGAGACAATAACAACATATGGGGGTCAACTGACCCCCATTTATTTTCAAAATTTTGGTGTTTATAGTTTATACGTGATTTTCGATATAAATTAGAGTAAAATGGTAAGAGTATTATAAATTGACCCCCATTTTTAGCAAAAAATATTATATGATTGACCCCCATATATAGCTTGAAGATCTGGCTTCGCCTCTTATAATTTACCTGGGAGTTTTTAGTTATTATGCATGTTCAATGTTTACTTTCATCACACCCACAGCCGCATGGGAAACAAATTCTACACCTTATCAATTTATCTTCCTGAAGATATGTTTTTGCTTAATAAACTTTTGTGCATCTTTAGACAACACACAGATGCATTCTCATTTAAGTTTTCTGATAGAGGCCAGTATAAACAAATGATGATGATTATTAGACAGTAGAACTAGAGATATTAAACTAACTGTTGTTTACCTCGTTGCTTCAATTAATGAATATCTTTGGTTTTTGCAGTTATATCTGCTGTAGGAGGTGGGCTGACTGAGAAAGTTAATTTAACAACAAGTATGACAGAGGAGTTCAAATCTTTTCAAAATTTATTATATTGATATTGATTTTTATGATCATTGTAATGACTTCTCTTCCTTAAAATTGAACACAGATCAAGTAGACTGGATTTCTGCAGCCATATTTGTAATCCTTTTTGCAGTCCAGAGATTTGGTACAGACAAAGTTGGTTACTCGTTTGCTCCTATAGTTTCCTTGTACTTTCTTTTTATTGGTGGCATCGGGTTATATAACCTTATACATTATGATATCGGAGTTTTACGGGCATTCAATCCGAAGTACATTGTAGACTACTTCAGCAGAAATGGGAAGCAAGGATGGATCTCACTAGGAGGTGTTCTCCTATGCTATACAGGTAATAAAAACTTAATCATAAAGAGAAAGTTTTTTAGCTTAGTTTACCTAATATATTAGCTTACATTTCACATGTGTTTTGAGTGCAGGAACGGAGGCTATGTTTGCTGATTTAGGCCACTTTAGTGTCCGAGCTGTCCAGGTAATTTATTAGCTTATATTTCTTTTGTTCTTCTATATCTGATTAGGAGTTAACAACCAAAATCTATATCATTAGCATTATTGATATATTTTTGAATTGAAATTCAGATTGGCTTCAGCTGTGCTTTGTTTCCAGCTGTATCATTGGCTTATATAGGCCAAGCTGCTTATCTCAGAAAACACCCAAGAAGATGTAGCCAGTACTTACTACAAATCTATTCCAAGTAAGATCGAGTAGACATATAAAATTAAATTAAATTTCAAAATTAAAATCCATAAACCTTAATTTGTTTTACTGATCATTTTTCATATTTATTTATTCCTAGGTCCACTATACTGGCCAACCTTTATAGTATCAGTGGGAGCTGCAATTATTGCAAGTCAAGCCATGATTTCTGGAGCATTTGCGATCATATCACAGTCACAGACTTTGGGATGCTTCCCTCGGGTGAAAGTATTGCACACTTCGAAGAAATATGAAGGGCAAGTATACATCCCAGAAGTAAACTTTGCGCTTGGACTACTTTGTGTGATATTGACCTTTGCATACAAAGACACAACCAAGATTGGCAATGCTTATGGTACAAAGAAAAATAATAATATATATTTTTATTCATACATGCACATGCACTGAAAGTGGAGTTGAGAAATCAGAGTTATAGGTTTGACTTAGGAGCACTTTATAGCTCAATTTATTCTTGTGCGTTCAATCTGAAATATTAAGCCATCAGTTTATCATAATAGCCTTACTGATTTAGATATAAATGAATTCACTTGTATAAGATACCATGAATTTTGAAAAAAAACTAATCTAATTAATACAGGTTATTTATTGAATTTCATCTATATAAAGAAGAATGACATCTATTACATTTTACAATTTGTTTACTGAGAATTATGTAATGACAGACAACATGTCAATTACTAGAGATCTTATAGAACTCAATATCTGACTCCATTTCTAATCATTCAGAGCTCAAGTAATTCTAATGTATTGAAAGTTCAAAGATCTTGTATTCTTGTTCTTTCCAAGGTCAACTAAAAAATGTTAACTGAAACATGCAATGTAACATGAGATGTTTCTTATTCTTAATTATTTTTTTCGCAGGAATTGCAGTTACTACTGTCATGTTCGTGACAACCATCTTTCTAGCATTAGTAATGCTTCTGATCTGGAAAACATCTATTTTCTGGATCATATTATTCTTCACAATATTTGGCGTAGCAGAACTCATCTTTCTCTCTTCCGCCTTATACAAATTCAAAGATGGAGGCTACTTTCCTATAGCTGTTGCGGCTTTCTTGATGGCACTCATGGGAATTTGGCACTACGTACACGTGCAGAGATACTGGTACGAGCTAACTCACATGGTTTCCAAGGAAAAACTAGAAGAATTAACCACAAGGCGCATCAGAGGAAGAATACCTGGAATCGGGTTTCTTTACTCTGAACTTGTACAAGGTGTACCACCTATATTCGCTCATCTCGTGGAGAAAGTACCTTACATTCATTCAGTTCTCGTCATTGTCTCAGTAAAGACCTTGCCAATCCCTTACGTGAGTAGTGCAGAGAGGTTTATTTTTAGACAAGCTGAACCAAAAGAACAAAGGCTGTTTCGGTGCGTTGCGAGGTATGGATACAATGATCAAAAGGAAGACGCCAATGCATTTGCTGCTTCCCTCGTAGAAAAGCTGAAATCCTTTGTGCATGATGAAATTGATATGTTCGCACAAACAACCCAATCGCAACCGATCAATAATGATGTAAATATTAGATTGAGGCCAGGGGCACAATCTGTAGTACATGTTGAAGAAAAACTTGATGAGCAGATCAGCGAACCTCAGCACATAATACAAGAAGACAAGCAGATATATGAACAGGAGTTGGCGAATGGAGTGGTGTACCTGTTGGGTGAGACCGAAGTGAGAGCGAAGCATAACTCAGGTATCTTCAAGAAGATAATTGTGAATTATGTTTACAATTTCATAAAGAAGAACTCTAGGCAAGGAGAGAAGGCGTTTCTTATTCCGAGGGACCAAATTCTGAAAGTTGGCATGACGTACGAAATCTGACAACTTGTGAGTCTGACAACAATACTGCATATATGTATATATGCATGTGTTATTGTTGAACAATAATTAATGCTCTTAATTATATTTTCTTTTGTGTGTTATAGAAAGAATGAAACAATTAAGGTTGCAAAGTTTCTTCTTTACTATCTTTTGAATGGTTTGAGCTAAGGTACGTTTATATATGTAATTTTGCAATTTAATTCATTTTTCATTGTGTGAACTTCAGCCTATTTGTGGGATGGGCATGCCTAAAATTTTATTTGAATAACGTAATCATTTTATTTGTTAATGTAATTATTTGTGGGATAGGCAGGATGGATGGATGCTTGCATGCATAACACACATACATACATAGGTTGGAATATCAAAACGTTTGTTCCGGAGCCATGATGCAATCAATTGATTTTCCGATTTTCAAAGTTTAAACGGTCGATCTAAACTGTTAGATGTGATCTCTATACTAAAATGTATTTGGAGACCAAATTATATATATATATTTTTATATTTTTTTACTATTTATTAAGCCATTTTTAAAATTGCTGATTTTACTAAACAATGAAAATTTTATGAATAATTAAAAAAAAACGATTTTAGAACTGGCTTAATAAATAATAAAAAAATTCAAAAAAAATATAAAATTGGTCTCCAAGCACATTTTATTATAGATTGAACGTTAAACGGTTTGGATCGACTTTTTGGACTTTAAAAAAGTAAAATTCGAAACATTTGTTCCACGGCCTAGGAACAAACATTTTCATATTAACCAACCTCTATATACATGTGTGTGTGTGTAAATATATACAGAGAGAGAGAGATATTGGCTAATATCAAAGTCCAAACAGTCAATCCCAACCATTCAACATGATATCTATTTTAAAATGTGCATGGAGACCAAATTTTATATTTTTTTTAAATTTGTTTACTTTTTATTAAGATTGTTTGAAAATCACCATTTTCAATGATCCATAAGCTTTTTACTATCGGTTTATTAACAACTCGATCTTGCTATTGGCTGTGCATAGACAACAAGTCAAAAAAGAATTTCATTCTCTTTTTTTACAAAAAGATTCATCCTTGAGTAGAATTAGGGTGCTCCTAGAAGTACCAAGTCTCTTTGTACTCTTAACTTTTAAATTTATCAGATTAACTTGGAATGACGAATCTAAACAGTTGAAATCCTTCTACCTTACGTGTGATGAGTCTACATGTGAACATTTTAAAGTTTCGAATTAATTTAGTATAAAGTCAAGTGGTCAAAATTATAAGATTTCTAAATTAGTTTTAATACATTCATTTTTTGGAAGCCTGTTGACCACTTGATTTTATACTAAATTAATTTGAAATTTTAAAATTTTCACATGTAGACGCATCACTCGTAAGGTAGAAGGATTTCAACGGTTTGAATTCGTTATTCGAAGTTAATCCGATAGGTTTTAGCTAGAGTTAAGAGTACAAAGGGACTTGGTACTCCTAAAAACATCCTAGTTATACTCTTCATCCTTTCATATATTATGGGTACAATGAGTAATAGTGAAATAGTTGGAAAAAAAAATTACATCTTCTTGTAACGAGCCAATCTCAACCAATTAGCTACTATCTTTTTTCTGAGCTAATTACAATCTTTTTGTTTTATGTACATAAAATCATAGCAAAAAAGAAATAAATAGAAGTAATATGACCTTAATTTAAAATTTCAATTAGTTTCTTTCAACCTTTGTATTGATTGATTCATTTCGGTATATTACTCAAAAATAAATTTGCCTTTTTAATTTTCCAGCTCATATGGACGGTTGAAAAATTAATTGTAATTTACTTAGAAAAAATGTAGATTTAATTACGTTTGAATTTTTTTTTTTTAAATTTGCTTGACCAAACAACTTTACATAACAAAAAATAATATGAGGAGATACATAGTCATTTATACCAATTCTCATATGATATGTTTTGTTTGATTTGCACTAATCTTAAATGGTAATCTTCATATATAACTGAGCACAAGCTTCTTGAGGATTAATATTTAATTCTCAATCTTTTTATTCAAATTGAGGTATCTCTATAAATTCAGGTTCGGTTCTGTATATTTGATTTAATTTAAAATTTAGCATGAATAATTCTGTTAAAAGAATTGTTGTTAAGAATGGTAGATCATCCAATTAAAATTATTTTTTTCTGTAGTAAAATATTAGTAAAACATTCAAAGAAATACTAAAATTTGTTTTTTAATCTAATATAATAAATTGTGATATGATTTTAATCAAATATAATAAATTGTGATATGTAGAATATATCTAGCAGCTTGAATCATCCATATATGCATTGCTACCTCAGTTTGAAATCCTCTCCACAAAGATTCAATGTCATGTTTTGCAACAAAAAAGACACTTTTATTTCAACTTTCAACAATACTTTTTTTTTTCTAATGAAATCATTAAATTATATATTAATTGTAAATGTCGATTAATCTTAATTTCTTTTGGCCGTTTTCAATAATTGTTCATTTTACATTGGTTAAAAATATTGACAGAGTAATGTTTGCTAAATGCAGCATACGCAGCGCTATTTTGACTCTACATTGTGTACACTGGGTGAATAAAAAACTGCTATATCAATATCTTTACCTGTTTCCATTTGTATCAATTGCTTAAATTGAAAAGAAAAACAATCTACCTCCTCTAAAGCATACTGTTCGCAGAAATTTAATCCGCCGTAATTTCCTCATCCAACGGTGGAAATCACTTTTCCTTGGTTGTCTCTACCAAGTTTAAAAAAAAAAAAAAAACGGTGGAGATCACCTTTAGGTCATGTTTGACTGGTGGAGTAAGTTTTTTACTCCACCTTTAAGGAGCCAAACAAGAAGTAAATTTGAAGGAGTAAGATGGAGTAACATTTGAGTTAATCCGGATTAAGTTACTCCACCTCTCTTACTCCACCTAGAGAGGTGGAGTAACTTCCTCCACCCGTGAATCCCGCGGTTAGAGTAACATCATCTTATAATTTTTCTCTCTTCATTAATTTACTCCACCAAATTCCAACATAATTCCAACCAAACATGATTATTTTAATCCGTCTTAGTTCTGAGTAAGAAATTTAATCCGGAGTAACATTACTCCACAACCAAACATGACCTTAGGCTTTAGCAGCACTGAATATTAACTTGCGATAACAAATTTTATGGGTAATGATTTTAACAGAGCAAGTTTTGCTTCATTCAGCACACTCAACAGTCTCTTGAGTTAGTCAATGCGCTGCATGAAGTGAAAACTAATCTGTTAAAATATTGACCCAATTTTATCATGTATGAGTATGACGCCATTGGAACCCGATCCAATTAGATATCGGGTTTGGTTTCCATTGAAACCCGACCCAATTCGGTGTCGTTTTTACTTCATTTCTCTTTGCTTCGAATTTCACCCCATTCAATTGATCTCCATTTCAGGAATCTCTCTTCCTCTGATGCATGACTTGAGGTAACTATTAATTCGTCACTGTTTTTTCCTTTACTCATATGCATTGAGATAATCCTGTGCCCGATTTTTATCTTTGATCAAGCAACTAACAAACAGATACTTCAATTGGATAGTTAGGGAGTATGATTCAGGGATCAAATGTATTGGATTGGATTTAAAGTTGGGAGCTTTAATCTGATGACATGTGTATTTCTATCCCCACAAAACAAAAAATGTGAATTTCTATTTTCATAGCTGTTGGATCTTAAGTACCCAACTCCTGTTATAGGATTGTGGTAATGTTGGGAGAGTTGTGATTGATTATTTGTGCTTTATTTGGAGAATATTTCCAAATTCCCAAATTCATCCCTTTTTGTTTTCATATAGTTACAAAAAAAATGAAAAAAAGAAGCATACAATTAGTATTGTTGATTAATTGGTAGTCTTATGAATCATTATAAAATACAGTATCAAAGAATTTTGATACTGGCAGCTGAACATAAAAAGAAGAAAAAAAAAATGAAACCTAGAGGTGCTAAAGGTTTTTCCCATTAGATTTGTTACTAATATATGGGTCTTTTTGTGAATTATGCAATAATGTGAGGTCAGGTTAACAAATTTTGTTTGCATAAGTTTCTCAGGTTAACATTTTATATGTAACTGAGTGAATTTATTTGACTTTAAAAGCAGTTCATAGCTTTCCATTTTATTAAACTAAGAAAATAAAAAAAAGGTTCCGATACCAGAAATGGTACGGTCTGGTATTGATCCACTATACCGTTTCAGTCCCTATCTTGTACTGTATCAGTCTTAGTAAGAATTTCTGAAATTTCAATTAGTCAAAATCAATCTTAGATAGCTCCGGCATGTTAAAAAACTACATATTTTTCTTACACAAAAACTACACATATTTTTTTTTAATAAAGGGTAAAATTGGTACTTTATTAAAATGAGTTTTCATATAAAAGTCAATAAATTGGGTAAATTTGTGAGTTTTTTATATTTCGAAGGGTAAATATGATATTATGGAATTTAGAGGGTGAGATATGGAATTTTGAAGTTCTTGAGTGGTATACATGAAATTCTCCCTAAAAATTGACCAAGGATTCATTTTCTTTTTCTTTTTCTTTATTAGATGGAATTGGAGACAACAAAAGAGATACAGACTGATCAAATTCCTATTTCACAAAATATTACTTGTAACAAAGGAATCAGTGGCGAACCAAGTGCAGTACCACGTATAGGAGATGAATATCAAGCAAAAATACCCGATCCTTTAACAACTTACCAGACCCAAGTCAAAACATCACCAAATATCCCTATCATTTGGGCCCCACAAGTCAGTGAGGACAAGGATCATATCCCTCTGCCCGGCATGGACAACCCTTCTACTTGGAGTAATTTTGAGAAAGAGACATTTCTTCTCGGACTGTACGTATTTGGAAAGAGGCTGAATCTGGTGCGTCGGTTTTTTGAAGGAGATGGCAAGACAATGGGGGATGTACTGTTGTACTACTACGGGAATTTTTACAAATCGGATCAGTATAAAAAGTATAAGTTGAAGCATTGTGTGCTCGGGCCCCGCATTTTTCAAGGCTGGCGACAGAACCTGATTCTGTTACGCCTTACAGAGTCTATGTGCAAGGAGTCTCATGATGCATTACAAGAGGTACTATTCTGGTACTATGCATAGCGCACATTGATCTGTACTATGGATCAATATCTTCGATTTCAAAGTTCAAACAGTCGATATGAACCTTTCAATATGATTTCCATGTGAAAATGTACTAGCTGACTAAATTTTATATTTTTTAGAATTGTTTTACTATCTTTTTGAGAAAGGTAGAAAATCACTAATTTTGAATGGTCTAGAATATTTAGATCAAGTGATTTTCTTCCTATTTAAAAAAATAGTAAAAAGTTCTAAACAATGTAAAAGTTTGATGTTCATGTACATTTTGATATGTAGATCATGTTGAGTTTTACTATCTTTGTTAAAACCAACATTCCGTATCAATTGATGGGTTCTCAATTTTCTTTACTAATAGCATATTTGAGGCATTTTTTTTGTTAATAATTAGCCTCCATAAAACTTCTTGTTATGTTTTGTATCTTTTCGTTGGACTTTTGTCGGAAGTCCTGGTACCACTGGTACCCGTACTTTCGCTCTGTAAAACAGTAGATGATATCTTAATGAAATCGGTGGGAAATTACCCCAATTTTTAAAAAAAAACAAAAAGAAGAGTTCTCAATTTTGTTGTTTATTAACTTGGATTTTTTATTATGTCTTCAGGTCTTTAAGTCATATAATGAGGAGAGATCCTCCTTCGAAGATTTCATTTTTGCACTGAAGGGGCTTGCTGGGGCCCACACACTTGTCCAAGCTATCAGCATTGGTAAAGGAAAGCATGACCTGACCAAAGTAAGATCCGACCCAACTAGAAACCAAACCCAAACCCATTTAGAGATGCCGGTAGGAAAGGAATGGTCATCTCTTTCCTTGGAGGAGGTCGTCAGGTTTCTGACGGGTGGTTTTAGGCTGGGAAAATCCAGGTAATTTTGAGTTCAAAATTTCAATTTGGCCCCTTAACTTCTATTCATTTTCATTTATTTGCTATTTAGAGGCATGATGAAGATGTGTTGGTCATTGTTGATTCAAAGAAAACTGTGCTGGGTCTGGAATATATTTTGCATATATGCTAGAATATATGAAATTATTTTATTGGTTATTTGGTATCTGACAAACTAAATTTTACATTTTTGTTATTTTTTTTTACTATTTTTTAGATAGGTAGAAAATCACTACTTTTGAAAAAAATAGTAAAAAAATTCTAAAAATTGTCAAATTTGATCTACAATTACATTTTCATATGGAGATCATGTTGAACGATTTAGATCGATTGTTTGAACTTTGAAAATGAAGATATTGATCCATATTACAGACTAATATGTGCTATCCATAGAGTCATAGCCTCACTCTACTTAGTTTATATATCATGTTGTTATTCTTAAACAATTTTTTTTAATCAAATGCCAATCTTCATTTCTTTTCTTATCATTCAGGTCAAATGATTTATTTTGGGAAGCAGTGTGGCCCCGTTTACTGGTAAAAGGCTGGATCTCAGTACAGCCAAAAGATAAAACATCAATATTCCTCATTCCAGGCATTGACAGTTTCCCCAGAGAAGATCTGGTAAAGGGAATTCACTATTTCGATTCGGTTACTGATTTATTATCCAAAGTTGCTTCTGATCCTAAATTGATCTCTGTCCCAAAAAATTGTGCAAATGATGATATAAATAATAACGAAAATATTAGTAACTGCATTCGTCCCAAGTTGAGAAACAGTGAATTGAACCTCGTGAAATTTACTGTTATAGACACTAGTATAGTTGAAGGAGAAGGAGAAGTACATTACAAGATTAGAGCTTTAAGGAGTTTACCTCTCGACAAATCGGAAGTTGACAAATCAGTGCCTAAGAGGTGGGGCTCAACTGAAGATGAGACAGTTGAGATAAATTTAGCTGAGAAAAATGCTTTGAAGGATGCAAAATTGAAGTCTAAGAACAGGGTTTATGTAAATGATGTAACAAATCAGTTGAGTAAAAGAAGAAGGGTAGGATTGTCTAAGTTCGAAACAAAAACATGTGAAAATGACCAAAGTACCCCTCCTTGTATTGATGACCAAAGTAATTACCTGCCTGATCTAACATCAACTAGTGATGAAAATAATGGAAAAGAGGAGACTGATTTGAATAATAGCCGGAGGAGGCATGGTACAAGAAATCGACCACTATCAACTAAAGCTTTGGAATCACTTGCTCTCGGTTTCCTTGGCACACAAATAGACTGACAAGGCGGGCCCACAAGTCAGTTGAGACACTGATTAGTGATGACCTGATAGATCACTTTTAATTATCAATTCCAATTTTTTTTTTGTGTTGGTGTTTTTATTTTTTATCCTGGAGAGAAATTTAATTTATTCATTTTTGTTGTAGTGTTAACAAAATAAAAGGTGTACATACATTTTATTATTTGTTAACATTGTGTGATATTATAGTTGCAGAATTTAAAGTGGTACATATAGATCATTTCCATTATATTTGGATGCTATTTGAATTTTTAAAAATCATAATTGCATCTTATGGTCAAGTGTAAAAGGTTTTCTTTTCAATTTTCTTTTGCTGGTACATTTGAGAAACTGAGGTACGTCCTTTGATATGATACCGTTTTTTTTTTTAAATAGAGAAATTAATTAGCAGAATTAAATAAGGAAATGTCAATTAATTCTCAAAATATAGGCGGAATGATCCCATTAATATTGCACCAGCGTCCCAATTTTTTTTTTTTAAATATCATTTATTATCTAAACAAAAAAAAAGACACTAACATTGTTAATGTAACGTCATGACAAAATCCCTTTTAAAAAGTGTTGAGGAATTAATTAACTATGCATATCCAAAACGATCGATCTGAAACAAAACAGCACTTCTTTAAATTAGAAAAGACTATCTAAAATTCTAAATGTTCATGGAAAAAAAAAGATAAATTTTGCTGGAAGTTACTAAACTTTGTTATTTATTACTAATTAGTCACTCAAGATTGATTTGTTTTTTTCTTGTTATTTGTCTCAATCAAGACACTGTATATCTTTCCATCCAAAATGCTAACAGAATATTTTTATTCCGTTAGTACTTTGGACGGTATATGCTCATTCTGTTAGTATTTTTGAACGGAATTGAATGAATATATTCCGTTAATATTTTGAGAATAGACATATTCCGTTAGAATTTTGAATGAATTACGTACCCAAATTAACATATTCCAAAAACGTATCCAAATTACACTTTTTAATTAACTACGTACCCAAATTAAAAGTATAAAACAAGAAAGTGGAGATATATATTTCCCCAAAAATCATTGAAATCAAGAAAAGAGTAACTAATCGATGATGACCGGGGTAATTTGGTTAAAGTTATTTTTGTCAAAATATCTTTCAAGTAATTAACAGCAAGAAAAATCATAAATTGAAGCTGATAATTATATATTAAGGCATGCAGGTTCCAATAGAAACGATAACTGAAGCAAAAACAGCAAGTGAAAAATGCATAATAATTATATGAAATCAAATCTTAGAGAGATACATTTATTGTGGCAAACTCAAACGATACATTACATCATATTATGAAATAAAAAGTCTGGATATATCAGACCCAAAAAGCCTTGATCAATACAAACAGCTTACATTACAAATATTGGTGCTATTCTTAGCATGCACGCAGGTCTAAAGTTTATTTTTGTTTCAATTTCCTTTCCCCTTTGCATGGTGAGGGAGGAAAGACATTGGAGGGTTATGGTCAAAATGCGAAAACCGATCATTGTAACAAGTTACGTTTTGTCGACCCGGATTTGTGTTGCATGGCATGTATGGCACCAAGGGGCATAACTTGGGAAGAGATGAGAACGACGCACATTCTTTGGAGGGTCTTTGATATGGCAATCCCGGTATGCAATTCCAACGTACATCAAGCACATTGCTGCGCAATAGATCCCGGCATTTGGGTCCAATTTCTGTGAAGTAGTTGTCGGAGAGCGATAAGTTGACCAGGTTTCCTGTTTTGGCCAACTGGCATACTACATCTGGTACAGTTCCATATAAATAATTGTGTGCGAGGTTTAGCTGCTCAACATTGCTTAGGCAACCGAAAGATAATGGGATGGGGCCGGTTAACTTATTCGATCCGGCATCAAACACATCAACATCTCTCATGTATCCAATCTCATATGGTAAACAACCTGACAGTTGATTATTTAAAAAGAGCACTTCAAGAAGTGTGCTTGATGTGTTGCATATTGACACCGGAATGGGCCCCGTGAAGTGGTTGTTGGCCAATGTTAGGTACTCAACTGGTGAATTACCGAGGTTTGCTGGAATGTTTGAATCAAAGAAGTTATTGTTGAGAAATAGGGCCTCATAACCAATTAGGAAAATGGGAGGAGGAACGGATCCAAAAAAGAAGTTATAACGAAGGTCGAGGAATGCAAGGCGACTTAACGGGACTACATTGATTGGAAATTTGCCGTGCAACTTATTGTTACTAAAATCAAGCTCATAAAGATACGGCAATCCTAAAAGGTTTGGGACTGTTCCAAAGAAGTTGTTTGAGTTGGCATGGAAAAGCGCAAGGTCAGGGAATCTATTTATAAAACCATCGAGTGTCGGTGCGCCAAGGCGAAAGCCGTTGAAGTCAATGGAAGCAACTGTGAGCTCATTGGTACCTGGCGGGGTGTCGCAAAAAAATCCTCTATACGTGTTGATGTCATCATTGTCGCAAATTTTAGTACCAACCCATGTGCCGGTGATGTTTCGGGGGTCGGATGTTATAGTGCGCTTGAAAGCTTGGATGACAAGGTATGCTTGGTACTGTTTCATGTTTGGGAAGTCGGATGGCTTCGGTGGAGACGGACCATTGAATTGAGCTTTCAGTCCGGCAGAGACGGAGAAAATGAAGAGAGTGATGACAAGGAGCTTTGGTGACATTATATTATTATTATTTTTTTGGTGCTTCAGATAAGGTGATAGTTCTATCCTAATAAGGCAAATGATTTTGGGGGTAGATGTAATGAGGACTGAGGAAGGGTGACCTTGAGCTTTATAATGGCAATGCATGCATGCACAGGAACAGCAAGGAATTAAGTTAATACTTAACAGTGGATATATATTAGTTAGACAGTCTTAATCAAAGAAGATATCTTCTAAAGTAAATTAAGCAAAGAATTAATTTCTTAGTGGAGGTATCTTTTTTAAAGTATATTTATGCTAATTAAAATGGTCACAGCATGATGCTGCTTTTACTTTTTTTTTTATCATGTTGGAAATAGTGTAGCACAGATCGAATTGGGTACGTACTTGTCCTCTCTCCCAACTATAATATACTGTTATTTAAATAGTAAAAATAGAACTGTGACTGAATAATTAATGTTATTTTTATATTATTCGACAAAGTAAAAAATGTTCCTTTAGTGTATATTGGTTATAACAATAGAAGGATATAGATATAGATTGTATAATAATAACAACAACATAAATAAATATGATGGTATTATTGATCATTAAATACCATTTAATTATAAAAAGAAAAAAAAATGAAGAAAATAGAAAAAATAGGCTAATGCTGGCTTATCCAGCAGTAGAGTAGTAGACCTCACTAGACAACTGCTGTTTTTTTTCAGCAGTAGCTAGTCTATGAAGTCTACAGTTAGAAAAGCCAGTGATAATGGAGATAGGAGTAGGTCCGATGGGCATCGTAAAATTAGTTTTATCACCGTAAAATTAGTATTAAGATTTGTGCACACAGAAATTGAACCAGACTTGCACGAATTTCAATGTAGTTCACACGAATCTTAATGCAATCCAATGGTCACTACACTCATCGAACCAACGTAGGTCCGATGGGTATCGGACCTACTCTGAATTCCGAATGATATTTTTCAAATTTTTTAAGAAGAAAATAGGAAAAAAATTTAAAATTATTTAAATTAGCAATTGATAGAGTATAGTGATTTCCCCTATCATTTGACCTAGATAATGGCCAATAATCGAGTTCTTATATGTGATTTTAGGCCGAATCATATTACTTTTGCTAATTTCACTTGATTTTGCATAATCGCAGATATCTCTAGTGTTTTTAGGACTAAAACAAGCATAAAATGTGGTATTCTGGACAGCATGTCCTTCCCATGCGGATTGGTCACAAACCGCATGCACTTTGAAGCCAGCAACTGAACAGAAGACAAGCTACAGAAGAAAATCGCTAAGTACAGGTAGCCTATGCAGTTCACCTGGAGGCGCATATATACGATTTGATCGCAACCGCAAACAACCGCTGCCATTAGCAGTTACATCAGTTTCTGATGTTACTTGATTTCTAAACCGACTAACACTATGGACGAATCATGACTCATCTCTTCATTCTTACAGAACATATGAAGCCTATAAATAGACTATATCTAGGGTTCTTTAGTATCAGTCAAGTTACTTAGAAATTACATTCGATCCCAACCGCACAAACAACTGCTACCAGTAGCAGTTACATCAGTTTCTGATGTTACTTGATTTCTAAACCCCACTAACACTATGGACGAATCAGGACTCATCTCTTCATTCTTACAGAACATATATATGAAGCCTATAAATAGACTATATCTAGGGTTCTTTAGTATCAGTCAAGTTACTTAGAAATTACATTAAAGTTAGGGTTAGGAAGAAGGCAAAATATGCCAAGGAGTTGAGACGGCACATTGTAGGCCGAAAGAGACTCTCTAGGTGTATTCCTTCTAGAAAAAAAAATTAATTCGATGTTCTAGCATTTTGAACAATAATTCTTTTTCTGTTGGATGTCGAAAGCCATCACCCACTACTTCAGAATTATCATGCTAAACTTTAAATTAAATCGAATATACAGATTATATCAATTTGTATTAGAAGATTAAGAATTAAATATTAATCCTTAAGAAGCTTGTGTTAAGTTAAATATGAAGATTACCATTTAAGATTAGTGCAAATGAAGCAAAAGATATCATATATGAAAATAGGTATTAATGACTATGTGCCTCCTCATATTATTTTTTGTTAAAATTGTTTGGTCAAGCAAATTTATTTTAATTTTTTCAAATGTAATTAAATCTCCAATTGATCTAAGTAAATTGTAATTAAGTTTTCAACCGTCCACATGAGCTGGAAAATTGAAAAGGGAAATTTATTCTAGAGTAATATACCAATATGAATCAATCAATACAAAGGTTGGTAGAAAGTAAGCTCAACAGCATTATATGATTGAAATTTTAAATTAAGGTCATATTACTTTTACTTAAAATAAGCCAATTAATGCATGCATGCACAGGAACAACGAGAAATTAATTAAAGTAGTCGATATATTAGTTAGACAATCTTGATCAAAGAAGGTATCTTCTAAAGCAAAGCACAATATTATTGCTGAGTGGATGTATCTTTGTTAAAGTATGTATTGTTGAAGAATCAGTTCCGATTCCTTTGTATATGCTAATTAAAATGGTCACAGCATGATGCTACTTTTACCTTTTTATCATGTTAGAAATAATGTAGTACCGGATCGGATCAGAGTTGGTACTAGTCTGTCTCCCAGCCTTTAATATATATACTTTTATTTAAATAGTAAAAATAGTATTGTGACTGAATAATGCTATTTTCACATTATTTGACTAAGTAAAAAATGTTGTTTAGTGTATATTGGTTATAACAATAGATCAATGATATAAATTATTTAATAATAACAACATAAATAAACTCGAAAATTTATAAATTTATATTAAATGAAGTAATTAAATCGATTTCAACAGTTTGATTTTGTTGCTCTAAACATATATATATACCATATATATTTTGAAGGTTGTTTAGAATCTCTAGTGGAGTTTTAACAATCGTGGCGCACCAATCCGCCATATATCTTACAAAAAGATAAAGCAACCAAGTCCTCTTTAAACTCCTCTTTTTTTTTCCTTTGCTTTAACATACTTTGAGAGAAATAGTACTGTATGACTTACATATCTTTCGTTAGTTTCATACAATCTGGGCCGGCTTAAAAGTGATTCTAACATAATGTGGAAGTCCTTTATTATTATTATTTTTTAATAAAGTGTAATGTGGGGACGTCTTTGTAAACTGAAATCTGTCGGTGCTGATTTTTAAGCAGGATTAGAGTGTTTCTATTCACTAAATCAAGAAAAAAATCAAATGCTTTTATTTCATGTGGCGTATGGTATATACTGATTTTTTATTTTGTAAAATAAGAATAGAGAAAAATTAAAATGTCTTTTTTAATTTTTTGCTTCCATCATGTAGTTTTTACAAAAAAAAAAAATAATAGTAAGAATATTAAAAACCTCAATATATTAACAAAAATTGTTAAATTTGATATCGAGTAGGATTAAATTGTACCATTGGTTTGTGCTCCAATCATACTCGACATTATTTTTTCTTTTTTCAAAGTTCAAACAGTCGATCTAAACTGCTCAAAATGATCTACATACTAAAATGTGCTTGGAGACCAAATTTTCCATTTTTTGAAATTTTTTTACTATTTTTTGAAATAGGTACAAAAGTATTGTTTTCAGACATTTTTGGACCATCCAAAACAGTGATTTTGTATCTATCTAAAAAAATAGTAAAAAAAAACTAAAAAAATATATAATTTGGTCTCCAAGCATATATTAATATGAAGATCATGTTGAGTTGTTCGGATCGACCGTTCGAACTTTGAAAACAGAAAAAATAACATGGAGCATGATTGGAGCACAAAACCAATTAATGGTGCATTTTAACCAAAATTTATATTATATATATATATATATATATTTTACTATTTTTTAAGATACATACAAAATTACTATTTATGTATCATCTAAAAAAAAAATTTAATTTTGTATCTATCTTAAAAAAAGTCAAGTGCCAACAAACACTTCAAATCATATAAAATTGCTAATATTAAAAATACAAGTTTCTTCATTCTTTCTGCCAATTAATTTCTAGGAATGGAATTAATTGTTGTGGCGCATGTTCATTGGTTACTGAGAGAAATAATTAAACCCTTTTGGCATTTACTGAGAAAAAGTAACTTTCCTTTTACATTAGAGAAAATGAATATGGAACCGAATTCTCTCCCTCTCAGTTAATCGCTGACATGTAGATTCATATTAAAATTAAAAATTAATATTTAAATATTTAAACTCGTTTGATTCACATGTCAGCCGCATTGGAAGCAGGAAAATCCTACCTCCGAACAGGTGATATCTTTCCAATGAATATAGGCTCATGATGATCAATTTTTTTTTCTTTTTCTTTTTTCATGTTTGGAACTGACTATATTTTTAAAATATAGGCGGAGTTAAAAACTTTCAAAACATATTCTTTATCAAATAAGACTATTGATACAACGCTAGAAATTTATACGTACAAATACAAAATTATTTGGTACTTTTTCTAAACAGTTACCTTTTTTTCCTACTTTATTTTGATTCAATTTATTTCAAATTTTAATGGAAAACCTATATTTACAGAAAATTGAGCCTATATTTACCCTTTTATTCCAAGTTTATTTTGATTCAATTTATTTCAAATTTTAATGGAAAAACTATATTTACAGAAAAACAAGGGTGGTGTGTTCAAAGAATGAAAACGAGAGGTAACAATGTCAAATTTTAAATGAAAATTTTATAAATCTTATTCTTTTAAAAAATGCAAAGGTAGATAATTTTTTAAAGAATAATTATATAAGACCCCAGAAACATTTCCCCACAATCCCCACACTTTCCCACATTAATTAACTATCTTAATTAACCATCTCACACCCTCTCCGCATTAATTAACTATCTTAATTCACCATCCCCGCACCTTCTCAACATTAATTGACTACATTAATTAGCATCCTCCCCACATTAATTAACTACCTTAATTAACTTTGATTTAATTAATCTAGTCCCAGCGATATTCCTTTTTTTCCCGCAAACTCTAAGAATGTTTAAGATAAATACTTAATTTTTCAAAAATAAATACTCTAATATAAAGAATAAATTCAAATTGCTACAATATTCAATGGAGAATTTATTCAATATTAAAGTATAAATACTTCAATATTTAAGAATAAATAATTCAAGTTTTAAGGATTAATATTTATTACGTCTAAGCCAAATACTTAATTGACTAAGGTAAATACTCCAATCCAATGGATAAATAATGTAATGTGTAAGGATAAATACTTAAATATCAAAAAATAAATACTCCAATATCAAAAGATAAATACTCCAATTTGTAAAGATAAATTCTTACTATGCCTAAGATAAATACTACAATATTTAAAGATTAATACTATATATATCATGGATAAATACTACTATTTTCAATGGATAAATACTGGATTGATACTTGAATTGAAGAATAAATATTACATATATTAGGTTGGTCCAGGAAGTTTGACCCTGATAATGGTCCTCCATAGTGCAGGGACGAAACAGAGAAATTGAGAAATTAGTGTAGGGATACAATTTGGACCTTTTTATGTACATAAATACAGTTATTTTCATAGAGATTAAATACATCAAGATAAATATTATTTGTGTTATTCAAGATAAATATATCAATACTACATGTTAAATATTATTTGTTCTGTTAATGTTTTAATTGTTGCCTATAGTAAGTTTTGGACCTAGTGCGGGAAAAATACAGATATAATGTGTCAATTTGTATGGGGACACAACTTTTTGTCACTGTTGGAGGCAGAGATTAATACTCATGTTCACAGAGATTAATACTTAATTATTCGAAGCATAATAAATACAGTAATGCATCATATTAAAAACTATTCTACATTTAAATGTTTAAATGGTCGGAAACTTATATATAGTTTTTAAATTTTAGTGGGGGAATATTAAAGAGATGGCACTGTGGGGATAATTATCAGACTTCTTTTTTAAAAGAATTTTTTTTTTACTTTGGTCAGTGGTCACTCTTAAAAGCAAAAAGCCGGCATTTTTTTCCATAACCAAAAAATAAATTAAAATAATATTAATAACCTATTTTTAAAACTTTTTTTTACCCATAACCAAACTGCCCAAACGTGGGGCGGTCTACTGTGCAGACCAAACCGCCTCCCCGTGGAGTGGTCTACTCTCAGACCAAACCGCCCCCCGGGGCAATCTACTATTTTTTTTTTTTGTATTTTGTGTATAAAATGATCATTTTCTCTCTCCTAAGTCACAATAATCCACTCCCTCTTCTTCCAAACTGACTTCTGCTCTCAAACAGTACTACAAGGCGATTTTTTAGGCGATTCTGAGGCGATTGCGATCAACAGTGACCGAGATATATATTTTTTAAATTAATTTTTAGAAACATGTCGGAAATTTCAGAAATAAAAAAAAATATTAGAAATTGTTTGATCCATCCTCCAAATTTGAAACCTTATTATTTTATATGTGTTTATGATGTTTGTTTTTTTAGGTGAAAACGATGAGCAAAAACACATCAAATCAATCGTCCAGTGGTGGAAAACTGAAAAATACTGGTAAGACGATGATGAGCAAAAACACACCAGTCAATGACGATGATGATTTTGAGGAAAGCATTTACAAAAAACCAAACCTGTTACCTACAAAGAAAAATACTGGTAAGACGGTCTCTTCGTCTACTACGACTCGTATCAGCGATATCAAAAGAAAGAAAAATACTGGTAAGACTGTCTCTTCGTCTGCTGCGACTGAACCAGACTCAGACGATGATTTTGTTCCTTGTACCTTCGGTACTCGTTCTCAGAAGTAGTATTATTGGAAGGTCTGTAATAATTATTTAGTAATTCTAATGTATCAGTGTGTAATAATTATCAGGTTTTGTAATCGGATCGAATAGTTAAAATTCATCTAAGGAAAATGGTTCACAACATAAGTTAATTGAATAAGTTACAAATATAAATACAATATTTGTTGAATTAACTCTTCCTGCGTCCGAGCAGACCAAGTCTACTTCTTAGGCTTCTGGAAGTGGATGACGGTGCGACACTAACAGTTGTAGAGCCTTGACTACTCCCTGAGTGGCTTCCCTGACTGGGTCGCCTGCTTCCAGAAGGTCCCGCATCGGCAACCACTCTAGCATTCTCTCTTTCGTTGGCTTCAATTATTGCCTCTGCAATGCATTTCATTGAACATTCAGTATCAATATTTAAATTTAATTTCAAATCATTTTTAAGTTATGTACGATCATCTACATACCTCTAATCTGCCTGTCAGTAGTCGAACGGTGAGCCTCATGTCCCACTCGCCGACCTTGCATCCTGTCTATTTCCATTACGCGCCGCTTGTGTTTCCTCCTTCCCTTCCTGATCCATTTCTTATCGGGAACCACCGTAGGCCCAATGTAGTATGGCCATTAGTACTGGTTGGGGTAGCTGTGAAATGATGCTCTCCAGGTGTTCAGAAGACAATCGGTACGGTAATAGTTGTCAACAAAGACGTCTTCAAGGAAATTCCGTTTTCGACAAACAAGCATAAGTAACTGGGGGCCTTGGCACTCGCACGTTGCTTGATTGTTCGCACCTAAAATGACTCTGTACTTGCATGCGCGTTCATGAGTTTGTATAATGCCATTTTGTCCCACCACCAGTGGAATGATCTCACTTGGAACCTGCACTTCATATTCCGTATCTGTGCTGCCATATGCTACAACGTGCATGACAAAACATTTTTCTCTGTGTTTTCTTAATTTCTCCTCCACTTTATCTGAGAATAGTTGGTCCCTACTCGCTAATACAGTGGCTTTAGCATGCCTCTCAACAAACCAAGCATTTAACTTGTAAAATGTCTCCTCCACTAGTGAAACCACGGGTAACATACGGCTCTGTTTCAAGACATTGTTTAATGACTCTGACCCATTAGTGGTCATAATTCCCCATCTTCAACCTCCATCACATGATTGAAATATATTCTCATATGCTGACGGCTCCATTGGATCGCGCGGACGTCTCTTGCCCACCTTCGCTAAGTAGGCATTTGCCTCTGGAAATGACTACAAAAAAATAGAAATATACCTCAGTGATACAAGTCGTGCAAATGTCAAAAAAAAAATAATGCATACATACTTTGGCAAAATCTCTGAACATCTCTTCCATATGTCGTGTTTTTTCCTCTTGCAGCCAATTTTGACCCTGTCAGCAACCCATTCTCCGCCGCCGGTATTCTTGCACAGGTTCTCTGAAATGTGTTGCATGCAGTACATGTGCACAGACTCTCTGGTATTCGTGTTCCACCCATAGTTGAGGCTATTAAATACATGATTGATGCCCTTGTGCTGGTTTGATATCACACAGACGAACATGTTCCCTATCACCTCTCTTCTCAGAAAGGACATGAAAAAACCCCAATTTGGACCATCCTCCTGTTGAACAATGGCAAAGGCTATGGGCAACAGCTGGTTTTCAGCATCATATGCACATGCTATAAGCAGAGCCCCACCATACCGGTCGGACATGAAGCATACATCGATGCTGATCACAGGTCTAACATATTGAAAGGCTTTAATACATGGACCGAAAGCCCATGCTATGCCCTTGAATTGTACCTCACCGGGTGTACCGATTGGTACATGCCACTGCTGGAACCTGGTTTCCGGATTTGTACCTGTTATGGCCATGAGCAATGGTGCGAGGAGATTGTACGACCCCTTCCAGGTTCAGAAGCATCTGCATACTGCAAGTTCCCGAACCCTCCACAACCTATTTTAATGTAGGGTTACATGTTCATAGACCCGTCTCACTGCACGAGCGACCTCCTTAATGCTCATCGCAGGGTCCTCCTTAATGTCTGCCATAATTACATCAGCAATAATTGCTGCCGTCAGCGCACTATGATCTGTTCTTCTTGACGCACTCTTGCAAGTGTGTGGTCCTTCGACCTTCTTAATTATCCATGCCTCTCCCTTGCCTTTAGGCGCGGCAGACATTTTCCATTTGCACTTTGTATCCTTGCAAATTACAGCATACCGGTTCCTCTCCCGCCTGGCCACTGTAAACTCCCAGTTACCCTTCAAATGGAACTGCTTAACTTTGCTCGACAATTCTTCTATGTTGGTATAAAGTTGGCCCGGGCTAATCTCTTCGTTGTATACAATGCGTGTCCCAAAAAAAGAAATGTCTGCTTCTTCAAAAAAAAGTAGTGTCATTGAATGTCCTTACCGGGTGCTTGTCTCCTCGTCCCTTGATCGGAAATCTGTCTTCAATTGGAGGAGGCATAATCTCCTCATCGTCGCCCTCTGATAATCTGTCTGAATCCCAGACCCCATCTCAATCATCACGAGTATCCATTTCCTTTGTCGGTATCTCATCAATACCATCAAAATCAATGCATATATCATTTCGATCGACTGTGGACTATCTTCTAGGTTCAGGGGGACTGTAGTTAGGTAAGGCATCAGGTACTGATTGGTATCCAACCCGACCAACACATGATCGTCTTGTAGTTTCAGCCCGTGGTGCAACACGGCGCTCAGGTACTTACAAATACATATCTCGTCTCATAGGTTCACGAGGGGGTGAGGTCACATCCTGGTTGTGATCATAGTCCTGGTTGTTCTGGGTAGAAGGTCCAGCCCCAGTATCCAAGTTGTTCTGGGTAGAAGATTCTATCCAGGCACCAACTGGTTGAATCGAAACTTTTTTGCAAAATAGGTTCATTACCGGGATTAAATTGGACTCAAAAAACCCATATATAGATGTCCATATATCCTGCTCTGCTATATGATATTTTACATAGTAAGGTTTGGCACCGGGCGGTTGGTTGCTAATTCGGGTACTAATTTCTACGGTAAATTGGGCACGGTCCCAACCGGTTTGTTGCAATATTGCTTCCTTTACTTCATAAATTGAAGTATTGGCATTCACCTGGAAGCCGTAAGTCGCATTTTTCGAGTATTGGCATCCAAACTCCTCTTTCGTGATTTTTCCACCCATGTACAATGCAATGAACATTTTTGAGCATTTTCTGACATTACAAAAGAAATTTGTCGTTCAATATTAGTTTTTTGTTTATTTATGAAATTTCTAACATTTAAAAAAAAAAGTTAAAAAAAAAACCTCGGTCACTGTTGAGCGCACTGTTGATCGCAATCGCCTCAGAATCGCCTCTGAGCACTGTTTGACAGCAGAAGTCAGTTTGGAAGAAGAGTGAGTGGATTATTGTGACTTAGGAGAGAGAAAATGATCATTTTATACACAAAATACAAAAAAAAAATAGTAGACCGCTCCATAGGGAGGCGGTTTGGTCTAAGGGTAGACCGCCCCACGGAGGGGGCGGTTTGGTCTGCACAGTAGACCGCCCACGTTTGGACGGTTTGGTTATGGTAAAAAAAGTTTTAAAAATAAATTATTAATATTATTTTAATTTATTTTTTGGTTATGGAAAAAAATGCCAGAGCAAAAGGGGAAATATACACAGTGTATTATTCTCTCCCAAAAATTCTGTGAGCTGGTAATCATGGAGAATAAAGAGGAAGAGGTTCATGAGGTGAGAATATTTAACGAATTTCTACCTCCGTCTTTTATTCAATTCAATCCGAATCAATCAATCATTCGATATTTCATCTACTTTTGGTTAATAATGTCGCCTTACAATGAGACAGTGATACCACTGGAATGGTACCTAAGTTGTGTCTTATTTTTGTGTAAAGATTACACCTTTTGACCCAACAAAGAAGAAGAAGAAGAAAAAGGTGGTGATTCAAGACCTAACCGAAGAGGCCGAGAAACCTGCTGAGAAATCTGAAGAACCGCCTGGTACATATGTTTTTTTGTGTAGATTTTTTTATTAGGACAGGGACAGCATTATATTTTCATGCCAAATTCACAAAATCTCACATATACCCTTTGGAATTTAGGGAGTATATATCCTTGTTTGCTCCTTCCTTTTGAAAATGCCAAAACTAATCATACTTTCTAACTTAAATTTGAGTATCTTTTTACATGATTGTATGCAACAAGTTTTCCCTTTAACTTAGTATGTACAATTTGTAAAGTGAATGTCATCTTTTGTTTTCCTTTGATGATTTATTTCTTTTTTTATTTTTACTTTTTTTTTATGTGTGCAACAGCCGGTGAAGGAGCTGAACTAACCTTTTTTGGGATGAAAAAGAAGAAGAAGAAACAGGTAGAAACATTAATAATTTGTCAAGTAATACTATTAGTGTGTTATTTTCAGACCTGATCAAGGATGCACTGGTATACTGAGACTGTACTGCTGCTTGTGCTTTCTTGCTTGGTACTCAATCTTGTGCTATGGTTACCTTTTTTAATTGTAAAGGGTGGAATCAAATTTGTTTTACTTTGATATTTCAGGTTGACATGACTTTCATTCATGATGAAGAAGAAAACAAGGAGGCCAGTGAAACTGGAGAAGGCAAGTCTCTTTGTGAACTAAACTTTAAAATTATCGGATTGGTTTTAAATGATAAATCCGAAACGTTGAAATCCATCTACCTTACGAGTGATACATCTACATGCACAAAATTTAAACTTTTGATAAGTGTTCTGCAATTTTACTCTATGAGGGAGGGGCTAATAGTATAATTTTTTATAAAAATATTTTTTTAAGGACAAAACTGAAAAAATTCCAAGCATGTGTAAACATTGTGTTGCAGTTGTTAACTGTACTGGTAGACATTTTCATGCATTAATTTGACCAAATGGAAGTATATATAATTATATATATTCTTTTAATAGTTAATATGCAATAGCTAATTGTGTTAATTCCTTTGAAAATGAATTTGGAAAAGATGAGGAAGGACAAGGCTCCCTCTCTCCTTGGGAGGGATCTGATCGGGACTATACTTATGACGAGGTATTTGTACCTTTTCGGTTGTTTATTATATATAAATCTCTAAAATACCCTTTATTTTGAAATTAACTCTTGAAAGAGAATATTGTATTACCATCTTGTTGCATGCAAAAAGGAACTGTTAGTCGGATACCAGTATGTGGAGTAAATTATGAGCCAATGAATGTGTTCTTAATAAATTGATTTTATTCTTTCTAACCTAAATAAGGTTGACATGTGTGTTAGTTCTTTCTTTGTGACTTAAATTAAACAGCTCTTAGGTAGAGCTTTTAACAAACAGAGAGAGGACAATCAAGATCTTGCCGGAGACCGGCGTAGGACTTTCATGCTCTGGCCCAAGGTCTACAGAGAGGGTACAAAAAGGAGTGTTTTTGTGAATTTTATGAGCCATTGCATGATGCAAGTCCCTTGTTCTCTCTTATGATTACAACCTTTTGTGTTATAATTTTTTTCTTCTGCATATCAATGATCATTTACAAAGTTATTTCTTTTGCACCTAGATATGTTAAATGTCTTCTCAAAGTTAATAGCTCATTCCACTGATAATTAGGATTCCAACTTTTTAGAATGTGTAGGAAATTTGTTTTTGGTACTCTGTAAAATATGATAGTAAGGTTTTTTATCTTTTGCGTGTGAATGCAGGATGCGTAGGCAACCAGAGCATGTGATGGCATTTTTACTTACTGAATTAGGAACAAGTGGTTCCCTTAATGGACAGCAGAGCCTTGTTGTTAAGGGTCGTTTCCCCTCAAAATACTTTGCGAGTATCCTCCGCAGATATACAAGTAAGTTTAACTGCACTGAGTTCAATCTGCGGCAATGCAGTAACTTTCTGGTATTGGCACAGTGATATACCAGTCAGTTATACCCCTTTCCATTAATGTAAAAATGATGGTCCCATGCATTTTCCATATAAACTGAATCAAATTGTTTATTTGTTAATAATATTGGATTAATCATAATCAGCTTTCTTGAATTTAGTTTAATTTTTATGATAGGAATTCAAAAAATACAAGAAGTTTGGGATGTTTCAGAGACAGCTTTCTCAATATTTAGTAAAAGATACCAAATCACCTTTTCCTCCACCATAATACAAGAAGTTTGGGATGTTTATTGCTAGTTAAAATTTGCAGTTTTGCTTAGTAAAAAAAAATTAAATGTGAATTTGCAAGGACACCCATGCAACAACTTTGTTCTCTAAAATCAATTATTTCCCTTTTACTGTTGAAATTGTTGAGAGCTCAGTTGTTTGCTCAATTGTATAAATTATAAATTGTGTAATTGTATCCTCAATTTATTAGGCAGCTGAGTTGAAAGTAATCTTAATTTTATTCCATTTCTTCTTCCTCATTATAATTATTTGTGCTTCTAATTGTGGCAGCTGAATACGTGATATGCAATGGCTGTAAAAGCCCTGACACAATCCTTTCCAAGGAAAACCGTTTGTTCTTCCTGCGCTGTGAGCAGGTAAAATTCCAGTTTCTTGAGTTAGAACCATATATGTTCTTTTTTTAAATTTGATTTTTGTAAATATTTAATTTGAGTGAGACTATGGTAGTATGCATATTATGGATCGATCTGTACTATGGATTCATATATCTATTTTTAAAGTTTAAACAGTTGATCCGAACCATTAAACATATAATTTTCATATGAATATCTATTAATGGACCAAATTTTACGTCTATCAGAATATTTTTACTATTTTTGATAGGTTGAAAATCACTAATTTCGGATGGTCCAGAATTTTCAGATCAAGTGATTTTTTACCTATTTAAAAAAAATAGTAAAAGATTTTAGAAATGTAAAATTTGGAGATTTTAGAAATAGTAAACTATTGTTCTTGTTGTTCTTGGCAAGTAATATATATGTTAATGTAATATTAACATATTTCGAGTTCATTTTGCATAAATTCCCTTGTAATTAATAGAACACAAAATAATTATAAAAGGTAACATGAGCACTTACTTTGTAATTGAATTTCAATGATTAATACAAAGAAGATGTAGCAGTGACAGCCACACCCATTTAATATTTGATATCCTTTTTTTGTTTTCCTTTGCAACCATTTACTATATATTTGATGTGGCAATGATTAATACAAAGAAGATGTGGCCCGACAAGTTTATTTATTCATAAAACTTTTGTTTCCTTTTGACATGTGCATGCAGTGTGGTTCTTCTTATACTGTCATGCCAATCAAGGCTGGATATGTTGCACGTGTCGGGCCCCGCAAAGATTAGTAATAGTTATCCAACTATCCAAACATCTAAAGTACGTATACGTACCTGTTTTTCTAAGTGTGATCTCGGGGTTTTGTTTGGGATTGCTTACAATTTGTTACTTGTGTCGTAATTGTCATTATGTTGGGTAAAATAAATATATTGTAAATAGTGTAATAGACTTTAGTAAACTTGTAAGTTGTATATACGCAATTTTATATGTATAATATTGTATAGAAGCTCTCACGTGAATGGCACTGGATAAGATACAATATATTTTAAGACATTATATATATCTTTCTAATTGATTTTTGGAATTGACATAGTTTTCTCATGGTATCAGAACCCAGGTTTTCTAAATCGTTTTTTTTTTTTTTCTTCTTTCCCTAAGTTGATCTATTTTATTTGTTTTTCTTTCCTTACGCAACTCCATATATATACTAATATATAGAGAAGTTAGCTAATATCAAACATTTGTTCCTGGGCGAGAAATAAATGCTTCGATTTTTACATTTTCATAGTCCAAACAGTCGATCTAAACCGTTCAATATTAAATATATATTAAAATGTGTTTGGAGACTAAATTTTACATTTTTTGAACATTTATTATTATTTATTAAGTCAGTTTTAAAATTGTTGTTTTCAATGATTCAGAAAATTTCCATTGTTTTTAAAATTAGTAATTTTAAAACTGGCTTAATAAATAGTAAAAAATTCAAAAAAATGTAAAATTTGGTCTCCAAACACATTTTAATATAGATATCACATTTATCGGTTTGGATCAACTATTTAAAGTTTGAAAATCGAAAAACCAATTGGTTGCACCATGGGTCTGGAACTAACGTTTTGATATTAGCTAACTATATATATATATAGTTGGCTAATATCAAAACGTTTGTTCCTAGACTGTGGAATAAACGCTTCGGTTTTTACATTTTCAGAGTCCAAATGATGGATCCAAACCGTTCAATATTCAATCTATAATAAAATGTGCTCGGAGACCAAATTTTATATTTTTTAGAATGTTTTTACTATTTATTAAGTCAGTTTTAAAATCGTTGTATTCAATGATCCAAAAAAAAATTCATTGTTTATTAAAATCAACGATTTTAAAACTTACTTAATAAATAGTAAACAAATTTCCAAAAATATAAAATTTGTTCTCTAAGTATATTTTAATATAGATATCACATCTAACAGTTTGGATTGACCGTTTGGACTTTGAAATTTGGAAAACTAATTGGTTGCACCACGACTCCGGAACAACATTTTTATATTAGCCAACCTCTCTATATATTAAAACACCTCTTTTGGTATCAAATTATATCTTCATTTTCAAAGTTCAAACAGTTAATCCAAACCATTCAACATGATCACCATATTAAAATGTGCTTGGAGACTATTTGTTTTTATTATTTTGTTAGAATTTTTTTAAATCGTTGTTTTTTTAATAGTCCATAATTTTTTGAAAACAACAACTTTGTACACCCATCTTAATAAAATAGTAAAAAAAATCTAAAACAAAATTATGATATACATTAATTAATGTCAATAATAAATAGTAAAAAAGCAATTTTGTTAGATTTTCCACTACTACAAAATATCATGATTGTACACGGATAAATCACCCAGAGCTACACGGATTTCCAATAGTGTAGGATGTTAGGGTGTAGGAAAGGGCCATCTTTTGCAAACGGATATTTATCCGTGTGCAATTATCATAAAACCGACACGGATAAACTATAATAACCGTGTACAAATCTAATTGGAGCTACACGGATTTTTACTTAATAAACCGTGTAGGAATATTCATTCCTATACGGATTTCTAAATAAAAAACCGTGAAGGAATCAACATTCCTACACGGTCTTTTCATTATAAATCAGTGTAGCTCCAGTAGGATTTGTACACGGCCGTTCTATTTTATCCGTGTACAAATCCGACTGGAGATAAACGGATTTTTAATTAACAAACTGTGTAGGTATATCTATTCCTATACAGATTTCTAAATAAGAAAACCGTGAAGGAATCAACATTCCTACACGGTTTTCTAATTAGAAATCCGTGTAGCTCCAGTTAGATTTGTACACGGCTATTCTGTTTTATCCGTGTACAAATTCAAAGAATTTTTATTAACAAACTGTGTAGGAATGTACGTTTATTTATTTAAAAATTTCTTCAGGAGACCTACACGGATTTCTAATTAAAAATCCGTGTAGAATTTTATTATTATTATTTTTTTAATTTTATTGGTTTTTGGCTAGCCTCCACTTTTGCTAGCCATTAAAATATGCAGCTTTTCTTAAAAAAAAATCAGATTCCGAAAATGTAATTAATAAATTGCACTAATTAATTTATACAAATCCATATTGTTCATTACAAAATTCTGCCTGAAAAAACCTTGCCCACATATCTCTAACTTCATCGATTTCCTCCTTGGAGTAAGGGTCCTTTGTCCATCGAAACTACAATTATAAATTGGTGATTAATTAGTAACTAGAAAATGTAGATGCAAGATTTATTATTGATATTAAAAAATGAAAAATTAATATGAATTACATACATCTTTTGGAAATGTGAACTGTATTCTTTCGATCCAGTTTAACATGCAAAGCATCGTGTAATAACCGCACTCCTTTGGATCTTTGCTTTGTTGTCCCTCCTCTCTAACATATTGGTTAAAAGCCCTTACAAAATTAAGTGATTGTAATTAGCAATTTTGATACACAGTTTAATTAGAATTGAAAAAAAATCAAAGTGGAAAAATTATTCCTTACTGTCTAATAAGTTTGACGACTTTTTTGGCCTTTTGTAGTGGAATTTTTTCTTCGGTCCTTGCAGAATCCATGCAATAGCACCTATTTGAAGTCGGGACGATGATGAGCAAACACCAGTGTTTGCTGTGGCATGAGAAATATAAACACAATTATAATCACATTTAATTCATTTTTGTAATTATTTAAATTAAAATATAAATAATAAATAATTTGAAAATTGAAGGTCAAAATTAATTAACCTCTGGTGGTATGGCACGAGAATGAATTTCTTTCGATTCTCGAAGCAACGGTGCATTGCTCGGTGCAGGTAGTCGACGGTATCCTTGGGATATAATTACACCATCGTGGCATTGAGTTTGCTGGGATCCAAAAATATACTCCAGTTCTTCTTTTGTTCAAGCGGCCACGATTCAACACTTCTGTTCAGCTTCCTGAAAAATCATCATATTAAATTAGAACATATATTTCAGTGCTACACATCTGATATAAATAAATTTTGTTCACTTACATGGCGAAAATGGCGATGTGAGACACATCGAGCCATTTATCGCTACTCGAGGCATGAAAAATATCCAGAAAGTCCTTGAAAGATATCGCCACAGTAGATGAATCGTGCAGAAACATCTCCGGTGGGACGATGATCATGATTTCTCGGCTTGTGTCGGGTGCCGTGATCAATCTGTCATGGAGGCGCCGACAATCCCTGGGCAAAAGGCTGTATTCTTCTGCGGTGATCAGAGAGCGGTGTGATGATCCTGCAGGCGCATCAGTCGCGACGATCGCATCAGTCGCGACGCCCATCTCTCTAATCTCCGTGTGTACCGGTGACATATGACTGTCCTCATCAGCCTGTATAAAATTTTAAATCAATTTCAGCATTTCAAAACAATGGATTTGAATGTAACAAAAGATATTGATTGTTTAAATATTACCCGATCCAAAATGATCGATTCTTGGGCCATGGGATAGTGGCCGTCCGGACATCATCCGAGTGCACATCTCGCTCGTTCGGGACGGGGAAGAGGTATGTGCGTCCATTCCTTCATGACCACCTCGACACGCACCAAAGTATTATCGGGACCGAGCTGATCAGGGTCCACATCTGTCGGTCTTGGCTCTACGACGCCCTTAGCCACAGTAACGGGCACAGCACCGACCCAAATAACCAGCTCGCATTTCTTAGCGCTCTGCAATTATCATGTAGTCATTTTAAGAGGAAATGTTACCTAACAACAAATAAAAAAGTAGCAATTAATTAATTGTGATTATGAACTAGTATTACCTTTAGATTATCAAACGCGTCTCCCCAGGTCCCAGAAGCTTGACTGCTGCGCCGAAATCCCGGCGAAATGGGAGGTTGGTGCTCGTATTGCTGCTTAAACTGAGCGGATAAGCGTTCGAAGATTCTTGATTCCATCTCCACCATCTCTGCGGCATGGTCCTGTTTCATTTGCTGACGGAGCCGCTCCATCTTGGCATCCTGCTTTTCACGCTTTCTTCGAGATTTGGATGCACCGAAGACATCCTTGAAGCCCACGTGGACCCCCACACTCCTAACCCGACCCGGGTGCTCCGGATTGTCAAGCGTTTGAGACAATTCGTCATGCTGCCTCGAGACTGTACGGGCACCCAAATTTACCTCCTCCTCCACCTCCAACTGTTTAAAAAATTGAATAAAACACAAGACTAATTAAATGGAGGCAGTTATAATTTTGTTTGAATGACGCAAGTTATAACAAGAATTAAGTACCATTTTTTGAGCCAAGGGCCGCAATTCTTCGGGCAGTTGAATTCTTCCGTCGGCTGTTATCTCAGATCTTGCCATGAACCAACAGCTCCCCCTAGGGTTGGTTATCTTTACAATCGGTGAGTCGGAATCTATGTTTGACTCCAGTATCTTCTTAAATTCGGACGACTTACCCTCGTACCCGCCTGACCCTAAATGGTGCGGGTACTTATTCTTGGCAACAGTACTCCTGCCCCTTTCACTTGCAGCCTTCATTAATCAAAGCCAATCAATTAGTGTAAGGCAGAAAAATGATCAATCCACAAAAAACATAGTTACAATTTTATAAATTTAGTTACCTGGAACTCGGGAGTTTACTTCATCGCTACGAAGTCATCCCAGATCTCCTGGGTCAACCCTTCAAAGTGTCCGACCGGATTCTTCCCTTTGTTCATCCATTCGGTCACGAGTGTGCTCTTGTATTGCTTCCACCCATCGTTCATTTTCTTTAGAGTGTTCTTTTTGCCGGTATCATCTGTGATGTTCCATTGTGCCTGATTGACACAAAACAAATGTCATTTCAGTTCATGCATGTACAGGAATCAAAAGAAATACTGAAATGGTGACATTACCTTCACCATCTCCCACCATTCTTGTTTTGTCTCCTTGCTGAAGGCCCTCCAAGAGGCTGCACGGATATCGGCTTTCCTCTTCGCGAAAAGGCTGCACCAATTTGAGTAATGCGCCCTGTTTTCCCCCGTCGGACACCCGTCCTTCTTGAACTCGATTTTAAATAGCTTTTTTTCTGTGATGGTTTTGCACGTCGTCGGACCTCTCGTCCTTCTTTGTGATTCCGACTGGACTACACCTTGCTCTTCTTCGTCTTGGGGGTTCACGTAATGATCACCCGAGTGTGACATGATTCTACAAAGAATAATAGCAAAGAAGGCCGACGAGCACCAGGGAGAACTCGACAAAACAATCAACAATTAACGACGACCAAATTAAATCAGAAATGCCCAAATAAGGAGGAAATAGAGAGAGAATAGAGATTGTTTTTATTACCAAGAGAGGCAGCCGAGGGAGGCGGCGTAGAGGGAGAAAGGCGCGAGAGGGAAGTTGAGGAAAAAGCAGCGGCGGATCTCTCCAGGTTTTTCAAAATCAGAGAAGTTGAAGGAAGCTAGAGTCGGATACTTAGAAATATTTACCAAAATTATAGTATATAGCAAGATGGGAACTTTCCACACGGATATCTAATTAAATGTCCGTGTACAAAAGGTATCATACACGAATAATTAATTAAAAATCCGTGTAGTAAAGGTAAGAGTGACACGGATTTTTAATTAAATATCCGTGTAGGATACGCTTTCCACACGGATATCTAATTAAATGTCCGTGTGCAAAGGGTATCCTACACGGATATTTAATTAACAATCCGTGTAGGAAAGGTAAGAGTGACACGGATTTTTAATTAAATAACCGTGTAGGATACCCTTTGCACACGGACATTATATAATATATCCGTGTAACTCTAAAAATTTTCATCCACGGGTTTTTATTTAAATATCCGTCGGCGAAGACGAAATTTTTAGCGGGAGATGCGCGCCAGCTAATTTCATTAATTCATCACTGTGAATTACAAAATAAATACAGAAAAACGAAGAGTCGCCTTAAACAATTAAGAGCATCTCCATCCCACAAAAAGTTTAAAAATTGTAATTTTGCCACGTCACTGAATTTAGCAATTAGATATTCATAATTTCTAAATCACTCCATCCTAACAATTAATTTTGTGAAGAGAGGAAGAATGCTATAATTATTTTCAGCCAATTAATTAGCCACGTGTCATTAAACAATGGTTTTATTTTAAAGCAAATTTGCTAATTTAGAAATTGTGCCACATCCCAACAATTCTAAATAATTAAATACAAAATATTACATAAAAATCATAATTAAAAAAACAAAATGAAATGAAAAATGCAAAATAACATTGTTACGTGATTAAAAAATATTACATAATCAAAATATTACACAGTGCTTTTTTTCTTTCTTTTCCTCTTTTTTGGCACTTTTTGTACATCGGCCCATAATCCTTCGTTGTGATCAGATCTCGTGTAGTTCGCTTCTTCTTCACTTACTGGTACCTCGATTGGCACGTCGGTGCAAAATGGAGGTATGTCGTCAAACTGGTCGTACTTTTCTTCGTCCACAACATTTTGAACCCCTAGAATCCTTCTTTTTCCTGATAGGACGATGCTCCACCTAGCATCACTCGGATCAGTGACATAAAAGACCTGTGCGGCTTGCTTGGCTAGTATGAACGGATCATCGATATACCCGACTTTGTTGAAATCAACGAGTGTGAACCCATTATTATCAACCTTCACACCCCGGTCTTCGACCCATTGACACCGAAACAAGGGAATGTTGAGACGAGGACTGTAAACGAGCTCCCAAATTTCTTCAATAACACCGTAATATGACTTTGATGCTATTACGGCCCGGGCATCCCCGGATCTACCGAATTCTTCGGAGGCCGCCACCAACGTCACCCCACTATTTTGTGGCGCACTCTTATCACTTTGTAATTTAGTGTAAAATGTATATCCATTAATCTCATATCCTTGGAATGTTCTAACAACAACTTGGGGTCCTTCGCCCAATAGCCTGACAATTTCATCTACGGGCGACCTTTCGGCGTGTTTCTTCACTCTTTCTTTGAGCCATCATGTAAAAGAACGATTATGCTCGTCATTCAACCACTTCTGACTTCTCGTGTAGTTCTGTTGTCGAAGGACTGTCATGTGCTCATCCACATAGGGAGAAACGTCTGCCATGTGCTGTAGTACAATTAAATGTGCCTTTTGTAGTTCATCTGTGTCAGCAAGTACGGGTTGCAAACCAATTGTCCCTACTCCTTGGAGTCTTCCCTCGTATCGGGATTTTGGAACACCGATAGGAGACACACCGGTCAGGTAGTTAGTGCAAAACTCAACCGCCTCTTCTGTTGAATACCCTTCTACGATGCTACCTTCGGCCGATGCTCGGTTCCTTACGTATTTTTCAAAATACCCATGTATCTCTCGAACGGATACATATACCGCAGAAATACAGGACCACAAATCTTAATTTCCCTCACGAGGTGGACAACAAGGTGAACCATAACATCGAAAAAAGAGGGAGGAAAATACATCTCAAGATGGCAAAGAGTAACGACGACCTCCGATTGCAAATCGTCCAATTTGAGCGGGTCTACCACCTTGGAATTAATTGCATTGAAGAAAAAACAAAGCTTCGTAAGGGTTTGCCGAACGGCCTTTGGTAAAATTCCCCGAATTGCGACAGGAATCATCTGTGTCATTAAAACATGACAGTCATGGGATTTCATACCCTTCAATTTCATGTCCTTCATGGACACCAGCTTCTTAATATTCGAAGAATACCCTGACGGGACTTTAATACTGTGAAGGCATTCACAAAAGCTTCTTTTCTCCTCCTTCGACATGGTGCACATTGCAGGGGGTAGGTATGCGCGCTTCTCTTTATCTTGGGGTGCAAGCTTTTGTCGTATTCCCATTTCCACCATGTCTTTTCGAGCGTTAATACCGTCTTTAGTCAGGTGAGGAATGTTCAATAAGGTGCCGATTAAACTGTCGCATACATTTTTTTCAATATGCATGACATCTAGGCAGTACCGCACCTCCAAATACTCCCAGTACGGTAGCTCCCAAAATATGGACTTCTTTTTCCAAATATTTTTAGGCGGTGCTTTGGCGCATTTTCCGAAAACAACGTCAAGGTTTTTAACCCGCTTGAAGGCACCCTTCCCATCCAATGGACGACGTGCCACTCCGAGCTCATTTTTCCCATTGAATGTCTTCTTTCTCCTGCGGTATGGGTGATTAACGGGGAGAAACCTGCGATGCCCCATAAAAACATTCTTCTTACAATATTTCAACCTCAGCACCTGCGTGTCATCTTCACAGATAGGGCACGCTTTTGCTCCTTTCGTACTGTAACCCGACAAATTCCCGTATGCGAGAAAATCATTCACTGTGCAAAATAACATGGCCCGCAATTTAAAGACCTCTTTGCCGTACGCATCCCATACCCAGACACCAGTCTTCCATAATTTTTGGAGATCCTCAATTAATGGTGCGAGATATACATCTATGTCATTTCCGGGTTGTCTGGGTCCTTGGATCAGTAATGACATCATTATATACTTGCGTTTCATGCACAACCAAGGAGGAAGATTGTACATGGATAAAAGAACTGGCCAAGTACTGTGCTGACTGCTCATACTTCCGAAGGGACTCATTCCATCCGTGCTCACCACAATCCTAAGGTTTCTCGGGTCGGAACCAAATTCTTTGAATTGTCTATCAATATTTCTCCATTGAGGAGAATCAGCCGGGTGTCTTAGTTTTCCGTCCTTTTTCCGCTCTTCTTCATGCCAGCGCAATAATTTAGCATCTTTGGAATTTGCAAATAACCGTTTAAACCTCGGTATTATCGGTAGATACCACAACACCTTGGCCGGAGGCGGGTTCTTTTTTTCTTCATCGTTACAATCGTCATTTTCGTTGCCCTTACGCTTATAGAGTGAAACGCCGCATCTAGGACATACATGCATGGACTCGTACTCTTTACGATACAATACACAGTCATTAGGACATGCATGTATTCTTTCAATCTTCAATCCCACTGGACATATCAACTTCTTTGCCTGATATATTGTACACGGTAACTCGTTGTTATTCGGGAGCATTTCTCGTAAAAGTCGTAGTAAGGACGTGAAACTCTTATCGCTCCAACCACTATCTGCTTTTAAGTTCAATAATTTCAACACAGCTGACAGTTTGGTAAATGTGATACACCCAGGATACAACGGCTTTTTGGATTCATCCGACAAATACTAAAATTTAGCATAATTTTCACCATCAATTTCACATTCCACATCACGTAACATGTCATCTAGGTTTTCGATAAACTCGTGTTCTACATTTTCATCAATACTCGTTGCCATCTCATCATCGTCGCAGCTATCGACTTCAACACTATTCAATTTTTCGAAATTCTTATAATCATCGTTGCAATCAAATTCAAAATTATCAGAAATTTGATCACTCTCATTTATTTCATCACAAAATTTACCGGTACCACTACTTTCTCTAATTTTCTCACCATGCATGAACCAACATGTATATCTCTCCTTAAATCCCCGACAAATTAAATGAGTTCTAATTTCTTCCAATTCCTCAAATCCTATTCAATTTTTACAATCCCTACAAGGACACAAAATGTTGGCCTCCTTTTGCAAAACTCTGTAACTCTCAGCAAACTGTAGAAACTCTTCAACCCGGACCAAATATTCTTCACTGTCACGCCGCATTTCATACATCCAACTTCGATCCATCTGTAAATTAAATTCCAAAAAATGATCGCAATTAATCATGCGTGGTGGATGGTCGACATATGTATAACCTACCGAATTCTTGGCTTACAAAGGGCCGATTTACAATCCTAACCCACTCCTTGAATATTGTGCCTTATATGTGAACACACGTTAGCGTGATTTAATTAGTATTTGAGAAAAATTCGGCAGCATTTCCCCTTAACTCCCCAAGTACGTGTACATACCACATACTCGTAGGAGCAATAAGGAGAAATACTGTCGAATTTTCTCAAATACTAATTAAACCCGCTAACATGCGAGACACAATATTCAAAGAGCAGTCCCAAACCGGGGACTATCCAAAATTAATCCCTATTGGATTAATTTTGAACGGGTATGGACCTACAAGCATATTAATAGGTCGGTTATTGGACAGCAATACACTAATTAATTTACAACCATGCATGCATTAATCAAACCCTAAACCGTAAATAAGCAATAAAAACTAATTAACAGAAAATTATTGAAATAAAAGAGAAGTATTACTAACCTTAACAAGGAAAAGAGGAGCAAATCACAACTAAAAATCAGCAAATCTCAGCTTCCTGCTGCGCAAAAATCAGATTCCAGCCAATCCAGAGGAGAGAGAGTGATCAAAACGGCGCTGGAAGAATACCTTTAAGTGAGCTGAACCCTAGATGACCTTTTCTACACGGATAATAAGAGATAAATCCGTTTAGCTCTCCCGACATTTCTACACGGCTATTTAAATAAAAAACCGTGTGACAATCACCATTCCTACACGGATATTTAATTAAATATCCGTGTAGCTCTATAATATTCATACACGGTTATTTAATTATATATCCGTGTAAGAAGATAAATAGCTACACGGATATTTAATTTATTATCCGTGTAGGATTAACTTTTCTACACTGATTTCTTCTCAAAATCTGTTACGAATCTGAAGGGTTTAGGGTTTAGTTAGGGTTGTCCAAACGTCGCGTGGGAGTTCAAACGCTCTTCTCCCTTAATTCTATTTAATCACCGCTGATTTTAGTGAAAAATCGCACTGCACAGAATTTGCCTCATAGCGTTAACCAGAATTTTACAAATCAGAAAAAAATAAAATAAATGGAGAGTCCTCCTAGCGTTAACCAGAATTCGCCCACAGTGCAAAATCCTCCATCTGAAAATCCTCCATCTGAAAATCCTACTCCATCTGAAAATCCTACTCCATCTGAAAATCCCGCAGAAAATCCTACGTTCGAAGACCCCCAAGATGATCCCAACTGGGCTCCCATAATTCCTCCACCGCTTCCTATTCTCGCTGGTTACCCTCCTCTCGTTGGTCCATCTGAAACCTTCCAGTACTCTGATCCACATCCAGACATAGTTGAGTGGAGTCATTTAGCCCCGCCCCCCGTGATTGAATTAACATCGTCCCCCGATGAATCTGATCACTACCAGTTCTCTGATGATGAGCGTTACGGTCCAGAAGGTCCTATGGATGATAAGGATGTCTGGTTATCTTTGAGAAGAAGCAAGAGAATTTGGGACAATGTAAACAAGGATGGAGGCAAGAGAATCAACTACTTCCCTAAGAAAAAAAGGCGCGGCAATTAGTTGGAAATGTTTTGTATTTTGTTAGTTTTATATTTTGTATTTTCATTTTAGTTATATATCTAGATAGTTTTTTTTTTTTTTTTCTGTGATATCTAGCTAGTTTTTTTATTTTATTTCGTTGATGTATGGTGTATGTTATTTTAATGTTTTCTATTTCTGTGATGTATGGTTTTATATTTAAATTTCTGTTTATATTTATATTTTTGAATAATTAATCTAACTAGCTAATGTTATCTTTAAATATAAAAATAATAACAAAATATGAAATTGAAAAAAATAATTTGAAATTTTTGAACCACACAGATATTAACGTTCAAATCATATTTAATATAATAAAATATCAACATATATATTCAGAGAAGTTAGGGTACTTTGATAAATTTTCGGACATATGGAAGAATTTAAAAATCAGACGAGAAAGAAGTGAACTGGGGGGACTTAGAAAATTTTTGAAGACATAATCTGGTTTTGAACTGCTACAAGGATTCCTACACGGATTTTTATTACAAATTCGTGTGCAATAGATACCTACATGGATATTTAAATACATATCCGTGTAGGTATCCTCTTTTCCTACACGGATTTTTATTAAAAATCCGTGTGCAATAGGTATCCTACACGGATATTTAAGTACATATCCGTGTAGCTCTCCTCTTTTTTATTAAATATCCGTGAGGAATACTTTTTCAACACGGATATTTACGTAACTATCCGTGTAGGAAAAGATGATATTTATTTCAAAGCATGCATGCGCGCTCCATTTATTTCATGTATTCATCACTGTGAATTAGAAATATTAAATATTAATAGATTTAAAATAAACACAGAAAAACGAAGAGTCGCCTTAAATCCTATATATCCTCCGAATCGGTTCCTCTCTTAAACCTATCTTTCTCTAAGTGAAAAAATGTCGTCTATCACAGAAGAACAACCTATTGAGGCGCCACCACCACCTGTTCTCGCACTACCACCAATTCCAGAGGATTTCATGCCAGTGCCTTGGATCCCACCCGGGTACGAACGACCACCACCAGGTTATCCCAGAAGTTGGCCATGGCCACCATGGCCGACACGCCCACGTCGCAGCCCCAGGGGCCATTCGCCACCGAAGCCCTACATTCGTCGGACAAAGAAGAAAAAATCTGTTGTTTAGAGTTTTTTTTTTTTTTAGTTTTATTATATCAAATTTTTGGAAACTTTTGTAATATTTACCAGTAGTAATATATGAAAGTTTACTTGTTTACATTTTTGTTCTTTTGTATTTATTTTTTGTATTAGTTGCACAATTTTTAATTTGTTAATATTTAATATTTCTAACACAGTGATGAATATTTTTATTTGTAAAATAGTGTACAAGAATGAATACATAAATTATAAAGAACTTAATATTTACAAAGTTCATATCTAAATGAATACATTTCTTAATTTATAAGAATGAATATTTAAAGAGCTTCACAGCAATGAAAACATCCATAAGTTCATTTTTATATTTAAATAATCAAAATGTGAAACTTAAAAAAATAAAAAAAGGGAATCCTACACGGATATTTAACTACATATCCGTGTAGAAATATGAATAATATAATAAAATATTTATATTAATATCATATTTAATAAAATTTCACATCGGTGGGCTATCCTACACGGATATTTAACTGAATATCTGTGTAGGATGATAGATAGCTACACGGATTTCTGCACAAAATCCTTTATGAATCTGAAGGGTTTAGGGTTTACTTAGGGTAGTCCAAACGTCGCGCGGGAGTTTAATCTATATTTTGTATAATTTATTGCTTTCCATAAAAAACGAACTTATCAAACTATTCATAATTCCTAAAAGGAATTCGTCAAAATATGACATAAAATGCAAAATGTAAAATTAATGCTCTCCATAAAAAATCACAACAAACCATTCCGACACGGATATTTAATTAAATATCCGTGTAGGATTGTTCTTTTTTTTTTTTTTAGGCAGCCTCTATTTGGTTGATTTGGTTGATTTGCAATTTTGCGGGTCCTATTGTAGCAGTGTGCGGTTGCACCCGTGGGTTTAGAATTTCAGCTGAATTTTTCCTCCGTTAATTTTACTCTGAGATGGAGGATTCAGTGTCATTTCCTCCACCTCCAATAGGGAGGAAAGACTTTGAATCCTCCATCTCAAAGTAAAATCAATGGAGGAGAAACTTTGAATCCTATATCTCCTTAATCCGTGTAGAGAGAGTGATCTTTCCTAAACTCTTATGTGCCTCGTAGAGATCTAGAGAGTGATCAAAACGGCGCTGGAAGAGAAGCTTTTTATTTCAGCTGAAACCCTAGATGACCTTTTTACACAGCTATTTAGATATTAAACCGTGTAACTCTATCTACATATATACACAGCTATTTAAATAAAAATACGTGTACAAATAACTCTCCTAACACGGATATTTAAATAAATATCCGTGTAGCTCTCATATAATTCTTACACGGATATTTAAGTAACTATCCGTGTAGGAAATGTAAATTTCAAACAGCTTTTTTGAAACACTGTTTTTTAATGAAATATCCGTGTGGGATTCTTAGAGATATCATTGATCATTGGAAAAATCCTATTTGGTACACGGTTTTACATAAAACTGAGAAAATCCGTGTACAACCACAGTGTAGGAAGCGCCATTCTGTAGTAGTGTTCGTTCAATAGAATATATATTATTTTATCTATGTAATGACTTGCAAACGTACTAATTAGAGTTGGACTGATGATATTATAATAATCTCATTTCGCATTTGGTGCAAGTATTTTCCTCTTGAACATCCAAAATTGATCAAAAACCTTAACTATTTAAACCCACCTCTTAAGAGTTAAGATTATTCTAAGTCACAGAATAAAAAATGATACAAAAGGTACTATCTTAACGAAGTGAAATGATAAACTAAACAATGCTTATGTGAAAAAAGAAACTGAACAATTGTTTAATAGTATAATAGCACGAATACAGCTCTCTGGACCAGATTTTTATCAGAAAAGATTAGTAAACGACTTATATCATATAAATAACATCTTAAATCATTTTAATCATTAATTAGCAAATTCAGTTATAATACCACATTTTATTCTATACCAAAATGTTTTAATTATTGATTAGCAACTTATATCACATCTAATTAACTAGCTACCACCAAATTTATTTTATGTCTCAGCCAACTTTAATTTCATATTTTCTTTAGAGAAACACTGTAAAAAGATTAAAATGTATAATCAATGGAGATAAGATGCGACAAACAATTTTGATTAATTAAGAGGAACTTATAAAAGATCTTGCATATCTTTATGACTAATTTTAAACAATTAGAATTTGTAAATTTGTCACATGAATATAATACACAATTCTCAGACATGAATCATAATTACTTTATAAGTGTACTAAAAGTCCATGAATCATAATCAACGAATATACAATGTAAGATTGAACTCGCTTTTGTTTCTGTTCATAAAAAAATTAGTTCCTTCCAACCTCTAAGTTAGTTGTTAATAATACGTTATAAAAATAATTAGTTTAAATAGCTAGTTATTTTCTATATGAAGTTCATTAATTTACTCATAAAAACATCGTCAATTCATTTGCATGCTTGTACTTCTGAGATAATTAACGTGAATATTTTAGTGATAATATTAGTTGATTTTAGTGTTGTACGATGATCTAAGTTTTTTATTAGCTGTGAATGCTTAACATGTTTCTTAGAAATTTGGGGAGCAAAAATATATCATATATATCACGCATAAGTTCTTTGTCATGCTTTTATCTCCTTACCAGAATGATATTTTCATGAGATTTCATTTACTACGCAACTAATAGCAGCCCAAGTTTGAAAAGCAATTTATCAATGCTTTTATATGAACTATGATCCACTAAAGTAACTTAAAATTTGTGTTTGAATCTGGACCGTTCGATCTTGTAGTGACACAAATATTAAAAAGGGACCTGTGCATTATACCTTAGGCCGAATTAACCCAGATACTAATGAGACGGTCTGGTTTAAGACATATATATATATATCCTATCCATGTCAAATTTTGACTTTGGATCTGTACCGATTTGTTATGGCACAAATATTAAAGTATTAAATCTAGAACATATTGTATGCTATTTTAAGTACAGCTGGTACCAGTCCCTTTTTCAAGCAATTACAACATTTCAAATTTTGGATGAAATTGGTACTCTTCTCATTATTTTATTTCTGTATTGATTTAGTTGAGCAATATTCTTTACTATCAGAAATTTTTATTAATACTAAAAATATATATATATATATATAATTTAACATTTCCTATTTTAATTACAAAAATAAAAATAAAAAGGATAAAACAAAAATCCGGAGAATTATTCTTCGGAAACCCAAATATCTTTTCGGAGAATAATTTTCCAAAAAAAAGTCAGGATCTGAAAAATTATTCTCCGGATTAAACAAATTTTGAATTTTGCGGGATTTAGATGCAAAATTTAAATTTTATATTTTATATCAACAAAAGAATTTTGAATGCATCCTTTCAAGTACCGGCATTTTTTTTCATAACCAAAAAATAAAATAAAGTAATATTAATAACCACGATTTTAAAAAAATTTCAAAGATAACCAAACCGCCCCCCGGCGGGGGGGAGATTTACCCTTCATACCAGACCGCCCCACGGTGGGGCGGTTTACTATTCAGGGCAGACCGCCCCATTGTGGGGCGGTCTGCTACAATTTTTTTTTTTTTGTAGGATTTGAATGTTACAATCTAAATAATGAGAAATGTTCAATTTTTGTACTAAAGTTAGATCGTGGCTTAAAGTATTCCTTGTTTGGTTAGAGTTAATAGAGCACTAAAATTTTGGAAGCCTAAGTTGATTTCTTATTAATAATTAGATACTAATCAAGTATGTTTTTTTTTTTTCTTCATCTAATCAAGTTATAATATACTTGTTGGATATCTTGTTCGTGTTTGTTAAAAGAAAGAAGCACCTTATTCGCCAATTCCAACCAGGAAAAGAAAGAAGAATAAAATAAAAATAGAAAAGACATTTACTTTGATTTCTGTATATTGCTTTCATTGATTTGTAAGAGGAGATACAATACTTTTATAGAGAAGTTTAGATCTAAACTAGCTATACAAACTATATATAAACCAGAGTTAACATCTGAGGTTAAGAAAAACAGAAAAACCTAATTCAGTTATCGCCAGAAGAGAAGAGAGTCTTGATTTGAATATCTCCAGTTTCCATTTGAATGGATACGTCCATTGGATATCTAATAAAGAAAAAGACAACATTATTTCCTTTGTTCCTTTTTCACAGGATGCACAAGACTATGCAGATAAGAATGGCATGTTCTTTATTGAGACTTCAGCCAAGACTGCTAATAACATAACCAACTCTTTGAGGTTAAGAAGAAATTTAAAGGTGAGGAACTTAGTGAAGAAGTTATTTTTATTAGCAAACACAGTCAATTCAATTAGGTAAAATAGTAAGTTTTGTTGTTCTTTTGTTCCAACACTAGGTTCTCGTGTTTACTGCCTTTTGCAAATACCACAAATCATGGATGTATATCAAGTACAGATTATTAGTGCATATTTTCAGCACCGTAATTTTGTAATGGCCCCGATTAAGAAGCTATTTTACTGGTACGGTATGGTGCTGGTCAAAACTACTTGAAACTGGTCAATACCGCTCCCTCTGGATTGACCCATTCCTTCAATACCGAATGTGAATTTAGGGTTTACCTGCTATATGTATGTTTAATGTGAAATTTACACATGGAGTCGAAGTAGGGTCATTTGGCTGTGTTATTTGAATCTTAACATTTAACCTATGAAATATTTAAAGTTTCATACTGCATGTTTATTTATATCACAAATTTAGATATGCTTTCTAAAGGTATTTCTTTCCATATAGTGCCAACATTCGAAGTTCCCTTGACAATTTAGCTAGAACTCTCATTTTATTATTATTAGAAGCCTTGTATATTACACATTATTTTTCATGATTCTAAATTAGAGGAATCGGATCTGTTAGAGCTGAGTTTGATGATTTAGATGACAGTATGCTGCCCTCTGACTCTAACCATACCTCTCCTGAATCTTCTTCTTATTCTCCCACCACTTCTTCTTTTGCTAGTCTCACCCGGGATTCTTACTCCACTTGTTCTGGCCAGTGATCTTTAGTTCTTTTTGTTATATGTTGTTCCATATGAACTTGCTTACTCTCTATCTTAAATAGTTAGTTTGCTATTATTTGCTTTTGTTCCATTGTATAAAAGCATCACTCATAAATTAGATTGGTCATAACAATTTGAATTTGTCATTAAAAATTAATTTGATAAGTTTTGGAGTTTGACCAGACCCCTTTATGAGTTTTAGACAAGATAGTAATGCACGATCGCTCCTTTTAGCTGGTTAATGTTAAAATATAATTATATTTCCATTAAATTAACAATAATTAAAGTGATCCCATTATTACTCACTGTAGAGCTGCTCATGAGCTGACATTAATAGTAAAGACTGTCTTTCATGACCCCGTTATTATTAATATTGAATATATGCTAAGAAAGACTGTCTTTCATGAAGCACAACTGCACAAGGGTATTCTAAATTCTAATAGCTAGTAATATATTTATATAATTAGTATCTAGTTATTAATATGAAATCAACTTAGGTTTTCAAAATTTTAGTGTTCCATCAACTCTAACCAAACAAGGAATACTTTAAGCCACGATCTAACTTTAATACAAAGATTGTAACATACAAATTCTAAAAAAAAAAAAAAAAAAAACTGTAGCAGACCGCCCCACAGTGACACGGTCTACCCTGAATAGTAAACCGCTCCACCTGGGGCCGTCTGGTATGAAGGGTAAACCGCCTCCCAGGGGCGGTTTGGTTATCTTTGAAAAAAAAATTAAATAATAGTTATTAATATTACTTTATTTTAATTTTTGGTTATGAAAAAAAATGCCGGTTTCAAGTACTCTCTCCCTGAACTACTTGCGATGTTATTTGAAACTTGACTTTTTTTTTAAGGAAGACAGAGAACTGTAGGCCCCACTTCGGCAATAAGTGGTAAATGAGTCAAAAAGGAGCGTTGCATAATGATTCGTTCGCTGCATGAAATAAAAACTGCTCTGTTAAAATCTTTATCTAGGGTTTTAGCACTGACATGGATCGCGGGCTTAGATCCGAAACTTCTCGTTTTCCAACACGGGCCGGGTCGGGTAAGACCATTTCTTTCTAGGCCTCCGCTTGAAATTGTTGATTTAAAATTTTTAGTAATTTTATCACTTTTACAATTTCTCATTTTTTAAATTATCTGATAATTCTGGTTACGAAATTAACGGTTCAGATTCAAATAATAATAAAAAAAAAAAGCCAGTACAGGGTTTTGGATGAGTTTCAAATGGAGGGTAAATTTTGTAACAGAGCAGTTCTTGTGTCATGCAGGGCACAGACAATAAAGTCCAAACATTGCTGCATAATACTATTGCACTGCATGGAGTAAATATAACTCTGTCATAATCTTTACCTTCTCGGAGGGTCCTAGGTTCCAAGCACGGACAAGGATCGCGGGCTTAGATCCGCAACTTATCGTTTTTCTCCACGGGCCGGGTCGGATAAGAACCTCTTTAACCTTATCGGATCTGGAGCCGGATCCGCAGTCGTACTCTTCAACCAATACACTGTATTGTTCTCTCCCGAAATCTCTTTACAAAACCTAGCCGATTCCTTCCTTCCCACGAGCTGGTAATCATGGAGAACAAAGAAGAAGAGGTTCATGAGGTGAGATTTAACAAATTTCTATCTCGTTCTTTTGTTTTGTTGTGTTCAATCCGAATCAATCAATCATTCGATATTTTACCGACTTTTGGGTTCATAATTTCGCCTTACAATGCGATGGTGGTTTTTACCACTGGTATGGTACCTAAGCTGTACCAGTCTAGGGATGGTACATGAAATAGGCTACGATCTTGAGTTTATCGACTTTTTGTTGCCAGCACTGGTATACTGGTACACAGTAGCAACAAGCAGTGAAAAAGAGTTATTTGGGTGTGCTGTAGCGGTTTCGAATGATTCAGGAATGCTTTTCCTTCTGTTGTTGATTGTGTGATTATTGTTTTGATCAATAAAACAAGCACTTGTTACCATTTTTATGGGTTTCCCTACTATTTTTTTAATTATTTTTCAACATCAATGATACATGAGATGAAATCAGGGTTGTTCATAGTTATTATGTATTGTATATCTCTAATCCTATTTTGTTTTGTCTGTTTTCCTTATTTTTGTATAAAGCTTGCACCTTTTGACCCAACGAAGAAAAAGAAGAAAAAGAAGGTGGTTATCCAAGACCCAACTGAAGAGGCCGAGAAACCTGCTGAGAAATCTGAAGAACCGCCCGGTATATATGATTTTTTTAATTTTTTATTAGGTCAGCATTATTTTTTCATGCCAAAATCATAAAATCTCTCAGATACCCTTTGGAATTTAGAGAGTATGTCCTTGTTTGTTCCTTTCTTTTGAAATTGCTCAAAACTAATAATGTTTTCTAACTTATGTGGTAGTTTTATACTGTATGCAACAAGTTTTCCCTTCGACTTAGTATGTACAATTTGCAGAGTGAAATGTCATCTTTTGTTTTCCTATGATTGTTTATTTCTTAATTTTTTTTTTTTGTTTGATCTGTGCAGCAGCCGGTGATGGAGCTGAACTAACCTTTGTTGGGATGAAAAAGAAGAAGAAGAAACAGGTACAAGCATTTGTAATTTGTCTAAGTAACAACCTTGTTATTTTCATACCAGAGCAATGGATTGGTACTGAACCAGTACTTGTGCTTTGTCTATATTCGAGATTTGTTCATAATTAACACCAAAAGAGAAGTTTGAGGAGACTGTATTGAATCTTGTGCTTACAGTTTACCTTTTATTATTGTAAAGAGTGGAACCGAATGTGTTTTACTTTGATGTGTCAGGTTGACACGACTTTCATTAATGACGAAGAAGAAAACAAGGAGGCTGGTGAAAGTGGAGAAGGCAATATTGGTAAATTATATATCTCCTTCTTTTTTTTTATCAAAAAATGGTTAATGAAAACTTAAAGTTAGTCTGATATGTTGATTTCCAAATTTACTAGCTAGTTGGGGAACTAGAAAGATATTTTAGTTGTCAGTTTCTTGGCATCTAAACAGAGGCAGAACCGGAAAATTGAGATAAGGGGGGCTGGATAGATAAGTGTCCTGCAATTTTACATTATGAGGGAGGGGCTAATAGTATAATTTTTATAAAAATAATAAATTTTAAGGACAAAACTGAAAAAATTCCAATTTATAGGGGGTGATGTACGGATCATTGTCAATAATGTCTAAATGTTATGTTGTAATTGTTAACTTTACTGGTACAAATTTTCATGCATTTGACCAATGGGAGTGTATATATTCTTGTAAAAGTTAATATGCGATAGAAAATTGTGTTAATTCTTTCGAAAAATGAATTTGTAAAAGATGATCAAGTTGGGGAAGATGAGGAAGGAGAAGGAATTGTGCTAGGAGTAGGCTCTCGCTATGCTTGGGAGGGATCTGATCGTGACTATACTTATGACGAGGTATTCGTACCTTTCTTGTTGTTTACTATGTATAAATTACCATAATACTCTTTATTTTAAAATTTACTCGTGAAAGAGAGATATTGCATTACCATCTTGTTGCATGCAAAGAGGAACTACACGAGAAAAATGTACTTTGGATCTTGTCAGATTATAGCGTGTAAAGTAGGTAGTCTGAGTCTATTTGAAAATTTTGCAATAAGAAGTATTTTGTAGCATATTTAGAAACCCCCTAAAGAAAATCTAATTCAAATGGAATCATCACATGAAGAAGCACACTGATCATTAAATGTTCATTTTTCCTTTTCTTCACTATTAGTCGGATACCAGTATGTGAAGCAAATTATGAGCCAGAGATTGTATGCTAAATAAAATGATTGGAGTGAGGCTATGGTGCTATGTTAAGAGGTGATATGGTTCACCAAAAATGGGATGATAATTTTTTTGTTTATATTTCTTCAATTGACTACAGTTTCTACTTTCTAGTAATACCTTTATTCCACTGATAATTAGGATTACTACTACTTAGAATGTGTACGCAAATTGCTTTTGATACTCTGTAAATAGGTGTGTTAATGAGTATAATACAGGTGGGTGGAAGCATTTTCATACACGTACCTGTTAAGTTAACAAAACAAACTTTACCCTTACCTGTACCTGATGAGCTAATGGAAAAAACCTTACACATACCCCTGTCTTATTGAATTCGGTACGGGTCGGGCAAACAGATAAATTGTTCCATTGAATAGACATATACGACTATGAATAAAACTATATATCATATCATGCATCATCATCATATAAATATAAATCTATATAATTTTTATTTTTAATAATTACCCTATATGTTAACAGGTACAAGATAGTTTTTACTCATACCGTACCCATTATGTTAACGAAAAAAACCTTTACGCTAACCTGTCCGTGCCTGATAAGCTAACAAAAAACAACCCTACCCTTACCCGTCTTATCGAATATGGTACGGTTCGAGTAAATGGATAAATGGGTGCCATTGAATAGATATATATGGGCCATGAATAAAACTATATCATATCATGCATCATCCCCATATAAATATATATATCAATATTTATAATTTTATTTTTTTAATAATTACCCTATAGTCTTTACCCTTACCTGTACTCGTACCCGATAAAGCTAATGAAAAAAAATTACCCATATCTGTCTTATCAAATACGGTATGGGTCAGGTAAAATATGAAAGGAAGGATTTTTATCTTTTCTGTGTGAATGCAGGATGCATAGGCAACCAGAGCATGTGATGACATTTTTACTTGCTGAAATGGGAACAAGCGGCTCCCTTGATGGACAGCAGAGGCTTGTTGTCAAGGATCGTTTCGCTCCGAAAAATTTTGAGGGTATCCTTCATAGATATATCAGTAAGTTTTACTTCACTGAGTTTAATCTGCAGCTTAATATAATATTATAATGCAGTAACTTTCTGGTGTTGGTATAGTGATTTGCAAATGCAAAAAGTTTGGGGTGTTTAATGCTAGTTAAAATTTGTGGGTTCGCTTAATAAAAAGAAAATGTGAATTTGCTAATTCTAGGGAAGACTGATGACTGAAATCAATTTTGTGTAAACTCAAGCATTTCAAGAATTCAAATATTGGGAGTTCTTCAGTTGATTGCTTAAATGCATAAATTATATATTTCAGAATTGTCTCATCGATTCAGTTGATTTTGAATTTTATTTAATTTCTTCTTCCTCATATTATAATTATTTGTTCAAATTTTGACAGCTGAATACGTGATATGCAATGGATGCAAGAGCCCAGACACTATCCTTTCCAAGGAAAACCGTTTGTTCTTCCTGCGCTGTGAGCAGGTAAAATTGCAGTTTCTTGAGTTAGAACCATATATGTTCTTTTCTTGAGTTTGATTTTTTTAAATATGTTAATTTGGGTGAGGCTATGGTACTATATGCATAGAGCAGATTGATCCGTACTACAAATCAATATTTCTTTTTCAAAGTTCAAATGGTCAATCTATATGAAAATATTTTTTCGGAAATTATTTACTTTTTCTTAGATAGGTAGAAAATCACTACTTCTGAATGGTCTAAAATCTTTAGAAAAATAGTCAAAAAATTATTAAAAATATAAAATTTGATGTACAAGTACATTTTCATATGGAGATAATGTTGAACGGTTTAGATCGGTTGTTTGGACTTTGAAAATGGAGAAATTGATCCATAGTACAGACCAATATGCACTATGCATAGTACTGTAGCCTCACTCTTTTAATTTTGTTTATATGATTGGAGTTTGATAAAAGAAATAAATTGCCTACATTGGTTGATCAACTAATGATAATAGTTCCAAAATTTCTGAGGCCCTAAATATGCACGTGTAGAAATATGCATGTATTATATTACTTCTAGTTTGTTATTAGAACTACTTCCGATTTCTATTATGTGATGTTTAATTCCATATCTTGCATGCATACTCTCTTTTCTATTGTTTATAAAAAGCGATTTATCTAAATTTTAAATACTTGCACATGCTTAAATTTTCACCTATTTTGTTTTGCACCTCCCTCTAATATCATTTGTGCTTCGATTAAGATTTTGGTGTTAAAATATTTCGAGTTCATATTGCATAAAATCAATAGACTGAGAAATGAATGCACTGAAACTTATTTGTCACAGTTAACTTGATCCATTCATTATATGAACTCTTAATGTTAGTGTGAAATGAACCCAAAATAATTATAAAATGTAACATGAACAATTTTCTTGCAATTGAATTTGAATGAATGATTAATGCAAAGAAGAAGACGTGGCAACCACACCCAAATGTTCTATTATCCCATCTCATTTTCATTTATCTGTGAAACTATTTTCTTCTTTCTTGTTTGTTTATTTGTTCATACAACTTTTTGTTTCCTTTTGATATATGCAGTGTGGTTCTTCACGTACTGTTGTGCCGATCAAGGCTGGATTTGTTGCACGTGTCGGGCGCCGCAAAGCTTAGTAATAGTTATCCAACTATCTGAATTTCTAGAAGTACCTTTTTTTTTTTTTTGCTTTGCTAACTATCAGCTTTGGGTTTTGTTTGTGATTGATTCAAATTTTGTTCCTTGTATTGTTGCATTGTGTTGAACTCCTCAGGAGTCTCATTACCAGGTTTAATTTTAGAAAATGGTTTTAATATACCTTTCTTTTCATGTGGTGAAGATTTATTTACCATGATTAATTACTTCTAAAATGGATTTCTACCGTTGAAATTTCACAAATATTAAGTTAGCGGGGTTCATACGTTTCATGATGTTGGTACAATATTCCATCACATATAGTAGGTACCTAATTTCATTAGGGAGAAATTGGACTTTTTGAAATTCTGGGTGGGGACTGGCGGGATTAGGGGGACCAGTGGGAATGTGGGTGGGTGGGTGTGTGTGTGTGGGGGGGGGGATCTGGACCGGATCAGACTTATCTTCCCTTGTCTGATCCAGTCACACGGGTTTCACAGTCGGGATCTGAACCAGACTGGTTTTTTTAAAACAGTAGTTATTTCTCTAAGTCATCACCTATCATTAGAGGTGTTCATCGGTTCGGTTCGGTTGAAACCGAATAAAAATAGCTAAACCAAAGTTTTATTCGGTTTTCAAAATTAGAACTGAATCAACCAAATTAAATAAGTGAACTGAAAAAAACCGAACCAAAATAACCAAATAAAGAGAAGATTGACAGGGAGAAATAACCGCAATAATCAAGAAAAATGAAAAACGAGGAGAAATTAAATTGAGAGTACAAATTCAAAGGATGAGCAAAGAGAAATACAAAGAGGGAGTGATGAATTTCAAAAAAAGCAAGGAAGAAAGAGATGAGGAAAGAAAAAAAAGTAGGGAAGAAAGAAGTAGACAGCGGGAGAGAGAAAAGAGGGAGTGGCGTTTTGGTGGGACCGGAAAGTGAAAATTAAAATTTGAAAAGGTTGAGAGAAAGTGGGAGATTGAAACGCAAGTCTGGCATGAAATTAAACTTATTTGTTGCTTTATTCATGCTGAGATATCCGGTTGGTTCGGTTTAGTCGAATTTTAAATTTTATAAACCGAACCGAAGTAAATAAACCGAATTAAATGATAAATGAAACCCAACCGATCTATTTAAACCGAAAAATCGAACCATTTGAATACCCCTACCTATCATGCTGTGAACTATTTAATTACGTGACTATTATAGTTATTTCTCAAGTCATTACCTATCCAAATTTCAACAATTTGGTAATGGATACTTTTATTTGTGATCACTACTACAAAAAAATCATTCACCATCGGTCCAAATCACACTTCACCAGCTACTTTTGAACCAATGGTTATGTCACCGATAGAAAAGGTATGTACATATGCTATCAGTTGAAAACAGATGGCAATCGGAAGGAAAGGTATGAGAAGATCCGAAATCTAACTATAGTTCGAAAGCAATCCGATCCAACTTGTATATATCCTATCGGACTTGTCGATAAATATTCATCATAGCAAGCATCTTGGGTAATTTCCATGAAAAAATGGCTTTTTGGGGGTAATAATGGGCGCTTGGAATCATTAACTAATTAAAATATTTGAATTCAAGGATTGGACCTCACGCGCGTTTGACACGGGTGCAATTCTGAGAGATAGTGACTAACTTGATTGAAATCTCTGATGATTATCAATTTTGTTTTTCTTTCTGATAGATGGGTTAGCTCTCAGTGGAAATAGTAGGTCGGATGTCATCGGACTTACTTTTTAAGGTTCAATTAGCTCTAGAACGGTGTCCATTGGACCTATTTTTAGGTTTAATTAGCTATAGAACTGTATGATTAGCATTAAGATTAGTGTGTACGGAATTTGAAACATACTTGCATAGATTTTAATGTACTTAGCACGGATCTTGATGCAATTGAATGGTCATTTCACCCATCGAACCAAAGTAGGTCCGATGGGCATCGGACATACTATGAATTCCTCTCATGAGGCATTCTGATACATAATTTCTTAATACAGATCCGCATATTTATACAACATGGAGAATTCATCCGAAATATGATAAGAGCATTTCTATCTCACAAAACATTTAGAAATTGCAATTTAATCACGTCGCTAAGTTTAACAATTAGAGATTCGTAATTTCTAAATCACTTCATTCCAACAATTAATTAGAAATTGCTGAGTTATCATGCTTTATCCTCACTATACTACGAGCACACATCCTCTGAGATATCTCAATTTTTTTGTGACCTACGTGTTCGGTAACCATTCGGGGATAGCGTAGGGGGCCTAGGGCCGAAATTTTTATTAATAAGAATATAAATAAAAAGGGGGGAATTTCATGTATACCCCTCAAAAACTTCAAAATTACGTATTTCGTCCTCTAAAGTTTAAAAGCATATAAAGTCCATCGAACTCAAATTTGAATCTGAAGGGTTCCTCTATCGTCTGATCCGAGCGCATCGCATTAAGATTTGCGCCCATAGCTTCAATATTTGTGTTGATCTAACTTGCACGAATCTTAAAGCCATTATGATCAGCGTGTACTGCATTAAGATCTGTGCATGTCGTTTCGGTATGTGTGCATTTTGCATAAAGATTCGTGCTAATCTTTCGTGCACAAATCTAAAAGTAGTTCGTACGGGAGAGGAACTGTTCATATTCAAATTTGAGTCGATGGAATTTACATGCTTCTAATAAAGGGTAAAATGGGTATTTGATAAATTTAGAATGATTTTTAATATAAAAGATAACAAAATGGGTAAATTTGTGAGTTTTTGAGGTTTAGAGGGAGAAATATGTAATTTCAAACTTTAGAGGGGGAAATATGTAATTTTGAAGTTTTTGAGGGGTACACGTGAAATCCCCCCATAAAAAAATATCAGTTTTGAAGAGATTTTGTGTAGAATTTGAAAAGTGAGAAAAACGTGATTGTTTATAACGTCCTTTGGACGTGATTGTCTACAACAGCCTGATTAGCAAAATTAGATTATCGTTAATTAACGCGTTTAAAAAAGGTCTGGCCGTTATGAACAATAACGGCCAGCTATGGTCATTTTTTTCGACCATACCATCATAGAATTGAACTTAAAAAAAACACTATACGCAATTATATTTCGCGCTAATCATATTTCGCTAATCTGGCTGTTGTAGTCTATAACATCCAGAGGACGTTAAACAATTACGTTTTTCCCACTTTTCAAATTCTACGTACGCAAAGCCTTCTCAAAATCCGATATTTTTTTATTGATTTTTTTATTAATAAAAATTTCAGGACCTAGGGGGGCATTATTATTTTAACTTTGAGATTCGTGCAAACGGTTAAAACTTCCCCCAAAAGTCACGCAAAGTTTGAGATATCTCAGAGGATGCGAATTCCTACACTGCTTTTGGCTTGCATAACAGCAGAAATATTATTTTCCTGATTTTCTGTGACAATTAATATAGGTACATATTCCACTGAAATTATGTTGCTGCATTTAGTTAAATTATACTCTAACTTAAATTATTCATTCATTTTCATATTTAAATTTTGTTAATTAGAATTTGTATCTTAGAGTTTATATAACTAAATTTTCCGACAATTATTCGTTCTGTATCCATATTCAAATTTGTATTCGTGAATTATCTGTTACGTATCCATATCCGTATATGTTTAAAGTGAATTTGATTTTACATTTTGACATCTGTTTACTATTCCTATTTGTATTCATATCTGCTCATTTAAATGTGGATATAGATTTAATATTAGCACTATCTGCTTCGAATTCGCTCTGTTCACACCCCTAATTGGAAACCGTTCTTTGCTAGCAGCCTCTTATTACTTTTATTTATTCATTCACTTACATTTATTTTGGGAGAATTTAATGTATACTTTTATAAATATCAAAATTACGTATCTCCCTCTCTAAACTTCGAAATTACATATTTTCACCTCTAAACTTCAAAAACTCACAAATTTACTCATTTTCTTGTATTTTATATTAAAACTCATTTTAAATTTATAAAAACCTATTGTACTCATTATTAAAATCACAAAAAAATTGTATCATTTTAAGAAAAATGTTAGTCTTATATTTGATCGGTTTTCAAAGATAAATATTTTTTTTTTATTCTAATGTATACAAACTGACATTTAGGTATATCCTTATATATGTATCAGAAGTTGAGAAATGAACCATTTGCCCTCGAAAAATGATACTTAAAAACTATTGTTTCACTTTGTTTTCTTTTTTGAATTACCAAATAAACCATTTGCCTTCGGAAATGATACTTAAAAACTGTTGTTTCACATTTGTCTTCCTTTTTGAATTATCTCTCTGCATCCGAACTGTTTCTCAACATCAATGATCATGAGATGAGATTTTGTTGAATTTCATGTGTGTTCATAGTTATGTAGAAATATGGGTAGACGTCCCTTTCCATTTGGTTGGTGGGTTGTCGTGTTTGAACTTGTGATTTTAGTTCAGCCGTTTCACGTGTCGATTATCTGGAAGGAAATTGCGAAATTTATTATAATTAATTATGTTGTTAGGCAATATATGTTTTGTTGGTTTGCTATAATTGAGACTTTAGAAGAATTCTTTATTCTGTTTGAAGCAGTGGAAATAACTATACAGCTTGAGAAAGACAATAAAGAATCGAGTAGTGGGATTAGCTACGTACGTACCATCTTCAATACATTTTAGGTAACACCATATTATGTCTCTCCATTAATGCCTCCATCCGCCATTACTGCCTTGCCCTTGAAGGTGGAGTACAGCTTCAATGGTGCAAAGTTCTGGGTCTAGCCACCTTATCCCTTGGTTTTTTCTTCATTCCTAGAGAGAGTAGGGAGTATTGGATGTTTGTTGACAGCAATTTTCAACGCAATACAGGTATCGGGCGATTCAAATACAGGTATCAATATGGACATACGATACATATCGGACGATACAGGACCAAATACGAAGTATCAAGGTAACATATGAAGTATCACGGCAACCTCTCTAGTTTTAATGTTTTTCATAATCCGAGCCGTTTCGAGTTTCGACTGAAATTTGACTGGAATAGGACCGATTTGGCCAAAATTTGATTGGAATTGAACCGTTTTGGTTGAAATTTGACTTGAATCAGACTATTAATTCGGCTGAAATTCGACAAAAAAAATGCTTACCGTGTAACTCAGTCAGAAACCGAATCGGTACAATCCGATTCTGATCTGAAACAGCCGATTTTTCCTTCTATGGTAATAAGTAATAACAACAGTGTGTTATTTTCTTACCAGAGTGATGCATTGGTACCGTGCCAATACTGGTGCTTTGTCAATATAGATTTGTTCATAATTAACACCAACAGAGAAGATTGAGGAGACTGTATTGAATCTTGTGCTACAGTACGAATTGGATAAACATATAATATAGATGTATTGAATAGATATATATGGACCATGGATAAAACTATATCATTTCATGCATCATCTTCAAATAAATATACATCCATATATATAATTTTATTTTTAATAATAATCCTATAGAGTAACAAGAACGAGATAGTCTTTACCTATATTCTTACCTCGTTATCATTTATATATGAATGCAGGATGCATAGGCAACCAGAGCATGATGTGATGACATTAATTTTTACTTGCTGAAATGGAAACAAGCGGTTATCTTGATGGGCAGCAGAGGCTTGTTGTCAAGGGTTGTTTTGCCTCAAAAAAATTCGAGGGTATCCTTCGTAGATATATCAGTAAGTTTAACTTCACTGAGTTCAATCTAACGGTTAATATAATATTATAAAAGTGACGCTATGGTACTATGCATGGAACGGATTGGTCCTAACTATGAATCAATATATTTGTTTCTAAAGTTCAAATAGTAATTGTGAACCATTCAACATGATCTCCACAATAAAATGTATTTATATAATAAATATTATATTTTTTTTACTATATTTTACATATATGTACAAAATCACTACTTTTGAATGGCTTAGAATTTTTCAATCAAGTGATCTTCTACCTATCTAAAAAAGAGTAAAAAAATTCTACAAATATGTAAAATTTGATCTACAAATGCATTTGCACAGAGAGATCATGTTGAACGGTTCAAATCGACTGCTTGGAGTTTGACAATGGAGATATCGATTCATATATGAAATTCCTCCTAAAAACAATACTTCCACTTTCTTGAGTTATAACCATTCATTTTCTTTTCTTGACTTTGATCTTTTATATCTATTTTAATTTTGTCTGTATCGTTAGAGGCCTGTGATGAGTTTGAGAAAACAAAATTGCCGACATTGGTTGAACTACTGATAATAGTTCCAAAATTTCTGAGGCCTGTGATGAGTGTAGAAATGCTGGTACTATATTGCTGTGAGCTTTTCATTAGAACTAATGTGTTTTCTATTATGTGATGTTTAATTTCAAATCTTGCTAATTTTGCGATTTATCTAATTGTTAAACACTTGTACCAGCACAAATTTTCACATATTTTGTTTAATTTGCACCTCCCTCTAATATCATTCTGTGCTGAACCCTCAACCCTCTCCTCCCATCTCTCTACTGATCTCATTCTCGACACAACACATTCCCTCTCTCTCGATACTACCTCCTCGAGCAAAGAGGAGAATGAGAGAGAGGGAAGGAACCAGAGCTGATCGGAGCCGAAAGTGCGGTATCGTCAGAGCTTAGAGCATAGAGTTCCATCTCGGTCGGAGCGCGGTAGTGAATAGATCCGGTTGTCGTCGGAGCACGGCGGCAATTGAAAAAGTGAATTCGATCGTGGAGTGAGAGGGAAGGAATTAGTATCGAGGGGAACAGATTGGAGCCGAGAGTGCGGTATGTCAGAGCTCGGAATGTAGAGTTTTCATCTCAATCGGAGCGCAGCGGTGAGTAGATCTAATTGTTGTTGGAGCGTTGTGAAGATCGAAGAAGCGGATCCGGTCGTGAAGCGAGATTGCAAATAAATTCTAAAATTGAATATGAATGTAAATATTTACTTTATGTTATATGAAGAGATAGAACTTATAATTTTGTTAATAATTTTTTCTTATCAATATATTTGTTAGTAGTATTTTAACCACTAACCATAAAAAAATTATCATTCTGTGCTTGAAGTAAGTTCTTATTTGAGGCTACGATTTTTGGGTGCTGCCCCTCTTTTGCATTAATATCAGGATCTTAATTACAAACAAGATGGTTCAACCAAACTTTTGATACATATTTGAAAAATAGTAAAAATATTCCAAAAAAATATAAAATTTGATCTTCAAGCAAATATTAATATTGAGATTACGTTGAGCGATTCGGATCGATAGACGTTGAACTTTAAAAAAAGATATATAGATTATAATACACAAATAGATTATAATACAAAATAAAACATGAAAGACACGATCCATTTAAATCTTACACTTATAATTTTCCAATCCATATACTTGTATCTAATTTCAGTAGGGATTAATTGAAATTTAATTTGTATGGTGTGTTGAGTTATATGCTTACAAAACCAAATACCCCCGTATCCTAGAAATTCAAAAGCCCATTATCTAATTTTCGGCTCAGAACTTCTGCGTTGGTCAAGTCCAATAAAGGCCCCTTGACCATCGACGCAACCCCTTTTTAATCTATCAAGAAAACACTGCGCGCGGTTACTAATTCAATTATGAACTAAATCATGGTTTAATGTACATTTATTCAAGGCCTAAGAATGCAGCTAAATTGGTTTTTCTCCTGTAACTTTATTTGGAAAATCAACTATAACAATAGAAAAAAAAAATTATGTCAATTTTGTTGTTTTTGCATTATTTTATTGGTGCTATTGGTTGCTTAAAAAAAGAGAGAAAAATAAAATAAAAAAAATAATGTAGATGTTCATGTTATTCCCAATTGAAAAAAAAAAAACTTTATACCGAAATACTAGTTTTTATATCAGAATGAAATGTACATTAATTATACCTAAAAGGTATTTTAGAGCACAGCATATTCATTTCCTTTTTCATCATTTATATAATTCTTAAAAAAATAGCTCAACTATTATTAGACTTAATACTGTTAACTATTTAATTACATGACTATTAATGATAGTTATTTCTCAATTCATCACCTCACACACATTTTCACCAAATATTTTTGGCCAAATTAAAAAAAAAAAGTCAATTATGCATTAATTACCTAATAGTTAATAAGTATGTATTTTAAGGGTGATTCGGGTAATGGATATCTCAGTTCAAAATGACAAATATGGATTCTAAATTGCAAAATGTGGATTTGGCTATGGTATTATGCATAGCACGGAATCAGTGGCGTAGTCAGGATTTGAGTCAGGGGTAGGCAGAAATCGAGTTCGAATTTTTTTTTTTTCTAAACGGGTTCGGATTCGAATCACCCCTATAAGATCCCTTCCCGCCTCTGCTACCTCTATCAGTACCAGCAATGGTACCAGTCTGCAGTTTTTAAATGAACAAACATTTAAAAAACCTTTCTTCCTTAATTTGATTAAACGACTCACACATCTATCTCTGACTAGCAATAGCTACTTCGAATTCAATCCAGAGGTAGGCAGAATCAAACCCAGGGGTAGGCAAGACCTATTAAAGATTATAGTCCAAATTTTTTTTTTAAGGGTAGGCAACTGCCTACCCCTGGGGTACTGTAGCTCCGCCCCTGCACGGAATGATCTGTACTATGAATCAATATCTTTATTTTCAAAGTTTAAATAGTCGATCTAAACCATTCAACATGATCATGAAAATGCAGGTGGAAATGTACTTGCTGACTAAATTTTACATTTTCAGATTTATTTTATTTTTATTTAGAAAGGTCAAGTGATTTTCTAACTATCTTAAAAAAATAGTAAAAAAAAAAAATCTAAAAAATATAAAATTTGATTTACAGTTATATTTTCATATGAAAATCATATTGAACGGTTCTTATTGATATTTTAGACTTTGAAAATAAAGATATTAAATTATAATACAGACAAATCATTGCCATGCATAGTACCACAGCCTCTCGTATGAGGAGTGTATATTTTAAGATGCCTCTTCTTCCCTTCAATTTAATATTTTGAAGCAAATAAATAGAAATCGGACAGATTCGGTCACCCTTTCTCTCCCCTTCCCTTCTCACTCTCCTGCCCAATTTTTCTATCTGAAGCTTACCCTAAGAATATTTGAGTTTTGAATTCATAGTTATCTGACTTCATTATTGTATAATGCTAACTCCAATTAGAATCTTACACACTAAATTACAAAAATATTCTTGACCTAATTATATACTCCAGACATCAAGAAAAAAAAAATGGTCCCACTGTTTCTTCTTTCTCACTACTCACTAATTTTATATGTGAGAACTACATTATAAATTATTAATGGTCAACTATACAGGGACAAAGTTGCATTTGAAAATAAGAGGTGGAAGTTAAAAATAAATAGAGAGAGAAGAATGTGCATGGTAGAAAAGAGCAGTAGTATAAAATTTAAACATGAATGGTTCTCCGGTTGTTTATAAGATTTTGTTAGATCTTATATTTTATTTTTTGGTATGAATGTGTGCATGTGGTGTGCAATAATAATTTGGACAGAACTGATGAAATAATAATAATTTATTTTATTTAATTATCGTTTTTCTTCATTTATTTGTTGTTCTGAGTGTGTGAAGTTATATATGAGTCATGACAAATATTTGTTTTCTTAATTAAGGTGTGTTGTATTGTGCCAATTTAATTTTTGCCACTTGGTCAAGGAAGTACAAATTTGGATTTCTTTGCTTTGCTTTGCTTTGCTTTTTTTTTTTTTTTTAATTCACTTTTTGCTTGAATTATCAGATAAGGACCATGATACGCCCCTTCCGGATGCAGGTGGACCGTATAGCTGGACCTTCCCTTCTTACTGGGCTCGTCCTGTTGAGGGTGACAGGCCGAGATATGGTGGGTGGAGTGCAGTGCTGTGAACGTGGTGTGTGTTTCCGAGGTATTTAACTCTTCCCTATCATATCTCAGTAAGTGTGTGAAAAGTCCAACCCGTAATAAATGGAGCTCAGCGCCTTAAATAGGCCTGATCGTCCGTATGGGCGGTGATAATACCGTTTTACTGTTCGGCGGAGACAGTTATGGTGAGCGTGGTCTGAGGCCGGAATTGGGCCTTTCTGGGCTGATGCCAGGTAGAGCCCAATTTCGGACGTATCATTGGCCGGGCCGTATGAGGTCTGGTATTACGCGATTGATGCCCCCTTCGCCGGGTTTCGGCGTAGGAGCCTTGCTTGGGTAGCCTTCGGCCCGAGGCTGTTCGCTAGCTTCGGCCTAGACTTTCTTCATGACTTCGGCTTGGTCTGTGTAAGGATCCGGAGCCAAAGCCTATTCATAGTCCGAGGCCTAGCAATAACATGGGCCGCGGGCATGAGGCTGTCTGTTGATTCTGGCCTGGGCCTTCTTTGTGACTTCGGCCTGATCCTTGTAAGGAATCCAAGGCCGAGCTTGTTCATAGCCCGAGGCCTAGTTGAAATATGGGCCGTGGGCACATGGCCCTATTAGACCAAAAAATAATTAGTATGTTGGAGCCGAGCAAAACTAGAACTTAGAACTCTTTATTTATTAAAAATAAATAGAATTTATATATTTTATGAAACTATTAGAAAAGCAATGTAGCATTGCCAAAGTCTTTTTTCAAAGGCCTAAAATCTAAAAAAAAAAAAAATTGTTTGAAAAGCAAGCGCTCATTGTGGTTCATTCTTTGCAGTTATGTTATTTTTGAAAATTTTGAACAAATGATTCTACTAATTTAATTTATTATTTTTCAGTGCTATGAGTAAAAAAAAATCGGTTGCCATTTACTTCTCCTAAAAAAATAATAAAGGAAAGCTTGCCATAAATTTTCCCCTGAACAGTTGCATCTAATTGATTAATAAAAATAAAAAAGCTATTGAAGGAAGAGGAGAAGAATCTTCTTCTGCTATATTCCTATTGGTCAAACTAGAATCTCTGTCTATAATTAAAAATAAGGCAATAATTTTTTTATATTTTAGTTTAAAAAGAGAACTAGTTCAAATGGCCAGCATAATTGATTGCTAGCTCCGCAATTCTCGGTTACTTTGTCTGGTCAATGTGAGATTTTGCTTATAAACCCTTGTAAACATTCATATTCATTCCTTTGGTACCGTTTATAATTTACTTGTGAAAACGTATTGGATACGGAGTAGATAGTGGTAAAATCATATTCATATTTGTCTTTTATTTTCGTCAGATATTAGATAGATATAGATCAGATATTTATTACAAAATATATAAATATTATTGAAAAATATTAAAGTTCATAATATTTATCTAATTATAATGATGAATAACATAATTAATTTCATAAGAGCAAAACTAGCATCGGTTAACTTTAAAATAACTTACAAAAATTTTAGTTTTTTCACCGCTTAATTGGCTTTGTATTAATTGAGTTCGAAACTTTTAAAACTATGCATTAATTACTCGTGAAGTAGATTGGTTTCAACGGTTTGGAGTTATCATTTGATGTCAATCCGATAGGTTTTTGAAGTTGTGCTCACCAAACCCTCTTGGTGAATAGGGGAGAATCTTGGATTTTCATCAAGGGGGAGGGGGGGCAAAAAAATATCGAATCGGATTTAAACCCATTAACTAATTGGGTATTTGATAAAAAATAATATTTTAACTTATACTTTATAATGCTCTCACTTATAATTTTTGACATTCTGACTTGTAATTATAATAACCAATCATAATTTAAAAAATATATTTTAATTTTAACTATAAATTTAATCCGAATTACCAATTAAACATTCAAAGGGGGGCAAAAAAAATTTCAGGGGAGGCAAAGCCAGTCGGAACTGATCAATCTCCACTAAAACTCAAAATCCAAGGGGGCAAGTGGCCCCCTGGACTACACTGGCTCCGCCCCTATTAGTGAACATAACACACGTTAGCTTTGCACGATATTTGATAGTGGCTTGTTCATTAAATAATTTAATTTCTTATTTAGGGAAAATATAATTTCAAACAAAATCCTGAGAGATGAGTAAGACTGAAAGTTGACATTTTTCTAAAAATAAATTATTCCTAGAGATTTTCACTTTTGTTTTTAAAAAAAAAATTAGGTCCAGATATAGATGTCTATATATGCGGCGCCATATTATGAATTATTTTGAAATTTTCAATAGGTAAAAAAGAAATAACCCATCTATTTGTTAATTAATTATTTTTTTCAAGCTGACTTCCTAAGAAGTTTATTAAAATAAATAATATTTCTTGAAGCAGTAGTGAGGCAATGTCTAATATTTTTTTTTGTTACTTCTCTTTTTGAGAGGAACAAAGAATATTCCCAATTAAGGAACGGATGTAGATTTCCCACATGACAAATATTTTATTAATCTGGGGAGCATGTATGAATTAGAAAATGTTCATGAGAGATTTTATTTGGATTTGTTACAGAAGATTAACTTGACCACTCCATTGCATGCATTTTTTGTATGGGAAATATTTAATGCACATGCAAACTGTTCAAACTATTGTTCTGTTTTATTATATTATTTCTAATGTTGATTTGGAATTATAACACATTTGAATAATAATGCAGTTCTGTGCCATGATGTGACATACAAATATTTTTACTGATTCATCCTATTTAACACAATAAATGGAGATTTATATCCATTTGATGTTAGAATCCATGATAACGAAAGCTCTGATAACAATTAATAGAGCAGTGAAAGTCTTTGATATCAACTATTTTTTTTTAAACCTTCGCAGAGGCTGAGAAGTCGTGAGAGGGAATCGAACTCTCGACCTTTGGGTACAACAATCCTAGGACTTTTTCCTAGCCAACTGTGCTACCTTTCCTTTACTTTGATATCAACTATTAAGGTAATGCAAGACACAAGCATGACAAACACGACAAATAATTACGCAAAACAAGACACAAAAATTCTGATAAAAAACCCTTAACTGAGAGAAAAATTTATCATTCAACAAACACTCTTTTCATTATAATCAAGGAGATATATTGTAACCATGCATCCCTTAACTAACCCAACTATCCCAACCAAGAGTTACATTTTGTTGCTACCAACTAGAAGATATATAAATGCTTGAACTATTAAGTTACTATTAACCGCCAAACACTGTGTAGTACTGTGGTTAAGACATATGTCTACATACTTATGTCAAAACAAAAAATACTGTTAACCTGCTCTCTAAGGTCCCCACTACAGAAAGTGGTAAACTATATATCTTGCCTAAAGTAACTACATCAAAATAGCCATAGACCCCAAAATAATTACAATCATTTTCGAAATAAATAAGCTAAAAACAACACCAAAATTGTAATAAGGAAGCTGCTAAAAATAGCTCTAGTCCATCCGTGCCCGGTTCTTACAAAACAAATGCAGTTTTGTTTACCAAGCACACAACCTTCACAAAAGCTCATCTCCAACGACTCCACCTTTGACAACAAGCCTTTGTTTGCTAGAATTTTCGTATCCTTTTGACTCATGTGTCCTAATCGGTTGTGCCATATATCCGGGTTAACCACATCACCTGATACCATTAATAGTTCTCTATTATTATCCATAAAAGATAGGGTTCCTATTTTTGTACCTCTTGCAACAACCATAGCTCCTTTAATAACTTTCCATGCTTTCTCTCTGATGACAATTTTATATCCATCACTAACCAATTGTCTGATAGATATCAAGTTCTTAGTCAATTCAGGGACATATCGAACTCCTCTTATCATCCATCTAAAACCATTACTAGATTTAATTTGAATATCACCTATACCAGTAATCTTAAGAGGTTTACTATCCATGAGATGCACATAATTACCGAAATCACCCGATTTAAAATTTAAGAATTTTTCTTTGTTGAATGTCGCATGGAATGCACCCGAGTCTAACACCCAAAACTCGATAGGGCTCTCGAGGGCATCATCTTCTTCAAAGTCCTCTTCTTTCGTGACGATATTTTCCGTGTTCATGTTATCTTTCTTGTCCTTCTTTGAAGATGTACAAAAACACGTAGGGCCCGTTGTGGCACAATACCAACACCTCAACTTGCTTTTTATGTCACGACTTGCTTCTGTCTCTTGATTTGGCTCGCCCTCCATCCTTGCAACGTTCAAGTCGTCCATGACTTTTCGTTGTAGATCTGTCTCCTTCGTGCTCACCAATCGACTCTACTGTCAATTTTGCTTATCCCGTCGACCTTCGGATCTGATACCAGTTGTTTAGAAACGAGAAAGAGATGCAAGAGACAAATTTTTCGGTAATCAGATCCTTTTAAAGCACAAGGATCCCCAAAATTAGTCCACTAAATAGTACCTATCCTCCCTAAATTAAGTTCCTCAAAATTGCTACAAACCTTCTGAAATTAGTACGACATGTTATGAATGAAAGATGTGCTTAAAATAGCATCTTAGATAAAAGTTGAAACTGTTAAAAATAGCATTAAGCTATTATTACTGGATTTAAAAGAGTTAAGTTCAATTTAAACGGAGCAAACTATTTCTGGATGGAATTTATTTATTTAAGAAATAGAATATTTTTGTTCAGTAAATAAAATTTCTTCTTTTTAGATTTTAAGGAGGTCGGAATAAAATAAAGGTAGGACAATAAAAATCCAGTCTTGAAGGATAGAAATATAAAAGTCACAGCATTTAAATGATGAAATTTCAAAAAAAAAAAAAAAAAAAACATCCCTTCAAGGATTGGAATTTGAAATCTTGCGCTACCAAAATTAGGAATTTGAAAATAATGTTTTTTTTTTTTTTAAATAATTCATCGAGATCTATAAAAATTTAAACAGTTAACCAATAACTTTTGTGAAAAAAAAATGTTCTCATTTTGTATCGAAAAAAAATAATTAGGGCGAAAATTTCTTATTCCTGACTCTCATAAATTCTTCTTTTAGGATTTTGCATTTCTTAAACAATAAAAATTTGGATTTCTGGTATACTAATGATTTTTTTATTTATTGAATCAAATCTTTTCATTTATTCCAAATCAATGCACTTTAGTAGAGACAGGAATCTTTATATAAATGCTCGTTTAAGGAAAACACAAGACCTTTAGAAATTGTCTCAAAATTAATTAATCAATGTTGAGATTTATTATTGGCCATGTTGTCACTTTCATGAACATGGTGCTCCTGCCACTTGTTTCCACTTCATGAGGACATTAATGAAAGGCATTTAACAGTGGCTAAGTTATTAGGTAGATCAAGCTCATCATTTTTTTTCTTACTAGGATAGCTTAGTATAATAAATATATTACCCCATGTTTATAGTTAATTAGATAATTGTGACCAATGGCAAAATTCTAAGTAATGCATATATAAGTCTTGAAATAAATAAAAGCATTGCCTATCTAATTTGCACTTCTTATAACGTATTCAGTTCAAGTTTCTTTTAATTACAGACATATGTTGTATTTTAAATACCTAATAATTTATTATTTTTAACACAAAATGTTTTTAGCATATAATTATAAAAACATGACCGTGTGACTGGAGTATAGGGATGAAAACAGTGTGGATAATATCCGATCCGTATTCGAAAAATTAGATGTGGATATCCGATATTCAAATATCCGTGTGAATATGGATACAAATATGATTTTACATTTCAGCTATCCATATTCAAATAGTAGATATATATTATATACCATATAGTTCAATATATATTATGAACAAATTATGTTATTCACCAATATAATTAGATAAAATATATATTAAAAAATATAGTATTATTAATAGTATTTTTATAATTTTTAATAAATAAATCCGATCGGATGTGAATCCATCTAATATCTGATTGGCATTCCAAAAAAATATTAATATTACTATCCGCTCTGTTTTCACCCCAACTGGAGTACGATGCATGTTGGTGAAAGTGACAACATGAACAATGTTATTACCATACCAATTTAAAGATGTACTATCTCAGCATTATTCATGAGTACTTATAGCACTTGACTAGAGTAAAGTTATTTAGCTCCAAGCTCTTGTCCATGTTTTTCTTTTGAGATTTATAAAAAATAATTAATGAATTTGTTTCTGTTCCAACAATGGAGTACTTATAAATTTTATAAAATTAACATATTTTTTCTTTTATTTTTTCCTTCCACTTACTATACTTATTTTGTTAAAACGAAAGTAAGTCGTTGTTAGTTTTGTCCATTGAAAATTAAAGGTGACAAACTTAAATTTGATTTGAAGAATCCAACTAACCTAATCTGACTCTATAACTTTGAAAGTTAGACTAACAAAACCCATTAATCCGACTCAAACCTAAGATTACTTGAAATAGAGTCAATTAGAAATGCAACTCGACTAATCTAACTCGCTCCAATACCACCTCTATAATAGCATAATATGCCAGACCCAAAACCTATCTGACCTGATTTGATCTAATAAATTTATAAGATCAAATTTGATACTAACTCAGAACTAAATAACTTGAAACTTAAAAAAAATAGCATACAAGATGATAGGAACCTAACTTGATTTGATTTGAGACGATCCGAAATTTAACCATACTTGAAAATCAATCCGATCCGACATGTACATAAATATTCATCATAGAGTCATGGCAAGCATCTTAGGTAATTTCCAATCAAAAGGGACTTTTTGGGGAAAATAATGGGCGCATGGAATCATTAACCAATATTTTTTTTTTGAATTTCGATTTTCGAGGTGATACCTCAAGGATTGGACCGCACGCGCGTTTGACAAATGGTGCTATTTCTGAGAGAGAGAGAAAGAGCGCACTAACTTGATTGAATTCTGATTGGTTAGCATTTTTTTTTGTTTTTCTGATAGATGATTCATGATTGGTTAACAGTTAGCACTCAGTGTCTCCTCAAAAAAAAAAAAGTTTAGCACTCAGTGAGGCATTGGAAACCGTTCTTTGCTAGCAGCCTCTTGTTACTTTTATTTAACCAACTTTGCTTTTTTTTTTTTTTTTTTCTCAAATCTAGATCGTTTAAAATTTATTGTACGGTCTCAGTTATTTTTTATTTTCAAATTAATTTAATTTATTAAAATAATTCAGATTTGATTGAAGCCGTACGATGAATTTTGAACGATTCGGATGGAAGAAAAGGAGAGTGCTCCTTTTCTCAAAAAAATGAGCAGATTTTGATCCACTTTTATTTATTCATTCACTTTTTTTTTTTTAATGTGTTTAAGACTTCAAGGTATATATTATGGAGATTTTAGATGAAAAATGTATGTTTTCAAGGTATATTTTTTAAACTTGTGTTTAATTTAGTAGGTTTAGATGTTTACACCAATGTAATTTCCCACATAACTAAATATATATTGTAAGCTTTTATAAACTTGTTCAAGTAGTGATATAATTTAGGTTTCACACTGATATAATTAATTATGCTAATTATTAAATGTATATTCTAATTGTTTTCCATTTTACCTAACGGTCCATCTTAAAATAGAGTAGGTTAAAATGCATTATTGATCTTATGCTCTATTCATGCTGACATCTTTATCTTCATTTGAAAGTCCAAAGTCGATATGAACTGCTCAATATGATCTCCCTATTAAATTGAGCTTGAAGACCAACTCTTATATTTTTTGAAGTTTACTTACTATTGTTTTAGATATGTACAAAATAACTGTTTAGATGGTCTTAAATCATCTTAAAACAAGTGGTAATCTTAAAAAAATTAATCTAAAATAGTAATTTTTAGGTAGGTACCTAAAAGTCACTACCTTCGGATGGTTCAACATTTTTAAATTGGGTGTTTTTTTTTTTTTTTTCTAAAAGATAGTAAAAAGTGTTTTTTAAAAAAAATAAAATTTGAGTTTCTAAATAATTTTTTTATGGAGATCATGTAACTGATTGCAAAGTAACGTAACCTCACTTTTAAATGTAAACTCCCACTTCTTTTAGATAAAAACGGAAGGAGGATAGGAGGCCTAATAAGGAAAAAAAAGAGCATTGGGTCAAAACAGTGAAAATAAAGTGGATCTAGAAAACTGAGGATGGAGTAAAAAGACAAAAAGAAAATTCAATAGGTGGAGTACGATATTATTCTGAATTGAGTATATATCTTCCAAGAGGAGTCTGACATTATAATCATAGGCGTAAAAACAACAAAATTATATTCGTGAATACCATGCAATATATCATTCAGATATGGACTAATTGATAAAGCTAATTAAGGTGGAGACCACACCGATATGAGGTAAAAAATAAGTCAAAATAGTTACCACACTTCTGCCATTTGGTGAGTTTGTTTTTAGGGTTTGGAAAAACTATATATATATAAGGATGGGTTATGGTGAGTTGCGAAGTAAGATGTCATTTTTACTTTACGCTCATATTTTTATTTTAAAAATTTAAACAACCGATCCGAACCGCTCAAGATGTTCTCCATATAGAAATGTGCTTGGAGACCAAATTTTATATTTTTTGGAATTTTTTTTACTATTTATTAAGCTACTTTGAAAATCGCTGATCTAATGGTCCAGAAAATTTTATTGTTTTTTTTACTGTTCACCCAGATCTGCGATTTTAAAATTGGATTAATAAATAGTCAAAAATTCAAAAAATATGTAAAATTTAGTCTCCAAGCATATATCAATATGGAAAAAATGTTGAGCGGTTTGAATCGGCTGTTTAGATTTTCAAATTGGAATACGAGCATGAAGTAAAATGTTATTTTACTTCGCAACTCACCATAGCCCATCCCTATATATGTATATGTGTGTGTGTGTGTGTCTCTCTCTCTCTCTCTCTATATATATATATATATATAGAGGAGGGATCAAGTTACAACAATTTTGAGTTACAAAAATAATTTTTTTTATTTTCAAAGACCAAATCGTTGATCCAAACCATCCAATATGATTATCTAAATAAAATGTGTTTTCAGATCAAATTTATATTTTTTTAAATTTTTTTACTATTTATTAAATATTTTACAAAACTAGTCAAATTCATACCATTGAATTTTGTACCAATCTTAATAAATCGTAAAAAAATTAAAAAAAATATAAAATTTGATCTGGAAGTTCATTTTATTTAGATAATCATGTTAAACGGTTTGGATCGGCGATTTAGACTTTGAAAATAAAAAAAACCGTTGTTTAAACTTTGTTGTAACTCAAAATTATTGTAACTTGATCCCTCCTCATATATATATATGAGCAAAACTAGCTGGGTGTGATGTGCTCACCAAGAGGGGTTTGTGAGCACACCTCCAAAAAACTATCGGATTGACTTCGAACTACAAATCTAAACCAATAAAATCCATATACTTCATGAGTGATGCATGTACATGCAAAATTTTTGAGGTTTCGAATTCATTTGGGACATGATCAAGCGGTCAAAAAAATAATGAAAAATTTATAGATAAAACAATTTAAAAAATAGTTTATAAAATGTTCATTGTTTTGACCGAGCATGTGCTAAATAAATTCGAAACTTCAAAAAAATTTCATATACATACATCACTCACGAAGTACATGGATTTTAACAGTTTGGATTCGTAATTCGAAGTCAAATCGATAGCTCTTTAGAGGTGTGCTTACCAACCCCTCTTGGTGAGCACATCACACCCTAGTTTTGCTCTGTGTGTGTGTGTGTGTGTGTGTTTGTAGATTGGTTAATATGAAATCAGTTATTCCCGAGGTCCCGTGCAACTAAGTTATTTTTCAATTTTTAAATCAGTACATTGCAATGTATAGATTCTCTTTTGCATTGGATGGTAAATCGTTTGGTTTAAAGTCAAAATAGTCGATTCAAGCCGTTCTTTTTCAAATGTACTCAAATACCAAATTTTATATTTTTCAAAATTTTGCATATACATACATCGCTCATGAAGTAAATGGATTTCAACGATTTGGATTTCGCTCATGAAGCCAATCCGACATACTTTAGAGTTGTGCTCACCAAACTTTGTTGGTGATCACATCACACCCTAGCTTTGAGCGCGCGCTCTCTCTCTCTCTCTTTCTATATATATATATATAGAGAGAGAGAGAGAGAGAATGACTAATATACAATCGATTGTTCCTGAGCTCCCGTGCAACCAAGACATTTTTCGATTTTCAAAGTCCAAACGATCGATCTAAATCGTTAGATGTGATCTCTATATTAAAATATACTTGGAGACCAAATTTTACATTTTTTGAAATTTTTTTACTATTTATTAAGCCACTTTGAAAATCGCCGATCCAACGGTGGTTTCTGTTTTTACTGGACCATTGGATCGGCGATTTTCAAAGTGGCTTAATAAATAGTAAAAAAATTCAAAAAAAATGTAAAATTTGGTCTCCAAGTATATTTTAATATAAATATCACATCTAACAGTTTAGATCGACCGTTTGAACTTTGAAAATCGGAAAACGACTTGGTTGTACGGGAGCTCAGGAACAATCAATTGTATATTAGCCATTCTCTCTCTCTCTCTCTCTCTCTCTCTCTCTCTCTCTCTCTCTCTCTCTCTCTCTCTCTCTCTCTCTATATATATATATATATATATATATATATTAAATTAATAAATAATTAAGATGTTGAAAATGATGGAGATAAGTAACTAATTTTCTTTAGTTTGTTCTTAGAATTAATGCTAATAAATGTTAAAGATTAATGTCCATTTAATTAATTGCAGGCCATGTATGTTGTGTAATTAATTGCTAGTTAATGGTGAAAACATGCGGAGAAATTAATGGGTTAATCAATATTACACTCCAAAACAGCCAATGGTGTAATATAAGTCAACTAGTATAATATTATTTGATGTTTAAACTACCCTTTTGGAATAATTAATTTCATTGAGGTAATGGACTGTTCAATCTAGGTCACCTTAGGTATATAACATATTTCGTTATTTTATTTTAGTCTTCTAGTCATGTTGTAGAGGATTGTCATATAATTAATTATTCATTATTGACACTACAACAGCATTATTTTTACTGATTAATAAATTATATATCGTTTAGTAGTCTTGAATGATGAGGAAGTCACTAATTAACGAATTGAATTTAATTAGTGGTGATAAAACAGTCATAAACCATAATTATAAGCTTTATAAATTGTTTTCTTCATATTTGAAGCACTATCAATTAAATATGATACTAACTATATATATATATATATATATATATATATATAGGACCGGGCTACGGTGCTAAGCGTAGCTAAGAGCCCCTTCGTGCTACGGCTCAAAATTTGTGTTTTCAAAATTCTAATGGTCGATCCGAACCGTTAGATGTGTTCTACATATTGAAATGTGCTTGGAGACCAAATTTTACATTTTTTGGAATTTTTTTACTATTTATTAAGCCACTTTGAAAATCGCTGATCCAACGGTTTCACTGTTTGGTTAAGCCACCGTTGGATCAGCGATTTTCAAAGTGGCTTAATAAATAGTAAAAAAAATCCAAAAAATATAAAATTTGGTCTCCAAGTATATTTCAATATGTAGAACATATCTAACGGTTTGGATCAACCGTTAGGATTTTGAAAATTCAAATTTTGAGCCGTAGCACGGAGGTCTCTTAGCTACGCGTAGCATATTAGCAATTTCCATATATATATATTGAAAATATCATAAAATATTCATTGTACTATTGGTGTTCTAAGATGAAATGGATGAAAAGAAAAGCTTTATAGCTTACTCGGCCAATAATAACTGAATATTAATTATTATCTAAGTCTTAAATATAGAATTAATAAAATATTTCAAACCGGACACAAAAATACTGCTATATAGACAATTCAAAGAAAGTTAAAAGTTGTTATTTTGTGTGATTCAAAAATTTCGCAAATATTTTCTTTTTTGGTTGATGATGTGGGAAACTCAATTTACAACAGAGTTTAACCACTAGCATCAACAGCAAAAAATGTTTGCGAATGTATACATGTAATACTATGTATATACAGGGGTGGAGCCATACTTTCGGACTATCGGAGTCAAACACATGGAATCAATCATATATATAATATATTTTTTTGTACATAATAGGGATTAATTTTGTACTACCATGCTATTTTATTCTAAATTATATATAAATTTTGCATAATTCTGAAAATTCTGAAAAAAAAAAAAAGGTCAATTGTTCCCATTGTTCCTTCCTCATTCCGCCTCTGCGTATATACCTTTTATACAGACATATACATTCTTTAATTAATGATCAATATATAGCTACATTTTCAAAATACAAACAAGGAAAAATATTGGAAAATTATATTTCAGTTTTATATATTAGAAATGGACATTTGAAAGTGTGCACTTAAATAATAATTATTTAATTTATAAGGTTATTGATTGGCACCAAATTATCAGTTCAAAATTTGAACTCAGCCATGCATGCAACTTTTTCTTTAATTATATTATTATTATATTATATTTTATTTTATTGATTAGATGGCTACTGCCGACACGTAATGGATGAGTGCTGTTGTTGTGGCATCTTTGTTTGCATTATGTGCACAATAGTGCAAATCAAAGAAAATGCCTTTTCCAGAGATCAATCAATTTTCCTTTTTGAATCTGGCTCCTGGCCCACCATGAGGCTAAATTTAGTAACAAAATCAGGCTTGTCAAATCCGTTCTGTTTCGGTTGGAATTTCGGTTTCGTTTCAAATTTGGTATTGACCGAAATGAGGGAAATTAATATATATATATATATATAGTTTCAGTTGTAAAAGTTTGGAGCGCAAAAATATGGTACCATTTCGGATGGGTGAGTAATAATGTGTTTGTATCATGTGACAGATCAATTCAGTCCTTGTTCTGTCCTGTCCTGCAAGGATGCTGTACAATTGTGTTTTTTTGGTTGGGTGGGAAGGGGGAAATCTGTCAAATAGGACTCTATCCGATTAGTTGATTCATACTGTATTCATATTTGATAAGATATGTTCATATGAATATATATATATTTTTTTTTTGTAAATTTATTAGTTGCGGTTATGGATAAAGATTTTTTTCATTATCTAAACGGATAAGAATACACATAAAGTCTATTTTGTACCTCTTAAATCTTATTTGTTTAGTTAATTATAAAATATATATATTAGATATATTAATAAGCATTAAAAATATAGTACTTTAATTAGTTTATTTGCGCTTAGTATGATTAGATTTCTCTCTCAATAAAGTACTATATATTAGTATTATCCGTTATTTACTTGCTACCGTTTTGTTATCCGTCATCTATAATGAAAAATGGTAGAGTACATGTAAGATAATTTGTAGCGAATAAGAATAGAGAATAGATATGAAAATGATACTATCTGATCTTTACCGTACCCGTTGACACCCTTAGATATATGGAAAATATCTTTCTCGTAAGTATTGAATTACATCTAGTTTGGTATTTTGTTAGAACTGTTCGATCTGTTTAGATTTATGAGACGTATTTTAAAATAAATCATTTATTTGAATCTATATTACCCGATACTTCATATATCGTGCCGCATTTTAAAATATGTATCATATTACCGTATCCTTGTATCGTATCGCCCAATACTCGTATCATATTGAAAATTGTCGGATTGTCGTATAATAGAAAAACAATTGAGGATCTCCAGTCAATAACACAACTGCCCAACAGACTAACCGGATTAGTTAGCAATTAATAATGTTAGTTAGAACAAGAGTTAGTTAGAACAAGAATTAGTTAGTTGTGGTTGTAAGCATATAATTGTAATTCTCTATTAATACCCCACTGTACCTTGTATCATTTACACAAGAATGAATAAAAGAATGATTCTTCCTCTTTTTTATTAACTTCTTTGTATATCTTTAAGAATGAATAAAATAATTATTCTTCCTCTTTTTGATTAACTTCTCTGTATCTCTTTAGGGTATGTTTGAATGCACAAGAATAGCTACTGTTCTTAAAATAACATTGCTATTCGGAACAAGGTGCATCCAAATGAGAAATAAAGCTATTCGCAATAGCTACTGTTTTTAAAATAGCACTGCTATTCACTATTCTTACAAAAACATGAAATAACATTTGTTGCTTTCAATGTTAATACTAATCTAATATTTAAACTAATATTATATTACATTTAATAATTTAAATTAATATTATATTGTATTATATTTAATCTAATAATATATTATATTTAATATAGTATTTTATTTAATACTAATATAATATTTAAAATAATATTATATTACATTTCAATATTTAAATTAATATTATATTATATTATATTTAATAATTAAATTAATATTACATTGTATTATATTTAAACGAATATTTTATTCAATACTAATCTAATATTTAAAATAATATTATATTATATTTAATATTTAAACTAATATTATATTATATTTAATCTATATTTTATTAATACTAATCTAATATTTAAAATAATATTATATTACATTTAGTCTAATATTTTATTTAATACTAATCTAATTTTTAAAATAATATTATATTACATTTAATACTTAAACTAATATTATATTATATTTAATATTTATACTAATATTATTTTATATTTAATATAATATTTTATTTAATACTAACCTAATATTTAAAATAATATTATATTACATGTAATATTTGAATTAATATTATATTGTATTATATTTAATCTTACACATAAATTATTAAACAGTAGCTATTCTCTCCAAATTCTATTCCAAATATACAATCCAAATAATTTTTTCACTGTTCTGAATAGCACTGTTTTTAAACAGTAGCTATTCTTATTTACTATTCTAAACAGTAGTTATTCTAGAGTTCATCCAAACGTACCCTTATTGTATCTCATATCGTATCTGCTAATGTGATATCCGTACCTATATCCATACATCATAGATTCGAATATTAGAGCAGATTTCACCTGACAATCCTGCAAAGATGTTGTACTTGCAATTGTTTTATTATTATTATTATTTTTTTTTTTGGGGGGGGGGGGGGAAAGATATATGGAAAAATATCTCTCTGTCATAAATATTGAATTGCATTCAGTCAGTCCGATATTTTGTTAGAGCTATAAGCTATTCGAAATGTTTGAATTTATGAGACGGATTTTAAATCATCCGTTCGAATATTAGAGAGTATTCCATCTGACAATAATATGTGGTTTAATCTTTTATAGTGAATAAAATAAACTTTTAATCTAATGACAAATATAATATTTTCGAGTAAAAAAAATTAAATTCAAAATTCGAATAAACTTCTTTTGTTTTACGAATATTAAAACAGTTGAGTGACGTCTTGACTCGATCTTTATTTAAAAAAAAAAAAAAAATCTTGCACAGAAGAGTAAAAACTAGGTTGGTAAGTCTATGATCACAACTCATCAGATGTTCAACAATCCAATGGTGGTAAAATTTGGGACGGTTGGTTATTAATGAAGCATCAAATAAGGATAGGGGACCAACATGAATGTTTGGGAAGAAATTGGCATGCATTAATTGTATAATAAGTGGAAAGAGGTCACCTGCTTTCCGGGGCAGGATTTTTCTGCTCCCAGTGAGATTGACATGTGAATCCAGACATGTTTAGAAAGTGTAATATTAGTTTTTAGTTTTGGTGGTATAAAGTGTAATATTAGTTTTTAGTTTTGGTGTAGGTCCACGTGTCAGTGACTCAGGGGCAGAATAATCCTGCCTCCTGGGGGGCAGAGAATTTGGTCCCATAATAAGTATTCTAATTTCATAAATTAATAAAAAAAAATAGGCAAATTTCCGTCCTCTATTAATCTCCATTAGTAGAATTAATGTTGGTTTTAAAATTCTTAATCAGTTCACATCTTAGCAGGCACTTAAATTTATCTATATGTATGTAAATCAATTTGCAATGATAAGATTACATCGGGAAGAGATGTGTATATAGGGCAAGTGAAAAAACATAATATATACAAATATATATAATTTAAAATATAATAATTACTTTTGAATTTTCATGGTATAATAATCTTTCAAATATTTTTTAATCAACTTCTCTTAAACTCTAGACCCAAAACCCAAAACCCTAAACCAAGTATTTATTTTAATCAGAAGAGAAAAGTTTGAATATTAGGATGGTTCGAGCAATAAACTTCGAAGTTCAGGGTAAAGATATTGGCATAGCAGTTATTGCTTCATGTTGCGCACAATTGTTACATGTATCGTTGTTTTGGCTCTATTTTGGCTCTATTATTTGTGTGCTGCATGAAGAAAGGACTGCTATGTCAATTTCAAATGGTCATTAACAACAATCAAAATATACTTCGAAACAATCAAAATGTCCACATTAACATTTATAAAACTGCAGAGGAAAGTTGTTTGTATATCTCCTAATTTAAAATTTGAGAAATCAAGAATTATTAATTCAGATTGATTGATAATAAAAGAATAAAAACTTCCATTGCACAATGCACACAATATATAGCATCATATAATCAAGAAGCATCATATGTAGCTATATATTTAAGATCCATGCATGCAAATAAAGAGGTAGTTAAAGCATTAATTTCAGGGCAGCTAGTTTGGAACCAAGCACCAAATTTAATATCGATACCAGTGTATAATGAAATGGTGGTACTAGCTACTGCCAGTTGTTGAACAAACATTTAACAATGAATTAAGAGTGGTCCAATGCCCATCCGACCTACTTTGGTTCCATGGGTGAAATGATCATTCGATTGCATCAAGATTCCTGCTAAGCACATTAAATCCATGCAAATCTGTTTCAATTTCCGTGCACACTAATATTAATACTAATCGTACAGTGTTGGAGTTAATTAAACCTAAAAGTAGGTCCTAGAATAGTCCAGCTGTATATTGTGCATATATAATTGCGTCATTATTTTGAGGCCAGGCATGCGTCATGTGAGGTTGTGACCATTGTTATTACTTATTAAAATATAGTACGTGGTACAGCCGCATATGGAAACTAGTCCCTCTAAAAGAAAAAAATTCAAATAGGTAGCTAGAAATTCGGGTCCGATAAGATGATATCATGAAACCCAATCACCAAGCCCACCTGTGAGCAGGAAATTCTTGCAAATAGAGTTCATTCATTCATACATTTCATGTTTTCTTCAATTTGAATGTTCAAAATTAAGCTGACAAATTCAAAGATTTAACATTATTCGACTTACAGCACCTGATCATGTTGACAAATTTAATTTGACAAAATTAAAGTGTCAAAATTATCCTCATGTTTTTAACTTAATTTTATTCTAAAACACCTTAAAATACTTTAATTTATTGATGCATGAAAGCACATTACAATACTTAAAATTAGCACTACTTTACTTGCCAAACATATGTGTGACCATGGCATGTGTAATTATTAGGTAATATTTAAATAGTAGGGTTCAAAGACATCATTGGTTTTGTATTTCAATCATACCTCATATTTTTTATCTTTGTCCTAAAAGTTCAAAAAGTCAATCTGAACCGCTTAACATATAATATAATCTCCATATTAAAATGTGCTTCGAGACCAAATCATTGCTTCTAGACCATAAAAAAAAATTGTACCTATCTAAAAAAATAGTAAAAAAATTCCAAAAATTATAAAGTTTGGTCTCTAAAAATAATTTAATATAGATATCATGTTGAGCGGTTTGAATCGACTATTTTAACTTTAAAAATAGAGATAGAGATATGGAGCATAGTTAATGTACAAAAATCAATGATGTATTTTAAACTTATTCATATTTAAATCACAAAATTTCAAGTACTATTCAAGCAATAGTTCATTAAATGTGTAAGGGTGATTTTTTTTGTCTTCCTTGGCCTAAATCATATAATTTCAGCTTATCACTTTTTTTAAAACTTTTTGCTGCTCAATGATAGCCTTTCAAAAAAAAACTGGATGTATCCATTCTCTTATGAAATGGAGAAAAGATGGGTGAGTTAAATGTAGAATAAAAGTTTGGGTAATAGAAATAAGATAATGTTCAAATGCCTCATCGAAGATCACATCTTATATTTCTATTTTTAAATTATATTTCTATTTTTAAAGATTCAAACCCGCTTAATATGAGCTTCTCATTAAAATGTGCTTGGAGAACTAGTTTTATATTTTTTAATATTTTATTATTTTTAGATAATTACAAAATTATTTAAAAATAAAAATATAAGAAGTGAGGTATGATGATGCATTTGAACCCTTCTAAAGATATAAAATATAAGCCTAAAGGGTGAAAATTTGGAGGTGTGTAGATTGACACGGTTTATTTTCATTGCATAAACCAAATTAGTGTTTTATTCTTCTGATAATCATAATTAGCTTTCTTGTTTTGATAAAGAGTATATGAATAAATTTATATAACATTTTTTTCTCAAAAGAAAATTAGTAGATCTTATTATGAATTAAATAAGACGAATGATAACTGTAACATTTTTGCATTAATTTACTTTGTTCTCTGATTATGTCTTCTATATATATACTTGTGCACACTTGATTTAATTCATGAAAATATTGCCATGCACTTGTCTATCCTTATTCTTCAAATTTTGAGCCTTTAAATTGACATTGCATACATCATCTCTCTGATCAACTCTAATTGATTCATTCCAGAATTCAACTATATTAATCTTAGCAAAATATGAAGCAGAACTAATTTCAATAGAAAATGGATGACAATGATAATTAACTATGCACATGCTAAAAATTTGAAAATGCTCTATTTTTTTTAATAGTTCAATACTTTAAAAAGATAAAAAAATAATAGAGTTCTTAGATAAATGAGAAGAAACTACATTTTATTTTTTGGTACTATATTATGTATATCTTTGGTTGCCAATACATATAGTATTATTCAATATAGCGCTATTTAATTTGTCATTCTATTTTACATTCTCTTTCAACTACCATTTGGTAAAGTTTAAAGTATATAACTTTTCTATCAATAAAAGATAGGAAAAAAAATAAAGTAAAGTAAAAAGGGAGAGACTTGAGAATTATATTTAATATATATAGCGCACACACACACAAGTGCTAAGTGGTATGATGTATATTCATCTTTGGTTGCCAATATAGATTTAGTATTATTTAATATAGCACTACTTTATCACTGTTTTCTTTTCTTACTCTTCAACTAACACTTTTTTTTTAAGTTTTAAGTTTAAATTCCTACCAATAAAAGAGATAAGAAATAAAATAAAATAAAATAAAGTAAAAGGACAGAGACTTGAGAATAATATTTAATATATAGCACACACACAAGTGCCAAGTGGTACTATCTACTCATCATTTTGGTTGCCAAAACATTTAATATCATTCCATATATATAGCATTATTTTATCACTTCATCCTCTTTCAGCTAGCAATTTTTTTTTTTTTTTTTTTAAGTTTAAAGTTTAAATCCTCCATCAATAAAAAAACGTGAAATAAAGTAAAAGACAGAGACATGAGAATAGTTAATATGGCACAAACAATGAAACAAGTGCCAAGTGGTGAGTTCATGTAGTGAAGGAAGCAAAAGAGAAGCTGTGAAGAGAAACAGAGAGCAGTTGGGATCCACACCTCACATGCACACGTGACTTGAATAAGAGAAAAGCTCCAGTACAATCATCGATGCATGCCTCGGTTTAATTTCGCATTTATTTTTATTTAAATTCAAACCATCCATTTCTAAACCATCCACCCAAAATGTTTACTGTCCAGGGACCTCCACTTTTAATTCCCCCGCCAAATTTTTTACGCTCATTTACAAAATTCACCGGGCGATTATCTTTCTCATTATCAATTTTGAACTTTAGAATATCGAGTACGTGCTGGCTGCTTAGGTTCAGAATTTTTCATATTCAGAAATATATTAAATAATTTTTCAAAAAAGGAAATAGATGAATTTTTTTTTCCGATTTCATAGAGGAATCAAATCATGATTTTAGTTCCAACTAACAGTTTTAAAGGAGTATATATCTCTAAATTTGATCATAAAAAGACGAAATTTAAATTATTGCATAACTAATTAACTATACTTCGGTTTCTTTAGCATCAATGCAAAAATGTCTACATAATGCATAATTTTTTTTTTTTTTTTTTATATACTTTGTGGCCAATCTTTCTTTTCTTTTTGAGAAAATGTTGGAGACAAACTATCCAACTATTCAATATCCACAAATAATTGTCTCTTCTGCTTTTCGAACCTGCTACTAGACCAAAGATTGATTCTCTTTTGTGGCCAAATTTGAAAACCTACATCAATGCACAACAAAAATATAAATCATATATGCATCTATCTATTTAATACTCAGTGATTCAGTTTCTTAGAAATGCCTAAAGAAACTGAATCAACAATTTGGTTTATCAAAAAAATATTTATTATATTTCTAAAAATAAAAAAGTTCTGCTCTTAGGTAGTTGGGTAAGTATTTCTTAAAACTCATAATTTATTGCGTATATATTTGCGTAGACATGGAGAGTGAACGAACAATATGTGAGGTAAGGTCACATGAATGACTATAAATACTTTAGTGCACGGCTATTGGTGGAGACCTCACTGTGGAATTCAGAATCTGCATGTTGTGCTATTGATTTTGCTTTCTATCTGGCGTTGAATAGTCTTTGCCTTGTCAACCCCCTTATCAACTGAATGCACGAATCTCAAGGTTCTTAATGGTCGGCTAGTGATACTTCAATTGTAGACATGACATGTGGAGGCATGCTGGTTGGTCAAGCCATTAATTACTATCCAATAACAGCCTCACGACTATGTTATTTTGTTAGGCATATTGTATAATTAAAAATGTGCATGATTTTCTGGGACCATACTTTTAGAGGCCTTTTATAAAAGAAGTAAAAATATAGGTTATAACATTTAGTATTTATCTCAACTATTATATTTTACAACAATATTATATGATATTTCATTTTGTACAAGGTTCATTTTGAGCCTCAAAATTCTTGTTTTCTTTTTAATGTCTTTGCATCACTTGTCTCAAATAATATTTAGAACATCTGTCTTGATTTGTTGTTTGTTTTTTTAAGTTTTAGAATATTAATTTGAAAGAAAGTTTGGGTTACTTAATTTATAACACCAAAAAATTATGGCACACTGCTTTATTTCCAGATCCAACTTGTTGCTTTATTTTTCAGTACAAATCTTTCAAAATATATTCTCATATAGAGAGATCCACTTACAATATTTGTAAGTTACAACATGTTATAATATTCGGTTTTGCGATTTTGAAAGTCCAAATAGTCGATTGAACCGTTCAACATGATATCTATATTAAAATGTGCTTGGAGATCAAATTTTATATATATATATATATATATATATATATATATATATATATATATATATATATATATATATATATTTAATATTTATTAAGTATTTTACAAAATTGCTCTTTTTAGACAATTCTAGACTACTGAAAAACAACAGTTTTGTAAAATACTTAATAAATATTAAAAAAAATGATCTCCAAGCACATTTTAATATAGATATCATGTTTAATGATTTGGATCGACTGTTTGGACTTCCAAAATCACAAAACTGAATGTTAAAACATGTTGTAAGATCCAATGTTGTAAGTGGATCCCTCCTCATACTACATATAATTTATGTTTAGGTCACAAATGGATTCTTGGATTTGATGATATGAATTGCAAAAATGTTTGGAGTATTTTTAATTTTCATTCTAAAAGTAGTGTCAAAGTAGCATACTTTTTTTTTTTTATCTTCCTAAGAAGCATTTAAACTCAACCTAATATATATTTAGAATAATGTATACATCTTTTGTAAATATTATCATTTATTATGAAAAATAAATATTCACCACAGAATAATTTTAGAGTATATATATAAATATATTTATCATTACATCTATTTTTGTTCATAAAATATACCTCCCATTTACACAGACATCTAATTCAGTAAACCACCTCCGCTGCACATGGAACCACACAAAAAATCTAAAAATTCTTTCCATCTATGCCCCCAAGACCTTCCCAATACTTCCTATAAAAAAAATCCATCAAGACCTAAGGCCGTGGAGGCTTGAAATTATATACCTATAAATATATAGATAGATATACCTAGCTCCAACAAACATTTAATAGACCAAGAGATATAGAAGCATATTTGTGGAATGTTGTTTTCAACCTAGTAGGTTTAAGGGAATTTGTATAGCCACCACTTGTGTGTTCATGTCAGGTAGTCCAGATTCCGAGGGCCTCTTCAAGGGGTTTGCGGGAGCCGGTCCCTCCGGCGCTTCCGGCTCTGATGACTCGGCAATGAAGGAACAAGAGCGCCTCCTACCGATCGCAAACGTAGGCCGAATAATGAAGCAAATTCTCCCTCCTAATGCTAAGATCTCAAAGGAAGCCAAGGAGACTATGCAAGAGTGTGTTTCTGAGTTCATAAGCTTTGTTACTGGGGAGGCATCGGATAAGTGCCGAAAGGAGAAGAGAAAGACGGTGAATGGAGACGACATTTGTTGGGCTCTCAACACGCTTGGATTCGATGATTATGTTGAACCGATGAGGCGATATTTGCAAAAATATCGGGAGACAGAAGGCGATCGGGCAGCGGCCTCGGGTGTGAATATCAGGGATGATAATATCAGAGGTGAGCAAGGTCATTTCATGTTCAATGCGATGGATAGGCATAATAATAATACTTCATCCTCTAGGAGGCAATTCTAGGAATAATTAGAGAAATTTACTAGCTATTAATTAATGGGCTACTTATTTATAATTATTGTTGTTTGTTTCTGTAAGAAATCAATCTATACCCTTTGTTGGGCATATTGGATTAGATTTCTTCTGTATGTTTTGAGGTAGGATCTCTTCAAGTTAGCTACTTATTTCATATTCTTTTTATTTTATCTGTATCTTCACAATTTGAGTAGTAACTAGTAAGATGGAGGCATAAGTTTTGATTGAATAATCCGTTTGAATTGCTTTTGGATATTTGTTGCCTTTTCATCAGAACTTCAGAAGAACACTGTAAGAGAATTGAGTTTAAATTAAATATTCCTGTTAAATTTCTTTGCTATAAGAATCTTTGACTCCTTTTTTCTGGCAAAATTCCTTTATTATTAAATGGACGATTTATGCTTCTTTTGGTTTATTCTTTTTGAATCACTTTATCAAAACTTTTGTTAATTAATGTGTTTGGTTCAAATCATTTGTTTGTCAATTCTTGTAAGTTAAAAATTATATTTTGTCACGTTAAATTCTGTGTATAATTGCTTTCATTTCTAATTAAATATATACTCCCCGCTCCTCCCACCCACCCGTAGTCTAATATAATGGTTCTTAAATTTGAAGTATGAAACTATGCCACTTCATTGTAGGTAATTAGAGCAAGTGACTTCTTTTTCCAAAGAGGTGGTTGAACAAAAGACAACAATTATTTAGGCAACTATATATTAATTTAAACATATTTAATTATAGTTATGACAATCTGTAAGATGTCCTTTATTAATCATTTACTTTTAATTATTCTGATGTAAGTTGACGTTACATCTGTTAGTACGAAATTAAATGAACTACTTGGGGTCCCTATAGGAGCTCCTTAATTTTTTTTAACCCGGCTTATATATGGCCGGCTACGAGCAAATATAAATTTAAGGATAATTTTAGAGGGAAAATTGTATATCCCAAAATACTTTAACAAATTGAAATCTTTTCTATCTTAGATTTGAAAAAATAATAGGCAGTCATGATTATTTTGGAGTTTTGACATGATTTCACACCATATTGCTCATTTAAATAAGTTGTTTTATCTATTTAAGCTTCATCTTTTTTAAGGTATGTGTATATATATATCCTTTAAAGGATGTCATTTATGATGCATATAGATAAAATTGCATCAGGATAAATAAATCTCTCCATATACGCTGATATTTGCAGATAATTTCCTTGAAGTATTATTTGGTAGAATTATTTTTAGTTGACACTATAATTAATATTGATGTATTAATTATTTGGTAGAACTATTGTTGGGTGAGACTTAATTAAGACAGGTCTTGGAATATATAAAAAATCAAACTTTTTGTCCATTAATTACTTTTATGTATGGTACATATATAGCTGAATATTTTTGTATATATATATATATATGCTAATAAAAGATGTAAAGAACATAACAGATATATTGATAACATAAATGTTCATACAACTAGTTGAGGGCTCAGATTTAGAAAGCATTTTAATTAGATGAAAGAAAGCAAGGAAACTTTTCTATAGACCTTTTCTTTTTTTTGAAGGTTAGTGGCTTTAAAAGCCAACTAACAATTTCATTGATAAGAAAAACAAACTTACAACGAGTCAAATGACTCTCCAATTTAAAATCTAAATTTTTATTCTCACAAAATTCTCCAAATTACTCTAAATAACTCTAAAATTTTAATCTCACTTATATACACTCATAATTACTCTATTACCTTAAACTCTATAGCTCTCTATGACTGGATCCGCTCTTTCGACCGACGCCATGCTCCGATGTTCGGTTCTACTCACCCGTGCTCCGATCGAGACGACATAAAGACTCAATACTCCGAGTTCCGACAATAGCGCACTCTCCGCTCCGCTCCGCTCCGCTCGGCTTCGGTTCCTCCCCTCTCTCATTTTTCTCTCCACTCAAGAAAGTAGAGCTGTGAGAGAGGGGAGGAGCTATATCGGAGGTGAGATCTAGAAGAGTGAGAGAAACGAGCTAGAGGAGAAAAAGTTGTGACGGCTAGGGTTTGAAAAATCTCCTTATCCTATAGACCTTTTCATTTTACTTTAATTTTCAATAGTTGATAATCAAATGGACAATTTAATTTGACCTATAAATCTCTAGGAGTTTCATCATCTAATATCCTACTCCATTAATGTGATGGAAATGACAAGATATCCGTTCAAAAAATGCTGTGTAAAGTTCATGGAATAAGAAAAGAATGATATATCTCATTCACATTACTAATCTCTGAACCTTTTTTGGAAATTCAGGCGTATCATTCCCCATTTAAAATAAAATAAATAAAGGAACCCTCAAACTATTCATGTATATCATCTCTTGTCACCTCCTTTGTCCTTTAGGCTGTGATCCACACGAGAGAAATTGTCATTAATGGAAAACGAAGGGAAGAGAACCAGCAAATTTCTCCTAGTCTCCACTCCGATTTGGGAGTGAAGGATTTTGCCAAAACTCCATAGAGCGTTCCCCTCCGTACTGTAGTGTTCTTATTTGCTCCCTCTCTATTTCACCTCTTTTGAAGCAAGGTGAACCCACGTACGGACCTGGCAAAATCTCCCCTCCACCCGTGTTTCTCCCTTCCCCTCCCTTCGGTTCCACTCATCTGGAGCACACACTTAGTCTTCTCCTCCTCCCTCTTGCAACTTCTTCCTCCACCGGATCATCGATCTCTGCATCCCCTCTCTTTTCTATACCTATGAGCTCTTAACACGCCAATGAGCGGCATGATCTGTTATCGAGACTTGGATTGTTATTAATAAAGATAATTTACTTGACTGTACTAAAACTTGTTTTGATTAGTCTAATTAAATATTTCAGTCTAAATTTTATCTTTTTTTTTTGCAACTATGAAGGCTTGTATATTTTTAATACATAAAATTTTAATTAAAAATATATTATCTGATTTCAAAAATAACATGGTAATTATAAAAGCTTACTTCAATTTGTATTAACACTTGCTTTAATATATCTAAATGTGAATTGCATTCACGTTTTGGAATTAATATGGTTTAGTCCAAAAATATACTTGAAAGTGATATCAAATGTGACTGGAAAATTGAGCAGGTTGAAGGACTATATATTATCATGTGCTCTCATGGAAAAAAGAAACAATGTTTTGAATAGAATACTTTAACTTGGTGATTGTAGAAACAAATTTTATATTCAGTTTTTAATGTTTGGAAAGTTTTAGAACATTTACCTGCTAGGGAAGGTACTTATAGATTTTATCAGAGAACTGTTATTTCATGAAAATATTTACCACAAAGATACAACGACAATTCAAAGAAACATATTATTTTCTCATATAATATAAATGTTAAAATAAATATTTCAATAATAACTTGATTATTATTATAATCCAAATTATAAGATTTGCTGCAAAATTGTGTAATTAACCGACTTTTTATCTTTAGTTTTATGATATTATCACTGATTCATTTATCGTCACAATCAAAATCAAAATAATTTTCACCAAAAAATGATATGATGACAAATATCTCTAAGTACACCATTGATTAATTAAACAAGGCACAAGTGCACATTTTCATATACCTATGGAACCTACATTTTTGTTCGGTACCAGTGTACCACCTAGTTGTATTAATTAAGGAAAAATAAATCAAAGATTACCACAATTGTTCCCTTAAATCTAGCAGAGAGGCCGTACTTACCTTATTTGACCAAAGTTAAAATTAATACTTTGCATTGTTCATAGTGTTTATAACTAAGTTTGTTCCTTCCAATAAGAGAAATTCAAGACCTAGGAAGCAACAAACGCATGAAAAGATGAAATATGCCAACTTTAGTATTCAAGTCTATAGTTGTATAGCCTTTCTACTAGGTCTTTGAGTCTTTTTACAATATAATACATGAAAAAAACAAGAGAAAAGATTCATTTTTTACAATGATTTGAGATCAATGTCACGTGCTTTGTTATTGGAATTGTAATGAATCTAACGCATGCTTAGATTGTGTGAGTTGTTGGCATGTGTCGATATCCTATTGATCATCTTCATTAAACAAAACCCTAATGTAATTTTAAAATTATTCCCCTTCAAAAATAACTAATTGCAACATCCCCACTGTATTAGTTAATTTGTCAAGCCCATATTCTGTTCTGCTTAAAGTTTAAATGTATTTACTTTATGCTAATTTGCTAATTTAATATAACACAAATGGACAATCAAGAAGCACTTGTGTGCCTTATCCAAGGATATCTTCTTCTTTTCTTCTGTTAATTTTTGGCAGGGGCCATCCAAGGATATCTTATTAGTCTTTTATTTGGAACACGGCAACATATAAGAATTAAAAAAACAAAGTAAAAAAAGATCTTCTCAACTTAGCAAAGAATATGTTTGCTGTTTATGTGCATCCTTTACTTAACTAATTAAGAGGATATGATTATATATGCTCTATATATATTCTGATCTAGGAAATGACAGCCGCACTTAATATTTTGATTCCATGCATGCTATATATATATGAGCTTGCTATTGATCTAGAGCGCTACATAATTTTGTCATAATTGCTCCTAAACATTTTAATTATATTCTCTATGTTTTGTCCGTGCTGAAATGAAAATTAATTAATTAGAAATTAACAATAGGTCATTAATCTATTTAGCTCTGTAAATCAGTAAATAATTAATTATATATATCTTAGTATTAACTATATAACTAAAAATAAATGTGCTTTCCTATAGTTTACAAAACTACACGCTCTTTATTTAGCAGCAATTAATTGATGTATGGACTAAATATATTTGTTTAGCATGGAAATCAATGTCTAATATATAATTTTACCAAACTTTTTGTTGATTTTCAGGCGCAATCTCTTATCAAAATATTATCATTAAATAGATATATAAAACATTTGTAACTTTCTTAGTTACACGCGTTTCGACTTTGTCGGTATTGATCGAATACCGATGTATACTTGTCAAGCCCAAATTGGACAACATGATTAATAGTTGGAGCATCCAAGATTTTATTATTTAATCACTTAAACAAAAATAGTTATTCCTTACAAGTGGTTATCAATTGTAGAAGCACGATCATTATCCTTGTATGGGACCGAACCAGATGCTTATAAGAACAAGCAAAATAACGGAGCTCGTTCATCGATGGAAGACACAAACTATTACCGCACACTTCCAAGAGAGATAGAGATGGCAACTACAAATATACATGAAGAAAACCTGCTCCCTATAGCTAATGTAGGAAGAATAATGAAGCAGGTGATACCACCAAACAGCAAGGTATCGAAAATGGCAAAGGAGACAATGCAAGAGTGCACAACCGAGTTCATAGGATTTGTGACAGGAGAAGCTGCTGATAGATGTAAAAAAGAAAAGCGCAAGACGATAAATGGAGATGACATTTGCTATGCTTTTGAGGCACTTGGCCTTGATCATTATGCAGAAGCCATGAAGAGATATATGGAAAGATATAGAGAATATCAAAATCATATCATATCTGTTAGGAAGGTCAATGCAAGTGCTCAATTGGATTCGCCGAGGGCTGAATTATCTCTCTTTGGAGATCATTTGTGTGAAGGCGATCAAATATGCTCAAATGTTGCAACTCCAACAAAGTTCCTGTAGTTCCCATTTTCGTTTTTGTTAGTATATAACTGTGTGTGTGTAAGAGAAATTAAGAGAGGAGGGGGGGGGGGCAATGTACTTATTGTTTTATGAGAACATTTTCAATTACATTGTACCTTATGGATATGGATTTGATTTTTCAATATTTTCCATGAAAAAATTGCCTTCATTTTTAGCAAATTAAGTCGTAAAATATAACATGCACTTATCAATTACGTATTTCTTGTTATATATTCTGATCATCTTTTCAAAATTTATTGAACTTAACTTTTAAGTATGACAATTAATTATGTTTTTATAGAAATTTTTCAAAAGTACTACTAATTGCTTTTGTGCAGGTATCACATAAAAACCGAAAGAACCTGTGCAATTGCATTGAACAGAATCATATGATTAAGATTAAATGTATTATGCACGCACACAAATTAAGTATACGAAGCTTCTTGGCATCAGCAACCAAAAATAAAGAACGTCAACAAGTTGAAAGTTTATTAGTACTAAAGAACTCTGATTTCATGTGTTAAGGAGCTTTCTCAGTTACCAATAATTCCTTCTATCAATGTATTATTGCTACCAATCACAAAAGTGGAATGCTTGGTTGAACAACTAAAAAGATAGGTTTGCTAATATGGTTTTTATCCTTTCCAGAAATAAAGTTTGAGGGGACCATTAATTAATTTTTCAAGTATTTATAATCGGAGCTTTTGTCAGCGGGGTACAACATAAAGTTCATACCAGAGATGTTCTACATTATTGGTTGTGCTCTTTCTGATATGACTAAAATAAACAAATTTATTCGTTCGAATATATAAAGTTACATGTAAATTAAACAAGTGTCAAGTTGCGAAGTGAGATCAGAGGTTGGATGCAACGGCACGGAATAGCGTAGGATCGCACATCGATGAATTGAATACATTAAGATGGCAGCAAAATCATGAAAAGATCGGCATGCGAAGCGTCCCTTTTTATTTTTCTATATTATGTCGGAATCGTTATGCAGGAAAAATGTCATTCTTCGTATCACCGTGCTGATTGCAAAATTTATGTGTATCAGCATTACCGCTGCTCCATATGTGTATACCACTATAACAGTGACCTTAAAAAGGTCATAACTGAGAGCAATTACAACGGACACTAAAGATAGAGACGGTAATCAAAATAAATTAGAAAATCTTTTGTACGGTCGAATAACCATAATTCTTTGTGTACATCTTCAGATGAGAGTTCATGCTAGAGAATAACATAACGTGAAAACAATTTTCAAATTACAGCTGAAATTGTTTTCTTGAGAATGATGGCATGCTCATAAGCTCACTACTGTTTTCAGTTACCAGTACTATAACAGCTTTTATACATATCACATGAATATGAAAAGAACATAAATTTTCAAATAATTTAGAAAGTTTTAAATTACTTTTGAATATTCACAGGAGAGTTTTTGTATAGTGAAAATGTGAAGATTAAACGTGTACTTTAAATGTGGTTTTTTTGCTGTAATGTACAGTTTGCCACAAATTTAAGATCTTGTTTTAAACGCTGATACTGTCCAAGATGATTCTGGTATTGTATCTTTGATATGTCAAGAAAAAAAGGCTATTCTGGACTAGTATATCATTAACCTTTCAAATTTATTTATTGGGCTGCGTAAGAAATGACTTCAGGGTTTTATTGGGCTTTTATTTATATATGGGCCGGAGAGATAAGTTAAAATTAAAAACCCACTCTGTGTATTTTTTTTAACAAAAAAAATCATATTTGAAATTCATAAAACTGTGAGAATTATTTATAAACTTTGGATCGGTCAAAATTATTCCGATCCTTATATATATCAAAAAACGAAAGTACTCCTTCTCTTTCTCTATATTATTTTATAATATCTTCTATTAATAAAAAAATCTCCCTATTTATTCCTGCAAACAAACTTATAGCAGGAGAGGGGAACAAAAATAAGTTTTATAAATAACTAAACATAAAAGTGCAGTAAAGTATCTCCATTTTTCATAGTGAGATATATGCCCAACATATTTTGGTCCATTGCCCCCCCAAAAAAAAGAGGCTTTATGGACTAGTATATCGTCGGCCTTTCAAATTTATTTATTGGGCTGTGGAAGAAATGATATCATAATTTTATTGGGCTTTTATTTGGGCTTTCATAATTGAAAACCCAAACCAAAACCTAAAATGACCCAAATTTTAAAATTGGCATAAATCCGACTAAATTCAACCCGTGACGATCGAACTTGATTCGTCCAATTACCACAACTAGTTGAAAGATAACTAGAGGTGCTAATTAATTTTGTAAGCCTTAGAGATAACAATAATCTCGAAAATTGTACGGTGGTTAAATCTGGCTGTCAAGTTATTTTATCCTTCCCGTAAGAAATGGAATTATTTGATACTGAACAAATAACTGATATAATTAAGTACTTCAACAAAATAGTATCGAAATCTACTGTAGGTTTTTTTTTCCTTCGTATATGTAATAAGGTATTGATACTGATGGTTAAAGTTTTTTAATAGTATTCAAGTTTAACTAATTAATTAAAATAGACAGACAAGAAAACCTGATTATTCATCAGTACATGCACGCTGAAATCCATTTTAAAGTACAACGGCCAACTTTAGTTTTCTTAACATTGCTTTTCTGATACATCAATGATAAATGAAATTATTGTCACTAACAGAGCAACAACTCATACATCAAATTGATCAAATTACGAAAGCAACTTTCTCCAAAGCGTTAAAGCTTTTTTATTCTATTCTTAACATAATGTTCGATCAGAACATATCATACATGCAACATTTAGTTATAGGCATCAGGGTTGGCAAGGAGAAACGCCTCGCAGCCCTTGATGATACCTTCAAGTGCACCTTTCATCATGTTCTCATACTGCACACGGTTCGCTCCAGGTGTAGGTGTGTATGTCAAAACTATCTTTGCCAAGCTTCCTCCTGTTTCATTTGGCAGAAACTTGACGTGGTACGAGGAAGACTCGAAAAAAACACCGAGCCCACCACCTCCAACCACTGATGACTTGATCTCACAGTTCTCAACATCCTGAAATTCGAGGCGTCTCTGTTCATAGGTAAAAGGCATTGCTGCATCAAGTAAGTTGATTAGCACAATTTTTATACATTAATAGCACAATACTCTTTGATTAAATCTTGTTTTATAAAGGCCAATACCATTACTCCTCTATCAGATAAGGTAAAAGAAAAAAAGAAGTTTACCAGGGCCAAAGTTGATTTGCCTGACAGTGCCGACCCCACCATCACCGTCTATATTGACAGCGCTAACAATCCTGTCAGCTGCAATCTTAGGAGCCAAGTTGTGCCAATCCAAGATGGCCGCCTTGAAAAGGCGAGGTGCTGGGATGACGGTAGGAATCTCGGTTATCAAGGTACAACTCATGATCGATATCTGCTTTTGAATTGAATTGAATTGAATGTGACTAAGTGGGCTGTGATTACTAATTGGAAATTGTGGTGTTTTTGATATATGCAAGTTTGTGAGACTAGAGGGGTTTATATAGAGATCAATAGCAGAGTAGGTAGGCGTGGAACAAAGATTGAATTTGATTGCAATTATATATTTGTCGGGGTATTTGACCATCATTTATAAATTTTTTGACTCCGCCCTTGCCTTACTCAAACTATAATGTTAAATTTTGTTTTTTTGTGGATAATAAAGGATCTAGTCCTTATTTGCTTTATTGAAAGAAGGTTTTTAAGGAAAACCAAGGTACAAGTATGAAAAGTTATTCAACATAGTTGAATTTTGCTTAAAGAAAGCAAAATAAAATGAAAAGAAATTTGTAATTGAAAACTTTTCTTTCATAAGAACTCCTCTGTCATTAAGTGTAAATAACTCCACTGTTCTTGCACCTCTATGATCAGATTTTGTACAGTTTTAATCTGATCTCTATAAGATTCTCGAGCATCTTTCCGTCCAGCATATAAACATTGCAAGAAGTATTTCTTTACAAAAATAATAAGAACCGAGTTACTAATTCGGTCCGAATTTTTCTTTTATTTGGGACCGAATTTGTAACTCGGTCTCGAGTTATTTTTCAGTTTTTGTGAAAAAACTATGTAGCCATTAGTGTAACGCCATGTTTTTCAGTTTTTTTAACCAGGACCGAAGAAATTCGGTCCCAACTTATATTTTTTTTTTGTAGGGTTTGTTTATAAATTATTTTCTAATCGAGTTAACGCGGGACCTAACAAACAAAAATATTAAATGCAAAACATAATAAAACATGAATAACATGATATATTTGAACCCTCTTATTAATGTATACATTGATAATTAATATAGGCGTAATTATATATATAATTAAACATCCAACTAAAGAATTTCTCCCAAAAAAACGAGAAGACCATAATTTCTCCAAACCAAATAATTCCGGATTTGGATCGAATAATCCTACTCCGTTTACACCCCAGGTAGGAAAGTCCTTAAGATGTATAAAATTAAACAAAAGACATCTTAAATAAGGCACCATGAATTAGAAGAAATCAAATATATATACTTTATTTACAAATTATTAATTTAAATTATAAACTTAAATAAATGAACTTAAAATTATTCATTCATTTTCATATTTTAATTTTATTTATTAGTATTTGTATCTTAAAGTTTAAATAACTCAATTATTCAACAATTATTCGTTACATATTCGTTGATTATTCACTCCGTATTTGTTGATTATCCGCTCCTTATCCGTATCGGTTTAAGGAAGATTTGGTTTTAAATTTTGATATCTATTTACTATCCGTATTCATATTCGTATTCGTATTTGCTTTGTATTGTATCGGCTTAAGGCAGATTTAGTTTACTATCCGTATATGTATTCGTATCTGTTCATTGAAAGACAATGATAAGCAATTCATTCAGGCAGGTGTGAACACAATTGCGGCCACCAACTTCAACACCAGCAATAGGGGTGTCAACGGGTACGCTAAGGGCCAGGTGGAAATATTTTCATATCCATACCCATTACAAATTGTTCTTACCTGTATCCTACCTCTACCCGCTACAAATTATCTTACCCGTACCCTACCCTTACCCGTTATGGTTGTCAGATAACGAAACAGTAGCGGGTAAATAACGGGTAATACTAATATAATAATTATTTTATTATTTATTAAATAAAATATTAAAATATATACATTCATAGTACTTTATTGAAAAAAATTCCTTATCATGTTAAGCGCAGTTAAGCGCAAGTAAGCCAATTAAAGTACTCTTTTCGATGTCTATTAATATATAAGAGTAGAACTAGGGTGCTCTTAAGAGTACCAAGCCCCTTTGTACTCTTAACTCTAAAATCTATCATATTAACTTCGAACGACGAATCCAAACCGTTGAAATCCTTCTACCTTACGAGTGATGCGTTTAAATGTGAAAATTTTAAAGTTTCGAATTAATTTAGTATAAAGCCTAGTGGTCTAAAAGGCTTCCAAAAAATGAATGATTTAAAATTAATTTAAAATCCTTCTAATTTTGATCACTTGACAATGTACTAAATTAATTCGAAATTTAAAATTTTCACATGTAGACGCAACACTCGTAAGGTACAAGGATTTTAACGGTTTGGATTCGTCGTTCGAAGTTAATTCGATAGGTTTTAAAGTTAAGAGTACATACAAAGGACCGGCATTTTTTTCATAACCACAAAATAAAATAAAATAATATTAATAACCACTTTTTAAAAAAAAATTTACTAATAACCAAACCGCCCCCCATGGGGCGGTCTAACCTTCAGACCAAACCGCCCCCCCAGGGGGCGGTTTACTATATTTTTTTTTTGTATTTTGTTTGTATTTTTTTCTGTTGTATATTTGTATTGTATTTTTGTCTGTTGTATTTTTTGTATTGTATTTTGGTTGTATATGATGTACACTTTGTTTTTGCATTTAATGGAGCATATCTCTGATACCCAAACCAATACACGAACCTAATTATCTAAATCGCCCCACTGAGGGGTAGTCTATCTTGAGCACCAAACCGCCCCACGGTGTGGCGGTTTGCTATTTGCCCTATAAAATGATCATTTTTTCTCTCCTGAGTCACAATAATCCACTCACTCTTCATCCAAACCGATTTCTGCTTTGAAACAGTGCTCCGAGACGATTTTTTAGGCGATTCTGAGGCGATTGCGCTTAACAGTGACCAAGGTATATATTTTTAAAATTAATTTTTAGAAACATGTCGGAAATTTCAGAAAAAAATATATATTAGAAATTGTTTAATCCATCCTCCAAATTTGAAACCTTATTGTTTTATATGTTGTTTATGATGTTGTTTTTTTTAGGTGAAAACGATGAGCAAAAACACACCAAATCAATCGTTCGGTGGTGGAAAATATGAATCTCAGCCCTTGTTTAGTAATTGTACTGGAAAGAATTGTATCTGTAAAAGGGATTTAGCATACCGTAGGTCAATCTAAGTCAATGACGATGATGATTTTGATGAAAGCCTTTACAAAAAACCAAATCCGATTAATCCAAAGAAAAATACTGGTAAGACTATCTCTTTGCCTGGTGTGACTCGTACCGGCGATGTCAAAAGAAAGAAAAATACTGGTAAGGCTGTCTCTTCGTCTGCTGCGACTGAACCAGACTCAGACAATGATTTTGTTCCTTGTACCTTCAGTACTGGTTCTCAGAAGTAGTATTATTTGAAGGTCTGTAATAATTATTTAGTAATTATGATGTATCAATCGTGTAATAATTATCAGGTTTTGTAATCGGATCGAACATAATTTAAAAATTTATCTATGGAAAATAGATCACAACATAAGTTAATTAAATAAGTTCATAGCGTAATAATTATCAGGTTTTTCCACCCAAGTACAATGCAATGAATATTTTTTGTTTATTTCTGACATTACAAAAGAAATTTGTCGTTCAATATTAGTTTTTTTGTTTATTTCTAAAATTTCTAACATTTAAAAAAAATTAAATTTAAAAAAAAAACATACATCGGTCATTGTTGAGTGCACTGTTGATCGCAATCGCCTAATAATCGCCTCTAAGCACTGTATGAGAGCATGATGGATTAAAAGAAGAAGAGTGAGTGAATTATGGTGAGACATGAGAGAGAAAATAGCCAAATATAGGCCAGCCAATGCAAATCGCCCCCTGGGGGGGCTTTTTTGTGCCCAGGGTAAACCGCTCCTCAATGGGGCGGTCTGATATGAAGGGTAAACTGCCCTCCCGGGGGGCGGTTTGGTTATTAGTGAATTTTTTTAAAAAAAGTGGTTATTAATATTATTTTATTTTATTTGTTGGTTATGAAAAAAAATGCCGGTACAAAGGAGCTTGGTACTCCTAGGAGCACCCTAGTTCTACTCTATAATATATATATATATATATTTTTTTCTTCTATAATTACCTGATCAGGTAACGGGTACAAAATAAGCTTTACCCATACCCTTACCCGTTTAGATAACAAAAAAAATATTTACCCATACCCATACCCAATAAATTTATGAAAAAAAATATTACCTGTACCCGTCTTATCGGATACGGTACGAGTCGGGTAAATGGATAAAAGGGTGCCATTGACACCCCTAACCAGCAGCACCGTTGGGTGGACCCCCAAGCCATGCACTCAGCCACAAGCAATTCTTTTGCAGTTTCATCATCGAAGAAACGGTACTGTGGCATGTTTGAAATGTAATGTGCATGAGAATTTAATGAAGTGTCATTTTTAGTTTTTATTTAATTAAGTTGTAATTTTTTTAGTGACGTTGTAGTTTATGTATTACATTGTGACATGCTTTATTTATTCAGTTTTAATTTTTAATCAAGTTGCATTTTGTTTTATTAGATTGAACATGTGCATTGTCTATTTATTGAATTAGTTTTCCAAAAAAAAAAATATTGCATTTATTTACTCAATTGTTCAATTTTTATTCTGCGCAAATAAATAAAACTTGAAATTACATATTGGTGAAAATTGATTCAAATTGGTCAAAAGGTACTTTTGAAATTGCAACTGTTGCCTCAGTAATTGACCAAGAAATAGGTGCTATAATGGAGTAGGCATTGATAGTGATTGTCAAAAGTCTTTAATAGTATTCATGTTTTTTTTTTCGATGGTTTTAATAGTATTCATTTTATTAGACTTGATTTGCTATATACATTGCATTTTTTTTTAACTAGTTATAAATAAACTGACAAGAAAACCTGATTGTTCATCAGTACATGCAAGCTGGAATCCATTTTAAAGTCGAGCTATAAAATATTTTTGAAAGACAGTGACCAACTTTAGTTTTCTTAACACTGCTTTTCTGATGCATCAATCATAATTCAAAGTATTGTCACTAACAGAGCAAAAACTCATATATCAAATTGATCAAATTATGAAAGCAGCTTTCTCCAAAGGGTGGAAGCTTTTTATTCTCTTCTTAACATAATCGATCAGATTATATCATACATACATACAAGTTGTATTTAGTTATAGGCACCGGGGTTGTCAAGGAGAAACGCCTCACACCCCTTGATGACACCTTGAAATGCATCTTTCATCATGTTTTCATACTGCGCGATGTTCGCTCCAGGTGTAGGCGTGTATGTCAAAACCATCTTTGCTAAGCTTCCTGTATCAGTTGCTGAAAACTTGATGTGGTGCAAAGCAGACTCGAAAAAAACACCGAGTCCGCCACCTCCAACCACTGATAACTTTATCTCACAGTTCTCAACATCCTGAAATTCGAGGCGTCTCTGTTCATAGCTAAAAGGCATCACTGCATCAAGTAAAACTTAGTTAGCACATTTGTTTTTTACATTAATAACAAAATACTCTTTGATTAAATCATCTTTTATAAAGACCAACACAATTATTCCTCTAATAAACAAGGTAAATTAAAAAAAAAAACTTACCAGGGCTGAAGTTGTATTGCCTGACAGTGCCGACCCCACCATCACCCTCTATAATGACAGCGCTAACAATCTTGTCAGCTGCAATCTTAGGATTTAAGTTGTAACCATCCAATATGGCCGCCTTGAAAAGGCGAGATGCCGGGATGACAGTAGTAATCTCGTTTGTCAAGGTACGACTCATGATCGATGTCTACTTTGGAATTAAATTGAATGTAACTAAGTGAGATCTGATTACTATTTGTAAAGTGTGGTGTTGATATGTAAGTTCGTGGGACTGGTGGGGTTTATATAGAGATCACTACCAGAGTAAGTAGGCGTGGAACAAAGATCGAAATTACCTCTCTCTTTTTTAATTAAAAGAAGGGAATTATATATATATATATATATATATATATATATATATATATCCTACTAAACTTTCTAAAATTGTAGTTATCCTTCTAAAACTTTCAAAACTAATAAATTTATTTTGGCCTTGTTTTTAGGTTGACATCTTATGGTTGGCTCATATTTTCTTGATTTTGCATTATTTCCTTCTTCAATATATCTAATCTGTTATTTTTTTTTTTTTTACTTCTTTGACATTTTAGGTATGATTTGCTTAAATGTTAGCTAACTAACATGTTTAATGTGTAACAGGATCGGCTTGTCATTTCAAGAGTTGTCATTGGCTTCAGAAATGTGGAAGTGCAATATAGAACGATCATGGGGCATATGACCCGCCTGGCTATGACTGAGTTGCGGTTTAATTTCTTTATGTGAAAGGGCATAAGCATGAACTCAGCCCATGTAAAACAGTTGGGTCAAGAACGACATGAAGTTCATTCTTTTGCCCCTTCGACACTTGTGAAGCCAATGATAATCTTGAACCGTGGAAGATCTGACAAGTCGATTACCTACATATAAAACATGTTAGTTATAAAAATTTAAGCAAGCATACCTTATACAAAAAATATGTATGTATATAAAGAATGTAATTATTGGTGAACATGTGGATGTGTAATTTAGTTTGATTGTAATATTAATTGTATGTTTAAACTTTTTTTTTTTCCAAATTCTCTGCCTTTTAACTTTTTGTCCAAAGCAATAACAATAGCGTACGACATCAACTCTCTCATAACGATTTAATTATTGCAAATAACCATTTTGCTAATGATATGATATGCTCGTCAACTGGGCCATAAACAGTCGTAAAGAGCCATATAAAGTGTTCGTTTTTGTGAGAAAGAAGAACTGAGATTGAAAAATCCATAATCCATGAATCTAAGACTTCAAATTTAGACTCATTGATGCCCAAGAGAATTCCTCCTGAGGCGCCAAATAAGGGGGTTGTTTTCTGGTTTGTAATCTGATGTGGCAATTGTTTTTTGGTTTGCTGGATTCTGAGATAGTTTCTAAATTAACAAATTTGCTTTGAAAGTAAACGTTTGCTTATTGACAGCGTGGCAAATTGATTGGCTCAGATTATTTTCTATATCAAATAATTGTAATTGCTGGGATGGAGTGATAAACAAATTATGATCCATTTAATTGTTAAATTTGATGACATGGCCAATATTAATTGCTAAGTATTTGTTGGAATGGAGATGCTCTGAGATTTTAACTTTTTCTTCAAATTCTCTGGTTTTTACTTTTTTTTTTTTATTTCAAGTAGTTGATGTTATTGTTTGTTGAAATTGAACTTTTAATTTATATTATTTTTTATGATAAGCCCGTAGGCATTCAACTTACATTATATTAGACCGCATTACCACAAGTCCAATGCATGGAATTCAACATAGACCGCATTACCGCAGGAAAAATTTAACTAGTTGATGTGATTGTTTGTTGAAATTAATGAAAAAAAAATCGATGTGGAAAAAATTAACTAGCTGATGTAAGATTTTAACTTTTTCCCCAAATTCTCTGGTTTTAAACCTTTTTTTCCAAACCAATAGCAAATGTCGTACATCAACTTCTCCGATAATGATTTAATTAATTCCTGGAAATAACCATTTTGCTAATGATTTAATATGACTTGACAAATTGGACAAAAGGTATTTTTTTTTTTTTCACATTTAGTCAAATTGCGGACATGAAATTGCAAATGGTGATTGGTGCCTCAATAATTGACCAAATTATAAGACCCAAACAAGACTAATAAAAGTAAGATTTTTTCTCCAAATTCTCTTGTTTTTAACTTTTTCTCTAAAGCAATAGCAATAGCGTACGACATTAACTACTCCGATAACGATTTAATTCTTGCAAATAACCATTTTGCTAACAAAAAATATGATAATATGCTTGATAAATTGGTCAAAAGGTACTTTTTTCACATTTAGTCAAATTACGTACTTGAAATTGCAAATGTTGCCTCAATAATTGAATAAGACCCAAAAAAGACTAATAAAGTAAGATTTTAACTTTTTTTTTTTTTTTTTCAAATTCTCTGCTTTTTTAACTTTTTGTCCAAAGCAATAGCAATAGCGTACGACATCAACTCTCTCATAACGATTTAATTATTGCAAATAACCATTTTGCTAATGATATGATATGCTCGTCAAATTGGTCAAAATGTACTTTATCCACATTTAGTCAAATTTGCCTCAATAATTGACCAAATAAGACCCAAACAAGACTAATAAAAGTAAGATTTTAACTTTTTCTTCAAATTCTCTGGTTTTTAATTTTTTCTTCAAAGCAAAGGCAATAGCGTACGACATTAACTCCTCCGATAACGATTTAATTCTTGCAAATAACAATTTTGCTAGATATGATATGCTTGTCAAATTGATCAAAAGGTACTTTTTCCATATTTATCCAAATTGCGGAGGAAGGTGTGGACAGCAATCAAAATCAAAGCTTTGACATGAGATCGTAGTGATGGATTCGAGGTATGTGAACTGCTCTGGTACTGATCCAAATTAAGTGGCAGCCTTTGTTTAGTTTTAATATATATAGATATATATAGATATATATATGTGTGTGTGTATGTATGTATATTAAAACTAAACAAAGCTTGTCACTTAATTTGGTCTCCAAGTACATTTCAATATGAAGAACATTTTGAGCGGTTCAAATCGGCTATTTGAACTTCAAAATCACAAAATCCACTTGGTATAACGAACTGCTCTATACCAACGTCGGTATATTAGCCAACCTCTATATATATATATATATAGAGAGAGAGAGAGAGAGAGAGATGAGCTAACTTGCTTTGAGAAGTAAAGAGGGTTCTTTACTTTCCGCTCGTATCTCCATTTTTAAAGTTCAAATAGCCGATCCGAGCAGCTCAACATGTTCTTCATATTGAAATGTGCTTGGAGACCAAATTTTATATTTTTTGGAATTTTTTTACTATTTATTAAGCCACTTTGAAAATCGCTGATCCAACGTTTCACTGTTCAATATGGAGAACATGTTAAGCGGTTCGGATCGGCTATTTGAACTTTGAAAATGGAGATACGAGCAGGAAGTAAAGAACTCTCTTTACTTTCCAAAGCAAGTTAGCCCATCTCTCTCTCTCTCTCTCTCTCTATATATATATATATATATAGAGAGAGAGAGAGAGAGAGAGAGAGAGAGAGGGGTTGGCTAATATCAAATCAGTTGTTGCAGAGGTTCTGTGCAACTAAATTGTTTTGCAATTTTTGAAGTCCAAAACATCGATCCAAACGGTTAGATGTGTTCTCTATATTAAAATGTGCTTGCAGATCAAATTTTATATTTTTTGGAATTTTTTTACTATTTATTAACCCACTTTGAAAAACGCTGATCCAATGATGGCTTAACCAAACAGGAAAACTAGAAGCCACTATTGGATCAACAATTTTTAAAGTGGCTTATAAATAGTAAAAAAATTCCAAAAAATATAAAATTTGATGTTCCAAGCACATTTTATTATAGAGAACCTGATATGTATATTAAACTCAACAATTCTTTTTTTAAGGTCAAGCCATTCAACTATTTTGGTCTCCAAGTTATACATTATCATATGAAGATCATATTGAGTGGTTCAAATTAACTGTTTGGTGATTTCAAAAATAAAGATAACAGCATAATATGGACAGACCCGCGCTTTGCAAATTACCACAGCCTCACTCTGATATGAATAACAAAATATAAAATAAATATTCAAATAAAACATTTTAGGCATTCTTCACTGCAAAATATAACATGGGCAACTCGATCATCAAGCTAACACCTACGAGAAAAAAAAATCGACATTTTATTCACTGCAGAGACATACATGTCAAACTCAAGACAGTAATTAATATAGAAACTATGTACATTATTAAGACATTTTATTCACTGTAACAATATATTTTCTTCAACATTTCCGTTTGGCTTATGTAACATCAATATGTGAAACAAATTGATGTCACATAATCCAAAGCTAACTACGTACCAAGTACTATGCATTGGAACATATAGAGGTCATGCAACATAAGTATATATAGTTCATGCAATTCGTTGCAGCTTTTCACAAGCTTGAAAGCAATTTATCAAGGCGCGGCTTCGGAGTCATAAAAAGTGGCCGAGCCCTAGTTAATGTAATGCCCGGCCCCTCTGTCATGTCAACAGAACCTTCGGCACTCGGCCACTCGAAACATTGCACCAATGCTGCAAAGCCGGTTGTTACAACCAACTGCCCCAGCGTTGCCCCAGGACACATCCTTCGTCCTGAACCGAAAGGCAACAGCTGGAAATGCTGCCCTCTAAAATCTATCTCATTCCCTTTATTGTTACCAGTAAACCTCTCTGGGTTGAATTCTAATGGATCCTTCCAATATTCCGGGTCCCTACCGACAGCCCAATAATTAAGTAACACAGGTGTTCCAGCGGGCACGAAATGGCCATCAATTGTGCAGTCCTCTGAGGCCTTGCGAGTGAGCAGTGGTAATGGACAATGGAGACGTAGGGTTTCTTTGATGATCGCTTGCAGATAAGGGAGTTGAGAGAGGTCGGATTCTTCTACGAGCCTGTCTTTGCCGACAACTGTGTCCAATTCTGTGAGGAGCTTTTTAAGCATAGTTGGGTGGTTCATCATCTCTCCTAATGCCCACTCGATTGTCAGAGCCGATGTGCTTGTACCAGCCGCTAAGATATTCTTTAGAATACAAGGCAAAGTTATATGAAAAGATAGTATCCATTGATGAACGGAAATAAGTAAAAGATGACGAACTAAAGTCATGATTCAAATATTTGAAAGATGGATCCATTCAATTATATATGATCTTGTTGTTGTATTAATGAATATGAAAATGATGATGATGATGGTTGTTATTATTATTAAATTGAACAAAATTTTTACTTTTAATTTTTAATATAATAAAGTCTGGGGTTTAATTAGGGAAATTGAAGCTGTATCGTTTTCTTTATCGAATATTAATAAAAATCCCTAATTAATTATATATGTTAGGAAATTAAATATTTAAAGATAAGTTAGTTTGATAAACTTACGAGGATATAAGACTTGATGTTTTCTCTTGTAAGTTTCTTCTCGGCATTATCATCATCATGAACATCCATCAACAAATCCAATATGTCCTTCACTCCCTCTTCACCATTTTCCTTCTTACCAATCTTACTTTGCCGCTCCACCTCCTTCATTTTCAACACACTCTCCACCATTCGATCATACCGCCCCATCACCTCCTTCACCATGCTATTGATCCCTTGAAAATCAAACCCTAATTTTCCTAATTGTTTGAGCACCCATATGTGGTCCTTGAAATCAAATAAGCCCAAGATCACCTCCAAGTCATTGACTATCGTCTTTAACTCGGCTAATTCCAAATCACCCGCAGCCCATTGCCTACCGATTGACATGCGTGAAACAATACTGCTTGCTAGTCCAATGAACGACTTTGGCAAATTCACCTTCTCACCTGTCCTGGATTTGTCATAGAAGCCTCTGAGAAGTCTTTTGATTTCCTCTCGCCTAATGTGGTGTAGTTGGTCTATGATTTTGCCACCAAGTAGTTTAGTCATGGTTAGCTTTCTCATGAAGATCCAGTGAGGGCCATATGGGGCAAAGGTCATGTCAGAGCCGTCATACATGATATCTAAAATGGTGGTTGATGTTGTACGGTCCGAGAAGTTGGATTCATTGTTCTTGAGCAAACATTTGATGGACGAAGGAGAGTTAACAGCCAGGTAGTCAATGCTGCCTAGGCGGATACGAAAGAAGGGGCCGTAGCGAAGAGCGATCCGGTGCAAAGCTTGATGTGGAATTCTGCCAAGGAGGTGGAGATGGCCGATGATTGGCAGAGCGACAGGAGATGGAATGGTGGGACTAAGTTTAGAGTTGGGTTTAGAGGTGCTGAGGATGATGGCCAAGGTGAGGAGTGAGATTAGGAGGATTGTTAGAGTAGTAGAGGACTTGAATAGCTCTATTATTGATGCCGTCGGTGTGAGTATTTCCATGATGAGAGAGAGAGAGATAGGGGAATATGAATTAAGGTGGGGAAGAATCAGCTGGTGATATTAGCTAGTAGTATTGTTGGATGTTCCGACTATATTGTGGTAGTATTTATAAAAGGATGGCGCTGAAAAATCAACGGCTAATATAATTAAAAAAATAAAAAATAAAAGAAATGATTAGGGATATTGTTAACGTTGGATAGATATTGAAATATTATTTTAACATGAAAAAATCTCACCGTACAAATTTCCACCAGTTAGTGCTTGTCACGTGCATGTTCTCCACAGAAATTGGAATTTGCTGTCTACATGCATGAGAAATTGGAATATCCTGTCTGCACAATTTTCCAAGGAACCTTAATATATAATAAGCAAATAGGTTGCAAATGTTCAATACAATTTCTTTATCCGCTTATCTTATTTGTACCTAATTCCATGAAGTCACTCCTATAAAATCTACGGTGCAATTATAAACGGCACATTATAGACGTTTTTCGAAATATTTCCAAATAAATAGTGTGTAAAGAAGGGAGGCATGCATATGAAGATGAACTCCAACATACACATACACGGTCAATAAAAATGAAAGTGTGTAAGAAAAATACATATATTCATACATGGTTTCTTATCAAGGAACCATATATGTGCGATTTTAAGCAATTGTACACGGTTTTGTTTAACTGAACCGTGTATATATATGATAAACTTTCTTACATAGTTTTCTCATGTTTACCGTGTATGGTTTCTTGTCTAGAGCTTTTTCGGAAAAAAAAAACTATTTATATTGTTTTGCACTTTTTTAATGTGAACAATGTGTGAATGTGTATTTAATTATTCATACTATATAAGCATTTCTTCTCCCTTTGCACCGTAACCGTAACACACATCATAAACTTATTTTTCTCTACAATCTCTCATTAATGGTTATGCGCACAGCTTATATCGGAAAACACTCAAATATACACTAAAAAAGACTATATTTTGACTAGGAAAATGACCAAAAACAATAAAATGAGTAGTCATTTTCCTAGATTTTCAATTACTTTTGTATTTTTTTTTAGTGATTTTGGCAATTTTTTGGAAAAAAGTTATTGCTGTGGTAAGAAATTTTGTGTGTTGCTTCACTAATATTATAATTGTTGAATTTTACAGTTTCTCTGTTTAAGATATGTGCAGGTTTAATAATTATGGCCAAAGGTCAACGGAAGTCAACAATTCATATTATGACAAGTTAGCTTAACAAGTCTCATCCGAAGGTCAAACAAATTTAAAGTGCATATCGTGACAAGCTGCACGAGATAATCTGTTGCATGATCTCCTCGAGCTACAAGGAATGATTTGATAAATATAATTAATCTGATGGAAGATTTACACGAGCCATTTGGAATGTTGGATATCAATGAAGATGTTGAATCATGAAGATTACATAAGATAATAGAAAATCAAGATCATAAAGATTATGGAGATCACACTTTATTATTTTGAGTTGTTATTTTTATTTATTTCCAAAAGTATGGTAAATTAGATCTGAGGTTGAGAAAACCTGAGTCTAGCTGTTGCATGACTTGATATGAAATTTAAAATTCAAATTACCGGACTCAGTCAATACTAGAAATCGTGGACAAGCAAAATAGACTAAACCGTTATGTAGAGGAGAGTGTACCCTACAAACCTTACACTTTATAATTCTTTTGAGATGTTTAGACTAGTTTATTGTTACTTGTGCCTAAACTTCAATAATCTTTCAACCAACCTCAAATATACTTAACCTAAATTAATCCATTGTGAGATTAGATTGAAACAAGTGATTGTCTTGAATTAGGCCCTGCGAGCTTGCCTATATCTTTGAGCCTGTGTGCTCACTCTCTTTCTCTGAGTTGTTGTGCTCATCTATTGTTTGTGTGGACCGCATAGGTGTTGTCTCGCATCGGTCACAACTTGTATCCCTTTCTTCATTGAAAAATAGAAAAGTGTGCCTCTTAAGGTTGCATTGCCCCGAAAATGAGGGTCCTTCAGAGATCGAACTTTGTTAACAACTCCTATGACAATTTCTCTAACTCTATCTATTTACTTTACTTTACTTTATTATTAATTTAATTATTATTTAATTTACAAGTTGATTCTGCCAAGATTTTGCAATAGATAAATTATTTAAACACAGGAACGTTTTTCGAACTTGTCTGTCCAACAAATAGTTACAAGTTGTAGCCTTGTAGGGTTAGAATTTTAAAACATACCTATTTACCCCTCTCCTGGTGCTGTTAGAAACAACACTAGAAACCTCCGTAGCTTACGACCCTTCAGGCTCTTTCACCCCAGCACTTGTTGGCTCCGGCTATTTATTTTTCTAAAAACTTCATTGTATAATTTTCTCATTTCGATTTTTGTTTCTCTAACTTTGGGTTTTAGGTTGAAGATTTAAGGTTCTTAACATGGCATCTGACAAACAAAAGCTTGAACACTTCTGTGATAATTAGTACTTGGGCCGTAAGCAAGGGATTTTACGCCATTTATTGAGCTACCAGCTGGTTCATGAACTAATGCTAAGGGTATTGTCTATATTTATTACATATTATTCAATTTTAGAAAAAATAATCATTTAGGTGTTAGAGATTCACATATATTTTCTTTTAATTTTCTCGTAAATCATGAACTAATACAAGGCCTTGTGAATTACTTTTGTTGCAATTGTGGAATAATAATCATTGTTTCTGAAAGATTCACATAAATTTTCTTCAAATTTCAGGTAAAGCACCAGTTGGTTCATCAGCTTCTGCTAAAGGTACAGCCCATAAACATTATATTTGATTCAATTTTACAAAAATATAACTCGTTTCTTGTAGATTCACATATATGTTCATCCAATTTTCAGGCAAAGCACCAACTATAGTAATTCTTCAACTGATGCTAAGGGTAAACCCCTGTGCATTATTTATGTTACAATTTTAGAAAATAATCATTTTTTTTTATAGATTCACATATATTTTCTTCCAACTGCAGGTAAGGGTAAAAACCCATATAAATTATTTATGTTTCAATTTTACAAAAGTCATCATTGAGATGTGAGTGATTCACGTAAAGCACCAGCTGGTAATTCATCAACTGATCATGAGGGATAATTAAAGAACCAGCTTCTCAAATTGAACGAATTCAATATTTGAAAAGATAGTCTGTTGAAATCAAGCTAAAGGTGGAAGCCTGGACGAATCAACAGTCAGCAAACCTTTGGTAAATATAACCTTATAAGCTTTTTATTTTAGTACATTCACTTTAGAATTAACACTTGACTATTGCTTAATAAACACTCAGTATTAACACTTCAATATTGCAACATTGTAGGCCAGTGGGAGTTCGTGTGAATACAACTTCTTAATTGCAATACTTTTGTTTACGAAAAGCAACCCCATTTTTGGTTTTTGTCATTGTTAGAGATATGTACGGGGTTCTTTTCTAACTACATCTCTTGTACGTTTTTTATGTTGAACCAGTCTATTCAGACGGATATTAAGTAATTACACTCTTTTTTAATTGATGTGCTTGTGTTTATGATTATGATTATGTTGTACACTTTCAGTGATGTTTGTATTTTTTTTTCAGAATTTATATATATTGATTGTATATATGTTGATTGGAATGTATGCATGTTTTTGTTATTATGGCTAGCAAATTGGGGGCTATATCATTTAAATTCTATTAAAAAAATTGGATTACCTATCAGTACAAAACATATGATCGGTCGAAGAAGAGCTTTTCACATCTATTGATAATATGGTACCCGTTACCGATAGAAATTTCAAAATTCCTTCCATCTGTAAGGGATTCCATACCGATAGAATAATATTTATGTTCTATCGGAAAAGAGCCAATAGAAAACATTTATGATCTTCTATTGTGTTGGTTTCTAGCGGTAGGGAATCCGTGAGCAGATCCATTTTTTATCCGATAATAAATTTCTAATCCATCACTATGATCTCATGTCCTAGCTTTCATTTGATTGTTGTCCACAGAACCCTCCGCCATTTGAATAAATATGGAAAAAGTAACTTTTGACCAACTTTACAAGCATATCATATCATTAGAAAAATGGTTATTTGCAAGACTTAAATCGTTATAGGGGGTAGTTGATGTCGTACGCTATTGCTATTGCTTTGGAGAAAAAGCCAGATTGACATTGCTATTGCCTTTAGTTAATGTCGTGCTATTTTTAATTAATGTATGGAGTAGAACTAGGTTGTTCTTAAGTTCACTAAGTCCTTTGTAAACTCAACTCTAAAATCTATTAAATTGACTTCAAACTATGAATCCAAACAGTTGAAATCCTTTTACCTTATGATTGATGCATCACATGTGAAAATTTTAAATTTTCGAATTAATTTAGTATAAAGTCAAATGGCCAAAATTAAAAGGTTTATAAATTAATTTTAATGCATTCATTTTTGGACGCCTTTGAGCACTTGACTCTATATAAAATTAATTTAAAATTTTAAAATTTTTCTATGTAGACACATCACCCATATAAGGTAGAAAGATTTCAAAAGTTTAAATTCATTGTTTGAAACCAATCCGATAGGTTTTAGAGTTGAGTTCACAAAGATATTTGGTGAACTTAGGAACACACACTACTCTTGAAATAGCGTGGCAAAAGAGTCTTCAGTACTTCATTTGCTCATTTTTTTCCACATCGACATTTGCTCATTTCATTTTTCAAGGGCAAATTGACGTAGGCATGAAGGGATGTGAGAAGAGGCAATGGATGTAATTTTATTATTTTTGTTTCATTTTATAGTTTAGTAGCTTCTACCAACATTATAAAAAAAAAAAAAGACATTTGCTCATTTCAACAAACAATCACATCAACTAATTATAAGTTAACTTTTTCTTGTGGTAATGTGGGCTATGTTGAATTTCAACAAACAATCATATCAACTAATTATAAGGTAATTTTTCTTTCCTGTAATGCCGTCTTTGTTGAATTCCATCCATTGGACTTGTGGTAATCCGTCTATTTGGTAATTTTATAAAAATGTTTATCTTGCATTCTATTTGGTAGTATCTATTTGTTAAGCACTAAGTTTACAATTGTGCCTCAATTTAGTCTAATTTCAACAACAGTGACTAACAGCTGTGACTGTGATCACTTAGTGCTAATATAAGCACAAGCTTCACTTAAATTGAAGTTCAAAACTGTGCCATTTGTTCAGTTGAGCATTAATAAATCGAATCATTCACTCATTTTACCACCTAAGTATTCAATTAATTCAAAAATTACACACTAGCTATTGAGAACTTGAGTGACTGTAACCGGGTGGAATTTCGTTATAAATATCCTCCTCAAGATCACCACGAAGAAAAGATCATCAGTTCAATGTTAAGAATGCTTTTCTTCATTGTGACCTTGAGGAGGAGATTTATAAGGAAATTCCACCCGGTTATATTTTTCGAGAACAATTATTTTCCCGAAAACATTTGGGACATGACCAATTAATATTTCTTTTTCAGAAAAATATTTTGTTGACAATTGTTAACTGCCAAACAAAACTATGCAGAAAAACAAGAGCATTGATTTCTCAACAGAGAGACGACCTCAGAAAAATTGAAGTTCTTTGAAGTATACTGCTGAATGTGATGAGCACGCGGTATTCTTTATTAAAAGGTGAAGAATAGTTCGCTCTACGCTTACCATGCAGCTCCGTTATTTTTTCTCTGGCCAGTAGCGAGGTTCATTTAGAGAACCAGGAGAGCGTAAATGCCGCGTATGCACTGGATTTACAAGCCAGTTAAGAGTTTTTTTTTTTTTTTGATAACCAGATAGATGCTACCAGGATACAGAAAAGTAAATGTGTTTATAACTACAAATTACTAAAATACTCTCACATCTCACATCAAATAAATTTAAAGCACAACAAGCTTTCTACTATGCCTACACCATTTTAGCCATAACTCTGTTTCTTCCTTGATCTCTTTTACAAGCAAGCAAGGAGGCTTCCTTCCATGCCCAAAGATAGCAGAATTACGCTGTTTCCACACCCCCCATAATACAGCCAGCACTCTTGTCATCCAGATACGTTTAGTTTCCTTCACCACTTGTCTATATCTATCCCAACAAGCCAGTTAAGAGTTACTGGTTACGAGTTACCTGTTACCTCCTTCAATCTATACAGTAATGGTACATAATTGACTTTGTCTTACTTGTATGATATAGACGGACCCAAAACTCGAATAGAAATTTCCTATTGTCTCTGAAATTGTTTTATTTAATGTGAAATACTCGCAATTGCTATGGATTGTGCAAATATTATAGCAACTTGTGAAATTCTCTGAAATTGTTTTGGGCGCCGGAATTCATTTGTTGAAATGTTAAGCAAATTATGTAAATCTTATCACCATATATATAATATTTACATCAAACTTATTTATTGTTATATAGAATTTCATAAATTATCTCCATAGAAATTGAAATGTTCCATATTGATTTTTGTCTCTTATTGTTATATAGAAGGTTTCAGCTCTTTGTATGTCTCCATTATGGACTCTCTTGTTGCGGTCTCTCAAGTTAAAAGAGAGCTAACAGTATTTAATTATATCCATTTATTCCAACAAAGTAACAGAAAGTAAAAACACAAATAGAAACATAATAAAATAATGAAGTGAATATTTAGCAAAATATACTATGCTGTGGCACCACACTGCCCTATTCACTACAAGAATAGATGAACTCAAAACAACAACAAATGAAACTTTCAATTTTGGAAAAATTTCATATATATCTCTTAAAAATCTTGAAATTACATATTTCCCTTCTAAAATTTATAATATTATATTTACCCTTCTAAACTCTAAAAACTCACATATTTACCCTATTTGTTATTTTTTATTAAACAACATTTTTTAATTTATAAAGTACCCATTGACACTTTATTAAAATAATTAATAACATGTGTCCTTTATATAATGAGAAATAAGTAATTTTGAGATTTTGGTGGGGCATATATGAAATTCCCCTACAATTTTTACTTGTTCTCTTCGTAGGGTACATCAAATATTTCAATAAATTAGCTAATATCTTATATATGTTTTACATGACACCAAATATTGAACGCAAAACCAATTATCAAATATTTCAATAAATTAGCTAATATCTTATATATGTTTTACATGACACCAAATATTGAACGCAAAACCAATTAAAAATATATATTACATGCATGCAACTGATTTTTCAAACTTCTGATGTGTGTGCCATGTCAGAAGGCTGTCAGAGCCAACTTGGTGTGCTTGCCCCACAACCGGGTCGACATGCATAGGCATTGCTGATGTAATTTCCTTCAAGCCTTCATATAAGTTATTTGTGAACTTCATATGTAGTTGACATTGAACACATTATACCTAAGTAACACTTGACAAGGAATTGAAACTCTACGGAATTATTTGGGGAAGGGACTCCAGAAGATGGCTAATTTGATAAAATAAGCTACATCATATGCACCATGGAACATAATCCATAACAACCTTAGATTGTCAGATGGACCAAAGTAGAGAAGGAGAGCAGGAAGATAAATATATATTAATACAATCAATTCACGACATTGTCCCGAAGTTCTATCGTCCTCTATCTTAGCGTGAAAGTGTAATGGTCCAAAGTTATACGATGATTTTTTGTTTCCTCCATCATATTATTTGTATAAATGTATATTTCAAATACTATATTATATTTTTTTTTGCTTTTATGTAATTATAATACAAATAAAAGACATCAAAAGAGATGGTTTGAAGAAATATTTTACTATTGAAAAACTATCAATATGTACTAGCTATTTGTAAGTTTATATGTACATCATTTTCTAGCTATGCAGACGCCACATTAATTTATATCATGAGAAGTTTGGTTCATACCTAAATCATCTCATATCAAATGGATGAACTGAAACCAACAAAAAATGACAATTTCATTTTTGGGTGGTGTTATTTGTAGGATATACATCGAACCTTTATATCAACATATCTTCAAATAACCGCCATGCTTGTGAGGAACGTTGGCACATCATTACTATTTTTTTTTTTCTGTTGATTATCACCGAAGCAACTTGTATACATATCACTTGAATACGCTATAGAAAATCATGAATATTTGGACATAATTTTTCAAATTAACTACACGGTTGCAAGCTTGCAATTAGTAATTTTAAAAACTTTACAAGAGAATTTTTGCAAAGTATTTTGTGATAACGTACAAATAAGAAACCCCAAAAGAAATGGTATGAAGAATGTATTTTTACTATTGAAAAATGAACAATATGTAGCTACTTGCTATACTTAATTATATCATTATAGAGTTATTTAGGTGGCGACTTTTTATCTCCATTAGTTTACTTCTTATCTAAATTACCCCAATATCAAATAGATGAACTCAAACCAATAACAAGTGACACATTCATTTTTAAGTGACGAACTTGGACAATTTCATTTTATAAATGTGAAGATTAAACATTCCTGTGGTTTTTGCTTTAGTGACCAGTTTCCCACCAATTGAAAATTCCCTTTTAAATGCTGATACTGTCAAAATGATTCTAATACGGTCCCCTTAATATGTCAATAAAAAAAATGCTTTCTGACCTAGTATGTCGTTAACGTTTCAACCAATCCGGGGAGCCTGACGCGGTGCGTCTCGAAGACGTGTCTGATTCTGATTCAGAAACACGCGAAGGCCACAGTAGATCGAAACCAATGAAGGATTTATTTATTCAACTTGAAATTTAATGACAAGGATGATCTTCAAGAATCTTGAAATTAATTAGGAGTCTTCATAATTCAATTAAAATATTAATCTATGATATGCATGCATGGACGGACGGAATTCAAGAAATCATGAAGCAATTAGACAATTACATACTTTTTACTGGACGGAAGAAGGCATTGGCTTTATTAAGAAATTAAAACACTAGTCAAACTTACGTTGGTTTGCAAAATTTAGTATTTATTTCTTTCCATTTTCTTTGAGAGTTTTTAATTTTGATTTTACTATAAATATGTAAGGAGCCTCCCTGTTGAGCAGTGAATTTGATATAGGAAATTGAGTTTAGTTTGTGTTTTATCCCGAGTTTCATTATTTTCTCCTTTTTACTAATTAACCGACTACGTGAGCTTCACGGGCAAGATTGTATCGGGACCGCCTTGCATCAATTGGTATCAGAGCAAGGTTCGATAATCACCTTCGCGCCTGTATCATCACCTTGCGTCAATTGTTCATATGCTTCTTAACCTCTTTTGCCCATGTTCTTGTGTTTAGCAATATTATTTATACTTGTTCTGGTGCTTAACAACCTAATTTGTCATTCTTGCACTTTGCAACATAATTTGCCCTTTATCTTGTGCTTATGAACGGCATTTGGATTTGTTCTTGTGCTTAGGAACCTCATTTGCCCATGTTTTTATGCTTAACAACCACAATTGGTGTTGTTCGTGTGCTTAACAACATCTTTTGCACCTGATCTTGTGCTTATTAACCTTATTTTCATTTGTTCTTGTGCTTAGGAAGCTCATTTGCCGTTATTTGTGTGCTTAACAACCTCAATTGTTGTTATGCTTATGAACAACATTTGCATTTGTTGTTGTGCTTAGCAACCTCATTTGTCCTTGTTTCTGTGCTTCACAAAATCAATTGGCGTTGTTCATGTGCTTAACAACCTCAATTGGCGTTATTCGTGTGTTTACCAACCTCTTTTGCCCTTGATCTTGTGCTTATGAACCTCATTTGTATTTTTTTCTTGTGCTTAGGAACCTCATTTCCTCTTGTTTGTGTGCTTAACAACTTCAATTCGTGTTGTTGGTGTGCTTAACAACCTCTTTTGCCCTTGATCTTGTGCTTATGAACATCATTTGCATTTGTTGTTGTGCTTAGGAACCTCATTTGTCCTTGTTTCTGTGCTTAACAAAATCAATTGGCATTGTTCGTGTGCTTAACAACCTCAATTGGCGTTATTCGTGTGCTTAACAACCTCTTTTGTCCTTGATCTTGTGCTTATAAACCTCATTTGCATTTGTTCTTGTGCTTAGGAACCTCATTTCCTCTTGTTTGTGTGCTTAACAACTTCAATCATTTCCTCTTGTTTGTGTGCTTAACAACTTCAATTCGTATTGTTGGTGTGCTTAACAACCTCTTTTGTCCTTAATATTGTGTTTATGAACCACATTTGCATTTGTTCTTGTGCTTAGCAACCTCATTTTCCCTTGTTAGAGTGCTTAACAACCTCAATTGCCGATGTTCGTGTGCTTAACAACCTCTTTTGCCCTTGATCATATGCTAAACAACCTCAATTGTCATTATTCCTGTACTTCTTAACCTCTTTTACCCTAGTTCTTGTGCTTAGCAACATCATTTACACTTGTTCGTGTGATTAACAACCTCTATTGGCGTTGTTTGTGTGCTTAACAACATCTTTTGCCCTTGATCTTGTGTTTACGAAGCTCATTTCCATTTGTTTTTGCGCTTAAGAACCTCATTTGTCCTTGTTCGTGTGCTAAACAACCTGAATTGTCATTGTTCCTATGCTTTTTAACCTCTTTTGCCCATGTTCTTGTGCTTAGCAACATCATTTACACTTGTTCTTGTGCTTAACAACCTCAATTGTCGTTTTTCTTGTGCTTTACAACATAATTTGTCATTTATCTTGTGCTTATGAACCTCATTTGGATTTGTTCTTGTGCTTAGGAACCTCATTTCTCCTTATTTGTATGCTTAACAACCTCAATTGGCATTGTTCGTGTGCTTAACAACCTCCTTTACCCTTGATCTTGTGCTTATGAAACTCATTCGCATTTGTTCTGGTACTTAGGAAGCACATTTTCCTTTGTTTGTGTCCTTAACAACCTCAATTGTTGTTGTTCCTATGCTTATTGTGCTTAGTAACATCATTTACACTTGTTCTAGTGCTCAACAATCTCATTTGTCATTGTTCTTGCATTTTGCAACATAACTTGCACATTCATCTTGTTCTTGTGAACCTCATTTGGATTTATTATTGTGCTTTGGAACCTCATTTGCCCTTGTTTGTATGCTTAGCAACCTCAACTAGCGTTGTTCGTATACTTAATAACCTCAATTGGCGTTGTCCGTGTGCTTAATAACCTCTTTTGCTCATAATCTTGTGCTTATGAACCTCATTTATATTTGTTCTTGTACTTAGGAACCTCATTTCTCTTGTTCGTGTGCTCAACAACCTCAATTGTTGTTGTTCATATGCTTCTTAACCTCTTTTGCCCTTGTTCATATGCTTAGCAACATCATTTACACTTGTTCTTGTGATTAACAACATCATTTGTCGTTGTTCTTAAGCTTTGCAACATAATTTGCCATTGATCTTGTTGTTATGAACATCATTTGCATTTGTTCTTGTCTTTGGAACCTCATTTTCCCTTTTTCGTCTGCTTAACAACCTCAATTGACGTTGTCCGTATGCTTAACAACCTCTTTTGCTCATGATCTTGTGCTTATGAACCTCATTTGCATATGTTTTTGTGCTTAGAATCCACATTTGCCCTTGTTCATATGCTTAACAACCTCTTCTGCCCTTAATCTTGTGATTATGAACCTCATTTGCATTTGTTCTTGTGCTTATGAATGTCATTTGCCCTTGTTTGTGTGCTTGACAACCTCAATTGGCGTTGTTCGTGTGCTTAACAACCTCTTTTGCTCTTGATCTTGTGCTTATGAACCTTATTTGCATTTATTCTTGTGGTTAGGAAACGCATTTGCCCTTGTTTGTGTGCTTAATAACCTCATTTGTCGTTGTTCATATGCTTCTTAACATTTTTTGCCTTGTTCATGTGCTTAGCAACATCATTTACATTTCTTATTGTGAGTAACAACATCATTTGTCATTGTTCTTGCACTTTGCAACATAATTTGCCCTTTATCTTGTTATTATGAACCTCATTCGCATTTGTTCTTGTCTTAGTAACCTCACCTCATTTGTCGTTGTTCTTGTGCTTTACAACATAATTTGACCTTTATCTTGTTGTTATGAACATCATTTGCATTTGTTCTTGTCTTAGGAACCTCATTTGCCCTTATTCGTGTGCTTAATAACCTCAATTGACATTGTTCGTGTGCTTAACAAACTCTTTTGCTCATGATATTGTGCTTATGAACCTCATTTGCATTTGTTCTTATGCTTAGAATCCTCATTTGCCCTTGTTCGTGTGCTTAACAATCTCTTCTGCCCTTGATATTGTCCTTATGAACCTCATTTGCATTTCTTCTAATGCTTAGGAATGTCATTTTCCCTTGTTTGTGTGCTTGACAACCTCAATTGGCATTGTTCGTGTGCTTAACAACCTCTTTTGCCCTTGATCTTTTACTTATGAACGTCATTTGCATTTGTTCTTGTGCTTAGGAACCTCGTTTGCCCTTGTTCGTGTGCTAGATAACCTCAATTGTCATTGTTCATATGCTTCTTAACCTCTTTGCGCTTGTTCATGTGCTTAGCAACATCATTTGTCATTGTTATTGCGCTTTGCAACATAATTTGCCCTTTATCTTTTTATTATGAACCTCATCGCATTTGTTCTTGTCTTAAGAACCTCACCTCATTTGTCGTTGTACTTGCGATTTACAACATAATTTGACCTTTATCTTGTGCTTATCAACCTCATTTGGATTTGTTCTTGTGCTTAGGAACTTCATTAGCCCTTGTTTGTATGCTTAACAACCTCAATTGGCGTTGTTCGTGTGCTTAACAACCTCTTTTGCCCGTGATCTTATGCTTATGAATCTTATTTGCATTTGTTCTTGTGCTTAGGAAGCTCATTTGCCCTTGTTCGTGTGCTTAACAACCTCTATTATCGTTGTTTATATTCTTATTTAACCTATTTTGCCCTTGTTTTTGATCTTAGCAACAACATTTACACTTGTTCTTTTGCTTAACAACCTCAATTGGCATTGTTCGAGTGCTTAACACGTTATTTACGTGCTTAACATCCTCTTTTGCCCTTGATCTTTTACTTATGAACGTCATTTGCATTTGTTCTTATGCTCAGGAACCTCATTTGCCCTTGTTTGTGTGCTTAACAACCTCAATTGGCGTTGTTCGTGTGCTTAGCAACCTATTTTGTCGTTGATCATGTGCTTATGAACCTCATTTACATTTGTTCTTGTGGTTAGGAACCTCATTTGCCCTTGTTCGTGTGCTAAACAACCTCAATTGTCATTGTTTTTATATTTCTTAACCTCTTTTACCCTTATTTTTGTGCTTAGCAACATCATTTACACTTGTTTGTGTGATTAACAACCTCTATGGCGTTGTTTGGGTGCTTAACAACATCTTTTGCCCTTTATCTTGTGCTTATGAAGCATCATTTGCATTTGTTCTTGCACTTAGGAACTTCATTTGTCCTTGTTCGTGTGCCAAACAACCTGAATTGTCATTGTCCCGATGCTTCTTAACCTCTTTTGCCATTGTTCTTGTGCTTAGCAACATCATTTACACTTGTTCTTGTGCTTACGAACCTCAATTGTCGTTTTTCTTGCGCTTTACAACATAATTTGTCCTTTATCTTGTCCTTATGAACCTCATTTGGATTTGTTCTTGTGCTTAGGAACCTTATTTGCTCTTATTTGTAAGCTTAACAACCTCAATTGGCGTTGTTCATGTGCTTAACAACCTCTTTTGCCCTTGATCTTGTGTTGATGAACCTCATTCGCATTTGTTCTGGCACATAGGAATCTCATTTTCCTTTGTTCGTGTCCTTAACAACCTCAATTGCCGTTGTTCCTATGCTTCTTGTGCTTAGCAACATCATTTACACTTGTTCTTGTGCTTAACAACCTCATTTGTCGTTGTTCTTCCGCTTTGCAACATAATTTGTCCTTGATCTTGTTCTGATGAACATCTTGGCATTTGTTCTTGTACTTAGGAACCTCATTTGTCCTTGTTCCTGTGCTTAACAATCTCAATTCTCGTCATTCCTATATTTCTTAACCTCTTTTGCATGTGTTCTTGTGCTTACCAGCATCATTTACACTTGTTCTTGTGTTTAACAGCATCATTTGTCGTTGTTCTTGCGCTTTGCAACATAACTTTCCATTGATCTTGTTGTTATGAACCTCATTTGCATTTGTTCTTGTCTTAGCAACCTCATTTGCCCTTATTCGTCTTGTTAATAACCCCAATTGTCATTGTTCATGTGGTTCTGAACTTCTTTTGCCCTTGTTCCTTTGCTTAGCAATATCATTTACACTTGTTCTTTTGCTTAACAACTCATTTATCGTTGTTCTTGCACTTTGCAACATAATTTGCCCATTTATCTTGTGCTTGTGAACCTCATTTGCATTTGTTCTTGTGCTTCGGAACCTCATTTACCCTTGTTTGTGTGCCACCCTCAATTGTTAGTGTATTTAACCACCTCTTTTGCTCTTGATCTTGAGCTTATAAACCTCATTTGCATTTGTTCTTGTACTTAGCAACCTCATTTGCCCTTATTCGTGTGCCTGATAACCTCAATTGTCGTTGTTCATATGCTTCTTAACCTCTTTTGTCCTTGTTCATGTGCTTAGCAACATCATTTACATTTCTTATTGTGATTCACAACATAATTTGTCATTGTTCTTGCGCTTTGCAACATAATTTGCCCTTTATCTTGTTATTATGAACCTCTTCGCATTTGTTCTTGTCTTAGGAACCTCACCTCATTTGTCATTGTACTTGCGATTTACAACATAATTAGACCTTTATCTTGTGCTTATGATCCTCATTTGGATTTGTTCTTGTGCTTAGGAGCTTCATTAGACCTTGTTTGTATGCTTAACAACCTTAATTGGCGTTGTTTGTGTGCTTAACAACCTCTTTTGCCCGTGATCTTATGCTTATGAATCTTATTTCCATTTGTTCTTATGCTTAGGAAGCACATTTGCCCTTGTTTGTGTGCTTAACAACCTCAATTATCGTTGTTTATATGCTTATTTAACCTATTTTGCCCTTGTTTTTTTTATCTTAGCAACAACATTTACACTTGTTCTTTTGCTTAACAACCTCAATTGGCATTGTTCGAGTGCTTAACACGTTATTTATGTCCTTAACATCCTCGTTTGCCCTTAATCTTTTACTTATGAACGTCATTTGCATTTGTTCTTATACTCAGGAACCTCATTTGCCCTTGTTTGTCTGCTTAACAACCTCAATTGGTGTTGTTCGTGTTCTTAGCAACCTATTTTGCCGTTGATCATGTGCTTATGAACCTCATTTACATTTGTTTTTGTGGTTAGGAACCTCATTTGCCCTTGTTCGTGTGCTAAACAACCTCAATTGTCATTGTTCCTGTATTTCTTAACCTCTTTTACCCTTATTTTTGTGCTTAGCAACATCATTTACACTTGTTTGTGTGATTAACAACCTCTATGGCGTTGTTTGGGTGCTTAACAACATCTTTTGCCCTTGATCTTGTGCTTACGAAGCTCATTTGCATTTGTTCTTGCACTTAGGAACTTCATTTGTCCTTGTTCCTGTGCCAAACAACCTGAATTGTCATTGTCCCGATGCTTCTTAACCTCTTTTGCCATTGTTCTTGTGCAACATCATTTACACTTGTTCTTGTGCTTCACAACATCAATTGTCGTTTTTCTTGCGCTTTACAACATAATTTGTCCTTTATCTTGTCCTTATGAACCTCATTTGGATTTGTTCTTGTGCTTAGGAACCTCATTTCCTCTTATTTGTAAGCTTAACATCCTCAATTGACGTTGTTCATGTGCTTAACAACCTCTTTTTCCCTTGATCTTGTGCTGATGAACCTCATTCGCATTTGTTCTGGTACATAGGAATCTCATTTTCCTTTGTTTGTGTCCTTAACAACCTCAATTGCCGTTGTTCCTATGCTTCTTGTGCTTAGCAACATCATTTACACTTGTTCTTGTGCTTAACAACCTCATTTTTCGTTGTTCTTCCGCTTTGCAACATAATTTGCCCTTGATCTTGTTCTGATGAACATCATTTGCATTTGTTCTTGTACTTAGGAACCTCATTTGTCCTTGTTCATGTGCTTAACAACCTCAATTCTCGTCATTCCTATATTTCTTAACCTCTTTTGCATGTGTTCTTGACAACCTCAATTCGCGTTGTTTGTGTGCTTAAGAACCTCTTTTGCCCTTGATCTTGTACTAATGAAGCTCATTTGCATTTGTTCTTGTGCTTAGGGACCTGAATTGCCCTAATTTGTATGCTTAACAACTATTATTGGCATTGTTCGTGTGCTTAAGAACCTATTTTGCCCTTAATCTTGTACGAATAAACGTCATTTGCATTTGTTCTAGTGCTTAACAAACTCAATTGGCGTTGTTCGTGTGCTTAACAACCTCTTTTCCCCTTGATCTTGTGCTTATGAACCTCATTTGCATTTGTTCTTGTGCTTAAAAACCTCAATTGGCGTTGTTCGTCTTTAACAACCTCAATTGGCATTGTTTGTGTGCGTGACAACCTCAATTGGCGTTGTTCGTGTGCTTAACAACCTCTTTTACCCTTAATCTTGTGCACAAGAACAAATGCAAATGGGTTTCTTAAGCACAAGAACAAATGCAAATGAGGGTCATAAGCATAAGATCTGGGACAAAAGATGTTGTTAAGTACACCAACAACGCCAATTGAGGTTGTGAATCTCACGAACAACGTCAATTGAGATTGTTAAGCAAACAAAAAACGGAAAATGAGGTTCCTAAGCACACGAACAACGCCAATAATAGTTGTTAAGCAGACAAACAAGGGCAAATAAGGTTCTTAAGCACAAGAACAAATGCAAATGAGGTTCATGAGCACAAGATCAAGAGCAAAAGACGTTGTTAAGCACATGAACAACGGGCAATTGAGGTTATTATGCACACAAACAAGAGAAAATGAGTTCACCAAGCAAAACATCAAGGCCAAATTAATGTGCAAAGCGCAAGAACCACGACAAATGAGGTTGTTAAGCGCAAGAACAAGTGTAAATGATGTTACTAAGCACAAGAACAAATGCAAAACAGGTTCAGAAGTGTAGGAACAACGACAATTGAAGTTGTTAAGCACATGAAAAAGGGAAAATGAGGTTCCTAAGCACACGAACTAATGCAAATGAGGTTCATAAGCACAAGATCAAGGGCAAAAGAGGTTGTTAAGCACACAAACAACGCAAATTGAGGTTCTTAAGTACACAAACAAGGGAAAAGAAGGTTCCTAAGCACAAAAACAACGCCAATAATAGTTATTAAGCATACAAACTAGGGCAAATGAGCTTCATTAGTACAAGATCATGGGCAAAAGTGGTTCTTATGCTCACGAACAACGCCAATTGAGGTTGTTAAGCACACAAACAAGGGCAAATTACGTTCTTAAGCACAAAAACGCAAATGAGGTTCATAAGCACAAGATCAAGGGCAAAAGAGGTTTTTAAGCACATAAACAACGCCAATTGAGGTTGTTAAGCTCTCGAACAACGCCAATTGAGGTTGTTAAGCACACAAAAAAGGGAACATGAGGTTCCACAGCATACAAACAACGCCAATAATAGTTGTTAAGCATACAAACTAGGGAAAATGAGGTTCCTAAGCACAAGAACAAATGCAAATGAGGCTCATAAGCACAAAATCAAGGGTAAAAGAGGTTGTTAAGCACACGGACAACGCCACAAGAACAAATTCAAATGAGATTCATAAGCACAAGATCAAGGGCAAAAGAGGTTCATGAGCACAAGATCAAGGGCAAAAGACATTGTTAAACATACGAACAACGGTAATTGAGGTTGTTACGCACAAACAAGAGAAAATGAGGTTACCAACCACAAGACCAAGGCCGAATTATGTTGCAAAGCGCAAGAACCATGACAAATGAAGTTGTTAAGCACAAGAACAAGTGTAAATGATGTTGCTAAGCACAAGAATAAATGCAAAACAGGTTCAGAAGTATAGGAACAACGACAATTGAAGTTGTTAAGCACAAGAACAAGGGCAAATGAGGTTCCTAAGCACATGACCAAATGCAAATGAGGTTCATAAGCACAAGATCAAGGGTAAAAGAGGTTGTCAAGAACACGAACAACACAAATTGAGGTTCTTAAGCACACAAACAAGGGAAAATGAGGTTCCTATGCAAAAAAACAACGCCAATAATAGTTATTAAGCACACAAACTAGGGCAAATGAGCTTCCTAACCAGAAGAACAAATACAAATGAGCTTCATTAGTACAAGATCAAGGGAAAAAGAGGTTTTTAAGCACACGAACAACGCCAATTGAGGTTGTTAAGCACACAAACAAGGGCAAATTAGGTTCGTAAGCACAAGAACAAATGCAAATGAGGTTCATAAGCACAAGATCAAGGGTAAAAGAGGTTGTTAAGCACACGAACGACACCTATTGAAGTTATTAAGCATGCAAACAAGGGCAAATTAGGTTCCTAAGCACAAGAACAAATGCAAATGAGGTTCATGTACAAGATCAAGGGCAAAAGACATTGTTAAGCACACGAACAATGGCAATTGAGTTTGTTATACACACAAACAAGAGAAGATGAGGTTACTAAGAACAAGATGAAGGACAAATTATGTTGCAAATCGCAAGAACCACGACAAATGAGGTTGTTAAGCACAAGAACAAGTGTAAATGAAGTTGTTAAGCCCAAGAACAAATGCAAAGGAGGTTCAGTAGTATAGCAACAACAGAATTTCAGTTATTAAGCACTTGAACAAGGGCCAATGAGGTTCCTAAGCACATGAACAAATGCAAATGAGGTTCATAAGCACAAGATCAAGGGAAAAAGAGGTTGTTAAGAGCACGAAAAACGCAAATTGAGGTTCTTAAGCACAACAAGAACGCCAATAATAGTTATTAAGAATACAAACTAGGGAAATGAGCTTCCTAAGCACAAGAACAAATACAAATGAGCTTCATTTGTACAAGATTAAGGGCAAACGTGGTTCTTAAGCACACGAACAACGACAATAGAGGTTGTTAAGCACACAAACAAGGGCAAATGAGGTTCTTAAGCACAAGAACAAATGCAAATGACGTTCATAAGCACAAGATCAAGGGCAAAAGATATTTTTAAGCACACGAACAACGCCTATTGAGGTTGTTAAGCTGACAAACAACGCCAATTGAGATAGTTAAGCACACAAAAAATAGAAAATAAGGTTCCTAAGCACACGAACGATGCCAATAATAGTTGTTAAGCAAACAAACTAGGGCAAATGAGCTTCATAAGCACAAGAACAAATGCTAATGAGGCTCATAAGCACAAGATCAAGGGTAAAAGAGGTTGTTAAGCACACGAACAACGCCAATTGAGGTTCCTAAGCAGAAGAACAAATTCAAATGAGGTTCATAAGGACAACATCAAGGGCAAAAGAGGTTGTTAAGCACACGAACGACACTTATTGAGGTTGTTAAGCACACAAACAAGGGCAAATAAGGTTCCTAAGCACAAGAACAAATAAAAATGAGGTTCATGAGAACAAGATCAAGGGCAAAAGACGTTGTTAAGCTCACGAACAATGCAAATTGAGGTTCTTAAGCACACAAACAAGGGAAAAATGAGGTTCTTAAGCACAAAAACAACGCTAATAATAGTTATTAAGCAAACAAACTAGGGTAAATGAGCTTCCTAACCACAAGAACAAATACAGATGAGCTTCATTAGTACAAGATCAAGGGCAAAAGAGGTCCTTAAGCATAGGAACAACGCCAATTGAGGTTGTTAAGCACACAAACCAGGGCTAAATGAGGTTCTTAAGCACAAGAACAAATGCAAATGAGGTTCATAAGCACAAGATCAAGGGTAAAAGAGGTTGTTAAGCACACCAACAACGCCAAATGAGGTTCCTAAGCACAAGAACAAATTCAAATGAGGTTCATAAGCACAAGATGAAGGGCAAAAGAGGTTGTTAAGCACACGAACGACACCTATTGAGGTAGTTAACCACACAAAGAAGGGCAAATAAGGTTCCTAAGCAAAAGAACAAATGCAAATGAGGTTCATGAGCAAAAGATCAAGGTCAAAAGACGTTGCTAAGCACACGAACAACGGCAATATAGGTTGTTATGCACACAAACATGAGAAAATGAGGTTACCAAGCACAAGATCAAGGACAAATTTTGTTGCAAAGCGCAAGAACCACGACAAATGAGGTTGTTAAGCACAAGAACAAGTGTAAATGATGTTGCTAAGCACAAGAACAAATGCAAAAGAGGTTCAGAAGTATAGGAAAAACGACAATTGAAGTTGTTAAGTACATGAACATGGGCAAGTGAGGTTCCTAAGCACATGAACAAATGCAAATGAGGTTCATAAGCACAAGATCAAGTGCAAAAGTGGTTGTCAAGCACACGAATAACGCAAATTGAGGTTCTTATGCGCACAAACAAGGGAAAATAAGGTTTCTAAGCACAAAAACAACGCAATAATAGTTATTAAGCATACAAACTAGGGCAAATGAGCTTCTTAAGCAGAAGAACAAATGCAAATGAGGTTCATAAGCACAAGATCAAGGGAAAAAGAAGTTTTTAAGCACACGAACAACGACAATTGTGCTTGTTAAGCACACAAAAATGGGAAAATGAGGTTCCTAAGCACATGAACAACGTCAATTATAGTTGTGAAGCATACAAACTTGGGCAAGTGAGGTTCCTTAGCACCAGAACCAATGCAAATGAGGCTCATAAGCACAAGATCAAGGGTAAAAGAGGCTGTTAAGCACACGAACAACGCCAATTGAGGTTCCTAAGCACAAGAACAAATGCAAATGAGATTCATAAGCACAAGATCCAGGTCAAAAGAGGTTGTTAAGCACAGGAACAACGCTAATTGAGGTTCTTAACCACGCGAACAACTCCAATTGAGTATTTTAAGCACACAAACAAGGGCAAATAAAGTTCCTAACCAGAAGAACAAATGCAAATGAGGTTAATTCGTAGAAGACCAATGGCAAAAGAGGTTCTTAAGCAAACGAACAACGCCAATAATAGTTGTTAAGCATACAAACTAGGGAAAATGAGGTTCCTAAGCACAGGAACAAATGCAAATGAGCTTCATTTGTACAAGATCAAGGTCAAAAGAGATTCTAAGCACACGAACAACGCCAATTGAGGTTGTTAAGCACACAAACAAGCGAAAATGAGGTTCTTAAGCACAGGAACAAATGCAAATGAGATTCATAAGCATAAAATCAAGGGAAAAAGAGGTTGTTAAGCACACGAACAATGCCAATTGAGGTTCCTAATCACAAGAACAAATTCAAATGAGGTTCATGAGCACAAGATCAAGGGCAAAAGACATTCTTAAGAACACGAACAACGGCAATTGAGGTTGTTATGCACACAAACAAGAGAAAATGAGGTTACCAAGCACAAGATCAAGGACAAATTATGTTGCAAAGCGCAAGAAAAACGACAAATGATGTTGTTAAGCACATGAACAAGTGTAAATGATGTTTGCCAAGCACAAGAACATGGGTAAAAGAGGTTCAGAAGTATAGGAACAATGACAATTGAAATTGTTAAGAACATGAACCAAGGCAAATGATGTTCCTAAGCACAAGAATAAATACAAATGTGGTTCATAAGCACAATATCAAGGGCGAAAGAGGTTGTTAAGCACACAAACAATGCAAATTGAGGTTGTTATGCACACAAAGAGGGGAAAATGAGGTTCCAAGGCAAAAGAATGAATGCAAATCAGGCTCATAAGCACAAGATGAAGGGTAAAAGAGATTGTTAAGAAGACGAACAATGCCAACTGAGGTTGTTAAGCACACGAGCTATACCAATTGAGATTGTTAAGCACACGAACAGCACCAATTGAGGTTCCTAAGCAGAAGAACCAATGCAAATGAGGTTCATAAGCACAAGATCAAGGGCAAAAGAGGTTGTTAAGCACATGAACAACGCCAATTAGGGGTTGTTAGGCACACGAACAACGCCAATTGAGTTTGTTAAGCACACAAACAAGGGCGAATAAAGTTCATAAGCACAAGAACAAATGCAAATGAGGTTTGTGAGGACAAGATCAAGAGAAAAAGACGTTGTTAAGCGCACGAACAACGGCAATTGAGGTTGTCATGCACACAAACAAGGGAAAATGAGGTTACCAAGCACAAGATCAATGATAAATTATGTTGCAAAGCGCAAGAACAACAACAAATGATGCTGTTAAGCACATCAACAAGTGTAAATGATATTGCTAAGCACAAGAACCAGGGCAAAAGAGGTTCAAAAGTATAGGAACAACGCCAATTGAAGTTGTTAAGCACATGAACATGGGCAAATGAGGTTCATAAACACAAGAACAAATGCAAATGAGGTTCATAAACACAATATAACAAGAAAAGAGGTTGTCAAGCACACGAACAACGCCAATTGAGGTTGTTAAGCATACAACAAGAGAAAATGAGGTTCCTAAGCATAAGAACAAATGCAAATGAGCTTCATAAGTACAAGATCTGGGGCAAATTAGGTTGCAAAGTGCAAGAACAACGACAAATAAGGTTGTTAAGCACAAGAACAAGTGTAAATGATGTTGCTAAGCACAAGAACAAGGGCAAAAGAAGTTAAGAAGTATAAGAACAACGGCAATTGAGGTTGTTAGGCACACGAACAAATGCAAATGAGGTTTCTAAGCACAAGAACAAATGCAAATGAGGTTCATAAGCACAAGATCAAGGGCAATAGATGTTGTTAAGCACATGAACAACGCCAATTGAGGTTGTTAAACAAACAAACAAGGGCAAATGAGGTTCCTAAGTACAAGAACAAATGCAAATGATTGTCATAAGCACAAGTTCAAGGGCAAAAGAGGTTGTTAAGCACACAAACAATGCTAATTGAGGCTGTTAAGCACACGAACAACAGCAATTGAGGTTGTAAAGCACACAAACCAGAGAAAATGATTTTCCTAAGCACAAGTTCAAGGACAAATTATGTTGCAAAGCGCAAGAACAATGCCGAATGAGGTTGTTAAGCACAAGAACAAGTGTAAATGATGTTGCTAAGCACAAGAACAATGACAAAAGAGGTGAAGAAATATAGGAACAACGACAATTGAGGTTGTTAAGCACACGAAAAAGGGAAAATAAGGTTCCTAAGCACAAGAACAAATGCAAATGAGGTTCATAAGCACAAGATCAAGGACAAAAGATGTTGTTAAGTACATGAACAACGCCAATTGAGGTTGTTAAGCACAAAAACAAGGGCAAATGAGGTTCCTAAGCACAAGAACAAATGCAAATGAGGTTCATAAGCACAATATCAAGGGCTAAATAGGTTCTTAAGCACACAAACAACGCCAATTGAGGTTGCTAAGGACACGAACAACGCCAATTGAGGTTGTTAAGCACACAAACAATGCCAATTCAGGTTGTTAAGCACAAGAACAAATGTAAATGATGTTGCTAAGCTCAAAAACAAGGGCAAAAGAACTTAAGAAGCGTATAAACATTGATAATTGAGGTTTTTAAGAACACGAACAAGGGAAAATGACGTCCGAAGTACAAGAATAAATGCAAATGAGGTTCATAAGCACAAGATGAAGTTCAAAAGAGGTTGTTAGGGACAGGAACAAATCCAATTGAGGTTGTTAAGAACACAAACAGGGGCAAATGAGGTTCATGAGCACAAGATCATGGGCAAAAGAGGTTGTTAAGCACAAGAACAACGGCAGTTGAGGTTGTTAAGCACACAAATAAGAGTAAATGAGGGTCCTAAGCACAAGATCAAGAACAAATTATGTTGCAAAGCGCAAGAACAACAACAAATGAGGTTTTTAAGCACAAGAACAAGTGTAAATGATGTTGCTAAGCACAAGAACAAGGACAAAAGAGGTTCAGAAGTATAGGAACAATGACAATTGAAGTTGTTAAGCACATGGACAAGGGCAAATGATGTTTCTAAGAATAAGAACAAGACTAATTGAGGTTGTTAAGAATGCAAACAATGGCACATGAGATTCCTAAGCACAAGAACAAATGCAAATGAGGTTCATAAACACAATATAAGGGTAAAAGAGGTTCTTAAGCACAAGATCAAGGGTAAAAGAGGTTCTTAAGCACATCAACAACGCCAATTGAGGTTGTTAAGCACATAAACAGGGGCAAATGAGGTTCCTAAGAACAAGAACAAATGCAAATGAGGTTCTTGACCACAAGATCAAGGGCAAAAGAGGTTGTTAAGCACACAAACAACGGCAATTGAGGTTGTTAAGCACACAAACAAGAGAAAATGAGGTTCCCTAGCACAAGATCAAGGACAAATTATGTTGCAAAGCGTAAGAACAATGACAGCACAAGAACAACGGCAAAAGAAGTTCAAAAGTATAGGAACAATGACAATCGAAGTTGTTAAGCACATGAACAAGGGCAAATGAGGTTTATAAGCACAAGATCAAGGGCAAAAGAAGTTGTTAAGCACATAAACAACTCCAATTGAGGTTGTTAAGCACACAAACAAGGGTAAATGAGGTTCCTAGGCACAAGAACAAATGCAAATGATTGTCATAACCACAAGATCAAGGGCAAAAGAGGTTGTTAAGCACACAAACAACGCCAATAGAGGTGTTTAAGTACACGCACAATGCCAATTGAGGTTGTTAAGCACAAGAACAACGCCAATTGAGGTTGTTAAGCACAAGAACAAGTGTAAATGATATTGCTAAGCTAAAAAACAAGGGCAAAAGAGGTCAAGAAGTATATAAACAACGATAAATGAGGTTTTTAAGAAGACGAACAAGGGCAAATGACGTTCCTAAGCACAAGAATAAATGCAAATGAGGTTCATAAGCACAAGATCAAGGTCAAAAGAGGTTGTTAGGCACAGGAACAACTCCAATAAAGGTTGTTAAGCATACCAACAAGGGCAAATGAGATTCCTCAGTACACGAACAAATGCAAATGATCATAAGCACAAGATCATGGGCAAAAGAAGTTGTTAAGCACTCAAACGATACCAATTGAGGTTGTTAAGCACACAAACAAGGACAAATGTAGTTCCTAAGCACAAGAACAATTGCAAATGAGGTTCATGAGCACAAGATCAAGGGCAAAAGACGTTGTTAAGCACACGAACAACGGCAATTGAGATTTTTAAGCACACAAACAAGAGAAAATAAGGTTCCCAAGCACAAGATCAAGGACAAATTATGTTGCAAAGCGCAAGAACAATGACAAATGAGGTTGTTAAGCACATGAACAACTATAAATGATGTTGCTAAGTACAAGAACAAGTGCAAAAGAGGTTCAGAAGTATAGGAATAAATACAATTGAAGTTGTTAAGCACATGAACAAGGGCAAATTAGGTTCCCAAGCACAAGAACAAATGCAAATGAAGTTCATAAGCACATGATCAAGGACAAAAGAGGGTGTTAAGCACACGAACGACACCAAATGAGGTTATTAAGAGGTTCAAAAGCACAACAACAAGGACAAATTCTGTTGCAAAGCGCAAGAACAAGGGAAAATGAGGTTCCTAAGCATAAGAACAAATGCAAATGAAGCTCATAAGCACAATATCAAAGGTAAAAGAGGTTGTTAAGCACACAAACAACGCCAATTGAGGTTCCTAAGCACAGGAACAAATGCAAATGAGGTTCATAAGCACAAGATCAAGAGCAAAAGAGGTTCTTAAGCACACGAACAACGCCAATAATAGTAGTTAAGCATACAAACTAGGGCAAATGAGGTTCCTAAGCACAAGAACGAATGCAAATGAGCTTCATTTGTACAAGACCAAGGGCAAAAGTGGTAGTTAAGCACACGAACAACGTCAAATGAGGTTGTTAAGCACACGAACAATGCCAATTGAGGTTGTTAACCACACGAACAACGCCAATTGATGTTCTTAAGCACAAGAACAAATTCAAATGTGGTTCATAACCACAAGATCAAGGGCAAAAGATGTTGCTAAGCACACGAACGTGACCAATTGATGTTGTTAAGCACAAAAATAAGGGCAAATGAGGTTCCTAAGAATAAGAACAAATGCAAATGATTGTCATGAGTACAAGATCAAGGGCACAAGAGGTTGTTAAGCACACAAACAATGCCAATTGAGGTTGTTAAGTACACGAATAACGCCAATTAAGGTTGTTAAACAAACAAACAAGGGCAACTGAGGTTCCTAAGCACAGGAACAAATGCAAATACGGTTCATAAGCACAATATGAAGGGCAAAAGATGCTGTTAAGCACACAAACGACACCAATTGAGGTCGTGAAGCACACAAACAAGGGAAAATGAGGTTCGGAAGCACAAGAACAAATGCAAATGAGGTTTGTTAGCACAATATCAATGGCAAAAGAACTTGTTAAGCACACGAACAACGACAGTTAACGTTGTTAACCACACAAACCAGAGAAAATGAGGTTCCTAAGCACAAGATCGAGGACAAATTATGTTGCAAAGTGCAAGAACAACAACAAATTAGGTTTTTAAGCACAAGAACACTTATAAATGATGTTGCTAAGCACAAGAACAAGGGCAAAAGAGGTTTAGAAGTATAGGAACATTGACAATTGAAGTTGTTAAGCACATGAACAAGGGAAATGACTTTCCTAAGCATAAGAACAAATGCAAATGAGGTTCATAAGCACAAGATCAAGGGTAAAAGAGGTTGTTAAGCACAGGAACAACGCCAATTGAGGTTGTTAAGCACACGAACTACGCCTATTGAGTTTGTTAAGCACACAAACAAGGGCAAATAAAGTTCCTATCCGCAAGAACAAATGCAAATGAGGTTCATTCGTACAAGATCAACGGCAAAAGAGGTTCTTAAGCAAACGAACAACACCAATAATAGTAGTTAAGCATACAAACTAGGGCAAATGAAGTTCCTAAGCACAAGAACAAATGCAAATGAGCTTCTTTAGTACAAGATCAAGGGCAAAAGAGATTCTTAAGCACACAAACAACGCCAATGGAGGTTGTTATGCACACAAACAAGGGGGAAATGACGTTGTTAATTACAAGAACAAATGGAAATGAGGTTCATAAGAACAAGATCAAGGGCAAAAGAGGTTGTTAAGCACACGAATATGGCCAATTGACGTTGTCAAAGCACACAAACAACGCCAATTGAGGTTGTTAAGCACGCCGACAATGCCAATTGAGGTTCATAACCACAAGAACAACTTCAAATGAGGTTCATAAGCTAAAGATCAATGACAAAAGAGGTTGTTATGCACACGAACAACACCAATTGAGGGTGTTAAGCACACAAACAAGGGCAACTGAGGTTCCTAAGCACAAGATCAAATACAAATGATGTTCATATGCGTAAGATCAAGGGCAAAAGAGAGTGCTAAGCACACTAACAAAGCTAATTGAGGTTGTTAAGCACACGAACAACGCCAATTGAGATTCCTAAGCACAAGAACAAATGCAAATGAGGTTTCTAAGCACAGGAACAAATGCAAATGAGGTTCATAAGCTCAAGATCAAGGGCAATAGATGTTGTTAAGCACAGGAACAACACTAATTGAGGTTGTTAAACACACAAAAACAAGGGCAAATGAGGTTCCCAAGTACAAGAACAAATGCAAATGATTGTCATAACCAGAAGTTCACGGGCAAAAGAGATTGTTAAGCACACAAACAACGCCAATTGAGGTTGTTAAGCACACGAACAATGCCAATTGAGGTTGTTAAGCATACGAACAACGACAAATGAGGTTCTTCAGCACATGAACAAGGGAAAATGAGGATCCTAAGCACAAGAACAAATGGAAATGAAGCTCATAAGCACAATATCATGGGCAAAAGAGGTTGTTCAGCACACGAACAATGCGAATTGAGGGTGTTAAGCACAAACAACGCCAATTGAGTTTGTTAAGCACACAAACAAGGGCAAATAAAGTTCCTAAGCACAAGAACAAATGCAAATGGGGTCCATTCGTACAAGATGAAGGGCAAAAGAGGTTCTTAAGCACACGAACAACGCCAATAATAGTAGTTAAGCATACAAACTAGAGTAAATTAGGTTCCTATGCACAAGAACGAATGCAAATGAGCTTCATTAGTACAAGACCAACGGAAAGAGTGGTAGTTAAGCACACGAACAACGCTAATTGAGGTTGTTAAGCACACCAACAACGCCAATTGACGTTGTTAAGCACACGAACAATGCCAATTGAGGTTGTTAACCACACGAACAACGCCAATTGATGTTCGTAAGCACAAGAACAAATTCAAATGAGGTTCATAAGCACAAGATCAAGGGCAAAAGAGTTTGTTAAGCACACAAATGTTACCAATTGACGCTGTTAAGCACACAAACATGTGCAAAAGAGGTTCCTAAGCACACAAACAACGCCAATTGAGGTTGTTATGCACACAAACAGGGGGAAATGACGTTGTTAATTACAAGAACAAATGCAAATGAGGTTCATAAGCACAACATCAAGGGCAAAAGAGGCTGTTAAGCACACAAACGACACCAATTGAGGTTGTGAAGCACACAAACAAGGGAAAATGAGGTTCGGAAGCACAAGAACAAATGCAAATGAGGTTCGTTAGCACAATATCATGGGCAAAAGTGCTTCTTAAGCACACGAACAACGGCAATTGACACTGTTAACCGCATAAACCAGAGGAAATGAGGTGCCTAAGCACAAGATCGAGGACAAATTAGGTTTTTAACCACAAGAACAAGTGTAAATAATGTTGGTAAGCACAAGAACTAGGGCAAAAGAGGTTCAGAAGTATAGAAACAATGACAATTGAAGTTGATAAGCACGTGAACAAGGGCGAATGAGGTTCCTAAACACAAGAACAAATGCAAATGAGGTTCATAAGCAGAAGATCAAGGGAAAAAGACGTTGTTAAGCACACGAACAACGGTAATTGAGATTTTTAAGCACACGAACTACGCCAATTGAGTTTGTTAAGCACACGAACTACGCCAATTGAGTTTGTTAAGCACACAAACAAGGGCAAATAAACATCCCATGCACAAGAACATATGCAAATGAGCTTCATTAGTACAATATCAAGGGCAAAAGAGGTTCTTAAGCACACGAATATGGCCAATTGACGTTGTTAAGAGCACGAACAACGCCAATTGAGGTTGTTAAGCACGCCAACAATGCCAATTGAGGTTCATAAGCACAAGAACAACTTCAAATGAGGTTCATAAGCTCAAGATCAAGGGCAAAAGAGGTTGTTAAGCACACGAAGAACACCAATTGAGGGTGTTAAGCACACGAACAACACCAATTGAGTTTGTTAAACACACAAACAAGGGCAACTGAGGTTCCTAAGCACAAGATCAAATGCAAATGACGTTCATATGCGTAAGATCAAGGGCAAAAGAGGGTGCTAAGCACACGAAGAAAGCCAATTGAGGTTGTTAAGCACACGAACAACGCCAATTGAGGTTCCTAAGCACAAGAACAAATGCAAATGAGGTTCATAAACACAAGATCAAGGGCAAAAGAGGTTGTTAAGCACACGAATAATGCCAATTGAGATTGTTAAGCACAGGAACAACACCAATTGAGGTAGTTAAGCACACAAACAACGCCAATTGAGGTTGTTAAGTACACGAACAACACCAATTAAGGTTGTTAAACAAACAAACAAGGGCAATTGAGGTTCCGAAGAATAGGAACAAATGCAAATGCGGTTCATAAGCACAATATCAAGGGCAAAAGAGGCTTTAAGCACACAAACGACACCAATTGAGGTTGTGAAGCACACAAACATGGGAAAATGAGGTTCGGAAGCACAAGAACAAATGCAAATGAGGTTCATTAGCACAATATCAAGGGCAAAATAGCTTGTTAAGCACACGAACAACGGCAATTGACGTTGTTAACCACACAAACCAGAGAAAATGAGGTTCCTAAGCACAAGATCGAGGACAAATTATGTTGCAAAGTGCAAGAACAACAACAAATTATGTTTTTAAGCACAAGAACAAGTGTAAATGATGTTGCTAAGCACAAGAACAAGAGCAAAAGATGTTCAGAAGTATAGAAACATTGAGAATTGAAGTTGTTAAGCACATGAACAAGGGGAAATGAGGTTCCTAAGTACAATAACAAATGCAAATGAGGTTCATAAGCACATGATCAAGGGTAAAAGAGGTTGTTAAGCTCAGGAACAACGCCAATTGAAGTTGTTAAGCACGCCAACAATGCCAATTGAGGTTCATAACCAGAAGAACAACTTCAAATGAGGTTCATAAGCTAAAGATCAATGACAAAAGAGGTTGTTATGCACACGAACAACACGAATTGAGGGTGTTAAGCACACAAACAAGGGCAGCTGAGGTTCCTAAGCAGAAGATCAAATACAAATGATGTTCATATGCGTAAGATCAAGGGCAAAAGAGGGTGCTAAGCACACAAACAAAGCCAATTGAGGTTGTTAAGCACACGAACAACGGCAATTGACACTATTAACCGCATAAACCAGAGAAAATGAGGTGCCTAAGCACAAGATCGAGGACAAATTAGGTTTTTAACCACAAGAACAAGTGTAAATGATGTTGGTAAGCACAAGAACTAGGGCAAAAGAGGTTCAGAAGTATAGGAACAATGACAATTGAAGTTGATAAGCACGTGAACAAGGGCGAATGAGGTTCCTAAACACAAGAACAAATCCAAATGAGGTTCATAAGCACAAGATCAAGGGTAAAAGAGGTTGTTTAGCACATGAACAACGCCAATTAAGGTTTTTAAGCACACAAACTACCCCAATTGAGTTTGTTAAGCACACAAAAAAGGGCAAATAAACTTCCCATCCACAAGAACAAAAATGCAAAAGAGGTTCATCCGTACAAGATCAAGGGCAAAAGAGGTTCTTAAGTACACGAACAACGCCAATAATTGTAGTTAAGCATACAAACTAGGGCAAATGAGGTTCCTAAGCACAAGAACAAATGCAAATGAGCTTCATTAGTACAATATCAAGGACAAAAGAGGTTCTTAAGCACACGAATATGGCCAATTGACGTTGTTAAGAGCACGAACAACGCCAATTGAGGTTGATAAGCACGCCAACAATGCCAATTGAGGTTCATAAGCACAAGAACAACTTCAAATGAGGTTCATAAGCTCAAGATCAAGGGCAAAAGAGGTTGTTAAGCACAAGAACAACACCAATTGAGGGTGTTAAGCACACGAACAACGCCAATTGAGTTTGTTAAACACACAAACAAGGGCAACTGAGGTTCCTAAGCACAAGATCAAATGCAAATGACGTTCATATGCGTAAGATCAAGGGCAAAAGAGGGTGCTAAGCACACGAAGAAAGCTAATTGAGGTTGTTAAGCACACGAACAACGCCAATTGAGGTTCCTAAGCACAAGAACAAATGCAAATGAGGTTCATAAGCACAAGATCAAGGACAAAAGAGGTTGTTAAGCACACGAATAATGCCAATTGAGATTGTTAAGCACAGGAACAGCACCAAATGAGGTTGTTAAGCACACAAACAACGCAAATTGAGGTTGTTAAGTACACGAACAACGCCAATTAAGGTTGTTAAACAAACAAACAAGGGCAATTGAGGTTCCTAAGCACAGGAACAAATGCAAATGAGGTTCATAAGCACAATATCAAGGGCAAAAGAGGTTGTTAAGCACACAAACGACACCAATTGAGGTTGTGAAGCACACAAACAAGGGAAAATGAGGTTCGGAAGCACAAGAACAAATGCAAATGAGGTTCATTAGCACAATATCAAGGGCAAAAGAGCTTGTTAAGCACACGAACAACGGCAATTGACGTTGTTAACCACACAAACCAGAGAAAATGAGGTTCCTAAGCACAAGATCGAGGACAAATTATGTTGCAAAGTGCAAGAACAACAACAAATTATGTTTTTAAGCACAAAAACAAGTGTAAATGATGTTGCTAAGCACAAGAACAAGAGCAAAAGAGGTTCAGAAGTATAGGAACAATGACAATTGAAGTTGTTAAGCACATGAACAAGGGAAAATGAGGTTCCTAAGCACAAGAACAAATGCAAATGAGGTTCATAAGCACATGATCAAGGGTAAAAGAGGTTGTTAAGCACAGGAACAATGCCAATTGAGGTTGTTAAGCACACAAAGAGGTTCATTCGTACAAGATCAAGGGCAGAAGAGGTTCTTCAGCGCAGGAACAATGCCAATAATAGTAGTTAAGCATACAAACTAGGGCAAATGAAGTTCCTAAGCACAAGAACAAATGCAAATGAGCCTCTTTAGTACAAGATCAAGGGCAAAAGAGGTTCTTAAGCACACAAACAACGCCAATTGAGGTTGTTATGCACACAAACAATGGGAAATGACGTTGTTAATTACAAGAACAAATAGAAATGAGGTTCATAAGAACAAGATCAAGGGCAAAAGAGATTGCTAAGCACACGAATATGGCCAATTGACGTTGTTAAGCACACGAACAACGCCAATTGAGGTTGTTAAGCATGCCAACAATGCCAATTGAGGTTCATAACCACAGGAACAACTTCAAATGAGGTTCATAAGCTCAGGATCAATGGCAAAAGAGCTTGTTATGCACACGAACAACACCAATTGAGGGTGTTAAGCACACAAACAAGGGCAACTGAGGTTCCTAAGCACAAGATGAAATACAAATGGTGTTCATATGCGTAAGATCAAGGGCAAAAGAGGGTGCTAAGCACACGAACAAAGCCAAGTGAGATTGTTAAGCACACGAACAACGCTAATTGAGGTTCATAAGCACAAGATCAAGTGCAAAAGAGGTTGTTAAGCACACGAATAATGCCAATTAAGCTTTTTAAGCGCAGAAACTACACCAATTGAGGTTGTTACGCACACAAACAGCGCCAATTGAGGTTGTTAAGTACACAAACAACGTCAATTAAGGTTGTTAAACAAATAAACAAGAGCAACTGAGGTTCCTAAGTAGCAGAACAAATGCAAATGAGGTTCATGAGTACAAGATCAAGGGCAAAAGAGGTTCTTAAGCACACAAACAATGCCAATTGAGGTTGTTAAGCACACAAACAAGGGCAAATGAGGTTGTTAAGCACAAGAACAAATGCAAATGAGGTTCATAAGCACAAGATCCAAGGACAAAAGAGGGTGTTAAGCACACGAACATCGCCAATTGGGGTTGTTAAGCACACGAACAAGGGAAAATGAGGTTGTTAAGCACAAGAACAAATGCAAATGAGGTTCATAAACACAAGATCAAGGACAAAAGAGGTTGTTAAGCACACGAACATCGCCAATTAGGGTTGTTAAGTACACGAACAAGAGAAAATGAGGTTCCTAAGCACAAGAACAAATGCAAATGAAGCTCATAAGCACAATATCAAGGGCAAAAGAGGTTGTTAAGCACACGAACAACGCGAATTGAGGGTGTTAAGCACACAAACAACGCCAATTGAGTTTGTTAAGCACACAAACAAGGGCAAATAAAGTTCCTAAGCACAAGAACAAATGCAAATGGGGTTCATTCGTACAAGATGAAGGGCAAAAGAGGTTCTTAAGCACACGAATAACGCCAATAATACTAGTTAAGCATACAAACTAGGGCAAATGAGGTTCCTAAGCACAAGAACGAATGCAAATGAGCTTCATTAGTACAAGACCAAGGGCAAAAGTGGTAGTTAAGCGCACGAACAACGCTAATTGAGGTTGTTCAGCACACCAACAACGCCAATTGACATTGTTAAGCACACGAACAATGCCAATTGAGGTTCAAAAAGAGTTAACAACAATGAAGTTGCGAAGAACAGCCAATTGATGTTCGTAAGCACAGGAACAAATTCAAATGAGGTTCATAAGCACAAGATCAAGGGCAAAAGATGTTGTTAAACACACAAATGTTACCAATTGATTTTGTTAAGCACACAAACAAGGGCAAATGAGATTCCTAAGCACAAGAACAAATGCGAATGATTGTCATGAGCACAAGATCAAGGGCACAAGAGGTTGTTAAGCACACAAACAACGCCAATTGAGGTTGTTATGCACACGAACAACGCCAATTGATTTTGTTAAACACACAAATAAGGGCAACTGAGGTTCCTAAGCACAAGAATAAATGTAAATCATGTTCATAAGCATAACATCATGGGCGAATGAGGTTGTTAAGCACACAAACAACGCCAATTGAGGTTGTTAAGTACACGAACAACGCCAATTAAGGTTGTTAAACAAACAAACAAGGGCAACTGAGGTTCCTAAGCACAGGAACAAATGCAAATGAGGTTCATAAGCACAACATCAAAGGCAAAAGAGGCTGTTAAGCATACAAACGACACCAATTGAGGTTGTGATGCACACAAATAAGGGAAAATGAGGTTCGGAAGCACAAGAACAAAGGCAAATGAGGTTCGTTAGCACAATATCATGGGCAAAAGTGCTTGTTAAGCACACCAACAACGGCAATTGACGTTGTTAACCGCATAAACCAGAGAAAATGAGTTTCCTAAGCACAAGATCGAGGACAAATTATGTTGCAAAATGCAAGAACAACAACAAATTAGGTTTTTAAGCACAATAACAAGTGTAAATGATGTTGCTAAGCACAAGAACAAGGGCAAAAGAGGTTCAGAAGTAAAAGAACAATGACAATTGAAGTTGTTAAGCACATGAACAAGGACAAATGAGGTTCCTCAGCACAAGAACAAATGCAAATGAGGTTCATAAGCACAAGATCAAGGGTAAAAGAGGTTGTTAAGCACACAAACAACGCCAATTGAGGTTGTTAAGCACACAAACTACGCCAATTGAGTTTGTTAAGCACACAAACAAGGGCAAATAAAGTTCCCATCCACAAGAACAAATGCAAATGAGGTTCATTCGTACAAGATCAAGGGCAAAAGAGGTTCTTGAGCACACGAACAACGCCAATAATTGTAGTTAAGCACACAAACTAGGGCAAATGAGGTTCCTAAGCACAAGAACAAATGCAAATGAGGTTCATTAGTACAATATCAAGGGCAAAAGAGGTTCTTAAGCACACGAATATGGCCAATTAACATTGTTAAGCACACGAACAACGCCAATTGAGGTTGTTATAAGCACACCAACAATGCCAATTGAGGTTCATAAGCACAAGAACAACACAAGAACAAATGCAAATGAGGTTCATAAGCTCAAGATCAAGGGCAAAAGAGGTTGTTAAGCACAAGAACAACACCAATTGAGGGTGTTAAGCACACGAACAACGCCAATTGAGTTTGTTAAACACACAAACAAGGGCAACTGAGGTTCCTAAGCACAAGATCAAATGCAAATGACGTTCATATGCGTAAGATCAAGGGCAAAAGAGGGTGCTAAGCACACGAAGAAAGCCAATTGAGGTTGTTAAGCACACGAACAACGCCAATTGAGGTTCCTAAGCACAAGAACAAATGCAAATGAGGTTCATAAGCACAAGATCAAGGACAAAAGAGGTTGTTAAGCACAAGAATAAGTGCCAATTGAGATTGTTAAGCACAAGAACAACAGCAATTGAGGTTGTTAAGCACACAAACAACGCCAATTGAGGTTGTTAAGTACACGAACAATGCCAATTTGAAGGTTGTTAAACAAACAAACAAAAAGGGCAAATTGAGGTTCCTAAGCACAAGAACAAATGCAAATGAGGTTCATAAGCACAAGATCGAGGGTAAAAGAGGTTCTTAAGCACACAAAGAATGCCAATTGAGGTTGTTAAGCACACAAACAAGGGCAAATGAGGTTGTTTAGCACAAGAACAAATGCAAATGAGGTTCATAAGCACAAGATCAAGGGCAAAAGAGGTTGATAAGCACACGAACAACGCCAATTGAGGGTGTTAAGCACACGAACAACCAATTTAATTTGTTAAACACACAAACAAGGGCAAATGAGGTTCCTAAGCACAAGATCGAATGACAAATGATGTTGCATAAGTGCAAGAACAACAACAAATTAAAAGAGGTTGTTAAGCACAAAAACAAGGGTAAAATGAGGTTCGCTAAGCAAAAGAACAAATGCAAAAGAGGTTCAGAAGTATAGGAACAATGGACAATTAAGTGCTTGTTAAGCACATGAACAAGGGGAATTGAGGTTGTTAACCACACAGAACAAATGCAAATGAGGTTCCTAAGCACAAGATCGAGGACAAATTATGGTTGCAAAGGCAAGAAACAACAACAAATTAGGATTGTTAAGCACAATAACAAGGTTTAAATTTGCTAAGCACAAGAACAAGGGCAAAAGAGGTTCTTCAGTATAGGAACAATGACAATTTGAAGTTGTGAAGAACATGAAAAAGGGCAAATGAGGTTCCTAAGCACAAGAACAAATGCAAATGAGGTTCATAAGCACAAGATCAAGGGTAAAAGAGGTTCTTAAGCACACAAACAATGCCAATTGAGGTTGTTAAGCACACAAACAAGGGCAAATGAGGTTGTTAAGCACAAGAACAAATGCAAATGAGGTTCATAAGCACAAGATCAAGGGCAAAAGAGGTTGATAAGCACACGAACAACGCCAATTGAGGGTGTTAAGCACACGAACAACTCCAATTTAATTTGTTAAACACACAAACAAGGGCAAATGAGGTTCCAAGGCACGAGAACAAATGCGAATGATGTTCATAAGCGTAACAGCAGGGGCAAAAGAGGTTGTTAAGCAGACAAACAAGGGAAAATGAGGTTCGGAAGCAAAAGAACAAATGCAAATGAGGTTCCTAAACACAATAACAAATGGACAAAAGTAGGTTAATAAGCACAAGAAGAACGGCAATTGACGTTGTTAACCACACAAACAAGAGAAAATGAGGTTCCTAAGCACAAATCGAGGACAAATTATGGTGCAAAGTGCAAGAACAACAACAAATTAGGATTTTAAGCACAATAACAAGTGTAAATGATGTTGCTAAGCACAAGAACAAGGGCAAAAGAGGTTCCTAAGTATAAGAACAAATGACAATTGAAGTTGTTAAGCACATGAAAAAGGGCAAATGAGGTTCCTAAGTACAAGAACAAATGCAAATGAGGTTCATAAGCACAAGATCAAGGGTAAAAGTAAGCACACAAACAATGCCAATCTAGGTTGTTAAGCACACAAACAAGGGCAAATGAGGTTGTTAAGCACAAGAACAAATGCAAATGAGGTTCATAAGCACAAGATCAAGGACAAAAGAGGTTGTTAAGCACACAAACAAGGGCAAATGAGATTCTTAAACACAAGAACAAATGCAAATGAGGTTCATAAGCACAAGATCAAGGGCAAAAGAGGTTGATAAGCACACGAACAACTGCCAATTGAGGGTGTTAAGCACACGAACAACTCCAATTTAATTTGTTAAACACACAAACAAGGGCAAATGAGGTTCCAAAGCACAAGAACAAATGCGAATGATGTTCATAAGCGTAACAGCAGGGGCAAAAGAGGTTGTTAAGCAGACAAACAAGGGAAAATGAGGTTCGGAAGCAAAAGAACAAATGCAAATGAGGTTCAGTAGCACAATATCATGGACAAAAGTGCTTGTTAAGCACACGAAGAACGGCAATTGACGTTGTTAACCACACAAACCAGAGAAAATGAGGTTCCTAAGCACAAATCGAGGACAAATTATGGTGCAAAGTGCAAGAACAACAACAAATTAGGATTTTAAGCACAATAACAAGTGTAAATGATGTTGCTAAGCACAAGAACAAGGGCAAAAGAGGTTCAGAAGTATAGGAACAATGACAATTGAAGTTGTTAAGCACATGAAAAAGGGCAAATGAGGTTCCTAAGCACAAGAACAAATGCAAATGAGGTTCATAAGCACAAGATCAAGGGTAAAAGAGGTTGTTAAGCACATGAACAACGCTAATTGAGGTTGTTAAGCACACGAACTACGCCAATTGAGTTTGTTAAGCACACAAACAAGGGCAAATAAAATTCCTATCCGCAAGAACAAATGCAAATGAGGTTCATTCGTACAAGATCAAGGGCAAAAGAGGTTCTTAAGCACACGAACAATGCCAATAATAGTAGTTACAAACTAGGGCAAATGAGGTTCCTAAGCACAAGAACAAATGCAAATGAGCTTCATTAGTACAATATCTAGGGCAAAAGAGGTTCTTAAGCACACGAACAATGCCAATTGAGGTTGTTATGCACACAAACAAGGGGAAATGAGGTTCTTAATTACAAGAACAAATGGAAATGAGGTTCATAAGAACAAGATCAAGGGCAAAAGAGGTTGTTAAGCACACGAATATGGCCAATTGACATTGTTAAGCACACAAACAACGCCAATTGAGGTTGTTAAGCACGCCAACAATGCCAATTGAGGTTCATAAGCACAAGAACAACTTCAAATGTGGTTCCTAAGCTCAAAATCAAGGGCAAAAAAGGTTGTTAAGCACACGAACAATGCCACACAAACAAGGGATGTTAAGCACAAGAACAACGCCAATTGAGTTTGTTAAACACACAAACAAGGGCAACTGAGATTCCTAAGCACAACATCAAATGCAAATGATGTTCTTATGCGTAAGATCAATGGCAAAAGAGGGTGCTAAGCACACGAAGAAAGTCAATGGAGGTTGTTAAGCACACGAACAACGCCAATTGAGGTTCCTAAGCACAAGAACAAATGCAAATGAGGTTAATAAGCACAAGATCAAGGGCAAAAGAGGTTGTTAAACACACGAATAAGGCCAATTGAGGTTCCAAAGCTCAAGAACAAATGCGAATGATGTTCATAAGCATAACAACAGGGGCAAAAGAGGTTGTTAAGCACACAAACAAGGGAAAATGAGGTTCGGAAGCACAAGAACAAATGCAAATGAGGTTCAGTAGCACAATATCATGGGCAAAAGTGCTTGTTAAGCACACGAACAACGGCAATTGTCGTTGTTAACCACACAAACCAGAGAAAATGAGGTTCCTAAGCACAAGATCGAGGACAAATTATGTTGCAAAGTGCAAGAACAACAAAAAAATTAGGTTTTTAAGCACAAGAACAAGTGTAAATGATGTTGCTAAGCACAAGAACAAGGCAAAAAGTTCAAGTATAGAAAATGACAATTGAAGTTGTTAAGCACACGAAACAAGGACAAATGAGGTTGTTAGCCACAAGAACAAATGTAAATGAGGTTCATAAGCACAAGAACAAAAAAAGGCACAAGATCAAGGGTAAAAGAGGTTGTTAAGCACACGAACAACGCCAATTGAGGTTGTTAAGCACACAAAACTATGCCAATTGAGTTTGTTAAGCACACAAACAAGGGCAAATAAGATTCTTAAACACAAGAACAAATGCAAATGAGGTTGATTCGCACAAGATTAAGGCCAAAAGAGGGTGTTTAAGCACACAAACAACGCCAATTGAATTTGTTAGTTACACACAAACAAGGGCAAATGAGGTTCCAAAGCACAAGAACAATTGCAGAATGATGTTCATAAGCATAACAGCAAGGGTAAAAGAGGTTGTTAAGCACACAAACAACGCCAATTGAGGTTGTTTAAGCACACGAACAAGGGAAAATGAGGTTCTTAATTACAAGAACAAATGCAAATGAGGTTCATAAGAACAAGATCAAGGACAAAAGTGGTTGTTAAGCACACGAATGCAATTGACGTTGTTAAGCACACGAACAACGCAATTGAGGTTGTTAAGCACGCCAACAATGCCAAATAAGGTCATAAGCCCAATAACAACTGCAAATGAGGTCCATAAGCACAAGATCAAGGGCAAATTATGTTGCAAAGTGCAAGAACAACAACAAATTAGGTTTTTAAGCACAAGAACAAGTGTCAATTGATGTTTGTTAAACACAAGAACAAGGGCAAAAGAGGTTCCTAAGCAAAGATCAAATGGAAATACATATGGATCAAGGGCAAAAGAAGTTGTTAAGCACATGAACAAGGAAAAGCCAATTGAGGTTCCTAAGCACAAGAACAAATGCAAATGAGGTTCATAAGCACAAGATCAAGGGTAAAAGAGGTTGTTAAGCACATGAATAATGCCAAATTGAGGTTGTTAAGAAAACACCAATTGAGGTTGTTAAGCACACAAACAACGCCAATTGAGGTTGTTAAGCACACAAACAAGGGCAAATAAAGTTCTTATACAAACAAACAAATGCAAATGAGGTTCATTAGCACAAGATCAAATGCAAAAAAGGTTCAGTAGCACAAGATCAATGGCAAAAGAGGTTGTTAAGCACACAAACAATGCCAAATGAGGTTGTTGAAGCACAAAAACAAATGCAAATGAGGTTGTTAAGCACAAGATCAAATGACAAAAGAGGTTGTTAAGTATAAGATCAAGCACAAAAGAGGTTGTTAAGCACACGAACAACGCCAATTGTGGTTGTTAAGCACACAAACAAGGGCAAATGAGATTCTTGAACACAAGAACAAATGCAAATGAGGTTCATATGCACAAGATCAAGGGCAAAAGAGGTTGTTAAGCACACGAATAATGCCAATTGAGGTTGTTAAGCACATGAACAACACCAATTGAGGTTGTTAAGCACACAAACAACGCCAATTGAGTTTATAAGCACAAGAACAACTTCAAATGAGGTTGATAAGCACAAGATCAAGGGCAAAAGAGGTGTTAAGTACACGAACAACGCCAATTGAGGGTGTTAAGCACAAACAACGCCAATTGAATTTGTTAAACACACAAACAAGGGCAATTGAGGTTCCAAAGCACAAGAACAAATGCGAATGATGTTCATAAGCATAACAGCCAAGGCAAAAGAGGTTGTTAAGCACACAAACAACGTCAATTGAGGTTGTTAAACAAACAAACAAGGGCAACTGAGGTTCCTAAGCACAAGAACAAATGCAAATGAGGTTCATGAGCACAAGATCAAGGGCAAAAGAGGTTCTTAAGCACACAAACAACGCCAATTGAGATTGTTAAGCACACAAACAAGGGCAAATGAGGTTGTTAAGCACAAGAACAAATGCAAATGAGGTTCATGAGCACAAGATCAAGGGCAAAAGAGGTTCTTAAGTACACAAACAACGCAAATGGAGGTTGTTAAGCACACAAACAAGGGCAAATGAGGTTTTTAAGCACAAGAACAAATGCAAATGAGGTTCATAAGCACAAGATCAAGGACAAAAGAGGTTGTTAAGCACACGAACATTGCCAATTGAGGTTGTTAAGCACACGAACAATGCCAATTGAGGTTGTTAAGCACATGAACAACGCTAATTGAGGTTGTTAAGCACATGAACAAGGGCAAATGAGGTTCCTAAGAACAAGAACAAATGCAAATGAGGTTCATAAGCACAAGATCATGGGCAAAAGAGGTTGTTCAAGCACACAAACGACACCAATTGAGGTTGTTAAGCACACAAACAAGGGCAAATGAGGTTCCGAAGCATGAGAACAAATGCAAATGAGGTTTATGAGCACAATAGCAAGGGCAAAAGAGGTTGTTAAGCACACGAACAATGGCAATTGAGGTTCTTAAGCACACAAACAAGAGAAAATGAGGTTCCTAAGCACAAGATCGAGGACAAATTATGTTGCAAAGTGCAAGAACAACAACAAATTTGGTTTTTAAGCACAAGAACAAGTGTAAATGATGTTGCTAAGCACAAGAACAAGGGCAAAAGGGGTTCGGAAGTATAGGAACAATGACAATTGAAATTGTTAAACACATGAACAAGGGCAAATGAGGTTCCTAAGCACAAGAAAAATTACAAATGATATTCATAAGCACAAGATTGTTAAGCACATGATTGTAAAAGAGGTTGTTAAGCACATGAACAACGCCAATTGAGGTTGTTAAGAAAACGAACAATGCCAATTGAGATTGTTAAGCACACGAACAACGCCAATTGAGGTTCCTAAGCACAATAACAAATGCAAATGAGGTTCATAAGCAGAAGATCAAGGGCAAAAGAGGTTGTTAAGCAAATGAACAACGCCAATTGAGGTTGTTAAGCACACGAACAATGCCAATTGTGTTTGTTAAGCACACAAACAAGGGCAAATAAAGTTCCTAAGCACAAGAACAAATGCAAATGAGGTTCCTTCGTACAAGACCAAGGGTAAAATAGGTTCTTAAGCACACGAACAACGCCAATAAGAGTAGTTAAGCATAAAAACTTGGGAAAATGAGGTTCCTAAGCACAAGAACAAATGCAAATGAGCCTTCATTAGTACAAGATCAAGGGCAAAAGAGGTTGTTAAGCACACAAACAACGCCAATTGAGGTTATTAAGCACACTAACAAAGCCAATTGAGGTTGTTAAGCACACAAACAATGCCAATTGAGGTTGTTAAGCACACGAACAATGCCAATTGAGGTTCCTAAGCACAAGAACAAATTCAAATGAGGTTCATAAGCACAAGATCAAGGCCAAAAGAAGATTTTAAGGACACGAACGTTACCAATTCAGATTGTTAAGCACACAAAAAAGGGCAAATGAGGTTCCTAAGCACAAGAACAAATGCAAATGATTGTCATAAGCACAAGATCAAGGGCAAAAGAGGTTGTTAAGCACACAAACAACGCCAATTGTGGTTGTTAAGTACACGAACAACGTCAATTAAGGTTGTTAAACAAAAAAACAAGGGCAACTAAGGTTTCCTAAGCACAAGAACAAATGCAAATGAGGTTCATGAGCACAAGATCAAGGGCAAAAGAGGTTCTTAAGCAGACGAACAACGCCAATTGAGGTTGTTAAGCACACAAACAAGGGCAAATGAGGTTGTTAAGCACAAGAACAAATGCAAATGATGTTCATAAGCACAAGATCAAGGACAAAAGAGGTTGTTAAGCACACGAACAACGGCAATTGAGGTTGTTAAGCACACGAACAACGCCAATTGAGGTTGAGCACACGAACAAAGGCAAATGAGGTTTATAAGCACAAGATCAAGGACAAAATAGGCTGTTAAGAACACAAACGACACCGATTGAGGTTGTTAAGCACACAAATAAGGGCAAATGATGTTCCGGAAGCACAAGAACAAATGCAAATGAGGTTCATGAGCACAGGATCAATGGCACAAGAGGTTGTTAAGCACACAAACAACGGCAATTGAGGTTGTTAAGCACACAAACAAGGGCAAATGAGGTTCCGAAGCAAAAGAATAAATGCAAATGATTTTCAATTGTTGTGTGAATTTCTATTGTGCATTTTATTTTATTTTAATTTATTCATGCATACATAATTCCGTATACTATTTGCCAATGATCTCTACATGCCATAAGGTTTCATAGTCATTGCATTCTTGTGAGAGGGACAAGCATGTAAGTTAGGGGTGTCAATGAAAATTGTTTACCCATTTACCCTACCCGTATCGTATTCGATAAGATGGGTATGGGTAAGGATTTTTTTTTTTAGCTTATTGGGTATGGGTATGGATAAGGATTTTTTTTCATTAGCTAAATGTGTATGGGTACGGATAAAGGCTATTTCGTACCCATTGGGTAATAGGTAATTATATAAAATAAATTACATATAGATATATATAGAGGAGGGTTCCAATTCACTCAAAATTTCATGCTCCCATTTGGACCCATTTTTGTATCTCATTTATCTTCATTTTCAAAGTCTGAATAGTCGATCCGAACCATTCAACATGATCATCATAATAAAATATGCTTGGAGATCAAATTTTATATTTTTTGGAATTTTTTTACTATTTTTTAAGGTAGGTACAAAATTATTGTTTTAATGATATTCTAGACCATCCAATAAAGTGATTTTGTACATACCTTAAAAAATAGTAAATAAATTCCAAAAAATATAAAATTTGATCCCCATGTATATTTTATTATGATGATCGTGTTGAACGGTTCGATCGACTATTCGGACTTTGAAAATGAAGATAAAGGAGATGAAAAAAATGGGTGCAAATGGGAGCATGAAATTTTGGGTGCATTGGAACCCTCCTCAATATTATATTCAATTTATTCAATTTTATGTTTCTCATATCATTGTATCAACGTTAATTTATGAGAAAATGTATGCATTTTGGTGGAAGATGAATATAATATTAAACATATTACTTTTTTTATTTGAATGTTTTATTATTTAATTAACAAATTGAATTTTGAATTTGTTAGAAGAGATATTTGAATTTTTTTTTTCTTTATAAAAAAGTTATTAGTTAGAATTGATTGCATATTTGTATTTTGATTTTTATATTAGTAATTGTGATTGCATATGAATGACATGATGAGTTTTGATAGTATACTTGTAAAAATAATAAAACCATTATATTAGTGTTATTCGTTATTAACCCGCTACCGTTTTGTTACTCACTAATCTTAACGGGTATGGGTAGGGTAGGGTAAGGCAAATTTTTAACGGGTAAGGGTAGGGTATGGGTAAGGTCAACTCTTAGTGGGTATGGGTATGAAAATACTTCCATCCAGTGTTATAAAATGCGGTTCATGAGGCCGCATATGCGCCCGCATATGCGTATATAGTCCGATTCCGCATAAAAATTTACATACGGTCTCAAATATGCGGTTTTACATATGCGGCCGCATATTGGGCTGCATATTTTCGCATATTCCGCATATTGGTCTGCATATATGTGATTGAGCTGCATATGTCCGCATATTGGTCCGCATATGTGTGAATTTATTGTTTAAATGATTTTAATGGGAATATATTGCATGTTTTGAATGGAAATAAATTAATATATAATTTAAAATCCGTATATATGAGTCCGCATGAAATTCCGCATATGCGGGCGCATACCGCATATGCGGTATGCAATGGCCTTCCGCATGCATGAACAAAACCGCATTTTACAACATTGCTTCCACCCTACCCGTATCGTATCCATTGACACCCCTAATGTAAGTACTAGGGCCTAGGCTAACGAGGTTTGGTAGTAGTTTAAAGACTAGGTTTAGAACCCAGGGAGCTCTCTTGGCGGGATAGGTTATAAAGCATATTATGTTAGGTTTACTTAGCCGGATCAACAATAGAAATTGCATAGGGATGTCGGATATTTCAACTACGGGGTAGTATAAAGAAAAATATAATTCCATACTTTACAAATTGAAAGATTGGAAAACCCAAACACAACACATAACAGAATACCATGGCGCCCTGCGGATAGTGACAATACCACATGCGGATTGGACCAGTGCCTTAACAAATCATTATATTAGATTCATAGATCGTCCTGATCCCTAGAGAATCCCTGTATTTTGCCGGTCACCTATAGCGCCACCGCATTAAACCTTGCTACGACTCCGGTTGTATTTTAATTAACTACCAACTTAGAAGATAAAAGGTTAAAAGGTATTTTAATTAAGTTGAAAGTGTAATCAAGGTTAAAAGGTATAGTCTACTATACTGAAACTTTCTGTAGTTCACTTTGACTGCATCACCTTGCCACAAAAATCGATGTCTTATTTAATCCAGTTTGTGTATCACTAACTCATGAATTTTGTAAACTGATAAAAAGTATAAAGGAACCGAAGATAGCACCGAATTGATCAATGTTAACCTCCCCCGATAGACAGTAAACTACCATTCCATGATTGTAATTTCTTTTCTATTTTATCAATAAGAAAAGTCCATTCTAGTGAAGTTTCTGATTATGCAAATGAAGACCTAAATAGTGCAAAGGAAATGACACTGGATTAAATATGTTGATTGGATACATCGAGGTCTTAGAATAATTAACTTTAATTCTTGAAAGAGCTTCAAAAGCTACAAGTGCCCACCATGCATTTTCAATATTAGCTTTCATCAACTTTTAGGAAAATGATGATATCATCGGCATAATGACAGTTGGTATGAGCATGATGAGCTAACACAGGAGGTCCTAAACCAATGATAGTATCTGTATGTCTTCCTTTCATGAAAATTTTACTAAGTGTATCGGCGGCAAGAATATACAAATAGGGCGACAAGGGATCACCTTGTCGTACTCCTCTCCTGCAAAGGAAGTAATTAGTTAGTTCTCCATTAATGTTGATGCATGATTGAGAACTAACTAACTACTCCTTGATCCAATTAATCCATTTTTTCCCAAAACCTCGACTATGTAATATCTCTAAAATGTATGACCAATTAATTTTGTCCTACGCTTTTTCAAAATCAACCTTGATAGTCACCCCTTCCTCTTTTTTCGTTTGACAAAAATGAATGATCTCTTGACTAAGAATGATATTATCTAAAATATAACAATATTTGATTAATGTTGATTGACTACTGTCAATAATTCTATGCATAATGGATTCTAACCGAAATGTCAAAATTTTAGATATAATTTTGAGTCTACAGTTAACCAAACTAATCGGTCTAAATTTGGTAATCAGTTTAGCATCTTTCTCTTTAGGGATAAGGCAAATAATAGATCTGTTCAGACTAGTGAATTTGGTGGTGTGATTATAAAAATGGAGGCATAATTGGTATAAATAAGTGCTGATCAAATCCCAAAAAGTTTGATAAAAGTGGAAAGTGAAACCATCGGGGCCAGGAGCCCCGTTTGGTTCACAATTATGTTCATGACTCAGGGTCACTAAGATAAGCGTATTAGTGTCCGAGTAAACCTTCTTTCTGACACTTTTAAGTTGTAATTAATTTTAATAACTGTACAAGTAAAGTTCATTCCTGACTACATCTATAGGGAACTAACAAGGAAAATGAGGAATTCAAATGCACTGCGCGTGTTTCATTCTTATACAATTTAACGAGTGACAATAAGGAACACATGGTTGTCCAATTTCCCTGCAGTAAATGAAATCGCTAACGAAGCTCAATACAAACAAAATAAACAAATATAATGTCTACTTCCCTTGCTGATTTGACATGCGCATTATTGGTTGTTCCTTCCTGATGGCGTTGTTAAAATCGTCAAGACATTGGTCGCTGATAATGTGCTCTCCTACATGGCCTTTTTGTAGTGTGTACAGTTACTGCAGGAAGGCGACAGACCATCCCATAATAACCGAGAGGCGCCTCTGCTCACGCAATTGGATGCTGATGTGTGGATATCTGATTAGTACTCTTCTAATATGGAGCTCAGTAGCAAACTCTTCGACTGACAAGTACATTTACCAACATCCCAGAGCTGTGTAACACCATAGTTAATGCTTGTTTGGAGGACCTTCTCCTCATTACTGGATGGGGCAGGGGTCGGATTACTAGTTTCATTACTTCTATAAGTTTAGTAAACAATGATTTTTAGTTTCCTCCAACATCTTAGTAATAGAATTTCAACGTTCAATTTGTGTATTCTATTTTGTTTTCCTTTTTATGTGACTGTACAAATTAAAGACACCAGAAGAGATGGCTTGAAGAATATATTTCCTATTCTTATAGATACATCATGTCCAGCTGTATAAATGATGCATTTTTATCATCATAAGTTTGCTCCTTACCTATTTATCACATATCAAATAGATGAACTCTCAGCCAATATATTTAAAATGACAATTTCATTTTTGAAGGTACATGCTTTCCGTAGGATCCACCAAATCGTTGAAAAACCTTATATTATTTTCCCTTGTAGCTATTCCAGATACTTTGACGGTCGAGATTTGATTTTAAAAATCAGGACAGCTTAGAACAAAGAGGCGAGGTTGGATCATTTTTTTTACTGTAGGATCGACTTGTCCTGATCCTATAACGGTTTGGATTTAATAATCAAAAAAGGTTTTCTTTGTATGTGTTGTAGAACGACAAAGTTATGCATTTTTAATGGGAGGATTAATTTAACGCTACAGAATTTTGAAAGGGGACCAAATTATCAATTTATTATTAAGCATTATTCATTTATATTTTAAGTGAAAAAATTAAGAAATGGGTATATCTATAATAGAGTTATATTTTGATGGGAAATAGTAATTTTAGAAGTTCTGATGGGGAAATATCTAATTATGAGAATATAAATTTCTCTTATATCATTGGCTTCATTTTCTTGTGAAAAACATTCTCATCGAAGCTAGTAATAAAATAAAAGCAGACTAATGTTGCGTATTGGTCTTATATGTTTCCTGTGAGCTAGCATACACTATTTCAACTTTTCAAGTTCATATTGTAGTGTAGTTATAGATCATATAGAGAAGAACAGGATCAAAAGTTCAGACTTGTCTGCCAAAATTGTGAGAATAATTTTTCTACCTTTATTAACACTAAAGATATAGCAGCATTAGAGTACATCCGAATAATTATTACATAACAAATGATTGTGAAACTGCAGTAAATTATATGGCATTTGGAGTTATAAGTACGACAACTACTTTGTCACTGCACAGAGCTGAGTGTGTGATCAGGTTGCCTGGTCAGGATAACCACTGGCAACTCAAGATTCTGCTTGGACCCGTCCTTCGGTGTCGTGCGATTTGTCCTCATAACTGGATGGAGCAGGGATCGGATTATTAGTTTCATTGCTTCTATAAGTTTAATAAACAATTATTTTTAGTTTCTTCCAACATCTTACTAATAGAATTTCAAAGTTTAAATGTTGTATTCTATTTTGTTTAGCTTTTTATGTGGCTGTACAAATTAAAGACACCAAAAGAGATGGCTTGAATATTTTCTATTATTATAGATACATCATGTTCAGCTGTATAAATGATGTAGTTTTATCATCAAAAGTTTGCTCCTTACCTAATTATCTAAAGAAAAGGCGTTGAAAATGTTGATTTCTATACGGTCAAAGTAGTTGTGTACAATAGTAAGGGTTATATACACGGTTTCTACAAGGCATCTGTCTATTAGTTTAGAAACAAAACACGGTTTATTATTTAGAACCATGTATGTTTTGATTTTTTTTTTAAACGATTTATAATAGGCTTGCACCCTTATTTGCTAGCATTAAACATACAATATTACACATCCATATTTGCTAGCCTTTAAACATACAATATTACAAATCCATATTTGCTAGCCTTTGAATATACAATATTACACATCCATATTTGCTAGCCTTTGAACATACAATATTACACATCCAACAATCAAATAAATATTCAACATTCACAACATACAGAAAACAATCATATAGATTCAAATTTTAACATTCAACAACCATAAAATAATATTTCAAATTGAACATACATATACAATTATTCCTCTAATTGAACTAGTACAACTGTATAATGTAAGGGCCCATCAGAGGAGTCTTATTGTAACATGTATACAATTGTATAACTTCCCAATCCAATTCCCTATAACTGACGACACTAGCTTATGGAGTACACGCCGATTAAAAATATTGAACAAGACCACTAGCTCTACAGATCCTAAAATTTCTCAATTCACCTGTAATGAGCACAAGTGTTTGTACCAAAATCCTTACCAACTGATCAAATTGACAGTTCTTGATCTCAATAATCTCGATATTTCTTTTTAATTAGAGCATATTAATTAGTCATTAATCTAGCAGCATGTAAAATTAAATATATATTTTTCTCGACACTTTAACCAAATATTTTTAAAATTACACTAATTTCGTCATACAATTTAATTTCAACTAAATTAATATTACATAACAAATTAATGATTGTAATACTACTGTAAATCACGGGAAAGATCTGAGTGTGTCATCAGGTTGCTTGGTCGGGATAACCACTGGCAACTCAAGATTCTGCTTCGACTCATCCTTTGGTGTTGTACGATAATAAATGAAGTAGAGAATCAGCTGTACAGCACTTAGTAATGCACCGAGACCATTAGGTATCTGCAGATACAAGTAAAACATGGTTATTCTTAGTCAAGTCAGACAGATGGTTGCAATCATGGGTAGTGCCAGTACTATCTTTTACTCGTACTTATCTACAAATCAAAAGTTCATATTGCTGCTCGTTTGAAATAAAAAAATTTAACAAATCTTTTTTTTTTTTTTTTTTTACTATATCTATTTAGTGTATTGCCGATACATGTATACCAACTGCAATTGAAACTACCCCTATTTCATTTTGTCTCTGCTGATCATTAATTAATTGAAGTTATAACAATATGCGCTCATGGGTGCTTCATGAAACGACCCAATAAATCCATACAAAGTAAAACAATGGTAAAAAGTGTTATCATATATAATAGTCAGAATTTTAGCCTGTGCCAATTTGTAAGGTATACTGTTTTCAGAAGTCAGAATGCCATTGCCAGGTACGTATAGCAACTAACTACAAAAGGAAAATCAGGAAAGTATGTCTAACCAATATGTAGAGATCAAAGCGAAGGAGAGAGTAGGCTGTCCAGCAAACACCATTGAGGAAGCTAACCAAAGAGAGATAGAATGGCATATATTTCACACTCTTTGTCTGAATCACCATTCTCTGTCACGAGATGCAAAAGAAAGGGAAAACTGTTAATTAAACAAATTTCTAGCAACAGTTATTTTTTATTTTATGTCACCAGTTTTACTGTAGGGTAAATAAGATTTTCAACTTCAATTAGGAAGTTAGACTTTCATAATCAATAAATTTATCATGCATGTAACAGAATAGTGGTCTATCTATCTAATTAATCAGACGAATCCTCATTGACCTAGGGTTCTCCACAATCAACAAAAATGAATCAACATAATTTTGGATATATAGAATAAATTGATAGTTGAATTGACAGTTGGGAGATTAAACTAAAGAAATTTGGTTGTTGATTTTCTTGAAATATTAGCTGCATATATAGTCTAATATCAAGCTAGCAGACTGTACATAACTTTATGGGACGTTTGTCAACTTTAGAAAATATAATCTAAATATCAACTTAGGGCAGAAATTATATTTTTAAATGCAGCCATCGATACCAAACAACACAAATATCTTTCTTTTGTGTTGTCTATTTTACCTTAATAAATAAAGTGTATGTAGTATTAAACTAAACAATTCTTACCATCACAGAAAGAGGTGATGCATACATGGCAGTGCCAAAAATGACACAGAGAATCCCAACAATTTCGGTCCGTTTGTCGTGTGTGTGGGCACCACCAAGCACACCGCCCAAGACGGCTCCAACAAACACCAACTCTGCCGCCAAAATGCCTAAAACTTTAAGCTGCATTTACATAGAAAAGAAAATTTATGAACAACACATATATACATGTACGAATTAGCTATCAAATTGAAGGCAACAAAAAAAAATTCTTACACGAAGGTGGCGTGGGGAAAAGTTAAAAAAAATGGCGATGTAGATCGCCTCGACGAGGAAGCCCACACCATTGATGGTGAGCACTAGAACGCTATTTGGATGCACAATGGGTAGTCCGTAGACAATCCACATCATGCAATTTAGCAGTGTCGCCAAGTACGGTATCGGTGAGAACTGCTCCACATCCTTTTTTTTCACTATTTTAATGTATGTGGGCCTGTTTGATAATTCAATGTCGACATATTAGACCAAGAAAAAACAATATACACGAGAATCTAGTTTGTTATATTTGAATGTTCGGATCAAGTTGTCCATGCTATGAATTGGATTTGATTTCAGTTCTCTAACACAAATATGTTATTTTAATCGCGTACAATCAAGTAGCTAGAGAATCTGAATCTGATTAATTAGATGTACGCAGTCTACATAGAATGAATCTAAAGACTATATATGCATGATATATAAGAGGAAATAACTTACATTGGAGAAAGGAACAAGCCAAAGGAGATAATATTACCTGCAATTATAAAAAGTACCAGAAATTAAATTTTCTGGACTGACAAAATCGAGATATAAAGAGAAAAAGAGAGAAAGAGAGATAGTATTACCTATTATTCCAACCACAGTACGAATTGAACCGGTGGAAATCATTTTTGCTTTAGAGAGAGAGAAAGAGAAGAGATGCAATATGCAGAGGATTAGAGAAGGCAATGATTAAAACAATGTGAGAGGGAGAGGTATATAAGTACTTATTAGCTTGCCCGAAATAGAACTAAATTGACAAATAGAAAACACTAATTGGAGAAATCTATAAGCTGGAAACCGGATTGTTCAATAATAAACCGAGAAAATTACAGTACATCCATATTTAGGTACGTATCTCAGTTTAGTACTAGCTATTTCTTGAACATTTCACATAAAAAGAAGTTAAGAATTATTTAGCTATTTGTTAAATAATAATGGGATATTTTCATTATTTTAGTTTAATTGGCTTTTCACGGATAGTTAAATAAATTACTAATTCGTGAAGTCTATTAATTTGCGGCAAATAGTCAGAGAATATGCACAAAACAATCATAAAAAAATATATATATAAGTAAATTTAAATTAAAAAAAATATGAAAAAACTAAAAACAGTTCTGAGTGGAATTTGTTCATGCATGCTCCTATTAATCTATTTACAAACCAAGGACCCCTTTCTTTAGTATTCCATTAATAGAAATATGGAGCTAATAAAGACTATTTTCAGTACATATAATATATCTAAGAGGTAATTTGAGCTTATGTATAATGTGCCACGCCAAATTAGAGTTAAAGTAGAAAAGGTATTGTATATATATGTAGCCTCTTCTCCAAAAATAGAGGTTCAAATTTAGTCGCTGCATATTCTGTTTCCAATAGTATCATATTACGTTCAAGAACAAAGACCTATTACCAGTAGTATCATATAACGTTACTCAAGCAAATTACGATTAAAATGGCAGATTTATTCCATGAATATTAAGTTTAACAGTGTTTTTTAACAAAAACACTGAGCAGTTTGAAACATTGTTACTATATTCCGATAAATCCCCCTCCCCTAAAAACAAGTAATAATGTCTTCATACAAGTATTTTTAAAACCTAATACTTTAAAAAAAAAAAAAAAACAAGGCCTAATTTGAAAAAAATAATAATACTTAACAAAATTTGCACTATATCAATACTTTTCAGAGCTTTTCTAAATTTTTGACGTGCTAATTTTCTCTAATTAACTTACGTATTTGTTATTACCCATTAATTGCAATACATAATTTCATAATTATTATCCTTGTTATATTCACAAATCTTGGCTACTATTTTTCTAACTGAAAATTCCCCATGGTATAATTACTCGTTGTAACTCAAAATGACTCATTAGACAAAAAATAATCATACTTTTGTGCATAATTCCGTCCATGTATAACTCAATCTAATCATATCTCACATTCTTATCTCTATTTTCAAAGTTCAAACAAACAATACTTTTTGGAAATATTTCACTAATTTTTTCGAAGATTATGGACCAAATTTCTAAAATATATTGTATGAGTTCAATATTTGAAAAATAACTCAATTAATATAGCCTGGGTGTGAAGGGGCATATACACTGGATGTGATGTGGTGAATCAATAACTTACAAACAGACCCTGTAAATTAAAGAACTAATATATGATATAAATATTATAGAGCAATGCAAGTCCAAATTAATACTAAAGATTAAGGTAATTAACGGATATCGTTTGAAAAACAATAATTTTGTACATATTAAAAAAAAATCCAAAAAATTTCAAAAAATAATAAAATTTGGTCTCCAAGCAATTTTTAATATGGAGATCATGTTAAACGGTTCAGATTAATTGTTTCGACTTTAAAAACATAAACAAATATGTGATTCATGATTGAAGCGCACGAAAAATAATGGGGCACATTTTACGGAACTGTTCTTAAAAATATTGTATCCAAGTTATATATAGGCGGAAATATGTAGAATAATGATTATTTTTTGTGTAATCGGTCATTGTTCCATATTCATTAATGAGTAGAAATCCAATTTCAACGATTCTAAAGCAAAATCGATGTTAATAAATTAGCTGAATTCTTGTAGTTCATATCTTAATTTGTACTCTTTATCGACACTCCAAAATGTTTATAGTAAATATGCAATTTGTTCATATCTGAATTCTCAAGTGCATGTATCTATGATAAAAACACAATCCAGTGTCTTCTCTAGCAATCTAGGCATGCAACTCCCCTCTTCTTCTCTCTGCACGGTGCCTCCTCTCTGCCTCCTTCCCCGCTGGCAATAGCAATGTGATTTTTTTTTAGGGTTTATATTTTTCTCCGCCTCCTTCCTCACAAACAGCCTCAATTTTAGAGTTAATTCACATATCATGATAACTAATTAAAAGGAGATATATACTCTATAGTGTTCTCTTGCCTCAATTTTAATTTTTTTATCGTTGTACTTAACCTTCACACTTAGTACATGTTGCAATATGAGTTAATTGTGCAAGTCAATTAGGTCATAAACTGATTCCTTTGAGGAAATTGTATGGGTCTAAATGATGATATACTCAAGTTTTAGCATTTCATTTACTTCAGATTTCTATGAGATTATTAATGAAGTCTTTTAAATTACAAAAATGACTATTTCAACTGATGTATTAGAATAATAAAAAAACAATTTGAAAGAAGTTTGATTTTTCTTTTGAAAAACATGACTATTAGTTACTGAATAAAAGGATGCTATTTTTGTTAATTTTTGTTATGTCTAACCAAGTATGGTCTTGCATCTGTAGTCAGAAAGATTCTTTATCCATTCAACTTTTGAGGTGATCAATGTTGTGATATTGAACCTTATAATTGAGCTATCTTATTCTCTTCGCGTAATTTCCAATAACGATAATTTTTTGTTTCCTCCAACATCTTAAATTGTATAGTTCAAATATTGTATTGCATTTTGTTTATTTTTAGGTGACTATCGCACAATTAAAAGACCCCAAAGATATATGGTTTGAAGAATATATATATTTTAATATTAAAAAACTATAAATATGTAGCTACTTGCTAGTCTTATTTATACATCATTTTTAGCTGTTTAGATGGTGCATTTTTTTTATCATGATATGTTTGTGTCTTACCTAAATCATCCAACATCAAATAGATATGAACACAAACCACAAAAAGATGAAAATTTCATTTTTTGTGTGGTGTGCTATTCGTCGGACCCATCAAATCTTTGAATCACCAAAGTTCATAATCTTGAGGAAAATAGTAGGGCCAATTAATTTGTGACCAACTTGGAGAACTAGCCTCAGGTCTAATGACTAAGGCACATGATCTCTATGTGAGAAGTCATGAGTTAATTCTAAACCCAGATGAGAAATATCATTTATTATAATAACAAAGGTATTAAATAGTTGGGTGGCTTCACTTCCAATCTTTACTCAAAAAAAATTTGCCACGAACTTCAAATTTTATAGTAAACCTTAATATGTCAAGAGAAAAAAATAATGTTTTCTGGACTAGTATATCAATAACCTTCAAAAAAAATATTGGGTTGTGTAAGAATGATATAAGAATTTTATTGGACTTCAATTTTTAGTTTTATTAAGCCTGAGAGATCGGATTTAACTAATGATATACTACCTAAAGCACAGAACTTGAAATGGGAGAGGACCATTACCTTTCAAAACCATTTTTGTTGATATTAGTAGACATTATAAATTGATAAATTTGAATATTATTTAATACATTCAAAGTTATTAAATAAGAAAAGGTGTAAATTTAAGTACGTTGTTCGATGAAAGGTGAAATTTATTTTAAGTTTAATTATTTTCATTATTTTGATATACATGCAACAATTTTGATTGATCAAGTTTCAAATAGTTAGCAGAAACATTTATTTTTTTCAATTCATTGTTAATTGGAAAATAAATCCGCAATTTTTAAGATATCAGGCTTAGTTGATCTATTGTAATTAATTCTTAATTATGTAAGAATGATAACTAATCAGAAAAGAATATTCAACCTTTAGTTCTACACAATAATTAATTAAAAATTAAAAAATTCATTTGACAGAATTCTAAAGCAGAAAATAATATTCAATCTTTAGTTCTACTCTTGATTATATATTGAAACAAGGAGAGCTCGCTCTAAAGCAGGACAAAAACAAATGCGGGACTAATTCCTGCTATGCATATATAACATTTAAAAGCTTATAACGGGTTACCGTACGTCTTACCTTCCTCTATCTATAATTATATACATTAATTATGTATCGTCGGCTTGAATTGTGTTGCTTCTGAAATTCCTGTTATGCATATATGTTCCATGATATGGATGTACAGTAGATGAGCATCAATTTTGGTGAAAATGTTAAGAAAACTCTATAAATTTTATCACCAAGAATACTATTTTTACAACAAAATTATTTGTTGTTATTTAAAATCTTATTTCCATTATGAAATTTAAACAACAGATATTGACCAACGTTTTAGGAGAGATACTGCACGCAGCTCATTCTTGTCTTCATGATGTTCCGACTCCAGAAACATACACCCGTGTTACATTACCGGTGCACTCTTTTTAAGTTAAAATAGATATGTTGATATCTACATCCATTTATTCCTATAAAGTAAAATAAAATAAAAGTATAAGCTCCACAAATAAAAACTTAATATGAATGTGTAGTTAACCTAGTAAAATTATGCATTCGAACCACACCTATTGCAAACTTGGCTCTGTCGTCCATAAGTTCTTGAAATAATTGATTCCTCTTTTGGCGTTGTCAACTTGTCATCGTTGTGAGTTCAAACTTTGAAGTTGAACTAACTTGTTGTTTTTCTGAAGATGTGCTAAACGATGAATTTTTGTTTCCTCCAACTTCTTATATATCCGCATACTATTATAGTTGAAATTTTGTATTTTATTTCTGTAGATTTTATGTGACTGCAGTACAATAAAAAAAATATTTTACAATCGAAAAATAGAACATATGTAGCTACCTGCTAATCTTATATATACATCATAGGTTAGCTTTTTTGATGGCACATTTTATCATCATAAGTTTGCTTCTTACCTAAATTATTACATATCAAATACATGAACTCAAACCAATAGAAAATGAAATTTTCATTTCTGAGTGGTGCTTTCAGTAGGATCCACCAAATCTTTGAATCACCAAATATATGTTCTTTTCCCTTATAGCTATTCCTGATCCTTAGACAGTTGAGATCTGATTTTAAAAATCAGAACAACTCAGATAAAAGAACCGAAGGTTGGACCAATTTTTTTTATTGTAGGATCGACATGTCCTGATAATATAACAGTTTAGATTTTAAATAATTAAAATTCGGTGATAACCTAAACCGTTCTGAACAGCCTATCCTTTACATCATACATATTGAAACCTTACGATGTGATCCACTTATGATGAAGTCTGTTTAATTTTCCTTGAACATAAAACAGATAACAGTATGTACTACTACGTTTTTCTTGTCTTTATTAAATTTTGGTTATTACCTCAATTCTCCAATATTGATCATGTTGATATTAGTAGAAATATAGACTATAATTTTGAAAATTAAAAAAAACATTATGTATGAAAGCTTCCGCTATAGCTCCGCTATTCGCTCTAGGTTTTTTTTGTCTCTCCTCTACGTCGCTATAATCGCTATTTAGAACCTTGTTCAAAACCCAATCAAGGATAAATCGGTCATTTGGGCTGAACCAATCTCATCTATTCAGAAATTATATTTTCATTATGTATACAACCCGGTCCAACTAGACCTAACCAATTATTTGGGCCAGCCCAGCAGTCCATCTATTTTATCTATTTGCATCTTTCGGCTTCATGGCTTCCTATTCCGATCTCTCTCTCTTTTCTCATGTTTAGTTGTGGACTAAAGCTAATGAGATCTAAATTGATTATTCCAATCTAGACCGGTCTAAATTATTCATGTTTGGTTGAAGTCTAAAATAAGATCATAACTTAAGTTATTTCTTGTTTGATTAGAATTGGTGAACTAAAGTTTTGGAAGCCTAAGTTAATTAATTAATAATAATTAGATAATACTAAAGTATTAATAATAACTACAATATATTATAATATTATTATAATAATTATTTAATATATTAAAAATATAAGATATTAATTATATAATTATCTATTAATAATAAGAAACAAATTATATAATATTAATATATTATTAATAACTATAATATATTATTTTATTATAATAATTATTTAATATGTTAACAATATAAGACATTAATTATATAATTATATATTAATAATAAGATACTCATTATATAATATTAATATATTAATAATAACTATAATATATTATAATATTATAATAATAATAAGTTAATATATTATTAGTATAAGATATTAATTATATAATTATAAATTTTTAATAATTATTAATAATAAGATAATAAATAGATAATAATAGTATAATAATTATTTAATATATTAACAATATAAAATATTATTTATATAATTATATTAATAATAATGAAAATAAGATATTAATTATATAATATCAATATATTAATAACTATACTATATGATAATATTATTATAATAATTATTTAATATATTAAACATATAACATATTAATTATATATTATATATTATATATTATTATTATTAATAATAAGATAATAAATAGATAATTTGGTCCTCAAAATTCAAATATTAAATTGTAATATCTTCTAATTTTGACTAAGTGCATTCCTCCCCCCCATTAAATGGAATTTTGTTCTCAAAATTCAAATAAAATTATAAATATTTTTACTGCGCTTTCTCTGCGCAACTCTGATTAAATTATCAAGTTATTATTTTCAAAATAATAATAATAAAATAATAAATAAATTATAAGAGATATTGACAAAAAGATTTATGAGACCAATACTAAATGAGGATTGAACCAAAGTCAAATGATATGAGACTAGATATATATTAATATAGTCGATAATTAACCACTTCAAAGAAATTGACAAATTCAACAAATATTCCACTAGGTGGTGAAGAATTTTCAAGGCTAGATGATTTAATAAAAAAATCCAAGTTAAAAATAATAGTTGATAATAACTTTCACATCTCAACGGTTGAGAAATTAATTTGAATTGATAGGGAAGGCTTAATTCAATCAAGGATAACTTAATCGATCTCGAATTAATATTATACTAGTTTGAATCGGAAGAAGATATAATGAAATTATATACACTTTATCGAATAGGGAAGATATTGTTGTCTTTTGAGTCAGTTGACATCATCACTAGTATAGGTTTTCAAGACAATCGGGAGTCACGAGGGACACTCTTCCAAATCTAGCCTTTTATTTTTTTTTTTTTAAATATAACTTTTGTATCATCACCGTTTCTACGAGGACATATCGCAAGTGTAATGGAAACCGTATTATCTAAATTCTAAAGATGAGACCTTAACGCGTTCCCTCTTAGTGGTTATTTATTGATATTGTATGTGCTGGCTCTGATACCAATTTAGTTGTCACACTCCGAGACAACCCGTTACGTAATTACACGTAAGGCGTGTGCACCTCACATACATTATCAATAATAAATACTCATGCATCTTGTCTTAAATTAAACAAAGTCTTTTAACACTACAAATAGTTCAAGTACATAGCACAACATTCAACATGAGATCAAAAAAAGCATGACAAACAAACCGATAATTGCCATGTTAGTCAATGTATCCACTTTTAAAGAGAAAATTTAAATTTAAATAAAGAAATTAAAAAGATACTTGAGCCATCTGCTCATTGACTTCCCGATCTGCATCTCACCTATTCGTGCTCCACATCGGCTTCATAATTTTCCTGGAACCCACATAAAAGTGGAACGGATGAGAGATCGAACAGTCTCTCAGTACGGGATTTAGTTCCAATCTCGGAGTTTGTCAAATTTACTTATTAATACAAACAAGATATTAAAATTATATCCTCACATGTTATGAATATTTAAAACACACACACACACACACACTTCTTTAATTATCTTTCAAGTTTTTTGTTTATCCATTTATTTGTCATTCCAATGGGAAGTCCAACCAACATTGGAAAGTCGCCAACCCATTGGGAAGTCCAACCAACAATGGGAGGCCGCCAACTCACTGGGAAGACATCAACAGTGAGAGGCTGTCTCACTAGACGGGGAGTCCACCCTAAGCTAGATCTTGACCCGTGACAGGACCGCTTTCACCTACAGTCACGTTATCGAGGGGTCTAGTCGAACCCAGACCCAATGTATACATTCCAACATGCGTTCAACGCATGTTGGCTCCTTTCCTTTAATTCATCCGTTACATTTTACGTTCATTTCATTTAACACTACACAACGCTATGCTTAACACATCCTACTTACAAGTCTCATGATTGATATGAATAATCATATTAAGTTTCTAAACAAGCCAAAGGGATCGTTCGATTCAACATCCACAATTCCATAAATAAATAAATAAATAAAATGCATACAAATTGGTAAGTAACAATTTGACAATGTCTAGGAAACCCGTACCTGTTGTCGTGCGGTGGTTCGCTCTTGCCTCTATATTACTTCTTACTTCTGAATTCAAACCTAGACCATATAATATGTTCTAAATTAATATTTGTATATATATCGGTTCCTATTTATAACTGACAGTCTGTAAGTATGTAATCCGTCAAATCAAGATGTGAATAGAATATAATTATAAATATATAATACTGTCAGTAAGTATAAAATCATAATAGAATTTATTTTCCAAGAAGAGATCCGATTAGCATTATTGATAATTTTCTAAAATATACTTTGTAGTTAAAATTATTTCAAGGATATCGGTGAAAAATTACCATCAATAAAATAATACAATCTTTATAATAAAAATAGTTTTAGGGCTATCGGTGAATAAACTCTCAAGGTCTTCGGTGAAAATTTGTCATCTAATAAACTAATATATGCAAATTGAAACTTTTGTTGCCTGTCGGTATTAGTATAAAAATAACTGAGTTTAAGATTAAATTATCATTTAATAAACTTCAAATAGTTGTGATTAATTATCAACATAATATAAAGTTTTAAGATATAATTATCATTCAAGAAATAATTGAAACTATGCAATTTTCGGAAACTATCAATTAATATATTTAATTATTAATTTTCACTGATTATCAAGAGACTATCAATTAATATATTTGATAGTACATTCTAATAAATAAATAACTTCAGAAAATTTTGTCAAGTTGCTATGATCTACATATTACATCAGAAAATATTTTATAGGAGATCCTAAATTTTCAGAAATTATAACCTCAGAAATTCTTATCAAATAAAACAAATACAATATAAAGAAAAACAAAAAAATATAACTTTGAAAAATCTTATCATCAAATCAACGAACATAAGAGGCCGTCTAATAACTTAGTAATAATTGAACATTTAAATTGATTCCGAATCAAATAAGACATCTAACCTTTGTTCTCCTTTTTTTTCTCTTAGTCTCATGTGGAAATTATATAACGGAGGGGCAAATAAAAATATAGCGGACAGAGTAGTTATTTATAAAGGGAGAATACAGACGAATGGGCGCTATTTATGGTTATAAGGCAGTTATTTTTCTTTTGAATGAGTTTTGAATTTAATTTGAGAGTTATCACAGCGTCTGTGCGCTAAATCGATTTATTTGAAAATAATTGACAGCTTATACATATACATGCTACCTTATACCAATATAAATATTAATATATGCAAAATGCTTAGTTTGCTTTCTTGTTAAATTAAGTTATTTAAATAATGGAACAAGAAATGTTACTAAATTAATTTCATCATGTCTGAATATATATATATTATTTCCATTATGTGGTATTACATATTCAAATAACCTATTTCATTTGTATATTTATTTATTTATTAGTCTCACATCTATATTTTACAAAATATTGCATTTTTCTCCTCTTAAAAAGATTTCGTCCTATAAATCAAAATAATAAGAATATATTAGTATTTTTTTTTTCAAAATTGTGTAAACAAATATTAAATAGATAGATAAAATATTGTATAGTTATTTTATTAAAGGACATTCCGTATATTTATTTAGTCATTTATATTATATCTATACTTTCATATACTTTCATATACTTTCATGAAATGTTACATTAAAAACGATTTTTACTACCATTTGTGACAAGTGTTACATCCTTCCCCCCCTTTAAAAAGAATTTTGTCCTCAAAATTCAAACATTAAATTTAATACCTTTTATTTGTAATGTTACTTTATACAAATAATTTTTACTACCCAATTTGTGACAAGTGTTACAATATATTATTAATAATAAGATACTAATTATGTAATATTAATATATTAATAATAACTTTAATATTATAATATTATTATAATAATATTTAATATATTAACAATATAACATATTAATTATATAATTATATATTAATAAAAATATACTAATTATATAATAATATTATAGAAAATATTTAATATATTAAAAATATAAGATATTAATTATGTAATGATATATTAATAATAGCTATTGATAATAAGATACTAATTATATAATATTAATATATTAATAATAATTATATATATTATAATATTATTATAATAATTATTTGATATATTAACAATAAAATATATTAATTATATAATTATAAATGAATAATAATTATTAATAAAAAGATACTAATTATATAATATTATTGTAATAATTATTTGATGTATTAACAATATAAGATATTAATTAAATAATTATATACTAATAATAATAATTAATAATATAACTAATTATATACTAATAATATATTATTATAATCAATAGAGTTAGGCCACGACGTGTAATAAAATTAAACTACCATGTGAGGTGGTTTAATTTAGGCCGGCCTAAAAATCAGTTTTTCCATCCTAGTCTGACTCAATTAATGCTCATTTGGTGGAATAACGAGGACTAAATTCCTTATTTCACTCTTTAGGCCACAACCAAACATGAAGTTTATTAGTAATTCTAGCAAGTCTATCACCATCACACTTGTCTATGTCGATAACATTATTGTCACAGGAACCAGTTCTCAAGAGGTCACTTCTCTAATCTCCTCTCTTGCTTCTCATTTCTCTCTCAAGGACCTTGGCCCCTTGCCTTAGGCATTCGGGTCACACACAACTCAAAGGGAATTCTTTTTTCTCAACCAATTTATATTAGTGACCTTCTCATTCAATCCAAGATGGACAGAGCTAAGCATTGCTCCACTCCAATTTCGGCCACTGATCACCTTTCCAAAAATAAAGGTAATCCTATGGTAGACCCTTAACTTTATCGAAGCGTTGGTGCCCTTCAATACACAACCATTACTCGACCCGATATCACATCTCAATTAATGCACTCTCAAAGGTACCTCAAAGGTTGTCAAACGAATTTTGCGGTACCTCAAAGGTACCATCTCTCATGGCCTTCAATTAAACTCAAATTCTTCTCTTGAGCTTCATGCGTATTCGGATTCCGATTGGACAGGGTGTCCTGATGACAGGCATTTTACTTCGGGGTTTTGTGTGTTCTTAGGTCTAACCTACTCTCTTGGGGATTCAAGAAACAACATATTGTTGCCCAATCCACTACTGAGGCCGAGTATAGGAGTATGGCTATTGCTTGCTCCAAGTTGATTTGATTGCAGCAACTTTCCAAGGAGCTTCACGTGCCACTGTCCTCCAAGCCTACCTTATGGTGTGACAACTTAGGAGCTACTTTTCTAGCTTCTAATCCGATTTTTCATGCACGGACCAAACATATTGAGATCGATTTTTATTTTATCTATGAGAAATTAAGTGACCTCTAAAGACTTACTGGTTCGATTTATTTACACCAAGGACCAACTTGCCGATCTCTTTAAGAAAGGATTACCTTCACAGAGGCTACAGTTGCTGTGCTCCAATCTTCACATTTCTTCCCCTGGTTCAGCTTGCGGGGGAGTATTAGACACAGCAAAATCAAATACAGCTTAATACTTTTCTGTTAGCAATTAGTTAGACTTTGACTCAGTCAAAGGTTGTTATTAGTGAGCTTAACAAAGTCAGTTAGACAGTTAGTTAGTTGATTACCGTCTGTAACAAAGGCCTTTATAAGGCTATGTAATTCATTTCTCAGAATCAATGGAATAAGAAACAATTCATTATTTCCATCTCTTTATATCTCTATCTCTCTCTCTCTCTTAACTAAAACAGCAAACGCTTTGATGCGGAAGCATAATGAACTGTGAACATGAAATTCCACACAGAAGCACCACACAAACACTTACGAGGTAAATAAAATGAATCCTGAATTACATCAATTATAAAGGGAAATTAAGATGATACAAACAATTAATTCGGAAATTATGTTTTGCACGCACATCCTGAATTAACTTCCATTTGGACAATGATAGATATTAGAGCAGCCGTTTCGATCGGATGGAAAGGAGGGCCTTCCTGGCATCGTGCACGATGGATTACAAACTTGACGGAATCCCACAAGTGAATCACCAACTGTACCATCCACGCTGCTTTGGAGAATTCGGCGTTGTGTTTCGGAGTTCAACTGAAATTCTTCATGCTCTAGCAATATGTTAATGCTTTTCGATGCACCTAATGACTGTTTGTCTTTATAAACATAAGCATCGGAACTCTTCATGCAGTAGATAAGTAACAAAAGAAAGACGACTGATATGGCGAACAACGGAATGGGATTTCTCATTGTTCGTTCCTTTTTTTTTATCGTTCAAGCTTATTGTTTGATGGCGGTGAAGAATAGAAGGTTTCATATATATTGTTAGAGAGGAGAGACCAGCTTGCAGTGTGAGTTGTAAGATGGCTCCATTGTCTACATAAAAAACAAAACAAGTTAGAGGATGACAAATATGATGCACAAACAAAGCTTAATTATTATGGTCCTGCGCCATTAATTTGATTAGCATAGTTCAAAAAAAAAGGACTGAAGAAATTAAAATGATTGTCCGATGTATTTTGTATCATCTTCTCTGATGCATGTGAAGGATTGTCACGTGGTAGTCGGTAATTGTGACTTTGACGGATATAACTTGTCTGTAAATTTATTTCTGCAATAAAAATTGCATAATTTGGAGAATTAACTTTTGGTCTAGTGACAAATGTAATTTTTTTCGAATGGGAGGTTGCAGATTTGAAATCCAGAAGAAGTAATACTTTACGAATATTAAATAGTTGAGTAACTTAACTTTCGACCTTTACTTTTTAAAAAAAGACATTACATGATTTGTTCCCTCGTTGTTAGGGTTGTCAATGCGTACGATATTTATGGATCAGATAAAGTCATTTTCATATCCATATCCGTCTAAAAATAGTCTTACTGGCCAATACTCATGTTCATAGTGAAATGATTTGTGTTTTATTTGCGAATGAAATGCATATGAAATGTTTTTTGATGGTTTCCGAAAACCGAACAGTGAATAAAACGGCTGACCGAACTTTTACCGATTTCTTCGCAAATAAAATGCGTATAAAACTTTTTTTAAAGAATTATTCACGTTTTATTGAGAAAATCATCTCTCCATAATCCATGTCTCTCGGGCTATGTGCATTTGAGTGGGTGAAATTCTAACCCCACGATGTAGTAATGCTGACTGAGGTTCACTTTTAATTTAAAAACAAAAAAAAAAAGATAATTGGACCCCAAGTGGTCGCACATTTTGATTTTCACATACAGAAGTTGCAAAATGAACGTAGTTATACAAATTTCATTTCATTTCATATCTTTAAATGACAATTTTTTTCCTGCAATATTTATTAAAAAAATTTGCAAAATTAAAAAATAAAATAAGTACATATATTTTTATTTTGGATTTTTTTTTGCTTCCTTACTATATCGAATCATTCCCGAATTATAATCAAATCACAAATTTTTGACCATGCCGAACTTTTCCTGAATCATTGAGTTGTCACTATTCTCATGTTGTACTCTTACCCATTACATTTTGGCCTTACTCCTAGAAAAAAAATATATATTATTGGAAAGAATTAACTCAATTCGGTGTTCGTAGCATTCAAATATCTCAATTAATTTATAAATCAAAATGTTCAATTTTGAAGAGTTTCAGAGTTATTTTCTCACAAAATATGCATTAAAAATCATTAGTAATCAATTAGTTCAGGACATGATGTGGTGATAATAAAGAGGGTGACCTTTTTGTGTATGAAAAATAATTAATTACAACCTTCACAAAATATACAAATATCGAATCCACAAAAGATATTAGCACACAAGAAAAAAAAAACACATGTCAACACAGGATAGGCTGCTAATCTGTGGGACCCCCAAACTCTTTCAATCTCCTCGGAGTTCATATTTATCGGGTGCGTTGTTAAGTGTGAAACGGGTTAAAATGCGTACACGTTGCAATCCCATTGTGCCCACCCGCTGCATACTGGAGAACAGAGTAAGACTCACAGAAAAACCTGCAGTAAAATCAGCGAAATTTCTGAAAAAATCGGAGAAAATGAGAAAGAAGCAAGATGAATTTACTAGGGTTTGATTAGTATTTGAGCCCTTATTTTACTGTTTTAATTGTAAGAAAATATCGATAAAAAAATAAGAATAGTTTTTGAATTTATAGTTTGACGTAATTTTATTTTAGGACTGTTTGCGATATCTTGATGAACTCGTACCCGGCATTTTTTTCCATAACCAAAAAAAAAAATAATATAATATTAATAACCAAATTTTAAAATTTATTTTATCCATAACCAGACCGCCCAAATGTGGGGCGGTCCAATGTCCAGGCCAAACCGCCCCCCCGTGGGGCGGTCTGAATTAATTTTTTTTTTTTTTTTTTTTTTTAGGATTTGAATTTTCAATCTAAATAATGAATGTATTTTGTTTGAAATTATAGATATGAAATAAATGGGTAAATTGACTAATCTAGGCCGTCGGCAAAATGATTTTCATGCATAATTGACTTCTCAGAAATAATTTTCTCCGGGATCGAACGAGCGGTGCTTTGAAAACTCAGAAATAATTTTAATGCGATGATGGATACATAACAATATATGCCCAAGTCTGCAATTTCTAAGTAAAATGGTTCACAACATAAGTTAATTAAATAACTTACAAATATAAATACAATATTTATTGAATTAACTCTTCCTGCGTCCGAACAGACCAAGTATACTTCTTAGGGTTGTAGAGCCCTGACTACTCCCTGAGTGGCTTCCCTGACTGGGTCGCCTGCTTCCAGAAGGTCCCGCATCGGCAACCACTCTAGCATTCTCTCTTTCGTTGGCTTTGTTTATTGCCTCTGCAATGCATTTCATTGAACATTAAGTACCAATATTTAAATTTAATTTCAAATCATTTTTAAGTTGTGTACGATCATCTACATACCTCTAATCTGCCTCTTAGTAGTCGAACGGTGAGCCTCATGTCCCACTCGCCGACCTTGCATCCTATCCATTCCCATTACGCGCCGCTTGTGTTTCCTCCTCCCCTTCCTGATCCATTTCTTATCAGGAACCACCGTAGGTCGAAGGTAGTATGGCCACTGGTACTGGTTGGGGTAGCTGTGAAATGATGCTCCCCAGGTGTTCAGAAGGCAATCAGTACGGTAATAGTTGTCAACAAAGACGTCTTCAAGGAAATTCAGTTTTCGACAAACCGCCATAACATGAGAACACGGAATGCGAACTAACTGGGGGCCTGGACACTCGCACGTTACTTGATTGTTCGCGCCTAAAACGACTCTGTACTTGCATGCGCGTTCATGAGTTTGTATAATGCCACTTTGTCCCACCACCGGTGGAATGATCTCACTTGGAACCTGCACTTCATATTCCATACCTGTGCTACCATATGCTACAACGTGCATGACAGAACCTTTTTCTCTGTGTTTTCTTAATTTCTCCTCTACTCTATCTGAGAACAGTTGGTCCCTACTCGCTAATACAGTGGCTTTAGCATGCCTCTCAACAAACCAAGCATTTAACTTGTAAAATGTATCCTCCACCAGTGGAAACCACGGGTAACATACGACTCGTTTTGAAGACATTGTTTAACGACTCGACCCATTAGTGGTCATAATTCCCCATCTCCAACCTCCATCACATGATTGAAATATCTTCTCATATGCTTGACGGCTCCATCGGATCGCGCGGACGTCTCTTGCCCGCCTTCGCTAAGTAGGCATTTGCCTCTGGAAATATCTACAAAAAATAGAAATATACCTCAGTGATACAAGTCGTGCAAATGTAAAAAACAAAAAATAATGCATACATACTCTGGCAAAATCTCTGAACATCTCTTCCATTCGTCGTGGTTTTTTCCTCTTGCAGCCAATTTTGAACCTGTCAGCAACCCATTCTCCGCCGCCGGTATTTTTGCACGAGTTCTCTGAAATGTGTTGCATGCAGTACCTGTGCACAGACTCTCCCGTATTCGTGTTCCACCCATAGTTGAGGCTATCAAATACATGCTTGATGCTCTTGTGCTGGTCTGATATCACGCAGACGAACCTGTTCCCTATCACCTCTCTTCTCAGGAATGACATGAAAAAACCCCAATTTGGACCATCCTCCTGTTGAACAATGGCAAAAGCTATGGGTAGCAGCTGGTTTTCAGCATCATATGCACATGCTATAAGCAGAGCCCCACCATACCGGCCGGACATGAAGCATGCATCGATGCTGATCACAGGTCTAACATATTGAAATGCTTCAATACATGGACCGAAAGCCCATGCTATGCCCTTGAATTGTACCTCACCGGGTGTATCGGTTGGTACATGCCACTGCTCGAACCTGGTTCCCGGATTTGTACTTGTTATGGCCATCAGCAATGGTGCGAGGAGATTGTACGACCCCTTCCATGTTCCGAAGCATCTGCATACTGCAAGTTCCCGACCCCTCCACAACCTATTGTAATGTGGGACTACATGTTCATAGACTCGTCTCACCGCACGAGCGACCTCCTTAATGCTCATCGCAGGGTCCTCCTTAATGTCTGTCATAATTACATCGGCAATAAGTGCCGCCGTCGCGCGCACTATGATCCCGATCTTCTTGACGCACTCTTGCAAGTGTGTGGTCCTTCGACCTTCTTAATTATCCATGCCTCTCCCTTGCCTTTAGGCGCGGCAGACATTTTCCATTTGCACTTTGTATCCTTGCAAATTACAACATACCGGTTCCTCTCCCGCCTGGCCACTGTAAACTCCCAATTACCCTTCAAATGGAACTGCTTAACTTTGGTCGACAGTTCTTCTATGTTGGTGTAAAGCTGGCCCGGGCTAATCTCTTCGTTGTATACAACGCGTCTCCCAAAAAAAGAAATGTCTGCTTCTTCAAAAGAAGTAGTGTCATTGAATGTCCTTACCAGGTGCTTGTCTCCTCGTCCCCTGATCGGAAATCTGTCTTCAATTGGAGGAGGCATAATCTCCTCATCGTCACCCTCTGATAATTTGTTTGAACCCCAATCCCCATCCCAATCATCACCAGTATCAATTTCCTTTGTCGGTATCTCATTAATATCATCAAAATTAATGCCTCTATCATTTCGATAAGACACGGACCGTGTGATTTATTTCCTGAGCCTGAAGCACCTCTTCTTTTAACTTCTAAACTGAAAAACATAATAACGAAAAATGCAAGCAAGATAATAAAACAGAAACCAAAGTAGAACGATAAAAAGTAAGTAATGCTAGAAACAAATAAAGCAGACAATAAAGTAAAAATGCGAGAAAATTGATAAAAAGAACTTGGGTTGCCTCCCAAGGAGCGCTTGTTTTAGGTCTCGAGCCTGACCGTATTTCTGTTAGGTTTCCTGCGATGGAGAAAAACAAAATAAAGGATACAAGTTAAAATCTAGAATTAAAATAAAAGAAGCAAAAATCTAGAAAAACTAAATGATGCCGTCCCCGGCAACGGCGCCAAAAACTTGTTCGCACAAAAGTGTACTACAAAGTTTTAGTACAGCAAGCTGTACCTTTTAAACCTCGATTCTACTTCTGATTCAGACTGCAAGTGTACAGTCCTATCGTTGGTAATATCGGGTGTCGATCCACAGGACGGTTCAATAACTTAACTAGATTTTTACCTAATTTATCTTCAAACTAGAAGTGTTGAAAAAGGTTTGAGTTGGTTGAAATTTTGGTTAACAATATTATAAGGTTGCAAATAAACTAAACCGGGGTTAAAACTAATTTAAAACAAGCGTTTCCTGGGTTTCTGATTTCATCCGCAACTCTTGCCTCTTGCCTGACACGACCCGTGTACTCTCGTACACGACCCATGTCACACGGCCCGTGTAGTATCCTACACGGTCCGTGTCAGACTCGAGTGAAACTGCAGTTGTCTGGTTTCTGCGCTAGTTAATTCTGTATAGGATTAATTGACCATACCTGATGTTTCTAAACCTCAACTCTCGTTTGTTGGCTAAATAAACTCGATAATGGAAATACAATTCAATCCTCTTAGGGTTCAAACCCCAAACTCTCGTTCATTGGTTTGAATGGCCTAAGTTACTTGTTTGGTTTACTAAAGGTATTCAACATCTCTCGATTGCTGAAAAGTTCACCTCTCGGCTACTAATTAGTCTTCCCTCTCGGTTCATCGACTTACCTCAAATACTTTTGTCTGGTTGAAAGATCAAATTGGACGCAGTACCTTGTTAGACGTGGCCTAGCCTAATGGTAATAACCAAATGATAATCAAACAACGCAGATAAGCAATTAAAATCATACACAATCAAGCAAATACGAAATATCACGCATAATCAAACAACTAACAAGTAAACAGAGTATTCGACTACATCATGTTCCCAAGAAACTAAATAAATTACTCAAACATGGTTTCTAAAACAGAATAACAAAAGTAAAATAAACAATTCATTGCAAAAACCGAAAATACGAAGAAGATTCGTCGGAATTCTCTCGATTTCCTCCTCTCTACTTCGTCTCCAAGTTTGTTGTTGTCGAACTCTCTTAGAATTGGTCTCTGTATCAATCGATTCTCTGTTCTGTACGAAAATTGCTTCCTTTCTGGCCCAAGGGATCGTCTTTTTATACTCCATAACCGTCCATCTTTAATTAGGCAATAATCTGAAAACTTAGATTAACTGCCGGATTTGTCTGACACGGTCCGTGTGAGATTCTGTACGGACCGTGTGCCTGTGTCTTCTGTCCGGGTCGTGCAGCGCCCGTGTAGGGGGTCAAGTAGGGTATGACACGGTCCGTGTGGATTGTGACTCGGCCCGTGTAGGAAGTCCAGATTGTTGGATTTCACCCTTTCTTCGCCCGTTTCCTACAATAAACAAACAAAAGCGCAGCAGTGCCATATTCTACAGATAATCAATGTAATAAACATGATTTTACAGTTTTGGACACAGGTTTTGGTACAAGATTTGATCGGAAATGTAGCTAAAATAACGAGATATCAAAGGTCCAGCCCCAGTATCCAGGTTGTTCTGGGTAGAAGGTTCTCTCGGGACACCAACTGGTTGAATCGAAACTTTTTTGCAAAATAGGTCCATTACCGGGATTAAATTGGACTCAAAAAAATCCGTACATAGCTTTCCATATATCCTGCTCTTCTATAGGATATTTTATATAGTAAGGTTGGGCACCGGGGGCTTGATTGTTAATTTGGGTACTGATTTGTACGGTAAATTGCACACGGTCCCAACCGGTTTGTTGCATTATTATTTCCTTTACTTCATAAATTGAAGTATTGGCATTCACCTGGAAGCCGTAAGTCGCATCTTTCGAGTATTGACATCCGAACTCTCCTTTCGTGATTTTTCCACCCAAGTACAATGCAATGAACATTTTTGAGTTTTTTTTTCGACATTAGAAAACAAATTTGTCGTTCAATATTAGTTATTTTGTTTATTTATGAAATTTTTAACATTTAAAAAAAAAATTAAAAAAACCTCGGTCACTGTTGAGCGCACTGTTGATCGCAATCGCCTCAGAATCGCCTAAAAAATCGCCTCGCAGCACTGTTTGAGAGCAGAAATCAGTTTGGAAGAAGAGTGAGTGGATTATTGTGACTCTGGAGAGAGAAAATAATCATTTTATACACAAAATACAAAAAAAAAAAAAATAATATTGAGACCGCCCCACTGGGGGGCGGTTTGGTTTGTACAGTGGACCGCCCCACATTTGGGCGGTCTGGTTATGGATAAAATAAATTTTAAAATTTGATTATTAATATTATATTATTTATTTTTTTGGTTATGGAAAAAAATGCCGGAATTCATACCCACAACCTTAGATGAATACTTTTCCAGGACTTGTGGTAATTTACATTCACGCTTCATGCTTTCAATGATTCCTTTCACAACCCAATCAAGAAAAATTGGTCATTTGGGCCGAACCAATCTCTTCTATTCAGAAATTATGTTTTCATTATCTGCACAGCCTGGTCCAACTAGACCAAACCGGTTATTTAGGCTGGCCCAACCGTTTATTTATTTATCCATTTGAATCTACAATTTTCTGTAAACTTTTGAATTTAATTACAAAGCTGACAATGACCGATGGTGCTAGTAGGGCAACAAACGAATCGAACCAAATCGAATCTGGATAGGTTTGAATTTGAATTCGTTCAAGTTCGAATCGAACTGGTTCGAAATGAAGATCTAGTTTCGAACCGAAGACGTAGGTTCGAAATCGATTCGATTCGATTTGTTAAGATCCGAAATTGAGGCAGAGGAGAGATGGCCAGAGGAGCGGAGGAGACAGCGCGGAGAACAAGGTGGTCAGAGCGGCAGAGAGAAGAGGAGAGCGACAAGGCAAGGAGACAGAGGTTGCAAGAGCGAGAGAGAAAGAGAGCTTTGCACATGGAATCCATGGCGTTACCTTTGCGTGAAAGAGAAAGAGGGAGACAAAGGTTGTGTGAAAGAGAAAGATGGAGAAAGAGAAAGATATCTCAAATTTTGCATCACCTTTTGGAATTCTCAATCTCAATCGTTCAAATATGTTCTCCACGAATCTCAAAGCTCAAACTTTGTGACCCTTTTAATTGGACCTGCTCAAAATCCGTTCTCCATGAATCTCCACGAATCTCAAAGGTCAAATACACAAACTCACGAACCCATTTCAAACTTTCGAACAAACCTGCTTGGGTTCGAACTCAGTTCATTCCAGTTCGAATCAAACTAGTTTGAATTAATTTCGAATCGAACCCAATTTTGAATCGATTTTTTTCAAATCAAATTCAAATCGAATTACGCATCACGAATATTTTGTGCAACCCTAGGTGTTACAGGACAAATTTGGGTCCGATATCTATCGGACTCAAATTTGGATCCGATGGGTACCATAACCGTCCAATTCGCTTTAAGATCCGTGCACACATATATTAAATCGAATGTGCACGGATAATAAAGTAACACGCACATATCTTAAAGAAAATTGGACAGTTTTGAAACCCATCAAACTCAGTTTCAGTCCGACGGACATCGGACCCAAGCTGCTCTCTCGTGCTACACTTTCGAGAGGTAGATGAATCTAGTTCCTTAAATTGACTTAAATTTTAAGTTTAAATCCGGGCTGTCCAATCTATTTTGGCATGAATTTTAAGTTTAAATCCGGGCTGTCCAATCTATTTTGGCATACATTTTACCTCGAGTTAGATTTGTCCGAATTTTGATTGAACGGTCTAAATCTAAACTAAAAAATTCAGTTACTTTAGAGGATCTGAATTTTGTCATGTTTACTAGCTAGTAGCTACTGGCGAATTATTTTGCCAGCAAATATAGAAACAAGTAAAGGACATAGAAATACGGAAAAAAAATTCACGGGCGGGTACGGGCACGGGCACGGACGTCACGGGCACACGGATACAACGGATCAGGCATCACGGAAAAAAAAAAAAAAATTTTGCCCTGCCCGTTTAATGCTCGTGCCCGTCACGGGCGCGGGGGCAGGACGGGCAGGGCTTTTTTTTTTTTTACTGTTTTTTTTTTTTTTTTTTTTCTGTTTTTTTTTTTTTGTTTTTTTTTTTTTTTTTTTTTTCTTTTTTTTTCTGTTTTTTTTTTCTGTTTTTTTTTTACTGTTTTTTTTCTTTTTTTTTATAAATTCAAATTATAAATAATTATAAATCCAAATTCATACCAATAAATTATAAATCCAAATTCATACAAATTTAAATTCATTTGACATGGTTGTAACTCGATAATTTTTGTTATAATAAAATATAAATTAAAAAATTCTTAAATCAATTACTTTAAATAATTAAGCTCTTATTTTAAAACAATAGATTAAAAAAAAAAAAAGATGTTTTTTGGCACTAAACGACGTTTTTTGGCGATTCTGATTTTCTGAATATCCAAGGCGACGGTCGCCACCGTCTCCTCCTCCCCTTTCTGAATTGACGTTATACGCATCAATCCGACTTTCCTAGCAAAAGTTATGGCTATTTAAAGTTTTAAAAAAATATATCTCATTTTTTATTTTAAAAAAAAAAAATGGAGAGTGGGCCGGTGGGGTGGGGGGAGGGAAATTTGAATTTTATTTTCGAAAAAAAAAAAAAAAAAAAAGGCACGGGCACGGGCACGGCACGGCACGGCGCACGGGCACGGAGGGCGGGGCGATCACGGGCGGGGAAAAAAAAACCATGTTCGGCCCGTTTAACGCCCGTGCCCGTGTGCCCGTGTGCCCGTGTGCCCGTGGGTGCCTGTGGCACGGGCACGGACAGGACGGGCACGGGCACGGGCAGGGCATGGGCAGGGCACGCCCGGGGCAAAATTCGAACACTATTTATAACCCAATAAAGAGTAAATAGGTCATTTGGGCGAAACCATTCTCATCTATTCAGAAATTTTGTTTTCATTATCTAGAGAACCCAGTCCAACTAGACCTGACCAATTATTTGGGCCGGCCCAACAATCCATCTATTTTTTCTATTTGCAACTCCAATTTTCTGTTGACTTTCGAATTTAATTACCAAACTGACACCGACCGACAGGAAAGTCAAGAAGGTATCTGAATTCGTATCCCGTAAAGTAACATTAATTTTGATTGAATCCTGACCGTCGAATCTGTTCTGGTACGAATATTAAAGGATCTAAATTAAAAAAATGGGTTACTTCAAGAGATCCGTACCCAAGCTAGATCTGGCATTTATTGCACTTCGCTGGAGCAAGACTGAGACGAGTTCGAACCTCTGCATTAACGCACCGTAAAACTTCATCTCAGGACCGTCCGATAAGAATCCGGGCCAATACAAGGGTCTTTAATATTCGTGCGTATTTAAATCGGGCGGTCTAGATCTGACCTCAAATTCTGAGTTCAAGTTAAAACTCAGAGGATACGAATTCCTTCACTGGAGATAGAGAAGAAGAAGCAATAAGGAACGAACGAACGAAGGTATTCTTGTGATATTTTTCGAACTTTCGAGGTGTTCTGTGCAAATGCCGATCTGGAAGCTCAGTTTGGTTGCATGGTTGCACAAGAAAATCGTCGACCCACTACTCCAGATTCTTAAAAAGTAATTCAATTTCTCAAATTGCTGTGTTTTCTTGATTAATTTTTGTTCATTTATCCTTTTTTTTTCGGTTGCATCTTCATAGAATAATTAAAAAGATTGTACCTTTGCGTAAAATAATGCAGGTTCAGTTCAACCTTTTTGTAACTTTTATTTCTGTTTCTTCAAAAAACGAAAGAAATGACAAAGAAACCAGTAAATACAAATCTTTTTCATGAAATTCTTGTATGTCAGATTCTGTACCACAATATACTGGTACAGGTAAAGGTGGTTTTCCTTTGTTACCTTGCCTATTTATCACATATCAAATATATTGAATGCTATTAATTTCTTCAAAAAGGAAAAAAAGGAAAAAGAAACCTGTAAATGCAATCTTTTTCATGGTATTCTTGTTTGTCAGATTATGTACCATAATATTCTGGTACAGGAAATGGTTTTCCATTTTTACCTTGCCTATTTATCAAATATAAAATATATGAAATGCTGTTAATTTTTTAATATTAAGGGGAGCTGAGCCCAGGCAATTGGCATTCTCTACTGCAGTTGGAATTGCATTGGGTGTTTTCCCTATTTTTGGTACTTTTTTGTGAATTTTCTTCCACCTTTCTTTAATTTTGGATTTACATATAAATTACAAAAAAAAATGATAATTATTGATAATATCTAAAACCAGGGGTGACAGTGTTCCTTTGTGCTGTGGCAATAGCTATACTTAGAGAACGGTGCCATGCTCCAACTATCATGCTTACAAATTTGGTTGTTACCCCCCTTGAATTAAGGTTATTTGCTTCCTCTACAGTATATTTTTTTAATAGTGGTATTACCACCAATTTCATTACAAAAACATACTGTTGTTACAAGAGTCAGTACCAAACAACTGGTACCTGAATAACGCTTCCAATACAGTATTATTTATCAAGGATGGCATGGATAAAAGGAAATGTTTTGTGCAGCCTTGGATTTAATATCTACAACTATTGGTGTTTACAACAACGCCCAATTTAAATAATTTATCAAGTGTAACTATCTTGGGCTAGAAGTTTAGAAAAATCAACTTAGGATTAAGAGAAAGAGAGAGAGAGAGAGAGAGAGAGAGAGAGAGAGAGAGAGAGAGGAGAGAAAGAGAGAGTTTGAAATAATGAACAGGTTCTCTGAAAATTGAATTTCAAAAAAATAAATATAATACTCCAAAAGAAAATTATTCAGCTGATACTATTTGTCACATTTGTCTATTGTTCTCCCCTTCTAATATAATCTACCTTTTTACTTATTTTGCATTTTCTTTTTGTTTGGGGAAGTCTGGTGATACCATTTCTGAGATTGGGGGAGAGCATATCAGGTGGGTCCCACTTTCCATTGACAAAGGATGCTTTGAAATTGGTAGCTACTGGTCAAGCTTCCAGTGAAGTTCTACTTGCTGTACTTCATGCGGTATGTAAACTAAACTTTTGGTACCGTACTGTACCAACTTTCTATGGCCTCTTTAGATTAAATTTAAATAGAGCACTCTGTTTAGCTCAAGCTTTATCTTTTCTGTTTTTTCCTATTTTGCCCCTGCTACTTCTTCATTTTCTTTTTCTTGCCGCTTGGCAATTGCCTTTGTTTTCTCTTTGTTTTCTTCCAGGATTTCATCTCACAAACCCAACCCCTGTAACCGATCATGGTTAATGAAAAGGAGGGCTACACCCTCTTTCAATTCTCAAAAAACTTTCTATGGCCTCTGTAAAAGGTTTTATGAGGGATACAGCTACATACTGAATGATTTTATGTAATGAGTGAGGCTATGGTACTATGCATACTACAGATTGGTCCATACAACGGATTAACATATTCGTTTTTAAAGTTCAAATAGTCGATCTAAACTTAGTTTACATATGAAAATATACTTGCAGACTACATTTTACATTTTTTTTAGAATTTTTTTATATAGGTTATTGTTAACCTACATAATAAAATAGTAAATAAATTCTAAAAAATGTAAAATTTGAACTACAACTACATTTTCATATAGAGATCATGTTGAACAGTTCATATCGACTATTTGAACTTTAAAAATAGAGATGTCATAGTACGGAGTACGGACCTATATGTGCTATGCATAATACCATAGCTTCACTCTTATGTATTATTCTTTTTTACAGTTAATAGGTTGGTTTGTGGCATCTCCTTTCCTGTTTGGTACAACCTATTTCGTCTCATTGCCATGCTTCAAATTACTGGTACAAAAATTCAAACCCCCTGCTAGCCCGAAACAATCTCTCGATTTGAATGCTTCTGACATCAAAATCAAAGTTCGAGATCTCTAGGTCTTTGTGCATTTTAGGTCTTTGTGCATTTTAGCACTGCATCATGGAAATTTTATTATATTTTTTTCTTTTTTCCTACATGTGCAAAATTAGTTGGTGATTATTTGTTGCATAAGATGTTCATTTATTTCATTTAAAATGCGCATAATGCCGCGCATGGTTTGTTCATTTTTTTTAGTTTTAGTATATATATATAGTGTTTATGTATGCTAGTAACCATGAGGTATCTGTGTTGTTTGGTTCTCTTTTTGAAATGATGTGTTGTATGGTTCTTTGTTTTTCCAAACTTTGAAGAAATTTCGAGGGTAATAAATTAAAACTTGAAAGATGAAAAAATTTCAACACCAAAAATTAAGTTATAAATTTGTTGTTCGACAGATAAATATTTTATCTATTAAATTTTATACAATTTTGTAATTTGATTGGATGGATTATCTTGAAAACTCATTGAGAACTATTGACAATTGACACAATAACTAAAATGAAAGATATAGGTCTTATAAAAAAATATTATTTCAATTTGCGAACTGATTGACCATCCATCAAAAAAATTGAAAAAAAATATTGATTTTGGCAAGATAATCTCTAACGCACACCTAAAGAGAGGTGAATAGATAATCTTAAAAAAAAATTTGTTGTTTTTTAGTTTAACCTTTTAAATTAACAAGTCAATCAAACAGCAAGCAAAGTATGTGCAAATAAAGTAAATAGAGTAGAGTTCAGATAGATTTGACACGCGGGGATGATAACATAGTTCGACGTAAAATGTCTACGTCTCCGGAATAAAGCAACCTCGTCAACGCCCCTTTCCTATTACTCAAAAAGAAAGGATACAACTCGTGACACGTGAGCCTAATGAAAGTGAGAAGTCATGGCCTAACTCGTGTACAAAGTTGAGCCTAGAAGCTCGAGCTAGAGGGTCCTACGCAGAAGATTGTCACACAACTATATTTATATGTGATCGAAAACGCTTGAGCTGGCGAGCTCCTTAATGCCCTACAAGCGAAAAAGTTGCTCAAATATAGAAAGGGAGCACTAAAGTAGATCTCCACTCTATCGAATAAGAACCAACACTCTAACTAAATTTAGCGAAGATTAGTCAAGTGGATTTGAGATTATCAATGCAATATTGAAGTTTTAGCTCTCTCAAAGAAGGAAGCTCTCAAGAACACAAAATCACTGTCTTTTGAAATTAGAGACAACTTTCTTGAGTCTGGAGTCAGAGTTTTAACTCTATTAATAAAGGGAGATCCAAATCTAGGTATTTGAACTTTTCCGTTCGAACGATATATCTTCCGTATGATATGGATAGTTCAAATATATTGCAATTTGAATTTCACCTTTGAACATTACACTTTCCGTTCAATACGTTTAGGTCCGTACATAACGGATAATGTATTTTTTCTAATTATGTGTTTTTCAAGTAGCGTACCGTAAGGATGGTATTTGTTCAAAATGGAACACCAAAAGAGAGTTCTTTTGACTTGAAACAGAATGTTATGTTCCAAACGATAGTCAGATGGAACAATTCTTCTATAGTATCACGCCTCATAACCGTATCCATTCGATACCGTGTCAATACATTATGTACTTAACGATTTGCTTCTGTACCGAACGGATAGTTCATGAAATTAACAATCTCAAATTTATTTTACTTATCTATTTGATATTACAATCTATATTCTTTGATCTTCGTTAAAGTCTTATTGATTTTATTGGTTCTTCAACTTTATTCTTACAATTGTAATATTTTTGAATCTGCAAACTCACTCATACAATGAAATCGTTAAAGTCAATCATTGTATGTTTTGTAAATTAGTCAAATAAAATAATTAAAAAATTGCAATAGAACAACATTATCAACATTTCAATCGATTATTTCAATAGATTATTAAGTGATTCAGACGTATTAAATTTGATGCATAACATATTTAAATAATAAATAATACATTGCAAATATCAGTTGTCAGTGCTGTCAATATATTCCTTCTCTAAATCCCCTTTTTTTAATTGATAAAATGCAATAAAGAATTTACAATCATGTCAGGAGGTACTTAGCTTGATTTTAAAAATTTTTAATCATCTATATTGAAATTTAATTGAATTTTATTATTTATTTTAGTTTTTATATAGTTTGGTATATTTATAAAATCATAAATATTTATTTTTAACTTGATGGTTATAGTTTTATTTTGTGATTATGAACTGTTTTTCAAATTCCAATTGTCATAGACTAGAGTTGTCAATGAGCTGAGTTGAGCCGAGCTAGAGGTAGCTCGTGGCTCACCCGTTTGCAAAGCAAGCGAGTCACGAGTGAGCTAACGCTAGAGTTTGAGCAAAAAAATTGACTCGTGGCTCGCTCGTTTTCGGACCAAGTCAAAAACTAGCGAGTTTTTTTTCGAATGAGCCACTAGCAACATGCTTTTTGCCTTATGGATGACAATGAGCCGAGTTAGACATAGCTCGTGACTTGCTCGTTACCAATACAAACGAGTCATGAGCGAACTGACATTAGAATTCGGGCTAAAAAAATTAGCCCATGACTCTCTCGTTTTTAGACCAAATTTGGACGAGGCACGAGTTCAATCTAAATTTTCTAGATCGGCTCTTAATTACAATGATCAGATCTTGTAATGAGTTACAACTAAACATGGACACAAGTCATTCATTGATTATTGGACATCAAAATAAAATTTTATTATGATGGTTGTAAAGAAAAGGATTTTAATCTGTAATATCTAGGGGTGTAAACGGAGCGGATTTGGAGCGGATAATGCTGATACCATATCCACATCCATATTTCAATGAGCGGATACGGATACGGATACGGATACGGATAGCAAACGGATGTCAAAATGTAAAACCAAATCCACATAAAATGGATACGGATACAGAGTGGATACGAATATGGATTCGGAACGAATAATTGTCGGATAATTGAGTTATATGAACTTTAAGATATAATAATAATTAATAAAGTTTAAATATGAAAATAAATGAATAATTGTAAATTGATGGAGAGATTGATATTGGAAAGATGAGAGATACAAGATGTTGGAAATATGAGAGATATAAGATATTCTATTTATATAATATATAAAGAAAATAAAGAAGTAGTGAAAATTTTAAAGTTCACAAAAAGATCAAAATGAATGCATAAAATTAATTATAAACTTAAATTTTGACACTTACTCTAATTAAATTAATAAACTTTAAAATTTTCACAGTAGATCACTCATTAGGTAGAAGGGTTTCAATGGTTTGTTTTTAAAGTCGATTCGATATGTTTAAATTCACAACTCTACTATTTAAAATATATAAAAAAAAAAGAGAAAAAAGAAGTGATGTGTAATGGTTTGTAGCTTGGAGTTTAAATTCCAACTCTATAGGGCAAGGGTTCGAACCCCACTGGAAGCATAATTTTCCTTCTTTTAGATAACGGGTCCGAAAAATATTCATACCAAAATAAAATGAATTTAGATACATGCGAATATCCACTTTGTTTAGGGTTCGCAGATATTATCCGTATCCGGAACAAATTGTCATACACAGATATAAGAACGGATTATCCGGCTCCGTTTTCAACCCTAGTAATATCCATTTAATATATATTTATTGGACCCCTCCATTATGTGATAAATGAAAAAGGGTCAAATCAAAATTTTGCTATTTTCTTTTTATAATTTGTTTAAAAGATAAGCTCTATAAAAAACCAATCATGTCATGGCAGCATTCAACCTTTGATACTATGTAAAATGACTGGGAAGCTCTCTGTGGAACACACGTTTTGTTTGGTAAAGAGCACAATCCTTCACTTCATAATTTTAGTTTATTTAAATTTAATTTGTAATTTTGTGGTCAAGTGTTATTCCGCGTTGCACCTTAACTATAATCCAAATTGTTTTGTTGCTCTCTGCATGTGTTTTTAGGATAGAGATATTTACAGTGATGTTTTGACTTCATAGTACAAGTTATATATTTTTTTTTACTTTGATTTTATTATTCAAGTGCCGCTTAAAGTTTAAACAACATTGTCAATACTTTTTTATCTGTATCTTTGGTGATGTCAAATAGAGATTGATATTAAATTGAAACCATTAGATAATATCACAAATCTTAATGAGTAGGGTTCAATTGCCTTCATTTTTATAACTTTAATTTTAGCTCTTCATATTGTTTTCATTTTCTAATAACAAAAATTCTAAAATTTATATATCAAAATAAAACTATTATATTTGATATATATTATGTTCTCTACAAACACACATAAAATATCACTTTTCGATTTTGTTTTTATATGAATTAATAAGATTGAAATATTAACATCCATCATTTTTTCACGATAGTGTATTTTTACATGCTTTTGATAACAATCAAAATAAAATTTAAAGTCATAATTTTTTACATGTACATACAGAAAATGATATACACTATAAGCATATTTAATTATTTTATTTTGACATTTAAGTTATTTAAATGGAAGATATAATGGAGATAAAAAAAAAAAAAGTGAAGCCATTTGAACCCTCTCAATCTTAATTAATAAGATAAAATTGTAAGAAGTAAAGTGTGATAGATGTCATTATTTTTTTAATAGTACGGAACCAAATAATGAATTAGTCATGACAAATTTTATTATACATTGATCAAAATATAATCTCAACTTTAATTATATGTTTTTTCTCTTATGAATGTTGGACTTATTTTATTCACTAAAATATTTGTTATATAATATTTTATATTATTATGTTGGTGAATAATATTTATATATTTTTCATTAGTGTTTTCTTTTCTTATAACTTAATAATTAAACACCCAAAAATATAGCAGAGTCATAAACGGACTTTTATAAAAATATATTTATTTATTTATTTATTTTTCTATTTTTTTCAAAGATTATTAAATTGTGGTCCTGTTATAATTTTTATTTGCAACCATAACTTTATGAAATTGTCACTAATTTAATGAAAATAATTATGATTGATTAAAATAAAATAGTATAATAAATATTAGGTAGCAGATACACATAATAGCCGCCCATAAATGTGTGACCAAGTCTATAAGATTTTATTGGTTGCTTTATATCTTGGTACCATGGATCAGCAAATGGAATTTTAGAGGCAATGTCACATCATCTGTATATATCTCTTAAGAGTTAAGACTTGGTCAAATATTGGCCATTTTTAGCACAACGCGGTTTTGAAAGATCCTTTTCCTTTTGCTTTTCATTGTATACAACTATACATATTCAAAGAAAAAGGTAGATTTAAAAAAACAAGGTAACATCAAAGTGGAATTTGAGATGGCCACTTTCGGTAGAAACCCATGAAATTATGGCATTTGTCACTGAAAGCATAAGTTTTTTTTTTTTTTCTATTTTCTTTTATCAAATATATTTCAAGTTATTGTGATAAAATATAATTAAAGAAAAGAAAAAAAATGAATTTTATTCTTATATTATTCTAATGCGGATAATTATAACGTACATCTAACATTTATAATACATTTAACTCCTCCTGATAAATATTTTTTTTAAAAATTAAGTAAAACAATTAAAATTACAGATGTGCTCTTATTTATTTAGATAAGACATGCTAAGTCAATTTTAAATGTGTTTAGTCATTCAACATAAACCACTTACCACTCCATCATTAAAAAAAAATGTTGATAGAAGACTAAACCTTTTCAAATCGATCCAAATAAGATTCATAATTTATGTAAAAAATTAAGAACACATCTACAATTCATTTTTTCAAATAAATAATATTTTAAATATATGTATCATAAAAAATTAGATATGTCATAAAATTTAAAATATCTCTTCATTTCAATGTGTACATGGCGATTATTTTTCCCTTTCTTGATTTTTTTTTTTGTCTTCTATTGAGAACTTGCTTGCAAATGAGAACCACATATTTTTTAGAAAGAAAATTGAAAAAAAAAAATTATATAGAATTGAGACCCTTTGAATGAGTCAATTGTAGCGCCCATCAAATAACACAATCCCAAATGTGTGTAAGGGAATGTGCTGTTGGATGGGTTCCTATCAAGTCATATCTCGTTTCTATTTTGATGTTAATGTTTTTGACTCATTCAAAATCTTTTATTTTCTACACTAAATCCATTAATCCATAGAAATAAAAAGGAGAGGGGGAAGCAAGCCGTTTTTAATTTAAGAAAGAAATAAGTAATTTTTAAAGAATTAGAAAGATGATGAAATTTTCTTAGTAACATGAAAAGAACTAAACCAAATATGCGGTCTTTTTATTTGAGAATTTGCTAAGGATTTACATATTTGGTGCAGTTTTTTAGCGTGCCACAGAATGTATGGTTGGTTATATGGTTGGTTATATAATCTGCTGATTTTCTCCCTAAGGACAGCAGATTATGTGCTATTAGGGATGGAGAAATATCTCATAGCTCGTGGCTCGATCATGACTTGTATCTGGCTTGCTCGTTAATAGCTTGATTAAGGGGCGGATTCAAAATTTTCGTCAGGAGGGCAAAAAAATATCGAATCGGGTTTAAACCCATCAACTAATTGGATATTTGATAAAAAAAATAATGCTTTAACTTATACTTTATAATGCTCTGACTTGTAATTTCTAATATTCTGACTTATAATTATAATTACCAATCATAATTCAACAAATTTATTTTAATTTTAACTATAAATTTAGCCCGAATTACCAATTAAACATTCAGAGGGGGCAAAAAAAATTTCAGAGGAGGGAAAAGCCAGTCGAAACCAATAAATCACCACTAAAACTCAAAATCCAGGGGGACGACTACTCCTCCTGGTCTACACTGGGTCCGCCCCTGGCTCGGTCCAGACTAAACAAGTTTAAGCTGGAGTCTAACTCGGCTAGGTATGAATTTATGAATTTGTATGAATTTGTGTGCATTTTATATATGTTGTCTAGCCCGATCCACTTCGGTCTAAAAAAATTATAGAATTCTAACAAGACCCAACGAGCCAGCTCGCGAACTAGTTCGTGATGTTTACAAACTTAGATTTCAGTTCGGATCTCTAAAGTCAGCTCAGTTTATTTCAGTAAATAAACGAGCCAATTCGAAGTTGGGCCCAACCCCCTATCAGTGCAATTCCTTAAGTTACTTTTTAACAAATTATTCCTTGGATAATTCCGCAAGGAATCATATATTTGTTGCGGTTCTTTTCATATCCTAAAAAAAACTGTCATCTTTCTATTTTTTTAAGAATATTTATTTCATTTCTAAAAACAAAAAAATTGAGAAACAAGGCTCGCACTTGGTAAAATGAGTTCATATCTGCCAAAGTGAATTATTTATTTAATAATTATGGTTTATTCATGTTTAGAGCTCAAATTAAATAAATGAAGCGGCCTATCTATGTATAATAAATTATTAAAATAATCTGAGTAATAAAGTCATCAAACAGGTAATAATAATAACACTCTAAATTGAATTATAAATTACAATTGGTTTGATCCAAAATAGTTCAAGATTCCTTTGCTATAATTTTTTGGTTTTGAATCCTTCCGTTATTATTATTAATGGTTCAACGCTTAAATGATGTTGATTTGGCTTTAAGCTCAACTCAATATCTTGGAAATTATTTAAAAAACAGTATACCAAGATCTCTCCATTTAAACCTTACAGTTCTCTCCATTGCTACTTATTAGTTCGGAAATTGATCTCTCTTTTTTATAATGTACTGGAGATATTATTAGTACGATTAATGCTAAATAGAAGTTGCCTCACAACCCAGAAAAAGCCGAAAGTCAGACAAGGCCACTCGCGACAAAACCCGTGTCTAAAAGGCACCGAACAAAATTCAATATTATATCCGATCACATCCGTTGGAAGAACTTCAAAATCCGTGCAAGATTATTTTATTAAAAGGACACGCGAATCTTTATGCAGATTGACGGTTCCAGTGAATATCGGAATGAATTTATCCGATGCAAATTGGAAAGATCCCTTCCCGGTGACAGTTCTCTCTTCATCTTCTTTTCTTTTTAAATTATAATCTCCATTTTCAAAAACTTACAACTCGCACACATTTTATTTAATGTTTTTATTCGTGTATTAATCACAGCACGTACTCACACTCCCCCCACACAGAGAGAGAAGGAGACGACTTGGTCTTGAGCTGCTCAATAGAAGTCAAATCCGAAATTTCGAGGTAGATATTTCATATTCTTTGTTAATCTCTCTCCTCAAAACCCTAGTTTCTCTACATGATCTGGTGTTGGGTCTCTCCAATTTGCCAAAGTTTTGATCTTTATCCACTTCAGTGCCGATTTAAGCTTGAAATTTGATGAATTCGCGCCGTTCCAAGTCTGTAAAACTTATTTCTTCTCAATCGAAGCAGATAGAAGTTAACATAGAAGAGACCTCCACCTCTCAAATGGGTTCCTCTGCCATGAACACAGTCTATTGTTGCATTGCCAAGGGAAATCAAATCCTCTACACCTACAACAATTCAAATTCAAACCCCAACTTAAATTCAAATTCAAATTCAAATTCACGGGAACTCGAGTCCCTTGCCGTGATTTGCCTTGAAAATTCCCCAGCACACCACAAGCATTTCTTCCATACAGTCGGTACAAGAACCTATGGGTATATAATGGATGATGGGTTAACCTATTTTGCAATTGTCGATCCAAGTGTGGGCAATTTGGGAATTTTACATTTCCTCCAGCATGTCAGAGATGGGTATAAAAATTCAATGAGGAATGGGTTGAAGGACTCGTTAGTACCCGTTATAAAACGGCTAATTCTTTCTTTAGAGAACATGCCTCGGTCGACATTTTTAAACCATGAGATTTCTGAAAGCGGGACCTCTTCTGACGGTTCAACCTCATCTAAGATACCTTTGTTGGGTAGAAGTGGAAGTCGGAAAAAAATGAAGGATAAAGAGAGAAAAAGTGATGAAAATTCGGATGATAGAGGGGTTAGAATTGATATAACACCGGATGAAGGAAGAACTAGTACCAGTTTTTCGGTTGAAAGGAATACCAGTATGGGCCGTAACAGGCGCCAACTGTCCGGAAGCAGCGTGTGGTGCCGGCATGTGAAAATCGTGGTTGCCATTGATGTGGTTATTTGTGTGGTGTTGTTTATAGTTTGGTTGGTTGTTTGTAAAGGTTTTCAATGTGTTAAATGAAATGTCGAAAAAACTGTAGTCTGTTTGGTGAATGCTGCTGCTGCTATTGCAATAATCTTGAATTCAAGAGAGAGATGATGGAGAACTGGAGAGTCTGTTTGTGAAGGAAGCCTTTTCTGATGAGTGGTTGTGATGAAATGAAAAGGCATCAGGCATGGAATGTATATATAATTATATATGTGATTATTCATCTTGTTGGTGTTATATATGTATACCCATTTTGTTTTCTGTTTTTTTGTGTAGTTAGAGTGTGGTATTTTGTTATTTTTATGCCTCTTTTGGAAATTACGTTTACAATTTTTATGCTATTGTTTTTCATATGTAAGAGATTTGTTTTGTTTTGATAATATTCAACAACACAGGAGCTTACTGGTATCAGTATGCAGTACATTTGAATCATCAGCTTTAGATTTGTTTTCTGTGGAACGTTCTACTGGTATCATTTTATCTCATACTCTTGCTACTTATCCAATTTACCAAAAGTTTTAATAAATAAGAATTCTGATTTTGTATTTATGAAATGATCTTCTTACTAAATTTTGTCATATGTGCTGGAAATCAGTACTGAAACATGATGATTAATGTACAATTCAACAGTTAATATCAGCTGATATAAGATGTCTGATTTAGATCAGCTTGCATCAATCATAGAAGCATTCAAATTTCTCAAATAAGTTTATGTTGTCCTATGTATAGCTCACATTGCTTCATATTATAAATCACTATTTTTATTTTTAAAGTTCAAATAGTCTATCTTGAACCATTGAACATGATCATAAAATATGCTAGAAGACTAAATTTTATATTTTTTTTAAATTTGTTTACTACTTTTGTTTATAGGTAGAAAATCACTTCTTTGGTATGGTATAGAATCTTTAGATTAAGTGATTTTCTACGTATCTAAAATAATAGTAAAAAAATTCTAAAATATGTAATTTTTGGCATCCAAGTTTATTTTTTATATGAAGATCATGATGAGTTGCTTGAATTGATATTTTGAACTTTAAAAATAGAGTTACAAATCCATAGTACGGAGCATGTGCGCTATGCATTATTCTAAAAAAATTTCTAAAAAAAATTCTAAAAAAATTTCTTTGTGCTATCAATTAGCAATACAACTTGATTTGTGAATGCACTTCCCCCATTTGTTATTAGATGAGTTTGCATTTACTTGTTAGTCAATCAAATATAACATGAAATAATAAATGATTTAGAGCCTGCATGAATTTTGCATTTCTTCCCTTGCATAATATGAAGTGATCAAATAAAGAGAAAAGAACTTTACAACAAAAAAAGAAAACAAATAAGGAAACAAACTATTTTTTTAACAAATTCTTTCACATGTTAATTCATTATTCTGCAAAAGGCTATAAAAAACAACTCAAATTGTCTTTTAAAACAAAAAAAATTCATATATGGTTCACCTATTCCCCAACTAAACCTCCTAAAAACTTGTATCTACAGCCTCTTAATTTTTGTTTTCCTTCAAATTCACCAAACAAATACAATTTCTATTGAATTTGTGCAACCTCAAGCAAAATTTTATTGAGAGCCTGAGGCTTAGAGAAGAAAGGGCAGTGGTCCCCACCTTTTATCTTGAAAATGCCATGTGGCGGGCTCTCTCGCACCAGCTTCTCCTGCACATCTGCTGATAACATCATATCTTCAAGGGTCTGGATGTAAAATCGCCGCACCTTACCGTATTTTTCGGTAGTAAGAGATAATGTTTCCATGATTGGTGCAAGTGGTATCGGCCTCATTGATACTGTTGCCAATGCTATATCCTGTCATGAAATAATCAGAGGTTATATAATACAAATAGTTGCATAGGCATGCTAAGTTTTGGCCATTTTAATAATTTTCAATGCAAAAATTTTGAAATTCTTTCTCCCCTCAAATACAATTTGAGCATATAATTATTGATTTGAAAATCTGTGATAACCAAAACCGAAATTTTTTTCTAATACCCTCAAAATTCGTTATTAAATAAATGACACCCGGCACTAATTTTCTCAAAAATTACCACTCTCGCGAGGTGGATTGGCGCACCAAACACTGCAAGTGAGCAAATTGGTGTGGCGCACCATGGTGCGCATATTCAATTGGTGAACCCACTAGTTCGCGAAATCATTTGGCGCACTAAACTTGCATGCATGGGTTTGCGAGATCAATCACACATGCATCTTGCATGTCAAGAAGTTAACGCAGTGGGGCCCACAGAAAAATCATAGAAAATGTATATGTAATTATGTATGAACACCGACATGTTAGGTGGGGTGAAGGAAAAGAACGAAAAAGCTTATGGTGCGCCAAATGATTTTGCGAACCAATGGGTTTGCCAATTGAATCCACGCACCATGGTGCGCCAATCCACCTCGCGGATCCGGAGTGTTTGGTGCGCGAATTCAATTCGCTGGAGTGGCAATTTTTGAGAAAATTAGCACCGGGTGCCATTTATTTAATAACGAATTTTGAGGGTGTTAGAAAAAAAAAATTCCGTAACCAAAATGAATATACTTTTTCTTGGTAGTATCGATTTTGCAAATTACAACTAGTAATAGTTCAACTTATAACTACTTTTAAGTTACATGGATTCAAAAAACATACAAAATAGTTAGTAGAATTTAACACAGTATGCAAAATGAATTTATATATAATTTGGAAAGCTATGTTCAAATTAATTACAGGAGTGAGGCTATGGTACTATGCATAGCACATATTAGTCCGTACTATGGATCAACATCTCTATTTTTAAAGTCCAACTAGTTAATCTGAATCATTCAACATGATCACCATATGAACATGTACTTGTAGATCAAATTTAACATATTTTAAATTTTTCTTACAATTTTTTTAGATAGGTAGGAAATCACTTGATTTAAAGATTCTAGACCATTCAAAAGTAGTGATTTTCTATCTATCTAAAAAATAAGTAAAAATTCTAAAAAATGTAAAATTTGGTCTCCAAGTACATATTCATATGGAGCTCATGATGAACGGTTCAAATCAACTGTTTAGACTTTGAAAAATGGAGATATGGATCCACAGCACGGACCGATCAGCACTTTGCAATGTACCATAGCCTCGCTCAAAAGAAAATACTTTTTCTTGGTAGTATTGATTTTGCAAATTACAATTAGTAATAGTTCACCTACTAACTCCTTTCAAGTTACAAGGATTCAAAAACCTACAAAATAGTTAGCAGATTTTAACACTGTATGCAAAATGAATTTTATACATATAATTTGAAAAGATACTTCTAAATCAATTAGGGACACTTTTGACCACCTGCGAAAACAGTTAGCGGTATTTGATTCAATAACAGACATTGTTTTGTAATTATGCACCTTTGTAGGGGTCTGGTTGAAATAAAGCGCCTTGATTTGTTGTTTATCGAACTTGAGTCCAGTCGGTGGTTTCTCTTTCCCATTGCCATACAAAAGAAACTGCGATTCTTGCAAGAATATATCTGCCGAAGCAAGCTAAAAAAATAAATAGAAAAATAATAGTAAGGAAATGGAAAATAATTGTGATAATGATAGTTGAGATTAATGATAACTTGCCTCAATTTTATACCATAAATGTGTATACATCTATATTTCAGTTGAACTTGATACAAATTTCAGGTCAAAAAGTAAACTGAGGTTGCATCCCTAATCATATCCTAATTTAATAAGCTTCCCAAACTACCCCTTCCTAACTGTCTTACTATATTTGAGTAGGGATAACCGTAAAAATTTAGTTTTTTACAGATAAACAAGGCATCATTCCTTGAAGTATCACCTGACACATTCCATATTAGCATCTCTAGGAACCCTTTATCTTTTCTCAAGACCAGTAAAAATATGAAATAACTGAAGGAAAACCAAAAGAATGCATAGAATATTGACAAGGGACTTGACGGCTATCGAAAGCCAACATTTAAATTCTCCAAAAATCAAAGTTAAAATTTTGAAGTGATAGCCATCTATTAAATTATGAGTAATTTGAAAAGTGACGAGTTATTTCCCAAACAATTTGGAAATTTAAAAGATTTTTCAGCATTTAATCTAAACACCCTAAATTAAGTAACCAATAAATACAACACATAATACAATAACCATATGCCCAAAAAATAAATAAATAAGCAAATCCTAACCTCTTGAGTGAACACATCAAACGGCCTCTGACCATCTTTGACCATAGTTGCTGTGAGAAAAACAGCCTTAGAAATTTTACCAGAGCAATGCTCCATGGCAAATGACAAACTTGCCCCTCCACAACTATGCGCCACAACTATAACCTTTTCACCCTCCCCAAGGGCATTAAGGTAATTTAGCAGAGGCTTTGAGTATTCCTCCAAGGTGGTAATGTTGTTGACATCTGTGTTGTCTATACCCGAACCTGTTAGATCTAGTGCTACGGGTTCAAGACCTGCTTCTTCTAGCATGGACATGGTCTTGTACCAGCACCATGCACCAAACCCCTCTCCATGTATCAGTATAATTTTCTTGGTCTCGAGATTTTCAAGAATTATAGTGGGCTGAAAAGAAAAATTTACCAGAAAACAAAATAATAAAAAAAAGGGTCCATTACTTACCAAATTTAAAAATTGAGTGGATGATCAACTTACGGTTAGTATAAATTCAGTACTGAGCTGTTACATTAAACTGCTCTCTTCTTAATTAACATTTAAAAGTGTTATAAGTTTTTCTAAACAGTTAAATTACATTGTACCCCAAGGAAAACAAGTTTAGAAGTTGGGTTATCACCTATAGGGGGTTCATTAGATTCAGTTTATTTGGCTTTTAACCGAACTGATAAATTTTGGTTTAAATGGTTCAGTTTTCCGGTTTAACTGGTCCGGTTCAGTTGAATTTTTGAGTTACTTTGGTTTTTTTATATTTGGTTCGGTTTAATCTCTCTTATTTCTGTTCGATAGATATATATCTTGATATTAATTTCTATGGTTATTAAATTTATTTGTGTATGTATTGAGTTTGACCTTTTGGAATTTAATCTCTTATTTCGGTTCAACCAAACAAACCAAAATCTAGTTTGGTTTTTTTGGTTCAGATGGTTTACTTAGAATTTTAAAACCAAATAAAATCATTTCTTTTACTATTTTAATTCGATTTTAACTTAACCGACCGTTCGAACACCCCTAATTCACACAAAAATTACACTTTGGTCCCTGAAAAGTGTAATTTACCACCTATTAAACTGAATTCAAACTGAGGCAGTGTTAAAGAGTAGCTACCTGTTTAAGTGAATCGGGTAAATCACGCCTCCTAGAACTAACAGACCCGTTACCACCACCGGCACCGATCCGACGTGACATGGACCCGTCAACCCGTCTAGACATAGACCCCTCAAACCTCTGTGAAAGCTGTTGCCTTGCAATAGCAAGAGCTTGTCTGTGCAGCATTTCATCTTCTTCTGACATGCCCCGTTTTCTCAATGAACCCGGTACCCGTTTACTCCTCCCGGCGCCATTGCCTCCTCCTCTTCCCGGGTCCTTACCCGGCATGCATGTGAACCCATTTCCCATCTCAGACAATTAATTGTAAAATTCAGATCTTTGAAGAAGGTAGAAATAGAGACACAGAGAGAGAGAGAGAGAAGTGTGAAATTGGAAAGCGATCTCTATTTCTTTGGCTTCTTCTCTGGGCAAAGGAAGAGAACTGAAAGCTTTTTTTGAAGAAAAGAGAGAGAGAGAAGGAAAAAAGAGTGTACTTTCTTTCTCTTCTAGGAGTAAACGGTTTCTTCTACTTGGAGACCTTTGATTTCTCTCTCTCTCCTCTTTTTCTTCGTCTCTCTCTGCTCCTTTGTTCTTAAAAAAACATTTTTTTTCTGTCTCTCTCTCAGTCTCCTATTTGTCTCCAGTTTGTTTTTTTTTTATACCGACAATAAGTGGATAAAATATTTAGGATTTGATCCGAATTTTTTTTACCATCTTTGATAAAAAAAAAATTAATAACCATCTTCTTGGAATTTTTTTGAAATTATTAGATCCACAGATATAATTTACGCAACCAACAAGATGGTCTTGGCAACTAAAAATAAATATGAAATTCAATGAAATCAATCAGTGTTTTAAAATTAGATCTGAATATTCCTATTTGGTTGTAATCCGAATAGAAAATCTATATTCGGTCCAAATATAAAGTTTATAGCATATTACCGGTTTATCAGTTTATAGTATATTAATAGTGATAAAATATCAGTTTAAAGTATATTAACATTGATCTATACCACATATTACTGGTTTACTGTTAATAAAGTATATTAACAGTGATCTATATCATATATTACCATATGCTTTTTTATATATACGAATTCTCATTTAAAATTCGCATATCTAAATCCGAATAAAAATCTGTATATGCGACCGTATACCATATATGCGGTATACAGTGGCATTCTGCATACCGAATGAGAACCGAATTTCAAAACACTGAAATCTAAAAACACCACATCAAAATAACCCTTCTGCGACCGGCCAAATCGGTCACAGAAGGGTAAGGCACCGGTCATAGAAGGGTAAATCAGTCACAGAGGACATAAATCGGTCACAGAAGGGCCGGTCGCAGTTGCTCCGTCACTGATGTCCTCTCCGTTGTCGTCACCGGTCACAGATGACCCTTTAGCGACCCATGATATCGGTCGCATAAGGGTTTTTAAAACAAAACAAAAAACCAGAAAAAAAAAAACAGAAAAAAACCATAAATAAAAACAGAAATAAAAACAGAAAAAAGCAATAGAAAAATTCGCGATGGTTTTTAAAATATGGTAAGAATAAAAGTTCAGAGATTCGCGATTGTTGTTCGATTTAGCCGTTTGATTCAGGTAAAAATTTATGTAGATGGTATATATTTTTTATTTGCAATATAGTTGAAATTAGTGTATATTTAAATTTGTTTCTATGAATTTTATTGTGGATCAGACGGCTTAAATTAGATATCAGACAAATTTTCAATCTGATGTCAGTTGGAAACACCTGCTACTTTTCTTTAAATGGTCTTATTTATGTCATGAATATTTTTTCTTAAAAATGTTTATAAAAATTCCTTGTACGAGAAAATACTTGTCAGAGAAAATTTGAAATGCAGTGTGTGATTTTTTTGAAAAAAAATATTTTTAATTCTTCTTTTGGAAAATTCGGTTTGGATAGAAATATACCGATTTTTTTTTCTAACCATCTTAAAAACAATATACATAATTGATAGGATTTTTGTAAAAATGATATTTTCATCCAGAAAAGAAATGCAAAAATACAGATTATATCTATGCTGCCTTTTTAGAAGAAATAGCCAGAAAATTCAATTTTTGCACTGCTTTTAAGGAAGCGCAAATTTAATCTGCATCCCATCCAAAATAGAGACGCAGATTAAATCTCCTTCAAAATTTTAGAGCATCCGTATCTCTGAAACTCTTGAAATTTCTAAATAATTGTTAATAGAAATTTAGAAATTTTAGACTCTTTAAAAAATTCTCAATTTTATTTATTATTTTTTAGAAAGATGGTAATAAAAAAAATCGGAGAAATATATTCTCCCTCCATTCTTAGTATCAAATCTTATCATTCTATGTACAAAAGATGTAGTGATATGTGATATTGGAAAGAATCAAATATATAATTATTTAGTTATTTCAATTGTTGTTATAATCACTATCGTTAATATTTGATTAATTGTGATATTGGTGATATTTTATTAATTTTATTATGAGGAGGAATCTAGTTACAACATCTTACAACATGGTTTTGCAATTTTAAAAATCAAAATAGTCGATCCAAGCCGTTTAACATGATCTCTATATTAAAATGTGCTTGGAGATCAATTTTTTTAACTTTGTTTTACTATTTATTAAGTATTTTATAAAGTTGTTGTTTTTAGACAATTTTGGATAACTAAAAATAACAGTTTTGTAAAATACTTAACAAATAGTAAAAAATAAATAAAAACAAATATATAATTTGATTTCCAAGTATATTTTAATATAGAGATTATGTTGAATTGTTTGAATCGACTGTTTGAACTTTAAAAATACAAAACTGAATTATTGTAAAATATTGTAACTTACAAATATCTAGATCCATTCTTTTTTATTAGAACAAAAATCATATTAATATATTTGAAATCTCCCTTCCATCTTTTGTCTCAGTCAACTTATATCCTGTCAGCATTCCAACTCCTTTTATTTAATCTCAACTGGTTGAGTCACTTGGTCCTTCCTTTTCCTTATTTTATTTTATTTTTTTGAAACTTCTAACTTCTAAGACATTTCGTTTGTTCTATTTCTTCTTCTTTCGTTGAATAAACTGATTGAGTCATGCACAGTGACCATTTTTGTATAAAAAAATGTATATGTTTTTATCAGGAGTATTATTAGTTTGTTACTCATATTAATTTGACACTGATGCTTTTTTTTCCACAAAATCATAATATGGTACAATAGTTCGCTGCGGTCAAGACAGGGATCTGTTGACAGTAAATTTATTTTTCAATACTGAAAAAATATATAAATTTTAAATATGAATCACATGAATCATGTCCCCAGTCCCTTACATTCTTATCTCTGTTTTCAAAATCAAAATAGTCGATTCAAACTGCTCAACATGCGGTGATTTTGTATCTATCTAAATAATAGTAAAAAAAAAAAAAATATTTAAAATTTGGTCTCCAAACACATTTTAATATGAAAATCTTGTTGAGTGGTTCAAATCAATATTTTAGACTTTAAAAATAGAGATAACAATGCGGAGGGCATAATTGGGGTACATAAACAATGAAGTACTTTAACCTACTCTTTTTGAGTAAATTTGAAAAAAAATTTGAGTGAAAACCCTAATTTTTGCTACACAAAATTTTTTGGAATATTATATAAGTTTTACCGTTTAGCAAAGCACTTCATATTTACAACGGCATATATCTAATTATCTAAGTATTAAATGACATTCAAATTGAATAAAGTTTAATACTCAATTAATCCATTTTTTTTAAATTATTTGCCTTGATTTAAAAAGTATTGTCAAACTTATCAATTGGTTAAGAGGTAACAGAATTTGGTGGCAATATTATGAATATATTAATTTGATGAGATCTTCCAACGATACCATACATAAAATATATGTATATATTATAATAAATATGGGGTGGAAGTATAAAATATATAACATTTATTTATGTCAGCATGGTCTATATTATAAAGTCAGTACAACCGAAGTCACTGATAATGCTCTCTTTGTTTAAAATTGCCTTAATTACCTAAGATTTGAACTCCTAAACAAATATTTGGGTATTATTTAAAAAAAAAAATGATTTGGCGAATCTCTGCATCAGAGAATATAATCTCTTCAGCATCTTTTTTTTTTTTTAATAATATATAATATATGTATATTCTACATTATTAATAATCTTTTCATTCTCTTAATTTGCAATGAACTGTGTAAAATAAGAGTAGAAGTGGGTTTTTATAAATTCACCTGAAACTTCAAAATTTATCCAAATGACTTCAATTGACGAATTCAAATCGTTCAAACCGGTCAACTTCACAAATAATGTGTTTACATATAAAATATATAAATTTTAAAATTAATTTACTATAAAATTAAGCATTCAAAAAAGAGAGAGAGAATTTATAAGTTAATTTTATTGCATTTATTTTTCATTATTTTTTATTTTCTGACTTTATACTAAATTAATTAAAAAAAATTATAAATTTTATATATCAACACATCACTCATGAAATAAGATCAATTTCAATTATTTTAATTTGCTTTGAAGCCATTCTGTGTATGTAATAATTTATTATAACAGCTAGTATGAAATATGAACACTGCTAAAAAAAAAAAAATAAGGAATGGAATTTACAATGTTAACACGGAACTTACAAGTCATGTGCAGTGGGGTCCACTGTCTTTAATTTCCGCTAATTAAATAATAATAGTGTGCTTAATTGCTTGGATTCCTTAGAGATCAAGCTAGGTTCCATGATCAGTTATCGGATCCAATTAATGAACTGTCGCCCGTTAACCCGATTCAAAAGCAAAACCTTTCCAGTTTCCATGACACGTTTGGTTTAATGAAATATATATTAATGAAAAGCAAAACCACTTTTCACAAATTTCAGTGACTTTTGTTAATTCAATAAAATTTTATGTTTAACAAGATTTTATGTACATAATATTTGAAGATTTTACAATAAAGGCACACATACAACTCAACTTTATTTTTCTTCTCAAAAAGTTATTTTTAACTTTTACACTTTATTATAAAAATTCAAATTAATAACACATCATCTCAAATTAAGTTGGTATTCAACTAAACAGAATGTTTGTAAAAATAATCTGTAATATTTCCAAAAAGAAAATAGTAAAAATGTACTATAATATTTTCATGAAACCATCTAAAAATAATAATTTTGTACCTATCTAAAATACTAGTAAAAAATTCCAAAAAAAATATAAAATTTGGTTTCCAAATACTTTTTAATATGAAAATTATGTTGAGCATTCGGATTGACTATTTGAAATTTTAAAACAAAAATAAAAAAAATATGAGTCACAATTAAGACATAAAAGACACCGGCATTTAAAATACTCTTTCTAAATACATAAAATACTGAAAAACATATAGCAAACTAGCAAAGTGAATCCTAAGTTCTCATGGCATAATCTAGCACATTTTTATGGTAGTTTCAAAGTACCTTTAGCATTATGGAAATAAAAATGTCAAAAAGAAAAAGAGGTGGGTCACAATAAAAGCATGTCTCTTTCAATCCATTTTAACATGGCTATAAAGTATTTGTCTCTTTGTATGTAATTATGTAATTGTTTATTCCTCCACGTGTTAGTATTTTCTCCATTTAAGTAAAATGAGAAAGGAGGATAAGAACACACTTTTTTTAGGTTGGTATAAATTGTAGATATACAAAGAAACTACTGACAAAATCCATAAAATTTACGGTGCATAAAAATTGAATTTAATAATAAAAAGGGTATAAATGTTCTCTTGTCTCTATTTTTAATTTTATAATTATAAAAATTTAATTTATATGTCAAAATAAAATAGTTAGACGCGATCCATATTATTTTCTTACATGGATATAAAGAATTATTATTTTTTGGTTTTGTTTTTAAATGAATCAATAAGTTGAAAAATTAATGTCAAGAAATTATTTATATTTATATTTTTTTACAAGTTTTTGGTAACAAGTAAAACAAAGTTGAAAAGTTATAATCTTTTATTAGTGAAAAAAAATGATATTTATCCTATGTAACAATTTTATTTACATTTTAATTATAAATTATTAAAAAGTAAAGGTTGAATCCTTCTTGTTAAGAAATATATAAATCACAATTGCAAAGCTTTCTATACAAAACGCTGCAGCACAAGCGGCACAATATATCTGGATTTTTTTATAAATGGTTTAATTTGTTTTTCCCTTTTGGATTGATTGGCCATGAACAAATTAATTGTTGACATCCTGTTCTCTTTGTGAAATTCAATAATTACAGCATGAGCGCCTCTCTGTCATCAATAAATGCAAATCATGTAGTATGGTGTAATCAACATAACTATATATATACACAAGTCAACCACTTATACATGAAGTGCTTTAATGAGGCATTAAGGCCACCTTAAATTATTAGTTGAATGAATCCAAAATCCTCTTAGTTGTGACATTTATGTCAATGTTCATAATTCACTAAAAGCTTTTATCTTTATTAAGTTGTTTTTATATCACACTAAAATAATCAAGTGATATCACATCATATCATTATTATCACTCAAATGGAAATTCCTACTTATTTCTATTAATCCACCTACTTATTGTGACACTAATAAATTCTAGAGACCTATTGATAGTCATTTGAGACATTTTTGTATTCGACTCGTCACAATCAAGAACACGATGCATTGCGAGCAAGATATTATTTTACTACATAAGAAATAATTTTTAGATTTAGTGATAAAGACACGTCCCCTAATGTGAGAAATCATGTGTTGAAAATCCAGATAATAAATTTTTTGTTGTTGTAATAATAAAAGTTTGAAAAGAATGTTTGGATGGCATGACTCACAATTAATACATTCCCATATTTTTTTTGTTTTGCAAAACAAAATTTAGAGGCTATGGGCATTCATTTGTTCCTAAATTATAAACTAGGGGAATTTCATGTATGTCTCTAAAAAGTTTCAATATTACGTATTTATCCCTCTAAAATTCATAATTACATATTTATCCTTAAAAATTGTAGAAACTCACATATTTGTTCAATCCATTATATTTAACATTAATCTTTTATATATTCCCATTTTACCCTTCTTCTATTTTTTTTTTCTAAGGTCAGTGTGGTAGAAAGCAGTATTAAAACGTACCAGTATCAGTACATAGCCGTACTAGTACTGAATCATACAGTACCAGTACCATCATTTAACTGTACTAGTACCAGAACTGAACCATACAGTAACAAATTGTACTGAACATATTAAAGGGCGACTCAATGGATTAAAGAGAGAGATGAAGGGTATAATGGTCATTACAATATTAATTAATATTTAAAATAAAGTTTAATGTTTAAAAAAATATTATTTAATTATTTTTTAGAGATATTTGATATATAATAGAGTTAGATTAGACAAATATGTGAGTTTCTATAATTTTTAAGAATAAATATGTAATTATTGATTTTGGAGGTATAAATACGTAATATTGAAACTTTTGAGGGATATACATGAAATTCCCCCTATAAACTACAGCAAAAAAAAAAAAAAAATAATATAAAAATAAATAAAAAACAAATATGTAATTTTAAAGTTCAATTAATTAAAAGGGAAAAGAAGGTTTATAAATAATTAAATTTTTGACCGACCACTACTATATTAAATTAATAAACTTAAAATTTTCACATGTAGACGCATCAAATAGAGAAGGATTCAACGGTTGATCACGTTAAAGTCAATGATATATTTAAAAGTAAAAGGGGTGGCATGCACCCTAGTTCTATATATATATATATATATATTTGAATTGGAATTAAAATAAGCACATGGGCCTTCATTTGTTCCTTCAATAATTTTTATATTTGGAAAATGAAACTTTAAATAAGAATATTATTTAGTCACAAAAGATGTACAATCATGATTGAATTAATTAAATTTAGTAGAATCATCCTAGAATTTGAAATGGCCTCAATTTCAAACAAAAATTGCACAAGTCCCTCCTGTTTATATTTTAATTAACTATAAAATGCACACTACTGTTTTGGTCAAAACACATAACATGGGTCATAATATGCTATAATTAATTATCTAATAAATCAATCTAATGCCTTCACATGATGCCAAACTATGATTACAAAAACTTTTTGCAACTTGGTACCATATATAATTTAAAATTACTTCCGTGCTAAAAGATGGATTATTTAAAGATAAAATGCATTATTTGAGCGAGCAAGAGAATATTTGATTCTGGGATTTGTCGGTCCTTAGTTTGGCAGGGAAAGGTATACATCTTTTTGTTTTGATAATCCAGAGAGGAGAAATTATCTACACTCTTTGAAGTGGGTCCCAGAACTCAGTGATACATCTTCCTCTTTCTCGTATTTGACTTGGTCAGTCTCGTTGGCTATTCCAAAATCGATTGCAATTTTCAATTTTGCCCTTCCCTTCTAGAGAGAGCATCTGCAAATTTTAATAGAATGATGATGCATTGTTAACTCTTTGTTCTAACAAGTGTGTCAAGCTCATCTGATCAATTTTGATTTGACCAAAACCAACAAAGGATTAGAAAAATAAAATATGTTCTTAGATATATAGTACATTAATTATGGTTACAATGATCACAACAGAAGGGATCACATATACGGGTGAAAATGGTACGGATAATATCCGATCCATTTTCAAAAACTTAAATTGTGGATATCCGATCACGATCACATATACTAATAGTTTTACCACTATCCGCTCCGTATCCGTTCCGTTTTTACCTCTAATCATATAGGATGAAGTTATAAAATATCAATATTATTTTAATAAACGACTATAACTCTATAAGTGATGCCATTTTACTATTGACCATTTTACCCCTCAAATTGAAGTGAGCGCCATGACTAACTTGGTTGTTTGCTTTCTATGGTTCCAATTGACTCCAAATTGCTTTACCTTTGTTTGACCTAATATATTTACAAATTTTAATCAATCGCCATACATATAAATTAACAAGGAAAAGACTTCTATGGACATAAGGACCTATTTGTAAAATGAACATATTTTTATTTTTAAAGTTCAAACAGTCGATCCGAACTATTCATCTTGTTCTCCATATTAATATGTGCTTGGAGTCCAAATTTTACATTTTTCTGAATTTTTTTACTATTTATTAAGATGGGTACAAAAAATATCAAATTCAGACCATTGAATTTTGTACCCATCTTAATAAATAGTAAAAAAATTCAGAAAAATGTAAAATTTGGACTCCAAGCACATATTAATATGGAGAACAAGATGAACGGTTCGGATCGACTGTTTGAACTTTGAAAATAAAAATATATTCATTTTACAAATAGGTCCTTATGTCCATAGAGGACACTCTCAATTAACAATTAGCAATAAAGACACATTATGCAATACTATTACACTACAGCAAATTTGGTTTTCAGCGACCGGTGAAAGCGCCGATCGCTAAAAGCCAATTTTTTTAAAAAATAATAATACCAAAAAGAAATGGCGACAACTATCATCACGACCGGCATCAGCGACCGGCACTTTCACCGGTCTCTGAAAACTATTTGAAAAAAAAAATAAAAGTAAAAAGGTAAAAGGCATCAGAGACTGGCGAAAAACTTTCATCGACCAATACGTACCGGTCGTTGAAAGTTTTCGACTGAAAACTCCCCGCGTGCGGACTTTTTTTTTCCCAGTCGTGCATTTTAAACCCTAGCCCCCTCTCTGTTGCACCTCTGTCCGGATCTAGCTGACGCAACGCCGTGCCGCCCCTGAGCTGTGCCATTCCCGACGTCGTGCCGCCTCTCTCTCGGTAATTTTTGACCTCTAACCTCTTATTTCTCTATTTTTTCATTTTTTTCTTTATTTCTTTATTTCTGTTTTCTAGTTCTATTTTTCTGTTTTGTTGTTGTTTTTACTATTTTTTTTTCCTTTTTTTTCGTTTTTACAGTTTTTATTTTCTGTTTTTACTGTTTTTATTTTCTGTTTTTCTTATATTTTTTTTCATTTTTGTTGTTTTTTTTTCTGTTTTGTTGCTGTTTTTACTGTTAATTTTTCCTTTTTTTGTTTTTACAGTTTTTATTTTTTATTTTTTTTTTTTTATTTTGTGTTTTTTTTATATTTTTTTCATTTTTGTTGTTATTTTCTGTTATTTTTATTTTTTTCTGTTTTTAGCAAAATCACATGGAGGTATATATGAAAACCAGAAATATTATTTGGACCAATCGTTAGATTCTAATTGTATTCGGTATATTTGGTGACATATTGATCATCTTGTGGGGAATATATTAAAAAGACCATGCATGCATCTAAGTATCTTGTAAATTCCAACATAAGTGGTTCATTAATTATATGAGCAAACCAAAATTGAAATTCAATTCCCTATGTGTATATATCAACAATTGATCTCCTCCATGTAAAAGATAATAACCACACATATATATATATATATAGTACAACTGATCTCCTCCTCCTTGTAGAAGATAATAACCATATATATAGTAAATCTAGGTATTGAAATGGAGACCAAATGCTTTACATCAATGAATTTTTACTATTTAGGTGAGCACAACTTCAAAAATATGAGTAGAAGGATGCACAACTCTAAAAATATGAAAAATAAAAATTTGGAAATTAATTTCAATATGTAGAGAATCAACGTTGGATCAAAAGTTTAAGGTTTATAAAATTAAATTTTAATGCATTCATTTTTTGGACTCCTTTGACCACTTGACTCTATATATAAATATATATATATAAACTTTAAACTGATTTCTCCTCCTTGTAGAAGATATCAACCATATAGGTAGTAAATCTAGGGTTGAGCTCAACAAGAGAGTTTGGTGAGCACAATTCCAAAAATATGAGTTTAAAGGATCGCAATTCGAAAAATATGGAATTTTCGAAGTAATTTAATATAGAGTCAAGTGGTCAAAAGTTTAAGGTTTATAAATTAATTTTAATGCACCCTATTTTTGGACTCTCTCTGTCTCTCTCTGACTCTATATATAAATTAATTCGATACTTTAAATATTTTCATATATATACACATCAATCATATAGGTAGAATATTTCAATTTGGATTCATAGTTTAAAGTCATTCGATGTATTTATAGAACAAGTCACAAGAGGTTAGGTGAACTAGGAGCACCCAGTTCTACCTCTCTCTATATATATATATATACATATACATACAGAAGGTAGCAATATTACTAGATTAATTGAGCACTAAATGATTTGGTAATAAGTACCTACATGACAATATATGTAGTGGGGACAGCACCAAGTTTTGGATCATATAGATAGATAGAAGGTAGCAATATTACTAATGATTTTTTATCGTTTTTTTTTAGGATACGAGGTGGAGAAGATGAACACCAAATTTTGTTCTTTTGGTATTGAATTAGCATTGTTATTGAATTGATATTGAACCGAATTATTATTAATTATATATGGTTTTATCGATGCGATTGTATGTCTGATAATAATTTCTAAACTGCAACGGCGAAATATTAATAATAAAAACAATACAAAAATAAAATCAGAAGAAATAATAAAAAAAAACATCAGAAACAATTAAAAAAAAAAACTTTCCGGTTTTGGGTATCAGCGGCCAACTATTTTGGTCGCTGATAACTTAACATGACGTCACCAGATATTTTTAGTGACCAAATGAGATTGGTCGGCGATAATCATCGGGACCGGCCGACGTTATTGACGTTATCAGACAAGCATCAGCAACAGGAGTTTCAGCGACCGGGTCATCAGCGACCAAAAATAGTATTAGCGACCGGCGCCTTGGGTATCAGTGACTAAAATTACCGGTCGCTGATATCCCTTCCTGCTGTTGTGTTAAGAGATACGGCCAACTCTTGACTAAAAGAGACACATGACACTATTTAGAACCTCTTTTTACAAGAGATGTTGCTGAACAACACCTTAAAAATCAAAAGACAGTAATATATTGATAGTATCTCTAAGGAGAACGGCCCATACATCAAATCTAATTTTGGGTTCAACGAGGTTTTTGACCCTCCGATCCATCTTAAAATCTATGCGCACGAAAATCGAAACAGAGTCACACTAAATTTAAAATATTTGTACACGAATTTTAAAACAAATTGAACGGTGATTATACTCATCAAACCAATCGGACCTACTCCCAAGTCACCCCCAAGCCTCAAGCAATTAAGAAGTCAATAATGAATTATTAGGCGCCAAAGGAAATGGGGATGAAGTTTTGGGTCTTTAACAGGCTTCTACTGTGAGAGCCTAGCCCGGCCCGTTATATAATAAAATATATTCATTTTGGATCAGTTGAGACCACTTGTTAAGTACTTATAATATTAAATGGTATAAACAATAATTCAAAGAATAACCATAAAAAAATGCTCCTTTGAGTTGTATGTAACAAAATAAAAGAAGTTTCCTCTTAAGTTGTTTTTGTTATACACACTAAGAGCCTGTTTGGATATCATGGGATTGCGTGGGATGGGATTTTACGGGTTCGGGAACTCACTTTTTGATTTGCGGGAACCCATATTCATGGGAACGCACATGAATAATTATGGAAATTTGTTAATGAGTGTCCGGTTGTACATTGGAATTAGTTGTGAGAAATATTGCTTTATGTATAAAATATGTACTTCTATTATTTATAAAGACTTGAGATGTCACACATTTAATTTTTTTTTTACTCATCTTGTTATTTTATACCAAAATAAAATAATATGTGATAATGCTTTTCTAATTTTTTTTATTTAATTAGTGACCCATAATCAAATAATTTTTATGTAATAATATTTTTTTTATTGACAAGATTGGAAAACAATAAACGTAGAACCTACTTATATGACATTTTTTAAAACTCATTCCAAGCAGCTCTATTGTTGGTCTCATTTACATTGCCTACATACCAATTATGAAATAAATAATCAATGTTTACAAATAAAAGACAAACTCCACAAATCAAGCTTAACTGAAATATTTATTGAAGAATTTTATCATGGAGCTTCAGTGAAAAAAAAAAGCTCATATACATTGAAAAATAGAACATTTCACCTATTAAAAGACTTTATTAAGTTCCATGAAACGACAACTAAATTAACAAAATCTCAACATATCAAAATTACTTCATTCATACTAATTATACCTTTGGGAAACCCTATCAGCTCCCCTCATATCTAGTACCCTTTATGTTTAGTTTCAACTTATGCAAGATAATAAATACAATGCCATGAGCATATTCTCCAGTACTCTTTACATATTCTTCAATTAAGCATCACAATGTCATGACCATCCAATATTTATGCAAGATAAGAAATAGAACATATAACCTCTATCACATTGAAGCAACAAATATAATTCTAGTCTAAGTAATCTAAAAATATACAAATTACCCCTCAATTAGTCCTCATGTGTGCATAAGTTTCATGAAACACCAACTAAGATGTAAAATTATAAATCTCAATTAAACAATGAAAAGTTCTAAGAATTCACATAAGATGCCCAAAACAAATTTTCTTGAGGGTTGCTAGGTAAAAGACATGAACTAAAAGATCTGACGAATAAAATAGTTGACATTACTTGAGGTTTTAATTGCAATTTTCTCTATATTTTTCTAACAGTCTCTTATCTTTAATTATCACAACTAATTTCTCTTCAATTATCACAACTAATGTCAACTCTTTGCTTAGTAAGAACTATGCATGCTTTTAGTGGTATTGGATTGGTATGTAAAGTGACTATGATAAGAAATAGAAGCAATCAAGCAGGAAAGGCAAATTACCATGAGAATGGTACCGTGACTGGTACGTATTGGACTGGTACATTTAATTTCTCTTCGATTATCACAACGAATGGTACCGTGACTGGTACAGCAAAGCATACGGTACCAAATGGTTATTTGACTGGTATAGCAAAGCTAACGGTACTGAATGGTACCAGGTTTGATACGCAAATACATATAGTACTGAATTGAACTTAAAACAGTGAACTTAAAACACTGAATTGAACATATAGTACTATTATTAATCTTGTAGTCACGATACAAAAATTTTGGAACTATTTTAATGAAATAAATGTGGGCTTGACTCACATTTTTCTCAAAAAAAAAAAAGAGTTCTAATTGCAATTTTCTCTCTATTATTACTGAAAACTGCACAGTTTGTACATTCTTTAAAGATTATCACAAATAATGACAAAGGATAAGAGTTGAGATCTATTAGTTACTTTTATAAGAATTGAAAGAAAATTGCACCTTCTCCAGCCATGGTGAAAGTAAGATATCGAAAGGTTTGCAGCAAAATCCGATATCCGCTTTTTATGCTAGAGGTAATGTTCGAGCTTCGCGCGCATATTTTCGTTCTCCTGCCAAAATCGAGTAGAAAGGGACTGATGGGACTGGCTAGCGCACCATTTGGGGAAGAAAAAAATGAGCTTGGAGAATGTTTTTCATCCCAGATTTTAACACTATATGAATTGAAGATGGGAAATAAAAGGTCATCCGAACGGGTCAAGGGTCCAACTCCCCAATGTACCCAAATTCCTACCATTTCCACTAAAAAAAAGTAATCCGAACAGGCCCTAATTGAGATGGGTTGGGCTGGGCAGGGCTGGCTAAATATTTTAAGTGTGTAAAGATTATATATATTATGGTGAGATAATTCTCAAATTCAAAATTTCAATTCTGATGAAAAGCAAGATTTTGGGTAAAAAAAAAGAAAAAAAAACCAAAGGATATAGGGAGATGCCCATCTTCAAAGAATTACGCAATACAAAACACCGGATTTCAATAAAACGAGAAACAGAGCACACGTTAAAAAACAGAAACAAATCCACAATATTAGTTAAAAACTATAAAAATATTAAATAAAAAACCATAACACACGGATTTTGAAAAACAAACACGGATTTTTAAAAAAGAAAACCGTTTTTTTTTTAATTTTAGCAGCCCCACTTTTCACCAAAATAATATTTGAAATACAAGCTTTGCAAAAAAAAAGAACATTATAACAAAACCTTCAACACATATATAAAATTAACAGCAATCTTACCAACATATAACAAACCAAGATCCAACAATTTGATAAAAAGCCCACACAAAAACAAGTTTGATCAAAACCACAAACAGCAAAATCATATATACTAAGTGAAGACAAATACAAAAAGGGTTTCAGATTCAAAAGCAGTTAAAGATCTCCAACAAAGATCAAAAAAAAAACAATATGCAACAACAACACAAAAATAAAAATTCAATAAAATGAACAAAAATAATGAAGACTTAACAAACCACAAAACAATTCGAAGAAAAAACCCACTAAAAATTACAGGGGAGAAGAGACAAAACCAACCAAGCAAGAAAACCAACCAAAACCCACAAAAAAAAAAAAAAAAAAAACAATACACATACCAAATAACAAAACAAAAAAAAAAATAGAAAAAAAAATAAACAATACAACCTGAAGATAGAAGAAAAAAAGAACTAAAACAAGAAAAGACAATATTTAAACGAGAAAGAGAGTATTATAGAATCAAAAGGCGTGAAAAGACCTTTTATATAACAAAACCCAAAACACCTACCGGATTTTCACTAAAACAGCAGCATTCACAGTTATTAAATAAAACGGACAAAACCCCCCACACGGATATTTTAATAAAAACACCACCTCACACCGTTATTTAAACAATAATCCGTGTACAATAACCCCTTCCTACACGAATTTTTTAATAAAAATCCGTGTAGCTCTCAGCCTTTCTACACCGTTATTTAAACAATAATCCGTGTACAATAACCCTTCCTACACGGATTTTTTAATAAAAATCCGTGTAGCTCTCACCATTCCTACACGGATATTTAACTAAATATCCGTGTAGGAAATGTAAACTTCAAAACGGCTTTTGAAACACTGTTTTCAATGAAATATCCGTGTGGGATTCTTAGAATATCATTGATCATTGGAAAAACCTATTTGGTACACGGTTTTACATAAACGAGAAAACCGTGTACAACCAAGTGAAAGCGCCATTAGTAGTGAAAGACGGTAAAATTGTTTGAATAAGTGTGATACGCTGAGATGTCTAAACAAATAGAATTTGTGTGATACAAAATAATTTTTGTATGAAAAAACTTCTATTGCTTTTTAAATATCCATCTTTTAAATTGTCTTCTATTAAATACTGGAGAATATCAAATACTTGTTATTACAAAAGGTTTGTTGTTGTTACTTATTGCAAAAAAATTTCAAATTTTTTATTTTTAAATTCAGATAAAATATAACAATAACATTTACTGAAATATTTAGCCGTTAAAATTTGATTTCAAACAAAAGAATATTGCACATTGTAACACAAAACAAGTCATTGAATATAACAAACTCCCAAACTATTTTTATATTAACTTCTAACTTTTATTGTACAAAGTTTGGCAGTTACCTACAATCAAAGAATAACTGAAATATTATAATTATAATCAAAGAATAACTGAAATATTATAATTATTGTGATTCGTCTCACAAAACACGTCAACCGTCTCTTCTCCATTCCGCTCCGGTTCATTAAATATTCACTATTTGTTCAATTCTGAACTACTGCCAATTTTATCAATAATAAAATGTTCACTATTTGTGTTTCCTCCGTTCATAATTTTTTTAAAAAAAAAAGTGTAATTTTAAGATCTGCATCTCTCTAAACAGCAAAACTCAGATGCAGTGGTATGAACATCATGATCTCTACGGAGATATTGTAGGTTCAAATCTAAAAAAAAAAATTTAAAAAATGCTGGAATGTACCGAAATCTTTTAATAAGAAAAAAAAATATAATCTAAAGTAAAAGTAGAACAATCATGCAAACAATTGTTTGTTCAGAAAAATAATCAAAATTTTCATGATTTAAATAGAACGTGTATGCACGCGGACATCTGATCTTGCTTTTACATATTATCACACTTAATCACACGCACTATATTTTTATTTGACATTTTCGCTCAGAATACTTTCTTTACATGAACAAATATGTAATAAATCAAAATCAAATAAACAATCTTCCAATGAAGCCCTCCCTTTTCCCTCTTTCACACTTTCATCCTTATAAAACTCTTCTGGATGTTTCAGCAGTGATGAGTTTTCCTAACTTCAGTTGCATCAACATTGGCAATAGTTCCACTACTACAGAAAGCAATATGTTGCGGAAAGCAATATCTCTGTTGGATTTATGGATGCGGGTATAATCTGTCCAACTCAGTTCAAGAACGATACTAAAGTCGCATGTACTTACATGGCTGAAACATTAATGTTCAAGCATCAAGATAAGAAATTTATCCTTGCACCGTACTACCAATTGTAAGTTACTTAATTCATGCTACTTCCATTAATACAATTTAATACATGTTAATAAATATATTTATCATTGTTTTTTATTAAATAAATGCATGGTAGCGAACATTGGATATTGCTCGTAATTATTCCTCGCGATGGTTTGGTATATATCCTTGACTCATTGAATCAAAAGGAAAAGGATATATCGTTCTACTATATCACGAGGCATTTGAAAGAGTAAGCACTAAACATTCTTTTATTATGGTATTGGACTGTCCTCGGTTTTAAGTATGCATGACCAAGCCAGCTATGGAGCAAGTTTTGTTAATTAATTTTTAAAATGATAAAGTTGTTAAGCAGCATTCTCAATTAATTTATGATATTGCTTTTACAACAATTGCAAAGTTTTATAAAAAAAAAATCCACATAATCAATAGCACAGTGTAGTCAAATTCAATTGATGTAGTAGTTTTTGATAAAACCAATTCATGCAAAATAATTCAAATACTTCACTATCAATTATCCAATTATGAAGTTGCAGTATTGATTTGTTTACTTTAATTAATTACAGGATATTTGCATTATAGAAATCCTTGGGCGGGACAACACAATAAAACAGCTAAGGAAATAAAATTAGGGGTGTTCAAACGGTCGGTTCGGTTGAAACCGAACTAAAATAGGTAAACTGAAATTTTATTCGGTTTTTAAAAATAGAATTGAACCGACCGAATTAAACTTTCCAACCGAATTACAACCGAACCGAACAAACCGAACTAAATTTCGGTTTGTTCGGTTGAACCGAAATTTGATAAACTCATACGAGAAATCCTAAAAATAAATTTAAACTCGCTCCCAACCACATAGGAACTAACATAATTGAATAACACATGTCAGGATCAAAGACAAATTAATCAAATTCAAAATCATTTCGGCTCACACAAATCACAATATCAGTTCATAGTTCAAGGAGGCACAATTAGCAAACTGACAAAAATCAAATAGCATGCCCAACTTTCAATTCAACACCAAAACAACATCATCAAGTAAAAAAAAACACCACGACAGCAAGTTGAAAGAAATCAAGCTTGCCAGTGCAAACTAATAGAAGGAAATCAAAGCAAAAATTTCACACCACGCAATCAAAGTGGAAATTTCGCACCATGCGTGACTCACACAGCGTGAGTGCAAACTAACAGCAAGAGAAGAATAAGAAAAGAGACAAAAAGGTTTCAAACTTGCTCAAGCATAAGAGAAGAAAAGAGGGAAACTGTATCGACGGACAACACCAACAACAACAGTTGAAGCCGGATAACATGCAAGAGGAGAGTTTAGGGCTGTAGAGGGAGAGCGATGCGATGGCTGAGGGGACGGGCTAGGTCTAGAGAAGGCGTGCGATGCAGTGGGTGAGGGAAAAAGGGTAGTGTGCAAAGCGGCAGGTGAGGGAGATGGGAAAGAAACAAAGGGTTAGGTTTTGACTTTTGCTGTAAAAAGGATTTGAACCGCTGAATAACTTTCAAAATTAACCACAGTAAATCGGTCGGTTCGGTTTTATCGGTTTAGATTTCTCAAAACCGAACCGATCCATTAAAACCGAACTTATTCAAAAATTCAACCAAACCGACCCATTTAAACCGAAAAACCGAACCATTTAAACCGAACTTTTCCGGTTCGGTTAAAAACCAAATGAACCGAACCGTTTGAACACCCCTAAATAAAATATTCAATTAAACAGGTAAAATATGCTTCAAATTATAATCTTTTTTTATATATTTGCTACTTGCAATTTTCACCATACTAATATTTTATTTTTATTTTCTGAAATGTGCAATATAGAGCCCTTAGCAGAATGACGGTAAAAAATGTGGATTCTATGTGTCTACTACATTTTTCGATCGTTTTCCAGTACAGGTATATTGATTTCATAACATAGTTACTATACTTTTTATATCTTTAATTGGTTGTCAATGATTAGAATTTGGTTGTCATTTTTCGATCCTTCACATATTTGTGAATTCAATTGATGTTGGTTGTCATTGACGGAACTCACTAATTGACAAAAAAAAAAAACTCCTTTAAAATATAAATGAGTATGTTACATTGTTACTTTCCAAGTTCAATTTCTATTGTGAATATTCTGAGATATGAAAACAAGGATAGTTAAATTTAATTTTATGTAGTTCTCTTCTCTTTAAGTTCTTTAAATTCAACATCTAACTTAACAATGCAATATAATTTCATGCAGTGCTTAAGTTCGTCGCCGTATCCGATGGAAGATTTTAAACAATTTAAGATAATGTGGGTTAATTTCTTTATGGGAGAATGTTTGTAATTGGCTATAAGTCTATGACAATGTGAGAGATGATATTATATCTTAGCTTGTTTTTGTTGAAACTATCAAATTTAGTTAAGATGGTACTTTTAAATTGTGTTGTTTCATTTATATAATTATATATGATTTGTCCATTCAATATTTTTGTGTATATAAATATTTAATTTATGGCTAGCAAATTGGAAGCCTAGGCTAATATTAAATGAATTCCAAACAATAAAAAAATAAATTCCTTGCAAACAGATTGATATAATGTAACAAATAGCACCACTTGAGCCAAAAATTCCTTGCATCCAGTTATCGGATCAGAGATCCACGACCTAGCAGATTCTTTCTGGGAATCAGATCCGCGAATCCGTTTGCCACTCGTAAATGTCAATCTGGTGACCTTTTCTTCAACTATGTGGGTTTGTTTCATATGGTTCACCATGTATCTTTATTGAATTTTTCATGTTATAATTAAGTTATTTAAATTTTCAAAACATTTTTTCTTCATAATTTATTGTTGAAAATTCTAACAAGAAAATTTCAATACAACATAATTTGGAAAAAGAATACATATATAAACTAAAAAAATATATTAACAAACATTAATGTAATAAATTAATTAACAATAGATTAATTAGACAAATGTAAACATTATAGCTTTTAATTTTTTAAAACTTACATTAATTTTAAAATTAATCTATATTACATCTATATCATGCATCTGAAAATGATGAAATTTGATGTAATAAGATTTTTCGTTCATCAAACTTTCATCCGAAAAATAATCTATATTACATCTATATTACACATATGTATATTTAATGACAATTGATGAATATCAATAAGGTTAGCAATCTGTTGTTAACTCTCTTTTTTTTTTTTTTTTTTTTTTTTCTAATTTAGAAAATTTCGTCGTCTTGATTTGAGCAATTACGTCACATTTATTCCATTTATTTATTATCAATGAATACCAACTATTTAGAACATTTCTACAATTGTAAAAGAAAGTCTCTTTGTGCTGCATCAACATTCTCAACAATTATCAATCAAAATAATATTAATTTATCTTCATATCTACAATTCATCTCAAATTTCAACTTGTGAGACTCATTCAATATTTCTATATATATTTTGTTACATTCTTGAATTAGCAATGGCATACTCTAATATAGCAACATGTCTATATCACTAAATAACCGCATTTTTCAGTCAAGGAAGAGCCTCAAAATATAAGTTGAAGTTTATAATTAAGTTTTTACTTTCTAATTATTTTTTGTCCTTTATCGTATCTTTTCTTAGACATTATTCATGTAAATATTTGAAGTCAATTTTTAAGAAATGAGAATGAAAAATGTGACATTTAAGCCATGGTTCTCGGATTGGGATGGATCACATAGTTGTAGAATGAAAATTGGGTGAATTGGTCGAAATCAATAGAATCGGATCAAAAACTCAGTTTTTTTAATGGTGCTCAGGAAGGACACAATGTTGATATTTGAGGTCGATGTTACATAATGATTGCGAGATTGATGAAGATGTTAGCCATAGGATAAAAGTGGGTGGGTGAATAGCGACATGCATATGACATCCTCTATGACAGGAAAGTCCCACGAAAGCTAAAAGGCAAGTTCTACAGGACAACGTATGGTGCATAATGTTGGGTTACTAAAAGATAACATATCCATAAGATAAGTGTAGCATAGATTCATATGTTGTGGTGGATCTATGGTCAGAATTAGAAACGATGATATACACGACAAGATTGAGGTAGCACCGATTGAAGAAAAGTTCGTTCAACACCGCTTGAGTTGATTTGAGCATCTCCAACAGAGGCTTCCTGAGGCACCGACGCGTACTAGAATTATAAGCCGTGTCAAAAGCGCAAAGAGAGGCAAAGGTTGGTCAAAATTGACAAGGGAGGAAACAATAAAAAGGAACTTGAAGGAATGGTTTGTATCCAAATAGTTGGCTTCTGACATGAGCGCGTGAAAGTTAACAAACCACGTACTGGAACCATGAACTAGAATCAAGGTTTAGGGGTAGTGTTATGGGCTTGAGGTAATAAGGGTTTTAATTCGGGGTCAAGGGCATAGGGCTTAAGACGTCGGCCCCTACGATTTATAGTGTTGGCATAATATAGTTAGTATTATTATTAGTATTAAAACTATTATTATTGGTACCATTATTACTACTAATATTACTACTATTATTACTGCTGCTGCTGCTGCTGCTTACTGTTGCTGCTGCTGCTGTTGTTGTATTCTGACCAATAAAATTTGTCTAGCTAGGACATATTAATTTCTAATAGTTATATGATAACTTCCACATATTTTCTCCACTTTGTATATCGTTTGATAAGTTTTGATGTTTAAAAACCATCAATTAATTGAAGTTGCATTCCATCCTAATCGTAACAAAAATACAAAAGCAGTTTTATGTTTTTCAAGTTGTCCTTTTCTAGTATAACTTGATGCATCCCTAAATATCACGGTGACATTTGAACATGATGAGTTGGAGCGCAAACTAATTAAATAAACCTTGTCCTTATTTTAATTGATTGCATGCATGTTGACACTATGTTAAATGATTACTCAACTTGTCTAATATTTTCCTAATTGGTTTATTTAAATTTGTACAGATGACATTTTATAACACTTCCAACTATTTTGGTGATATTTGGACGTGGCACGAACTACTAGTTTTCTTTCCGAAGTCATGAGAGGAACTCTTGATTTTGGGTATCTAACAGTCTTATAACTTTTTCTTAGACAACTGCAGCCCCATTCTTGGCACAAATTAACAGTAAGTCAAATTTTTTTTCTTACCTTTTATTGAATGGCCTTTGTTATGCAAAATGACAATTGCATTGCATTGCATGTACAAAGCATAGTTTACCTTTGGATGTTCCATGAACTGATTGCTTTTTATACTTAATGACAAGCCCACTACAAAGAAAATGCTATTCCCAATTCTCTCTCTCTCTCTCTACAAATATATTTTTGGTGATAATTCAACGCAATTTGTACCACAAACATATTAAGAAAGACCCGGCTCTAATATTTAACTATTTGTACACAGAGAAACATTGCTAGTCCGCATTTCTAGTTGCATGCATGCCTATAGCAATTATTGATCATAGATAGATAACATTACAAACCATGACTTCTATAAAAAGAGTTTACAAAGGTAACATGAAGAATTTATTACACATTTGATGGTAGCACTCCACGATAGTCCATCACATTCTGAATTCTGCATTTGTTAAAAACTTAATATAATTAAGCTCCTCTTTAGTCTTTAAATAGCAAAACAAGTTTTTAAAATGAAAATAATCTCACCCGCGAAAGCCTTCAAAACCTATTCCTCCTTAGGAAACAAAACTAAACCTCAAGTCCCAAGAAGATATTTGAAGCATTTCATCCATCGAATCTTTTTATTTTGGAAATGCTCACACTAATAAAAAGGTACTATATATTTGTTTGTACCATTGAATATTTAAGAATTTGAGAGGTTATGACGTACCGAATGGTAGCTATTGTTTGTTGAGAACTAGAACAGCAATCAATATAGGCACCAAAAGGAGTACCACTATCATCTAATAAGAGTTTGCAAAATGTTAGTATTTGTAACAAAAACTTCACCAAGTATATGATCAACTGCTTTTAATATATTCATTGTGCTTACGCACTCACCAAAACAGAGTTGTAACTTGACCGGTTATCATTCAAGTAGATTCCCCTACAAAAATAAATCATGTTATACTGCCGATCTTTTGCAAAAATATATATAAACAATTAACCAGATCACATATTGTTTATTGAAAGATGTGTAAGACCTTAAAAATCAATCAGCAAGAATGTTATAAAGGAAAGACATATTCAGCATTTCTAGTATTAATTATATGCATACATGATAATGCTCTTTTATCGGGCAAGACCGCACCCCTATACTGAGCTTTCTGAAAATACAAAGATAAAGGAAGTAATTGAAAAACCTTCTGTTGATTGAGCCAGAGGCAGAGCATGCCTTCTTTATTTCCTCAACACGCTTGCGAGTAAATGATGAGTTGGGGTCTCTGTCTTCAATCTACAGAGAAAGCATCGTAACTTTTGAGTTTCTCATTATCTCATGCTCACAAAAATAATTAAATATATACTGATCAATAGATCATAAAAGTATTGATCTGTAATATTATCATACCTTAGATTCGAGCAAGCTAGAAAATTCATAGAAAGCAGCATAGACATCCTTCATCGTATTTGTCTCGACAAAAAGTCTAGCAGTCAGCCCTGAGAAAAAATTGAAATCTTTATCAGAGGAAAAATATATTGAATATACACAATGTAGAAGAGGTTGACTACTTCATTAAAATGTATGAATCACAGAAAATGCACTGCTGAAAAAGTGGGTAGGAAAATGAAGTTCATACAAATCACATACAAAATATATAGTTTAATTACATACCGCGTCTCATTTTAACATCTCCTTTGAAGACATTTACATTGTTATAACACAACGCTAATGTGCCAATTGCCATGACCTGAAAGAATACTTTATTTAGGGTAAATTATTATTATTTTTTTTGCTGAGAAAACGTAAGAAAGAAACAGTACAAATAGATATTTAAATATCTACACGAAATAATTTAGAAGTGAAGAGATGCCAACAATGAAGGTAGGTTCCGATACTAATACATCGTACCTTGCTAAAAAAAGAAAAGAAAAAAGAAAAAGATGATGGCTCGGGTGCCAAGGGTTGCCATAATCTCTCTTTTGCATTAACATTTGAAAATCCAAAATACAAACCATTGATCTTGTTCTTTCTCACGAGCAACAAATCCATCTCAAATTTTACAACTTTCTATGTTCATTATGCACAAGATTAAGAGTCCATAAAATGATTGAACATTTAAGTTAACTGCAATATATAATTTTAGTATAACTTTGGCCTCTTGATCTTGTACAAAATAAATTAGAAAGATTATAAATTCTAGATTGGATGCATCTCTATTGAAGAAGAATTAGATCACATTTACTAATGCAAAAGGGGGGTTATGGCAACCTATAGCACCATAACCCTGCCCATAAAAAAAATTAACCTGTAAAATATTCTAGGCGACTATTGAAGTGTTGAAAATTGATTAAAAGTTGTATAATTGGCATCAGATGCGTGGATGATATAATTAGCAATATCTATTTTAGTGAAGTCGGTAATTAGAAGCAGGACGTGCCTAAAATAGCATGAACTGAAGTTCTGGTCAGCAGACGCTAAATTTAGATTGGAGTGCAGTTATAGAAAGTAGTACTGGATCTAAAATTAGATAAATGTACTTGTTATAAATATGTAAGCATGTTATGTAATTGATTGTAAGGAGTAGGAAAATACAATTAATCAGTTTTGAGAAATCAGTTTCTTTTCAGCAGCAGTTTTTCTTTTTACCAGAATTTTCTGTTAACAGTTCCTCTTTACCAGTATTGCAATACATAGAGTTCAAACTCTTCTTTCGTACCAGTTAGTCTGCAGCATATAGCCAAGTTTCCAACATGAAGAACCTTAATATTGGCATCTCAAATCTTGGTAATTTGGTATCAATTGAAGGTAGCACAGTACGGTATGAGTACTTATGTGTCAGTACCTTGTTGTCATCTGCTTTAATTTTTTTTTCCACTTCTTTATTATTGAACTATTATATCTTATTTATATCATTATTTTCTTCTCTTATAATTTATTATTTTTGTTGTGAAGTATTAACAAGATACCTGGGGAATGGCGCAAAAACGGAAAATAGCTTGATTCTTTAAAAGGGCCATATACTGAAGGCATTCTTCAACATGGAATAGAGCATTTGTAACCATGTCGTTCAAGCAGTGCACTGACTTCTCAATATTGTCCTCGTACTTGAAATCCTGAAGTTACATGCAAGATTGTGTATCAATCATAGAGAATAAACTCATACTAAAGGAGGAGTGGGGAGAGGAAAAAAAACAAACAAACTTAAGAGTCAAAAGTACATTTAAGACCTTGAGCTTGTTAGCATATTTAATCCAAATTTCCCGAGGCCAGATCATGCGTGACTCATGTTTCTCATTTATATCTTCAAGATAGTCTCCAATAGTATTGACTTTCTGCAAATTTGTGGTTTTTACAATCACATCACCACAAGAAAAGAAGATCAAAATGGAAGGGTACAGTACCAAGTTAGTACCATACCAGTAGAAACATGCCTTTAGTTCTTATAATTTACAATTTACTCCAGCACTAAGACAGTAAGACTAAAAATGCTGAGTCATGCAGTTAAACAACAACCAATCTCATTACGCAACGGTACAAAACAGGACCAGTTATTCCTAAGTGCATGTTTGGTGGGGTAAGTGGTAGAGTAAATCCCTTACGTACTCTATTTTAAGCTGTCAAACAAGAAGTAAATTTGAAGGAGTAAGATGGAGTAACATCCGAGTTAATCCAAAGTAAGATACTCCCCCTCTTTAGGCAGAGTACCTTACTCCCACAGTTACTCCAACTGTGAATCTTATCGTAAGAGTAACATTCATCTTTCAATTTTCTCTCTTAGCAGTTAATCCACCAAACATGATTAACTTATTACACCTTAAGTTGTAGATAGGAATATTAATCTGGAGTAACTTTTACTCCAAACCAAACATGCACTAAGGCACAAGCATCACCTGAAGAAAGAGACCCATAGAGTTTGAAAGAGAATCAGAAATAAGATCTTCAAGGCCGACCGCATAGAAAATCTTAGACAGACCCAAACCTACAAGCCCTGAGACGTAGTGACAATACTCATCATAATCATCTACAGTCTCAACCTACAGAGAGGCAAACAGACATAAAACTCACTCACATAGAATATATATGAAATATAAATGTAATGGTCATGTTGTTTTTTTTTCCTTCACCTCCTTTTGTATGAATTTTGCCATGCCTGCTCCCATCCGCCTTGTTATCTCCTCAATGGCCTCTTGGCATCTGAAAGACAAATTTAATTATGTCAATTGATATTTTCATTTTTTACCCTTTTTCCCAAAAAAAAAAAAATGCATGCATGTTGAGGTGCAGAAAGAAAATAAATTCATGTTTACATGAAGTGCTCACTCTTTATTGAGGTCCAAAAAGGAAGTTCGAAGGAAATGAAACTTGTCCATCAGAATTTTTTCGTCTTTTGTAGTGCCACCTACCAATGGACAATGAAGAACATTAATTACCTCAGCAAAAAAAAAAAAAAAAAAAAAACAAACTGACCTACCCAACAGTAGCAAATACTATTATTTATTAAGGTGGCATAAATTCTGGATTACAAAATAATAAAAAAACAAAATATTAAAGTCACAAATGTTGGCTTCCAGTAAAGTACAACCAGGCAAAGTATGATAGCAGTATCTTAGTCGAATGGTCGTAATATTACCATATTGAACCATCTGCTTTTTAGGTTGGTACTTACCCTACCGGTACCAATGAGGCCTGACATCTTATCAGATTTAAGAGATCCACATTTGCAAGAGGACTTACATGAGAAGCTCCAGTTGAGATCATACAGGTGGCGATAAAATGACTCCAAAATTCGTACCTTGACCTCAATAGTTACACTAGTGTCATCCTCTGCAAATCAATTAAATTTTATTTTTCTATGGTAGGCCCTTTTAGCTAAAGATCTTTGAAATTTCGCAAAAAGTGAACCTGGATCAGAGAACTTACCCACAGTATCAAGGGCTCTAAGTACAAGATAGAAAACACAGACCTACATAAACATAGGATAGCAATTAGTAGTCAGACATGATTTATTGTCCTTAACCATTGAACTATCCAGCCATTCCTACGATCAACCAAGCTTCCCCACAAAAAAAAGTGAAGAAATTTGCCTGATTAATGTATACTGATCTGTGGGAAGGGACATATTTAAAAAATAATTTGAGAAAATTTAATGGGGGGAAGGGACATTTAAAAATTAATTTCAAAAAAATTTCATAGCAGTGTACAATGAAAGGTACGCTGAATTCGAGGATACTTTGCATGCATGAATTAGTCACCACAAGCACTTATCAGCACAATAACACAAAACAGACAGTAATTGAAGTAGGACCAAAAAGAGAGAGAGAATCCATACGACGTTGCGGAGCTCAGGGCCAAGCTGTTGAATGACAAGAGCAAAGCTTTTAGAGACCTTTGGGAGCATGGTATAGATGAAGGCCCAGTGCTCCTCTGTTGGAATCTGCTTCGACATTTGCGCCGCTTCCATCTTCAGCTTCAGCATCGGGTACACCTCCTCCGGGTGCTCCATTATCGTCCCCAGTAAACCCATTAAAAACTGTAATAAATAGAGAGGAATTTATTGAATGCAAGAATTTTATTATTTCTTGATTTATTCGAATAATACATGGTTTACCCCTATTTATAGGGAAATGATTACAGCAGCTTATCTCTTCTAATTAAAGCTATAACCTCCTAACAACCTTTCTAACAACCAATTACAAATGTAGTTATAGCTATCGACTTTATCTAACAACTTGTGCTAATTGAGTGAGAGTAACCTATTTCTCCTGATAATTAAGTATAAAGGTGAGAAAATAAGGAAAAGCCTCAGCCAAAATCCTACGTAATTCATTCGAGTTTGAGTGTGATCAGTGATCGGCAAAAATAAGAGGGATTATCTAGGGTTCAGGTTTTTCTATGAGTCTAATACTAAGATATTTGTTCAGGTTCCAGTCTAAGCCGCATGCGACACTGTCACTACTGCTTGCGGTATAGACTTTACCCACAGGCGACTTCGCATGTGGCACTGTCACTACTCGCCGGGCACTATGGTGTTCTGTTGTGTATTATGTAAGGTTTTTCGATCTTTCGAACGACTTTTGGGCTATCAAGACTAAAGTATTTTAAGTACAGAATTATATTATTTCCTTATACTAACACGTAGTTGAAATATCTCAAATTTCTAGATAATTTCTAATGTTGTTCCGGTTAAGGAAATCTAACCTAAGATGCTTTCTATCCAATGTTTTGAAATTCGGTTCTTATTCGGTATGCGGAAAGCCACCGCATACCGCATATATGGTATGCGGCCGCATATGCGGATTTTTATTCGGATTTATATATGCGGATTTCAAATGAGAATTCATATATATAAACAAGCATATGGTAATATGTGGTATGACTCACTATTAATATACTCTAAACCGGTAATATGTTGTATAAATCACTTTTAATATACTTTAAACCAGTATTTTATCACTATTAATATACTCTAAACCGGTAATATGCTCTAAAATTCATATTAGGACCGAATATAGATTTTCTATTCGGATTGCAATCAAATAAGAATATTCGGCCGAATATTCGGGTGAATAGAACGAATTTTAAAACATTGTTTCTACCCTATCCTGCCAAGGGATCCCCTTAAGTTCTAACCCTAGTCTTTGAACCGCTGTCAAGTCTCGTTAGCTGAAGTTCAACCACTTACATGCTATTCTTCTCACACAATAATCTATCAGATCTCCTCCATTGGTATGTAGAGGATTATTGGTATATAGTAGATGGAACTATGTATGCTCGAATAGAGTAAAAAGATTAAAGTGCAATAGAATTTCACACAACAAAACATAAATAACATATCAAAATATTATTAAAGGACTCATAGTTTAACCCTCACCCTAGAGATGAGCGGTTCAGTTCCTTGGAGGCATGGCAAAGGAAAAGAAAAATAAAGATAATATAGATTACAACATTCTTGAAGAAGAAGAACCTCATCTCCTTAGATGACGTCTTCTTGTCTTGACTTCCAAGGACTTTGCCTTTCTCCATAGAACTCTAACCTAGCCTAGCTTTCGTAATCGATGAGGATTCATGGCTATAGTACATGACTTAATCACAAGTAAATACGTACATTGAATCTAATACAAGAGGGAATATTTATAGGGTTTCCTAAAATAGTGGGAGTACTGGAGATCATGGGGTCCACCATTGATCTAGCATGATTTGGCTAAAAATAGACACGCCAAAAATAGCGTTTATTGGACTCCACTTCTTCTAAAATCAGGAGGTCATGTGATGCCGCCAAAATATATTGCGAAAATCACAATCTTTTATGATGATAAATAACGAAAAACAAATGCAAAGCAACCATTTTTCCGATTTATTTATCGCAAACGTATTTTTGAGTCATTTTAGTAGGTTTTGAAGAAAGTTGCATATTTAGGCGATTATTAATGATGACCTCGAATCAAGATATTATATGGAATATGCAACAGTCTACATGAAATACACGACAATAAAAATGGCGGAATTCTATGAAAATACGCTATATTTGGAAGCCATGCGGGTTAGGGTCTATGCTGCATGCGGTATGGCCCAGTAGCCGTATGCGTCGAGGATTCAATCCGTGGAATGTTATTATGCACCGTTAGATGGACAATCTCAGCTCTAGATTGAAGTCTTCTAGAAGGTCCGACCCCCAGGCCGCCCACGTTGTTTCTAGATAGAGTGCAGTCCAAGTTTACTATTTTTGGAGTGCTATTTTCGGACCAATCTTGCTAGACCATGGGTGACCCCATGATCCGCACTACTCCACTACTTTAGAAAACCCTATAAATACCACATCTTGTATTAGATTCGGTATGCATGTTCACTAGTGATTGAGTCCAGTACTATAGCCACGAATTCTCACCGATTAGAAAAGTTAGGCTAGGTTAGAGTTCTAAGAAGAGAGGCAAAGTTCTTGGAAGTCAAGACAATGAGGCGTTATCTAAGGAGATGAGGTTCTTCTTCTTCAAGAGATTTGTAATATATGTTCTCTTTATTTTTCTTTTCTTTTGCCATAGTTTTTAATGATCTTATTTAAATAAACATGGTTCTGTTTTATTCAAAATCTATGTCAATTAATATATGTATAATACACCACATTTGTTGTCATCACTTTTTTATTTAAATAAGTTGAATCTTATCAGCTTAAAACACGACAATAATTAATATTGACAAGTTGTAACTGTTTTGAAATTCAAGTATTTTTTTTTGTCAATTACTATTCTATTAGTTGGAAAAAAACATGATGCCCCACGAGTGTATACCAAAAATACAGTTTATCGAAAGGTCTTGAGTACGATGTATAATACAAATACGGATCTTGTATACAACTGCTACAATTAATCAAAGAGCAACTAAAATACGAATACAGATTAGATATTATTCATACCATTTTGATCAGTTGGTTTGGGGAAGTATTGTTGGACTTTGAGATTCGTGCCGAGTTAAAAAAGAATGGTCCAGATCAACTAATTGTAAAAGATTCGCTTTTCAGGTACTTGGGATGATGTGAATTCTATTTTGAATTATAAATGAATTATACTTTATTGGTTTAAAAAGAACAAATAAAAACAGAAAAGGAAAAAAAAAAAAACAGAAATGAAAAAAAAAAAACAGAGATGGAAAAAAAACAGAAAAAAACCCATTCTGGGTTTGACTTGGACCGCCGACCCGTGCTATCCGTGGTCCAAGGATGGGCAAGGGTAGGGTTCCAAAAAATTTACACGTCCTACCCGGACCGTGCTTTCCGTCCTATCTGAGATGCCCGTGCCTGAGCTACTCGTGCTCCTGCCCGGGTTTGACCTAGCCCGCCCTGCCCTGCCCTTTTTCAAAACACTTATATCTAACACATTGCTAGATCATGCATGTGGCACGATCCATAAACTACTTGGGATTGATTGCATGTTCTATTGTAAGATCATCTCTAGATGCTAGAGAATTTTAAAATTGTACGTGCTACACTAGAGCATTATCCAACATGAACAACCCAACAGATTTCATTGAATGATCAACAATGTCAAACATCTAACACCATCTGTAAGATCGCTATCGGTTCATTATCAAAGTACAACCGATGGTGTTTCTTTATTAAATGACTAATTTAACGACCAAAAAACTATTATTCTCATCCGTCTTTAACTTCCAACTCATGGCGTTAGAGCTCAACGCCATCGGTTATTAGCCGATAGCATATGTGTATATCTTTACTATTGGGATGATAGCCATCGATTCAGAACCCTATTGTGAATTACGATTTCAACCAACGGTGAAGTGGTAAAGTGTTTTTCTGTAGTAAAAGTTGAGAATAGTTTATTCAACATAAATATCAATGAAATTCTTTTGGTATACATTTTTTTTTAAATTAATTGTTCAGCTGAAGGAACGAAAGATGAGAGACGGCGGGTTGAGATTTATGGAAGGGGATCGATCACTTGGTGTTGTCGCGCTTTGAATTGACGTGGTCGGATATGCATCCTGAGCCGTTAGATTTTCAACAAAACCCACTCATCTGGTTCAGCAATTTGTAATTTTCAATGTACGCATGATTCTTGATACAAATCTAACGATATAATTGGATATTAGACCAAATTTGATCCAATACCCATTAAAGATCATAGGAATCACCCCCTCCAGGGCCAGATAGCTAGTTTGATTAATTTTCAATACTGTGCGCGCAATTATGAAATTTCAGTACTGTGTTGTAAATAATTAATTGGTATTTATTAAATATCATATATCTTTATGTACCAAAATAGTGCCTATAATGAGTGGTACGTGCTACAGTTTCAATACTATGCAGTTATTATTTTTAATACTTTGTTGTCAATAATTCTCATTGCTATTTACTAAATATTATATATCATTAGGTACTAAATTAGTGTTTATAATGAGTAGTGTTACAGTTTCAACAGTGTGCAGTTATGAAGTTTTAATACTGTGTTGTCAATAATTCTCATTAGTATTTACTAAATATTATATATCGTTTGATACCAAATCAGTGTCTATAATGAGTAGTGTTACAGTTTCAACACAATGCAGTTGCGAATTAGTTTTAATACTGTATTATCAATAATTCCCATTGGTATTTACTAAATATTATATATCATTAGGTGCCAAATCAGTGTCTATAATGAGTAGTGTTACAGTTTCAACACAATGCAGCTATGAAGTTTTAATACTGTATTGTCAATAATTCTCATTGGTATTTACTAAATATTATATATCATTAGGTACCAAATCAATGTCCATCATGAGCAGTGTTACAGTTTCAATATTGTGCAGTTATGAAGTTTTAATACTGGGTTAATAATTCTCATTGGTAAATATTATATATCATTAGGTACCAAATCAGTGTCCATAATGAGCAGTGTTACAGTTTCAATACCGTGCAGTTATGAAGTTATAAAATTGTGTTGTCAATAATTCTTATTGGTATTTACTAAATATTATATATCGTTAGGTATCAAATAAGTGTCGAAACTGTATAGTGTTTTACTAAATATTATATATCGTGCGGTACCAAATCAGTGTCTATAATGAGTAGTGTTATAGTTTCTTATTGGTATTTACTAAACATTATATATCGTTAGGTATCAAATAAGTGTCGAAACTGCATAGTGTTTTACTAAATATTATATATCGTTCGGTACCAAATCAATGTCTATAATGAGTAGTGTTACAGTTTCTTATTGGTATTTACTAAACATTATATATCGTTAGGTATCAAATAAGTGTCGAAACTGCATAGTGTTTTACTAAATATTATACATCGTTCGGTACCAAATCAGTGTCTATAACGAGCAGTGTTACAGTTTCAATACCGTGCTGTAATGAAGTTTTAATACTGTGTTGTCAATAATTCTCAATAGTATTTACTAAATATTATATATTGTTAGGTACCGAATCAGTTTCTATAATGAGTAGTGCTAGAGTTTCAATACTGTGTTGTCAAGAATTCTCATTGGTATTTAATAAATATCATATATCTTGAGGTACCAAATGAGTGCCTATAACGAGTGGTGCTACAGGGCTAATATTAGCGATGCTGTATTTAGTTGAGGCGAGGCATTGAATCTCTTAAGTCTTAACTCCTATCGAACAACATTTATTCAATTTCCCAAAATTATATAACTTTTGATTTTCTATTATTGATGCTATTTAATATATTTATTGTACCGTTTGTTGACTTTCAAGGGTGATTTGTATGTCTCCAGAATGCCCCAAAAGAAGCAAAAATTTCATCCTATTTTTTGTACAAAACCATCAAATATTACATGTTGCATTGAGTGCTTACTGCTTCGTGATTATGAGCATAATTTTCAATACGCAATGTCATTAATTTACTACCAACATATTTAAATTATTGGAAGTTGATTGTATATGAATCTTTAATCCTGGCAGATAGACTATCATATTAATAATAAGTGTCTAATTATTTTCTGAGGAATGTTTAAGCATCTCTATTTTTTATGTTTTCGGTATGTCTCAACTTTGTAAATTCTTAATAATAATATACCTGAAACCTAAATAATAAAATGAAATAATTAGAAGTGACTTACTGCACACATATAAATTATATTTGACACTATTCTGATATGAAATGCTTGATTAAAAAATTAACGTCTAAAAACTGTTCACATAATTAGATTTTGATAAAGCTATATATTGATGACAATCTTAACAACATAGTAGTGCACTGAAATTCCCGAGTAATAGTTTGAGCATGACTGGTACCAAATAAAGCCTCAAGCTTATTAGTATGAACACAAATTTGTCGCTGTTGCAGAGTTGGATTTTTGTTCTCAGTCCAACCTGAGAACCAGGGAGCATAATAAACCTTACACGTCTGCCTGAAACCAACGATCCATTTGACATGAGGATGCAACTGTGCTCTCTGATTAAATATACCCCTCCATAACTTGGTACAGTTTGTCAAATGGCTCTCACACCTAAAATGTATGGACGGTTGACAGCCTTTTTTTTTAAAAAAAATATTCCATACAAATACTAGCTAATTATATAAGGGTAAACGTTAATACCAGCATAATTAAATATTTACACTTCCATGGCGTCGTATTTAAAAGCTTATTATTATCCTATACAAACACTTGATAAATTATTGGTGGTGGGAAAACAAAAGAATGTGAATTTGAGTATCCGGTAAGGCATGAAGTACTATTGAATGAGTTATTTGAATGAATTATTAAACTTATTTTACTATTTTTGTTAAATATTTAGGTTTTAGATTGTTGTAAGAAAAATATATCTTTAGTTTAGAAATTTGTATTCTTTAAAAAAATGTATTCTAGAAAGAAAATAAATATATAAATCTAGAGTGTTTTTGAGAAATATCTAGAAAAAAAAAAATAAGAATAGGAAATAAAAATATTTACATATTTTGTATGAGTTATATAGGTTTAGAACATCCTGAGTAGTCTAAATAAATATGACATGTAACTTGAAATGTAACTAATTTTTTTTTTTTTTTGTCTTTTCGCTATATAAATTTCCCAAAAGACACTATTAATAATTTAGTATCTTAAAATATTTAATACCCTGTTATTACAAAAAAAGATGTTTCTCATCTAGGTTTCAAACTTATGAACTCTCACATAGAAATCATGTGACTTATTCACTAGACTAAATGCTAGTTCTCAAATTTTATTTTTTTTTAATCTCAAACTCCAGTAAACACCATATTGTTAAAAATTATTGAGTTGTCAAAGAGTCTATTTTTCAAAATGCATGTTTTTTTTTTTGTTGGGTTCTTGCACAACAAGTGCATATGCAAGTTCGTATGAGTTTAAAACTCAAAACCTGGGGGATAATCAGCCCTTACCAGGCAAGACTGGAAATCGAAGACACTGCCTAAAGTTAGAGTATTTCTCTGGGTCCTTCTCCAGAACAAACTACTAACAAGTGCGGTTCTCAGGAGAAGAGGATGCCAGGCTCCAGAAGGATGCGTCATGTGTGCTGACGAGCAAGTGGTAGAAACAGGGAAGCACATTTTCTGGGAGTGCGCATATGCCACTGAGTTCTGGCCGACCTTGTTTAACCACCTCCAGATTGGACACATCCCGAGTAGAATAGACAATCACATCATGCTATGGAATGCGGGGCCAAGGAATCCTGATGCGGACCAATTCAGAATCTGGAAAACAGCCTGGGTGGTGGTGGGCCTTTGGGCGATATGGTGAGAGAGAAACAACATAATATTTAACCAAAAATAAAAAAATAATCAGGATACTGGTACAAGAGACAGGGAGCGAAGTGAGACAATGGATAAATCACACCTGATTATCCAAAGCGCATTATTCTTACTTTTAATCTTTTTCTAAATTAGATTTTGTATTTCTTTAGAGTTTTCTCTGTTGTATATATTTAGTTCTTAAGATTATAGATTGATGTGTAAATACTATTTTTTATCAATACAAAATCTCAAAAAAAATATGATGGAAATTATTTTTTTTTAGAAAAATATGGGTCTAGCCCATATTTCATTCATGATATGATCCATTACATAAGTGATGTAATAGTGAGGTAAAAAAAAAAATAGTAAATAAAAAGCTCAAAACAGTTGAGCTATTAAGTGAAAGTTGCTTTAGAAAAGTCTAAAAAAACACAAGTTGCTGTATAAAACTCTTGGCAGTTGATAAAGAAATCTTGGCAGTTGATAAAGAAATGATGGAAATTATTAAAAAAGAAAGGACAAGTTTTTGGAAAAGCTGATGGTCTAAAAGAGATGTCGTAAAAAGAAAGGAAAGTGCCTCACATTGGATGGAGTAATTAATTAAAGGACTTCAAGGTTCAACATGTGCGAAAAATAAAAACATATTTGATTGAAAGCTAGGGCGGATGTTAAAAAATAGAAGGTAGCTAGGTAGTGTTGAAAAGTCATGAGAACGAGTACGTATTGGTCTACTATATAAGGATCTAAAGTACATTGTTTAAATATGGTACAAATACAATAGTCAAGTATCATGGAACCGGTGGATGGAATTGTCATTTACCACTTTTAATTTATTATGCCATATTACTTTGCAGGGTCCATTAATCAACAGAAGGTATGGCATTAAATCTCCCTGTAGTGATGTGTAATTGTGCCATGAAGATGAAGACTCAAACACACTAATCATACATCCATTATCCATACCACCTTTATCTCTCATCTACCCAATATAAAATTTCAAGAAAATTGCATGTGCGCCCTTTCTGTTTTCATTATTTGCTCTAAGCGCAGGTACTATTGAGAATTTCCAAAGCTAGTTCAATTCCTTATGTCATGTAACATTCCCTACTTTTGAACTTCTAAGAAAAGGATTTAATGCACATCAGAACCAAAAAGAACTATGAGAAATTCAAATTAGATTGATCATCCCTATTTAATATGAGTCTATTAATGCCAACACTAAATATGGAAGGAAACTCAAATTTGGGCTTATGGTTTAATTTTTTCACCTTTATTTTTGCAACGTCAATCGTGTTGCCATGTTGCTCGTACATTCTGTACAAGCCTTCTAGCCTTCTCCTCGCATTCAAAACATAACTATAAAAAATTAATTGGCAGGTATCTTGATTAAATAACACTGAAAAAAATAAAAATAAAAACAAAATAGAAGTTTTCACATGCTGGTATTTTTTTTCATAACCAAAAAATAATATTAAATATTATTATTAACCGGTTCTTAAAAAAAAATTCAAACCTAACAAAACCGTCCCACTGTGGGACGGTCCTCTGTCCAAGGCAACCCCCCCCCAACTCCGTGGGGCGGTTTGCTACAGTAACGTTTTTTTTTTTTAGGATCTGAATCTAAAAATGAGAAATAAAATAGCACTAGACTAGAAACTCGTTTGCCCAAACAGTAGAGAATATTTTTGCCCAAACTTTTGTGTTCATATTGTTCTCTGATTCGATCTTTTTTTAGGTTGTATGTGATGTACGCTTTGCTTTTGCATTTAATGGAGCCAGGCACCATATACTCTTTGGGGGTGTTTTCTTAGGAAAAAAAAAAGTGTTGCATGGGATCATTCACGGTTTGTTTATTTTCATAATTTGCGCAACCAGTTTTGTAAGAGTGACCATAGAACATGTATTCCATTATGCTACTTTGGTGCTCTATATAGAGATTTGAAAAATATTTTCTCAACTGAATTTTTTTATGTTGAAAAATACTTTTTAGCATCGAGAAATGCACCAGCAGCAAGTGCAGTTGCCACAGGAGAAGGCATTTTGTCTTCCAGTTCGATTTCAAGAACTGGAAGGTACATGCTCTAGCAAACCAAATTTATGAATTTAATTTCCTGTAATTATAATATAGTTTTGCTCATATTTCATTTCCTTTATGTCGAAACATTCACATACAACAAATGAAAGAGATGGTTGAGCCAGGTGAAGAATTGATGCCACATAGAAATCGTCCAATTGCAAACCCCCACAGAAATAGAGGGACCCACACAGAGAACTCCAATTCGGAAGTTTACAAGGAATCGAGGTTTTGTCATGCAAGATGACTCAGCTGTGCTTGATGAATCACCAGAGTTTACTGGTTCCATTGATCCTAAGAAGCGTAGGCGTCTCTTTGCAAATTAGTAGTAGTATAGATGTGAACATTATATGGAATGTATCACCTGATTTTGTCTTGAAAAGATAAAATATGTTTAGATAATTAGGTTCGTGTATTGGTTTGGGTATCATAGATATGCTTGTTTTGTTTAAATTTCAATCTCTGTATATGTTTACATCCAATGCTTATTAAATTATGTTGAAAACAGTAATTGAATGTAATTCGATTTGCATAGTCGTCTGCGGCCCTTGGACAACACAAGTTGCATCAACTTCTTCAATATATAATCTCTGACATTAATTCACATCTTTGATCTGTGTCGTAGCATCCACAGATTTTAGAAATACCGTTCCTTTGGTACAATAAACCAAAAAATAATAATATTTCTTTGATTCTATGTGGTCCATCCAACACACATTATGGTACAACCAATATGATCTCAATGACGGTGAAAGAATTTTATCACAATTTTTATATCATCGACTGCCATTGGCAGATATTTATTACAAATTTTGAGGACATAAGTAAGATTGAACATTTTTGTTTGCTATTTTATGGGGGACGGTTTGCCCTGTAGGAGTAATATAATTATATCACATTTTGTATTATTTGAAAACACAGTTTTGTAACAAAATGATTCCCAGTATTTGTTTTCGTTGAGATAGTGGGCAAAATAATATTTACAACATACAACAGGTGTGAATTTTTTTTGGAGGTGCAGCAGTTATTCTTCTTATTCCTTCCCTTTGTTGTTATCGGTGCTGCATAATTTGAAAAGTGTGTTAGTTTGTACTGGATATAATTATGGTGTATTATGAAAGGAGTTTGTACCACTGTAGAAATAAAAAATAAGCTTAAAGGTTGTTTTTATTATTATTCATTTGATTGCAGAAAAATGGTATTTTTTTTATGTGTAATTTACAATGGGCTAAAGAAGTGATGCTAACTGCATAACCTACAGCATTTTTGTCCATGAGCAGTTGAAGAGAAGCTAAAATGTTCAAAGCTTATGAATAAAGCTGTTAACATTTTAATTCACAACACATTAGTTGAAATCAAGGTATCAATTAAGGACGACACATTTTAATGTTCTCTTTTGTTATTGATAACTTAGCACATATATAGAGGGGATGTGCAAGAAATCATCAGAAAATTGTAAATCATAAAAGTTGTGGTGCTAATTGCATAACATATAGTATTTTTACAGATGGATTGTGGTATAACAATGTGTTCACTAATTTTAAAAAGGATTTTTTTTTTTTTAATTATTACTTGGTGCTAGTCACTATTTCTTTTTGTACAAAAAAGGCAAGCTAAAAAAATATCACTGTATCTTTAATAGCCGAAACTCAAAAATGAGTGGCACATTTGCATGAGATAGTCGACTCATCCAACTGAACAGACTGATAAAGATGGGGAATAAAACAAAAATTAATGCAAGGCCTTAGTGAAGGGAGTATGTGGTAATTACTTAAAAGATATGGACACAAAAAAAAAAACCTAGGACATATAGATCAGAAAAATTTCAGCAGAATACACTTTATACTTGATATATTAAGGTCAATAGGTGGTTAACAGCTAATTAACATTAGTTCGAGTAAATCGGTAAATTTCAAGAGTTACCTTATCCAATATAGGTTTGAAGAACTCGTTAGCATACCCTACTTCAAGAGGAATCAATGGTCTCTTTTTTCCTGCATATAACAAAAAAATCAACAGCAAGACAAAAATATAAAAATGGTAAAGGAAAAAGAAGAAGGGTTATAACTGAATTGTGAAAAAATCATAAAATGATAAGTTAAAAAATACTCAGTCTCAAATTTATTGAAGCAATTTACCTCTAACCTTCATCCCAAACAATACATCTTTCAGGGCATGTATAATTTAAAATGCACAGGTCAAGGAACCATTAACCATTAAATCTCATATCTTAACCATATTTCAAAAGATGTATAGCTAAAAAAAGAATTCAAGTAGCATGTAAAAGTAGAATGTAAATGAAATCAGTGTCATGCTAAATGTAACCCAAAATCAGACAATTAGTGGTACAATTGTTGGCAAGATGACAATTCTAATCAAATATATTCCAAAAATTATTGAATAGCACAACTTTGAACGGTGGGGGCAGGATAGGGAGAAGGAGAGAGACCAACCTCTCTATCATCGAAAGATCAGTATAACAAATTCACTATGGTACATAGAATACAACAGTAAACAATATCTCCAATAAAATTTCACACTATTCAGGATTCAATCAATGAAGTTACAATTGATAGAATTTACAATAGTTGTCCACTGTTCACACAAATATTACTGATTGTATAAGAAAAATGAAAAGGAAACCAAAATGCTTAATGAGGCGTGTGAGTCAGAAAATGTTCAAGTAACCAATATACCAATTAGAAGCTAGTTTAGTAATCAATGATAAATCATATTTAAAAAAGGAAGGGATGTAAATAAAAATAAATTGTTACATGCAAGATATAACAGTAAAAATAATGAAATTGATGATGGAAATGAGTGAGTCCAGGAAATTTGGAACTAATTCACTGAAAAATAAAATAATGGTGCGGAGAGGGAGAGGAGTAAAATTACTCAAATTGATAACTTTTCATTCATGTTTTTATATCCCAACTACAGAATGTGATGAGCTTATAGAGCCATCAATTTTATTTTTCTTAATGTCCCCCAACTAATTACCTTATATCTCCCAGCTAATTTGAGGTAAGTAAGAATAAGCAAACAAAATCAATGTCTAAAGGAAGCTTACATTCTTACTAATTTAGTAGTTGTGGCTATATGTAGAACTTGAAAGATAACACCCTGTAGTCGCCTATAATTATATATATTTTTCTAATAAAAGTACTAATGGAAGAAGCAGTACAACTCTATTGGAGTCTAAAAGAAGTGTATTAGGTAAAAAAAAAAAAAAGGGATCAGTAATTTCTATATATTTCCATTTCTATATATTTACTTAGTAACCAATGCATTTCACATATTCACTTGATCATAACAGGGTGGAAATTAACTTGTTCTGATTTCTGCTGCATTGCAAACTATTCTTCAACATATTAGCATTGATTATCAAGCTAATTATCTTCTGAGATGTGATGTATGCTGAAGACAATAATTTTTTGCTCCAAAAAAAAATTTAAAAGGAGAACAGAAAAGAGAAAGCAATTTGTCGCATAAAAATATATTTTATCAGTTATGCAAGCTTAGACCATGGATGAACTCCATCAACCTAGGTCATACTAAATTTGTGGAATTGTATAATTAAGAGTTGATATTAGGTAGCAACTATAGTTCCTCACCTACCTCAAAACTTGATTGCAGGGATTATAATTTCGAAGCATGCAAAATGCAATCAATTACAGATTTTGTACGTGTTTTCATTAATTAGTGTTTTAACTTGACCCCCAAAATTCATCAACAATTGCAAAAAAAAATCAGAAATTAAACAAATTATCAAGCATTCAGCATAGATTGAAGCTCCTTTTTTTTTTTTATAGCCCTAAATTGGGCATAGGAACAATATAATAGAACAAAAATAATTAAGCATCTGCATTAGATTTTAGGCCAATTAATTGAGAGGGGCCTCAGGATTTTTGGAGCGTTCCAAAATGATTGATTTAAAAGTCATGGATACTACCATGCTTCTGTACCTAAATATTTCAATTTGAGTCGTAAATATGAAAGAAATGATTCGAGTAAACTGTTGTCATATTAAAACGATTTCTCCAAAAATAGAAACAAACTAAAAATCAGGAGTTTCTGGATCCAGTTCTATAGCAGTACCCCAAACTCATTCGCTGATAAGAAATTTCGTGAATTTTGAACATGTGGGAGGTCAAGCTTTGAAAATATGAAGGTACCTCATATGTTAAAAGAGCACCTTATCAACCCTAATTATTGCCCTTATAAATGACCAATTTCAATCCTAGAGTGGCAAAAACAAAATTACAACTATAAAATAGATAACTCGCATCTTATCCGATTCTGAAGAGATCCAGCACCTACTATCAACTCCTTCCAAATTGCCTTGTCAGAGTCCAACCTGATACCAAAAAGATGCGGAAGGCAGCGAGAACCGTGAGCGGAGAGAAGAAATGGACAGAAAAAATACGAAAGAGGGTGGGCGAAAGATGAAAGTAGAGAGGCGGTGGAGATTACAGGATCGCTAGATGAAAGGAGAGGAACGAAGCGATAAGGGTTTTGTATTGAACGGACAAAGGAGAGAGACGGAGAGAAAGTTGTATAGCTTTCTTCTTCTTTTCTGGGGGGTTTTTACTTCTGGATGGAGAAGAAAGGCAGCAAGATATTTTAGGTGGGAGATCTTCATTTTAGCAAGAAAAAGAGAGACGGAGGTAGTGTTTGGTAAATGCCCGCCCGGACCCAATCCGTACCGGTCTGTCCATGCCCGTGCCACGGGCGTCCATGGGCACACGGGCACGGGCATTAAACGGACTGGATCTGTTTTTTTTGGAAAAATGCCCGTGAGAATCCGGACCGCCGTACCCGTAATCCGTGCCCGTGACGTCCGTGCCCGTGCCCGTGAGCCCGTGCGCCCGTGCCCGTGTCCCTGCCCGTGAGCCCGTGACAGAAATTTTTTTTTTCTTTTCTAAAATTCAAAATTTAAATTCAAATTCCCCCCATTCTCCCCGTACCCAGCCGGACCCCTACTGTAGGGGAATTAACTGCCAAAAGTATGGTATTTAGTCCGTTTGATTTACAACAACATAATCTTGTGACATGAAAAAAAACATCAGTGATGTGATTTAATCAATCAAATTGAACCATCTGATCCTATCTGATGACTGATCTAACAACCCTCAAAGGTTTGTTATTATTCAATCACCTATAGTTATGGACATGGTTTACCATTTTAATTGGTACCGTTTGATTTTTTGGTTCTTTGTTAACTCTGTACAACTTGGTTGTTTCAGCAATGAAACAAGGGGCTGTTTGCTTTTTTTCAAAACAAAAAAAAAATATCTGGAATAATTGTAATGGAAGATAACTTTTTTTTTTTTTTTATTCTTATACAGTTCTATTCAGCTGCTCCGTGTCAACTTCTCTCCATCTTCAACTAAATTTCTCTCCAACTACGGTTCTTCCTTGCACCTAGGACTGACTGGTGATGAACCGGATACTTTTTGGATTTTATTATATCAAATGTTAATTTATTATAAATATATAAAATTTGAGGAGGGTTCAAATTCCTTCATTTTTCTTGTTCCTCTATTGTTAGAACTAAAATTACTTGAAATTTAAAGTTAAAAAGTCACAATAAAACCATTATATTTTTGACATAGAGAAAATAACATAGATCTAACAGTTTGATTTTAACATTGAATTTTTAGAATTTTTGTTATTAGAAATTAAAAAATGGGGGCATTAGACAAAAAAAATAGAGACATTTGAACAATATATTAATTTATATCTAATACGGATTTGAGAATTTATATATAGATTTTAGATCAAATTAGATGGTAATGTATGTTCTAGATGAAATTTTTAAATAACAAAATATAGGCATAACACTATTGAGTATAATTATTTAACATTAGAAAGATTAAATTAAGAACAATATATTAAATTATGCTATTTAAATGCTAAATTTTAATTTAATATTTTTAAACATAAGAAATTCATATATCCTTGAAACAACTCAATTTATATTTTGTTTATTAGAATAAATGACTCAATGCATCCTTAACCAATTTCTAATTTACATTGTTAAAATGCAATTTTCATTTTTATTTATTTATCTACTATAATTATTATTTCTTTTCCATTTATTAATTTTTTTTGTTTAATTTAGTCAGAAATAATTTTATTAATTAATTATTGATTTTCAACTGTCTAAAGTTCTATCATTGATTTTAAATAATCGAAAGTTATGCATTTATCTTCTTCTTCTTTTTCAAATGAAATTAAAAAATTGATTGAATCGAATCACAGATTATTTCTTTATCTATTATTCTTTATTTTTTTTTATTTTTTTTTTTTTTTTTTAATAGAGGCAAATGCCCATTTCATTGAACATGAAATTATAATTACAATTGAAGTTTAGGTTCAAGCATCAAATTCTGCCTAGCAAATCCAAACACATATTTTATTTTTTAATTTTTTTTATTAAGACCAATCTTTTATTTCTTTATCGATTCTTCTTTATTTTATGAATTTGGATTTATAATTTATTGGTTTTCAAAGAAAAAAAAATCCCGGTCCGGACCCGGACCGGCCCGTTCTACCTCCGGTGTCCGGACCGTCCTACCCCCGAGCCCGTGACGGGTACGGGCATTAAACGGGCAGGTCAGAATTTTTGAAAAAAATGCCCGTGATGCCCGGCCCGTTGTGCCAGTGTACCCGTGACGCCCGTGACCATAGCGGCCCATGACCATACACGGGCTTTGCCCGGACCGTCCGGCCCGGACCGTTTACCAAACACTAGACGGAGGTAAAGAGTGAAATGAAGAGAAGTATTTTTTATTAGTAGTGGGACCCGACTGTCAGCGGCAATAATCACTGTTGGAGTAGTGTAGCTCCGTGACGCGAATTATATATATATAATAGATTTACTAGTGATGCATGCTACTTTCTCTTCAGTTGTTTGTGATTAAATATTGATTACGAGGTCGATAATGCATGATACCCGGCAATTTAATTAAGGCATGCACTAAACATAATTTATTCTGCAGTATAAAAAGAAGAGTTACATAGATGCTCCCTTCCAGGTGATGCATGCATGTTACTTTCTCGTAAACTGTATTTAATCAAATAATAATAATAATACATGCATATAGACAAATGCCATGTGATGCATGTTACTTTCCCACTAGCTGTAAATACCAGGCGGTTTTATCGCACTAATTAAACAGACGATGGTACCTATGATCTTAAATTGTATTAATTATTTCCTGAAGTGCTTAATAACAAAAATTTATGAAGACTTTGTTTATGGAGAGTTTAATCCTAATTAGGTTAATTTCATTGATATAGACATCATAAGTGTCTATTAATTTAAGTTGGACGATATATATTATTTCATTAATAACCTTATTTTTGTAATCACTAGTTCAATATTGGACTATATATTATTTCACTTGTTATGATTGTCAGGTACTTTTTTTCGTCTCTGTTTTTTTTTCCTTGAAAATACTGGAAAGGCAATAAACTAATGGGCCAGCTGATTTACTGCTTGATCTCTACGATTGAATGTGTATGTTTTATTTTATTTTAGTTTATTTAACTTTATTTGGAAGTTGTGCTTCCACCACTACAATAGCTATCTATAAAAAAAAAAAAAAAAAATTAAAATCTTACCATTAAACTATATATTTTTTAGTAATGAAACATTGTCCATTTAGCCTATATAATTTTAAAGAGTAATGTAGAGCTACCAAATTTTATTAATATGAAATAATAAAACACGAAAAATAACTATCCCAGAAAATATTCAAATCCCTCATCAATTTTTGGCCTCAATCATAGGAAATTATTGTTTGGGGTAAAGTCTTCAAAGTTAAAAGGATGACACGTTGGTAAATAATTAAAACTCTCATTCGAATTATATTGAGATCCTATATATAAAAGATCCTTACAGAAAAAGTTTTTAAAAAAATAATAAATATTTTCTTTTTATAATATATAAATTTTGGTTTGATTAAAATAATATATAAAAATTAATCACAGATTGATTGTTTTTTGTTTTGCATAGACGTGCATTTTAAATTAATAGGCCAACTGGATTCCACTCCACTTAACTCTTTCAGTCTTCCCCTTTTATATCTTTCCCTGTATGTGAATCGCTTTCTTTCATATCTAAAAATTGCCATACCTATCTTACCATAATATCGTTAAATAAACCGGCCGATTGTTTCGATTTAGCTTCGAATTTTTAACAAATTGGTTTGAAAGATGGCCGAGGCTATAGTTAGTTTTGTGTTGGGTAAGCTGTCAGATGTTGTTGTTAAGGAGGTTCTACTATTACACGGCGTTGGCGAGCAAGTGGAGAAGTTGAGTCGTGAGCTCAGTTGGATTCATGCTTTCCTGGAGGATGCCGACATGAAGCAGATTGTAAATGCAAGGGAGAAGCAATGGGTGAAGGAGGTCAGAGATATTGCTTACGACATAGAAGATGTAATAGACAATGCCTTCTTCTTGATGGTTCCTGAGACCAGGAACCCTTCAGAAGAGCTCCCGAAAGGATGTGCTCTGATTTTTGGGGCTGCTAAAAGGATGTGGAGCAAGCCCAAAAGGCTCCTGTCTTTGCACACCCTTTCTGTTGAGATGAATCAGATCCTGGAACGGATTCGGGAGATCAATGAAAGTAGAGAGAGATACAGAATCAAATCTTTGGGTGAAGGCAGTGGAGAGCAGCTGAGGCTGCTGATCAGGACCCCTGTGCTACCTGAAATTGATAATCCTGATGCTGTCGGCTTCGATGCTGACAGAGACACAAAACCACTAAAAGGTGCGCTGTCATCTCAATTGTGGGACCTGGTGGGTTCGGAAAAACAACTCTTGCTCGAAAAGTCTACAATAGGTAAATATGATTAATCTCAATTGATAATCTTTGAAATTAAAAGTTCTTCAGATATATATTTGTTTCAACAAGTTCCTTTACTCGTTCTGTACAAATTTTGTCCTAAACCTAATTAAGCCTTCGTGTTGAAATAGGGTTGTAAAATTGTGCAATATATATATTGCTGTTAAACAAAAGACAAGTTAACTTGATATATTGTATGTTTATCTTTAATTTAAAGCAAAGTCAATTGAAACATTCCCTTCATATTGAAATGTGCTTGGAGACCAAATTTTACATTTTTTGAATTTTGTTGCTATTTATTAAGCCACTTTGAAAATCGCAGATCCGATGGTCCATAAATTTTTACTGTTTTTTTACTGTTTACAGCGGATCTGAGATTTTCAAAGTGGTTTAATAAATAGCAAAAAAATTTCAAAAAATGTAAATTTTGGTCTCTAAGCAGATTTCAATATGAAGAACATGTTCAACTGTTCGGATCGGATGTTTGAATTTTTAAAATGGAGATATAGCGTAGAGTACAAAGGTGTTTTACTCTATAGAGTACCATAGTCCATCTCTCTCTCTCTCTCTCTCTTATATATATATATATATAAGGAATGAGGAGAAATGCCAAACTAAATTCCCTTATACAGAATAGATGATTAAACATCTAAAACTTAAATTCTCTTGTCAAAAAAATAAATAAATAAAGTGTGAGAACCAGCCTCTATGATAATACCAGTACAAGTAACAATTATAGGAGTTAAAGTATCTTCTTTGTTTTCTACAGCAATGATGTTAAGGGACACTTTGATGTTCGCATATGGGTACTTATCTCTCAAGAGTTCAATCTAATACAAATTTTGAGAAAGATAATAGAGCAAGTCGAGCCTCTCCCTCGAATAATCAACCTAGAAGATGAAGAAGGATATTTACTTACAAAGCTTTACAAAACTCTTAATGGTGAGGAGTACACTATAGAAAACTATTTACGCTCAAACTCTCATGACCCTCAAACCATCAAACCAGCAAAAAGCCACAGCCAAAGAAGTACCTTCTAATCCTAGATGATATGTGGAGAGGTGATCTAGGGACACAAATTGGTGGAGTGCTACCTGATGCCAAGATAGGAAGTAGAGTAATTGTAACTACTAGAAACCAAAACATTATTGATGATGTTGAACCATATAAACTTTCATATTTAACTGAGCAACCAAGCCTAGAGCTTTTAATGAAAAAGGCTCAGCCTAATCTAGATTTGAGTAAAGGGTGTCCCAATGAACTATATGAGGTTGGGAAACAATTTGTTAAAAAATGTGGGGGATTGCCCCTTCCATTGTTGGTTTTAGGAGGTCTATTATCAAAAAAACCTGCAAATTATGCTGCTTGGTGTAAAATATTGCAAACTATGAACTAGGCTATTGATAGGGAGAGATTGTACTGAGATCATAGCCACCAACTACAATGACTTGCCATTTGTTCTGAAATCATGTTTCATGTACTTTGCGGCTTTTCTTGAAGATCATGAAATTGATGCTCCAAGATTATTTCGGTTGTGGGTTGCTGAGGGGTTCATATCGGCAAAAAAATCAAGAACATTAGAGGATACTGCTGAGAGTTTCCTTGAGGATCTAGTGCAAAGGTATACTTTCAAAATTCAATATTCTATTACAGATTAGTATACATCTAGTTTTTTTTTTAAGATAAGATATCTTAGTTTTTAAATTTAATTGGTTTCTTAAAAGTCAACTCATATTGATGACTAACATTTTCTTATAGATTAAGTATTCTAATTAGTGTAATTAGAAGTTTGACTAGCATTTTTCTTATACACTTCGTGTAATTCAAATTAAGAATCCCATTTAATTAATATTCTAATTTAATTAATATTCTAATTTAATTTCAACAAAAGCTTGGTTCAAGTATCAAAGAGATCTCACACTGATTCCACCAAAAGTTGCCGTATACATGATCTCTTTCGTGAACTTGCCATCCAAAAGGCCAAGGAGGATAACTTTCTCACAATTTGCTCAAATCCTGACAATTGGAAGAGCATCGCCAAGGCACGTCGTGTGGCGGTCCATTACACATGTTGCTGTGAATTAATGGAACATGCAAATCTAAATCTTCGTTCCTTGTTGTGCTTTGTAAAACCTATGCCAAATTGCTCTCGGCAAAGGCTACTTAAGGTGTTAAGTGACATGGGACATAATGAATTTGTAAAACCTATGCCAAATTGCGAACTTAAAAGTAGAATGACTAGTAACAGATCTTTTGAATCGTTCATAGGTGGCCTGAAATTCTTGGAGACCTTTGATTTCCAACTAAATTTCCATGGTGACTACTTGCCTGATGATATATGGAATGTGAAAACACTTAGGCATGCATGTGATGCTAAATCATCTCTTGCATACCTCAGGACCCTCATCATCTGCCGATCTAAGAAATTTGCAAACACTCAGGGGTGTGAAGAGCAGAGAGTCATGGAATGTACAGATACCTAAACTACCGAATGTGTGCAATTTAGATATTACAATGAATCATCTAACCTCTCTTAAATTACACGTCAATGAAGTGTTGCCAAAAATAGTTGAGATGCAAAGGTTTCCATTTTATCAACATTTACAATCTCTGAAACTATTTGAGAAGTCCAAACCACCCAATAACAAGTTGTCGCTCGAGGTTGGCATGTTTCCCATCCACGTCGCAGACCTTTCACTCAGTGGTCTCCAATTCAAGGAAGATCCGCTGCCAGTGCTAGAGAAACTGTGCAGCCTCAGGGTGTTATGCTTGGCCCGCGATCAAGTCACTCGAAAGATAAGTTGTTCTGCTGGAGGCTTCCCACAGCTACATAATTTGATGTTTGTGTACCTAACCAATCTAGAAGAATGGGAGATAAAGGCGGGTGCCATGCCTATACTTGAGGAAGTGCACCTATACCATTGTAACAAACTAATGGTGCTTCTCGGGCTTCAGCTGTCCAACCTCAAAAATCATAGGGTATATCCGTACCGACATCTGCAAACATGTTCTCCACATTAATGAATATTTTCAGTACGTAGAGTGCTTTCCTTTAATTTATTTGTGTTGGTGTTGCCATCATTTTCTTTTTCCTTTTAATTGATTTGTATTTGTTGTTTGGTTTTATTCCTCCATTCAAAACTGTTGTTATAAAATTGTGTAATCCATATATATAAATTAAGACAAGTTAACTTGATCTATTGTTCGTGTATCTTTAATTTAAAGGAAAGTCAATTAAAACATTCCCTAGAAAGATGGTTTTTTGAAGTAAAAATTCACCGGACCCCCTTTATGAGTTTAAAATTTACAGATTCTGACTTCAAGAAACATTATGTATTAATATCATTAGATTTTCACCTCAAAAGTTCGTATACCCATTTGTCTATCAATATCATTAGATTTTAGCAAGACACATTTTCTGTTACAAATTTGCTCTTCCACCCTAATTACATTTACTATTCGGAAATACAACAAATGCTAATTTTGTTAGGATTATGGTAAATCTTGTGAATGTTTTACGGAGAGTTCTGTTATCTTTTAATTCTAATATGATTTTACTTGTTGAAACTCTGGTAAAGTTTTACAAAAAAAAAATAGTATTTAAAGAATAAGGAAAAATGCCAAACTAAATTCCCGTATACAGACTAGATGATTAGACAGCTAAAACTTAGATTTTCTTTTACAAAAAAGAAAGTGTGAGTACCAGCCTCTATGATAATATATATGTACAAGTATCAATAATAGGAGCAGAGGAATGCTATATGATTCAAACTATCTGTTTTTTTTTTTTTTTTTTTTTTTTTTTTTTTTTTTCTACAGCATTGATGTCAAGAGACATTTTGATGTTCGCATATGGGTTGTTATCTCTCAAGAGTTCAGTCTAATACAAATTTTGAGAAAAATAATAGAGCAAGTCGAGCCTCTCCCTCGAATCAACCTAGAAGATGAAGAAGAGTATTTACTTATAAAGCTTTACAAAACTCTTATGGGTGAGGAGTACACTATAGAAGACTATTTACGGCCAAACTCTCATGACCCTCAAGCTGGTAAAAACCCACAGCCAAAGAAATACCTTCTAGTCCTAAATGATACATGGAAAAGAGATCTATGGACTCAAATTGGTCGAGTGCTACCTGATGCTAAGATTGGAAGTAGATTAATCGTAACTACTAGAATCCAAAACATTATCGATGATGCTAAACTATATAAACTTCCATATTTAACTGAGAAACTGAGCCTAGAGATTTTGTTTAAAAAGGCTTTGCCTAATCGAGATTTGATTGAAGGGTGTCCCGATGAACTGAATGAGGTTGGAAAACAGTTTGTTAAAAGATGTGGTGGATTACCCCTTGCATTATTGGTTTTAGGAGGTTTATTATCAAACAAAGAAGTCAATTATTCTACTTGGAATAAAATATTGCAAACTATGAACTGGGGTATTGATGGGAGAGAATGTACTGAGATCATGGCCACCAGCTATGATGACTTGCCATTTGTTTTGAAATCATGTTTCATGTACCTTGCGGCTTTCCCTAAATATCATGAAATCGACGCTGAAAGATTTTTTCGATTGTGGGTTGCTGAGGGATTCATACCGGTAGAAAAATATTCAGAACATTAGAGGATACTGCTGAGAGCTTCCTAGAGGATCTAGTGAAAAGGTATACTTCCATATTTTAATATTCTTTTACAGATTCCTATAAATCCGGCTGATGTTCTCCTTTTTAGATAAGATATCTTTTTTTTTTTTTTTAATTGGCTCTTTAAAAGTTAACTCATATTCTTTACTAATATTTTTTTTTATAGATTTAAGTATTCTATTTATATTTAATAGAAGTTTTACTAACATTTTTCTTATACACTTCATATAATCCAAATTAAGAATCCCATTTAATTAATCTTCTAATTTAATTTCTACAGAAATTTGGTTCAAGTATCAAATAGATCTCCCGCTGGTTCCATCACAAGTTGTCGTGTACATGATCTCCTTCGTGAAATTGCCATCCAAAAGGCCAAGGAGGATAACTTTCTTTCAATTTGCTCAAACCCTGACAACTAGAAAAGCAGCACCAAGGCACGTCGTGTGGCGGTCCATTACTCGGGTTGTGATGAATTGATGGAACATGCAAATCCAAATCTCCATACATTAATTGTTGTGCTTTGAGAAGCCAATGCCAGATTGCTCTCGCCAAAGGCTTCTTAAGGTGCTTAGTGACATGGGACAGAGTGATTCGGTAGATTGCAAGTGTTTTCATGGACTAAATCAATTAAGGTATTGTGAACTATCCAATTGTGACAAACTAAGAGTGCCTGTCGGGCTTCAGTATCTGTCCAACCTAAAAGAACTTGAGGTACAGTCGTGCAGTGAATTAAAAAAACATGAAGATGAGATCCGCAGCGACATCTGCAAACATGTTCCCCACATAAAGTTCCAGTATTAATTTATTTGTATTACAGTTTCGATCCTTTTCATAGTGCTATCATTTTTTTCCCTTCTAATAACAATATTTATTTCTAGGTCCAAAGAATAAAAGAAATATTCTATGTCCATCTTTTCCATCCTTGAATAGGGAGAATTGATTATAAGACAACTAAAGTGGACACCAAATCAAAACAAAAGAAGAAAAAAAGAAAATGGAGAAGAACATGATGATGCCAGACTTTCACCATTTATTTAAAATGGAAACCAGCTGTCCTGGAAAAATTCAAAGTTTCAGAAATTCAGTTAGACTCTGGGCACATTACACAAATTCATAGAATTGAAACTCTTTGGATAAAATTCAACTTTTAACTTAGTCGACATGTATGTGCGCGCGCTAATACACAGAGATAGTTCGACCGGAGAGAGAGAAGGAGAGATGACACAGAGAAACGTAGAGAATAGCAACTTAGTCAGAGAAGGAGAGGTTGCTTGGGAAGTAAGGCCAATTTTAAGATAGTCCTATAGACTTGGGCATCAATATTATGGCCCATTTTAAATAAAATTATTCGGATGTAACTGGTTAAATGTAAGTTTATCTAAATAAAATAATTTTGTTCTCATTGTATTTGATCAAACCCGACTAGTACTGCCTCATTATTTCCCCCCATTTTTACAGCCTTACAAAATTCTCCAGCGCAAGGAGAAATTCATTATTTCTAATTTATCCGAATTATTTTTTTTTTTTAGTGGAAAATGGGATCAAGTCCCCTTTTCATCGATAAAGAGTTCTTACAACAAAGAACTCCTGGTTTAAAAGCCAAGAGTAATTACACTCAAAGATATTTGAGCATTAGATAAAATTAAAGCAAAATTTGAAAAACGAAAATGGAAAATAAAGTAAAACCGGTACAAAAGTTGCTATAAACATAGGAAACGAAATGCTAATTCGTTGCTTCATCATTAACCCCCTCGTTCCTTGGAAACCTGCTTGTGAAGTTCCACTGGTTGTGTACCTGGTCCAGCAGCTCCGGTACCAATTTTTCCTCATCGCGGAAAATTCAACTGCACCTCTCCCTCCAGAGAACAAAGCACGTGATCAAGGTTAGCCATCTTCTTTTAGCCTTGATTTTGGTGTTTTTTATGATTCTCATTGGGTCTGTTCCGGGTCTTCGGATCCAGTGTGCGTCTGCCACCCTCTTGTGCAGTTGTATCACAAATCCACATTTACCCAAGAGATGTGTCACTGATTCTAGTTCCGTCTTGCACATCACACATCTGTTAAGTATCACAATTCCTCTCTTACCGAGATAATATATCCAGTGTCAAATGGATGTAAATATTTTGTAATTTTCAAAGATGATCGATCAAGAATATATTTTCCTAGTATGTTTTTCTAATTTACACATTTCACTCCAATTTTGGAAAATCACGAATATATGTAAGAATTTTATTGGAAGGATGTCTTAGTCTTTTATGCCAAAGAGTGTCAAAATTCTCGTCTTCTAAGATTGAATTTTTCATAATTTAAAAGGTAAAGTCAATTTTCTAAAAAACCTTCACCGGTTATTTTTCCAGTTTCCCGATTCTTAAATATTACATATTTGAAGAAAAGGTTGCATTACAAATTAATTATTGTATTAGTTTTTAAATTGAAATTAAATTGATAAAGAAACTACTTATATATACATAATATCTTTTATATTTTTTGAAAATATATTACATAGTCCCATGCATGCCATCAATTTTAGTTTTAATACCATTTGCAACAATATATAATATATTGGTCATTTTTGAATAGGTCTAAATTGATCAACTGGGTTTAAAGCAATACCACAACATTTTTGCAACAATTAACATATTTGCAACAACAACGTAGTTTTCATACCACTATCTAAAACTACTTGATTTTGTGAAGAAAGATTTATTGAGTTCAAAGCAATACCACAACATTTTGAGAGATCTTGTTGAGCCAACTGCGTAATTAGTTGCTGGATTAAGTTGCCTCACTTGATCTTGGTTTTCTTAGACTGGGTTGCTTTGAACCCGTTTCACCTTTTTTTCCCTCATATTCTACCCTGAAATGGAGACCTCCATTTTCTGACCAAATGGAGACGATGTCTCTTTTATTGAACCATTTTTCTTCTTTATTTTTTTCCTTTCTTTGAGGTCACTGCCTTTTTTTTCTTTCTCCCGCTCTCCTTTCCACTCTGTCGTTCTTATTTTTGTCGGCAATGAGGATACAAGAACCAACATTGATATTGGATGTGGCCCTCTTTTTTGCAATTTGTACAATATCAGGGTGTTGGTGATTGGTGAGGCTAGGGTTGTGGGATTTTGTTGCGTAGACTCGATCTTTAGTTTTATGTGGCTGTTGAACACTCATCGCTAATCTCTCGGTTATGGATTTGATCAATTTTCTTGCTTGTTGGAGGATCTCATGTTGGTATGCCATGATTGCTGGTTTGATCGTATTTTTCTGGGTTTCTGGTATTGTGCCTTTCGGGTATCTGTTATTTGGTATTGACTTTCTGGTATTTTGCTGGTACGGCACTACCCTTTTTCTGGTTTTGTTGATATTCCTGGTACTGAACTTGATAAGAACAAACACTCTTGTTTTTTTTTTTTTTTTTTTTTTTTTTTTTTTTTTTTTTTTCGGGTATAGGTGTCTGCTTTGTGCAGCTCTTGGTGGCCTTTAAGGCACTTGGTTTATTTTCTTTAATCGGGTTATCAAACCATGGGCTCCAATATCATATTGATTTTTGCAGAATAAAACAATGCAGTGATAAACAGAGAATATGATGAATTGTTTGTTTTTATTGCAGTCTTAGTATCAAAGTTCTTACATTGAGGCTTTATAAAGCCAATTTTCTATCTAGTCCCTAATAGTTACATAACGGTCAAATAAAAAAGATGTAGTTGCCTTCTTTTATTAATTAGAAACTCTCTTTTTTTAAATAAATGGTCAATGATGAAAATACCCCTAATAGGTATGAGGTCTAACTGGTGCTCTAATTATCTTGTTTCTCAACAAATATTAACTTCGTGGGAGATTGAGTAGTATCAGAAGATGTTTTGAATTGTTCATAGGAGGCCCGAAATTTGTGGAGACCCTTAAACTCTAGAACCTAGAAGATCGTGGCAACTTGCCTGATGATATATGAAATGTGAAAACACTTAGGCATGTGATGTTAGACCCTTATAGTTCAGGACACTCATCATCTACTAGTGTGATGAGTAGAAAGTCATGGAATGCACAGTTACCTAAACTATCAAATTTGCGTGGTTTAAATATGAAAGTGGAGAGCTTCTTTTCATGGGATTTAATTGCCAAGTTGCTTGGTACAATGAATCATCTAGGGCCTGTTCGGCTGTCATCCCGTGTGAACAGTAAAATGATGTTTACTATTCACCCAATCATGTGCCAATTCCTATTCCCTGGACTGCAGCCGGCCTAACCTCTCTTTCTTTATACGGTAATGAAGTGTCGCAAACAATAGTTGAGATGGAAAAGTTTCTATTTTATCAGCATTTAAACTATTTGTATCTAGAAGAGCAGTCCCCAACCCCCAACAACAAGTTGTCACCTATAGTTGGCATGTTTCGATCCCATCCATGTCACATATCTTATACTATATGGTCTCCAGTTCCAGGAAGCTAGATCCACTGCCTGTGCTAGAGAAGCTACGCAGTCTCAAGGTGCTCCGGTTGTTCAAAGAAAAAACAAATCGCAAGATGAGCTGTTCTGCTAGAGGCTTCTGGAGTTGTTGAATATGCTTTGAAATTTATAAAAGACGGAAGACTATGTATTTTTGCTTCTAACTGCTAACATTGTTTTCTTTTCTTTTTAATTTATGTTTTCAAATAAATGATTTTTGCTTCAGTATTGTGGTGCACATATTTTACTCAGGTCCCCTCTAGACATGTATGTCGAAGATAAAAGACAAAAAAGTTATGTATCATATTGATTATTGCTTCTAGCTGCCGAATTTATTTTAGGGACCGCCTATCTGTCCCCCATGAAACGTCCCCTAAGGGCCCCGGATAAAAACTGCTAAAAACCCTAAAAAAGTTGAAATCGCAAAAATACTTGATTGTAAAAACATCCAATAGTATTCATTCCAAATAACATATGTATTCAACCAGAGACATAAATGTATTCAACTATGATAGACAAAAAAACTGGACACATCACCCACCATCTTTTACACGTTTTTAGAGGTGGGTGTTTTTTTCTCCGTTTAATCAAACCAATATTTCTTACGATCTGTAAGGTATTTTTCAAATCTAAAACCACGAACGTCTTCTAAATAATTTTCTCTTTCAAATGAGATCCATGATGACATACTTTCGAGTTGTCGGTTGCACAAGTATTCATTCTCGTCATGCAAGTATTCATACCTCAGTGAGTAAGTATTCATCCTAGTTGTGTAAGTATTCATCCTTATGATTCATCTAGATATTTCGCTAATCAATCCCCCATGAAAGAGAAAGCAACAAGGAAGGCAATAAGAAGTATTCATTTTTGCATGCACACTTTTAGTACTTGATATGTGAGGTATTCATTCATTTCTATTATAGTATTCATTTTAATGATCAAAGTATTCATTTTAACAAATTTTCATTTTACATACAAGTATTCATCTTATTCTGTCAACACAATACAATGAAGTATTCAACAACACTGAAATACAACGAAGTATTCAACAACATAGAATAATATATGATATACAGATATGTATTCAACACAATACAATGAAGTATTCAACAACACTGTAAAATGTATTCATTATAACAATATACTGATACCAGAACTTGATCATATATTATCAATGCAACAATCAAATATTAACAAGGGTAATTCTAATTTCAAATATTAATAATCATATATAACAACTACAAACACAAACTATAATTCAACTAACAAGTTAAGATATTAACATATCCAATCAGAAAATACCAGTTACGAATCACAAACAACAATTCCAATCAGAAACTACAATTCTAATTTTTCACAATGCTAACTTCAAATAATTTCAAACTTGCTGTCATTTCTTTCATCAATCAACATCCTGAAAGCTATTAGGATCCGTTCGACGCGCCGATCATATGCTACAAATTTTCACAAACAAAAACAAAGTCGATTCATATACATTCAAATATGGCAATACAAGTATTCATTCACAAAGACAAAAAATAAATACTAACCAAACTATTCATTCACAGCTTCAAGGTATTCAACTCTAACATATAAGTATTCATTCCGATTAAATAATGTATTCTATCACCATTCAGACACTTGGTATTGACAACCATAAGTATTCATACAAAACTGCTAAGGTATTCAACATTTCAAAAAATGATGAGTATAGTTTTGGGACTGGATTCAATTGGACTCTAATTCCTATGCCCAATTCTTGCAACAGGCAAATGAAACATATACATTAAATCAATCTCACATTTATATGTTGTGTCAGAACTTCAAAATAAAAGAGACATGATAATACATGATATACAGATATGTATTCAACCCAATACAATGAAGTATTCAACAACTATGTAAAATGTATTCATTAGAACAATATATTGATACCAGAACTTGAACATATATTATCTAAACAAGTTCAACACATAAAAGGGACATATATTCATTTCAAACATGTAAGGTATTCAAATTTAAAGGGATATGTATTTATCAAGACGAGATGAGGCTGAGAGAAGATTTGGGAGAAGGCGAGACACTTGTAATCCCAGTCATGGCAGAGGCGGAGTTGATTAGAATGAAAGAAGAGGAGGCAGATAGGACTCGTACCTTTTTTCCTTTCTAAGAGGGGACATGACACCTGGCATCAAACTCAGTGCCGAGACGAGAGCTTTGATACTGCAAGGACGGAGGAAGGTTTTGATGACTGGAGCATCAACTTCACTTGAAATTCTCTCCATCATTTGCAAATCATTTATTGAACCTGGATCTTACAGATTAGTTTACATTTAACCAAAGTGGTAAAAAAATTTCCTTATTCAAAAGAATGACATCCTTTAAAACAGTGCTTATAATATTTCACATTTCACAAAGACATTTTAGCAAACACCTTCTATGCATGGTAGCTTTTTATTTTCCAATTCACTTCTTAGCATTTTCTTTAAGCCATTCTCCTTTAAAAAATAACTAGAAACAATAACTAATGCAACAATTTGTGAAATTGTACTATCTTCTCATTTTAGTTGGAACAACCCTTCACAATACTTAACAGCCATTTGTTCAAGCAATAGATCTATACAGCTCAATCAAAAAGCGAAGATCAATTTTTGTATTTCTTGATTTTGTTTTTATCAAGCAAAGAGAAAAAGAGAAACTTACATGCTCTTTGGATTTCTTGCAAGGTGGAGAAATAAATTGTCATCAGCGCGAGTCGAGGTAAGATTATGCTGAGAACGAGCGACATAGTCTCATCGGAAAGCAAGAAGGAGAAGAGTAGTAATTCAGCCAAAATTTCAATAATTATCAGTAAAAGTGTGAATTACTTGTCAGTAAAGTATTCATCTGTAACTGCGAAAGTATTCATTCTTAATCACAAAGTATTCATTTGATTAATATTTACCAGAAAGTAGTAATTCAACAAAAATAATAAGACAGTACCACATCAATGTTACTGGTATTCATCCAAAATTATAAAATATTTACCCTCAATAGTGACAGGTATACATCCAAAAATGATAAGACAGTACCACATTAGGTATTCATCGATCCCAAAATACAAGCCAATATACCAGTACCGAATTGGTACTGAACTGGTACCAAGCAATGAAAAGAAATCATCTCATAAGATTTGAGATGGTGTATAAAACATAATTTAACTCATACATCTTGAAAAATTAGAGACAATATAGTACAACTTACGGCCTTGCTACCGCCACACTTTCGACTTGAGTTCTTAATAACAAGATCATAATTGAACTTACTTTCGACCGCATCCTCTTTGGAAGGCTAAGTCAAGGAGGGTCTGGAGACGGGCTAATTGATCAGTGCTAGCCCTTACAAATAGCGAAGTAGACAAAGGGGCCACAAATTCATTAAGCATTTTTAATTACTAATTGCTAGTACAAGCTGTTAAATTATGCGGTAATTATGCAAATTCATCAAAATTATAAGGAGCTTCCGAAAATTTCAAAATAATAGCGACAGGGTCAACAACTCACTAATTATCTAGAGATGATGATACATAGCTCGCCACAATTTCTCGCATTTGAGCTGTTCCACAATCCAATTCCATGATTAGAAAGAGAAAATCAGAGTGAGTAGGAAAAGGAACGAGAAAATTGAATCAATCAAAAGAAATTGCATCATCGGATACTAGTAAGTAAAACTTGGATCGTTGCCTAACCGAGAGAAGGTCGTCGGGGGTGCCGTCGTTGAGGAGGTTAGATCGTTCTCATTTTCCGACATTTTGGGAGTGGGAGCTAGGGTTTTAGTGATAGGAGCATGAGAGATGGAGGATGTCGCAGCCGCCGCCGCCATTGATGCCTTCAGATCCGTTGCTTTGTTCTCTCTCTCTTTTTTATTCTGTTCAAAGAAGTAGATAGCTTGGAGGAGAGAGAGATTAGTAGACTATTAATTAGATCGATGAATTAGATCGTTAGAGAAAGAAGGTTAGACCGTTAAATGATGGATTGTTTGTTTGGGGGACAGATCGGGGGACTGGAGGTCGGGGTAAATTATAATTACCCTTTATTTTATTATATTAATTATATATTTTAAAATATTCTTCTAGGAAAAAAAGAAGGTTCAATTTTAAATTCTGCCGCATAAACATGTTATAGGTTCGAGAAAAAAAAATTAAGGGCCGCTATATATATGGAAGTCTGATCCATTTTTCTGTAATATTAGAATTTCAAATTTCAGTTATTTATAATTTTGAAATTTTCCTTAATACGCTTTTAAAAGTTCTGATTTAAAAATTATATTTAATAAATTAAAAGAAAAATTCTAGCGAACTTTTATATTCATATATTAAAAAAAATATTAGAGTGGGGCTATGGTAATATGCATAAAGTAATTATTCTAAACATTTGATATGACTAAAATCTTTATCTTCTTCAGTATTTGATGAACAATTAACTCTGCATTTTCTTTCTCTTTCAAACTAAAATATAAAAACTTAGTTTTTTTTTTTTTTTTACAAGAACTTAATTTCAATTGTCTCTGTAATTGTATATATGTTGGAGAAGTTTAATTAACAAAAATTACTTAGTTGGAGATGGTTTAGTTTGGGCATGCTTATACTCTGATCGGAAGTAAGAAGTACTAAATTTTAATTCCAATCAATTGAGATGATAGAAACAAATTATAATTGAATTTTTTTATTGGAAAGAATATTTTGACCGACAAGAATTCATTTGGCTAAAAAAAAAAAAAAAACTAATTCTTATAATTTACCATCTATGCCATTCACTGCGATTTTGATTGTTTGCCCTTCAATTTATAATGAACTAAATTTATTCAACAAACATTTTTTTTTAATAATTTGATCTCAATATTTTAATTCCATTCAATCATTAAGGTCCATACTGAGATTTGATCCACAGTTTTCAGCAGAGGTTTAATTGATAAATTAATTGATATAGATTTTTGGGTCTTCTAAAAAAAAAGTGCTTTTCAGAGTTATTGGTAGAGTGGAAAAAATGGCACGGCGGAACCGGTTCCGTTACGGAACGGAACGGTTATGGTACCAAACGGAACGGTTACGGCACGGAACGGTACAGCACGTGTGACTGTTCGCGTGCCGTGACCATCTATTGAAAATTTGACACGGCACGGCATGTCACGCGAAAGATTTGGTCACGGCACGTGGTCACGCGAGTCACGTGTAATTAGGACCGTTAAGTCTTGATCAAATAATGAATCTTGAATAAATTAACCTAAATTATGAAAAAATAGTTAAATGTGAGAAACGTTACCAGTTACGTTTGGACACGGCACGTGAAAAGTCACGGCACGAGAGTCACGGCGTGACTCACGTACCGTGACCACCCCTCCACATTTTAGTCACGGCGTGTTAGTTATGGCACGGCACGGAACGGCACATTTTGTCCACTCTAGTTATTGGGGGCGGCCATTGATATTTGATATTTTTATAAAACATGTACATATACTATTTAGTTTTTTCATTTGTCAATATTTTTTTATAATTAATTTTTTAAGAACTAAAATAAAAAATTTCGAAGTAGATAACAAAGACACAAATTATTTGTGCCATTGATTTTTTTCTGATATTGTCCGACGAAAATAAAGAAAGACACTAGTTTAGACTTGGAATAAATTTTCCATCTCTAATAAGGAATGATAATAATAAAATAGTGTCTTTGTTTATTTAAAAATGAAAATAATAAAATACAAGACAAGATCAAACATGAAAAACATGAAATATTTACTCTCGTCTTTTATGAAATATAGATAAAAAAAAAGTTGAGGAGATAATATCACATGAAATAAATTTGAGAAGTATGTTGAGTAATTTGGTATATAGGGTTTTTGCTATGACTTAATACTCGTTTTACTTTTAAATTTATAAACCTAAATATTCAAATATTGGTCGATTGCAAGCGCACAACCTATCAATGTAGCATAAAAGGTATCGATCCAAGGGATAAGGGGAGATTTTAGTTTCGACTCTATAGAATAATTTTAGAATTTTGGTTTGTTTCAAAGTTTGTTTTAAAGTTTAATTTCTAAAGTCCTAAAGTTGGTGGGTTCAATACCCAAGGAGTTGGAGGTTTAAACAATAAAAACTAAGAAAGAGTAAAGCGAAATTAGAGTTTTGTCAAGGTTTGGAGAGTCTAGGGGTTTTCGGTCTACAATCCCTTGTTTAATCCTATCTATTCGGTGTGTTTAAATTCATGTTTGATTTCGATGGGGTTTCTAACCAAATATATTAAAAAGGGTCACTTGCGTGAATTAATAACATGCCTAGATGATCACAACTTCACGGTAAAGTACATCGCCTTAATCATCTAGGATATAAAGCTCTTGTTAGTCTATCATTTCCTTAGATCTCGGTACTTAATAATTTAACCGGTGAAGGCAACTCATACCAATCTCTAATTCAATTCAATATGTCCCGACTTAAAGTTTGACTCCAACCGTTAGATTTTATATCAAACTCTAGCCTTAATTTCTGTAGTTCCGGCTTAGATTAAAAGATGGTGTTTCTCTAACCTAAATCCTAATGACTTTGTGACATAATTGATACTATCCTATATGATCCTAAGCTACTTTGGAGTCTAAAAGACCTAAAGCGGGATAACTACAATTCAAGCACAAATTATGGGATTCACAAAGAATAAATCGCAGAAATTAACAATCAAATCAAACAATCATCATAAAAACAAAGAACCAAATAGAATAGAATTAAACAAGTTCATGCATTTGACCTACACCCCTAGAGAGGAAGTTAGCCTCTCATGGAGATGCAAAAGAAATTCATTACAAGTTGGCTAAAACAAAGAGAAATTGAAAGGGAAATGATTACAACCCTTACTCCTATGGAGATCTCTTGCCTTTCTTCCTTGCTCTGAAAATTCTGTTCTTCTTCTCCTTATCTAAACTCTAAATCTCTCTTTTTGCTCTAAGGAGATGTGTAAAAATGGAATTGTATATGGTAGATGGTGAATTGATGGTAGATGGTGAATGCCCCCTTTTATAGCCTAGAAAATACCCTAGAAACGTGGGGAACAGTGTCCCACACGTCTTCTATTATTGGACCCACTAACTATTGCCAACCGGGCATGATCTGGCCTTCCAAAAATAGCGAAACCGCATTTTTAGTATGAATGCGGCCCGCACTGCGGTCAACTCGGGTCGCACTGGATTTTAAGTTCCGAATTTGGATTTTCTTCCTTCATGAAAGGTGTAGAGTGTCTTGTTAGCTTTCCGAAAAGTGGTCATACGCCCAAAACAGAGTTCGTATGACCAAGTTATGCCCAAAATACGAAACTGTGTCGGAAACTGAAAAGCTGAGTGTGACCCGCACTGGGGTCAATGCGACCCACACTACGCTCAGTTTACCCTGAAAATTGCTGAATTTGGGTTAGTACCCAGTGCGACCCGCAGAGCGACCTAGGGAGGCCGCAGTGGCTCAGTGTGACCCGCAGTGTGACCTGGGGAGGCCGCATTTTGGTATGTTTTCGTCATTTTCTGTAATTTAAAGCAAACAAAGGCAGTAACTTGATTCCAGGTGTAATATATGACATTTATATATTAAAATACAAGATATTTAGAGTATTTTCAGGATAAGATCTAGATCGAATATGTATAAATGTGTATATATTTTATGTCTATCAAAATACAATGACATTATATACCCATTCAAATATTTCATAAATTTAATTTTTTTTTTTGTTTCCTGCGGCAGCCGCAATGAAAAAAATCCAACATTTGTTGCTTATTATAATTTGTTTATGAGACTTTTTATATCCGTTGACCATACAGACGTACAATTTTCAATTTCTTATTTTATAATATCTGTTACGTTATTTTGGTTCTTCATTAAAATACATATTTTCCTTAATGTTCTGAATTAAAATAATTTTTTCATGCTCCTGGAGCATATTTTGACATGATACACCAGTATGTACATGTATGTCAACAATTTAACATAGGTATTATATTATAATTCCAAAATATTATTTAAAATTACTGACTAACACTTGGAGAAAAAATAACATAGTAAGTAAAATATTTGTTAGAACATATTATATGTGCATATCTTTTTGTTCATCTCACAAGTGATCATCATTCATCATGATAAGTGTGTTGTTATAAATCACTACTACAAAAAACGTCTTCCTACACTGCACCTTATACACGGATTTTCTCAATTTTATAAAAAAATGTGTATGAAATAAGATTTTTCCAGTGTTCTAGGAATCCTACACGAATATTAACTTAAAAATCAATGTCCGTGTGGAAATTAATCTTTTATACACGGATATTTCATTAAATATCCGTGTAGGAATAGTGAGAGAGCTACACGGATTTTCAGTTACAAATCCGTGTAGGAAGGGTGATTCTTCATCTTCCTACACGGATATTCAATTAAATATCCTCTGGTCCGCTGCACTTTCTCTTCTCTTCTCTTTGTCTCTCTCTCTCTTTCTTTTGTCAGGGTTTAGGTGGTGTGTGCGCCTCCATTGCTGCCTCTCTCTCTTTCTTTTGTCAGTTCACTTCTTCCTCTAATTTTGTTTAAAGACTTTTGGTAATTTACATAGAATCCAACTGCCTCTAAGGTACCTCTCTTGTTACTAACTCAAATTATAATTGTAGTATAACCGGAGACAAGCTGCTTACTCACCCGAGCAAGTCGACGAAGTGAGAGGGATGTGGGCAAGGTGGTTTATTTCCCAATTTTGTACTCCACAATATGGATTCGTATAAATTAATTTGTGTAATTATTAAATTTGAATTGTTATGTTGTTTTGGCAATTTCTATCTGTTTTGGGTTAAAAAAACATTATGATATTATATATAATGGCTAGCAAAAGTGGAGGCTAGCCAAAAATAGAAAAAAAATACAAAAAAAAAGAAAATCGTACACGGATATTTGAAAAAATCCGTGTAGGATGTGTTAAAAATAAAAATTGATTTAGGATCTTCCTACATGGATTTGTACTAAAAAAAACCGTGTAGGAATATATTTCATACACAGTTTTTTGTTAAAAAACCGTGTAGCTCCATACCCTAGCTACACGGATCTTGAGTAGAAAATCCGTGTAGGATTAGTGTAATCGTACACGTATAAATTATCCGTGTGTAAATGGTGGACTTTTCTACACTCCAGTATCGCACACGATTCCAAATCCGTGTAGCTCTTCAGTTAAAGTCCGTGTACAAACTGTTTTTTTGTAGTAGTAAATTACTGCAATGACATAAAATGAGTCTGCGTCATTTTTTAGTGAGAAACGGCACATAATTTCGATGGGTACAATATTTTTTTACACAAATAGTGTAATGCTACCATCCTAATTTTTCATTAATTTTTTTTGTAATTTTACTTGATTTATTTGTCAAGAAAATATTTTACATGATTTTTAATTATACCATAACTTGCTGAACTCGTAAAGTTAAGATTAAAAAATAATTATTTTATTTTCAATTTTAGGACAATATTATGAATAAAAGATTTATAAAGTTAATTAAAATTAGTTGAATCGTAAATCTAACACATACAATGATAAATTTTCTTTATTTATGTACACCCATAAACTTTATTTCCATACGATATTTCTACAATAATTGCATATCAAAATTTACAAATTGTTATTGAAAAAACTTAAAATAATTAGTTCACTTAATTCATATGAAATCTCTACCTCAATTTTGTAAATAAAATGGGGGATTAATTTGATAATTGTAGATACAAATGAATAAACAAAAGTTAACAGAAATTTGAAGACATACAAATGAATAAATAAATGGAGAGTCGGGCCAGCCCAAATAACCGACTCAAATAATTTCTTACAACTTAGTAATCATGTGATTAAGATTTAGTCCAATTTTCGTAAAGTTGAGCTCATGTTATCAAAACTCATAGTTATGATCTACTTTAGTACCGAATTTTATACATACTAAGTTGTATTAGATCTAGAGAAGGGATAAAGTTACAACAATTTTGAGTTACCACAAAGTTACAACAACGGTTAAGTCCAAATCGTCAATCCAAACCGTTCAACATGATTATCTAAATAAAATGTGCTTCCAGATCAAATTTTATATTTTTTTGAATTTTTTTTATTATTTATTAAGTTGGGTACAAAATTCAATGGTCTGAATTTGACTAGTTTTTGTACCCATCTTAATAAATAGTAAAAAAATTCAGAAAAATATAAAATTTGATCTAAAAGCACATTTTATTTAGATAATCATGTTGAACGGTTTGAATCAACGATTTAGACTTTGAAAATGAAAATAACCTTTGTTGTAATTTTGTGGTAACTCGAAATTGTTGTAACTTGATCCCTCCTCTTAGATCTAACGTATCAAAAAATAGACAGTCGGGCCGGCCCAAATAACCAGTCTGATCTAATTGACCGCATTGTCCATATTATCAAAAATAATTTCTGAATAGATGAGTTTGGGTCAGCTCAAATGACCGATTTGTCCTAAATTATTGAAGGGAATCATTTCGTGCCGAGAAAGTATGAATGGTGAATGTGGTTTACCACGACTCATCATGAAAATGTTATTTATCAAATATCTAACTAGTTAATGGGTTTAAATCCGATTAGCTATTTAAATCCGATTCAATATTTTTTGTCTCCCCTTGACGAAAATCCTGAATCCGTCCCTGGCACATATATATATATATATATATGGTAGGGCCAGCTTCGATCTGTAGAATGTTTTCTTTTAATTTATTTGTGTTAGTGTTATCATTTTCTTTTCCTTTTAATTTACTTTTTTGTTGTTTGGTGTTATTCTGGCGTTGTTGAATATGCTTTGAAATCTATAAAAGACGGAAGACTATGTATTTTTGCTTCTAACTGCCAAAATTGTTTTCTTTTCTTTTTAATTTATGTTTTCAAATAAATTATTCTGCTTCAGTATAGTGGTGCACATATAAAGACAAAAAGCTATGTATCATGTTGATTTGCTTCTAGCTGCCGATTTTTTTTTATTTTATTAATTATAAAATTTGAAATATTCTTCTAGAAAAAAAAAGAAGGCTCAATTTTAAATTCTGCCTCATAAACATGTTATCAGTTCGAGAAAAAAAAAACAAAAAGAAAAATCAACGGCCGCTATATGAAAGTCTGGTCCATTTTTCTGTGTGAGAATTTAAAATTTCAATTATTTTAAATTTTGAAATTTTTTTATTACTCTTTGAAAAATTCTGATTTAAAAATTATATTCAATTAATTGAAAGAAAAATTCTAGCGTATATCAAACTTTTATGTACATATATTAAAAAAATCTTAGAGTGGGGCTATGGTAATATGCATAAAGGTTTTATACTAAACATTGGATATGACTAAAATCTTTTTCTTCTTCAGTATTTGATGAACAATTAACTCTGCATTTTCTTTCCCTTTCAAACTAAAATATAAAAACTTAGTTTTTTTTTTTCAAGAACTTAGTTTCAATTGTCTCTGTAATTAATTGTATATATGTTCGAGAAGTTTAATTAACAAAAATTACTTAGTTGGAGATGCTTTAGCTTGGGCAGGCTTACACTCTGATCGGAACTAAGAAATACCAAATTTTAATTCAATTCAATAGAGATGATAGAAACAAATTATAATTGAATTTTTTGATTGGAAATAATATTTTGACCGACAAGAATTCATTTGGCTAAAAAAAAACAACTAATTCTTATAATTTACCATCTATGCCATTCACTGCGATTTTGATTGTTTGCCCTTCAATTTATAATGAACTAAATTTATTCAACAAACATTTTTTTTTAATAATTTCTCTATATTTTAATTCCATTCAATCATTAAGGTCCATACTGAGATTTAACCCAAAAAAAAAAATATCCTGATATCTTTATATGCTCTGGTACAGTTTTAAGTGCGCGCCTTGGTAGTTGGAAGAATTTGCTGCTTTTCTTTTTCTTTTGAAAAAGCAGAAACATCCAACTGTTCAATATTTTTCATACATAAATCTTAATGAAGATTAATGGTTGGATGAGAAAAGCAGTTGCTTGCTTTTCCAAAAGAAAAAGCATCCATTTTCATTTTGCTTTCATCACTATCTCTGCATGCCTTGCATGCTTTAAATGGAGCTCTTCATCCTCATCTTAACATATTGTTTGAGCAAATCCCACAATAAAATTTCACTTAAATCCACATGCACATGCACATGCACACGATGAGATATCCGGGTAGTGCGATCATTGCGATGTTAATCGTCTTCCACATCGGTTCGGCACACTTTTCCGAAGCATATGTACTTGAAAATAGACATTTGGATGTGTGGAACATTGACAGCGAATTTCAGATGGATTCAAATGTACATCGGATGTTGCTCCAAACGGGCAGTTCGCATATAAGCTATGATGCCGTGAGGAACGCGGACAAGCCGGCGCCCACCAATGGCAATCAGACACCGGGAGGGTCGTACACTCGCCCATGCCAGAAAGTTTATCATTGTCCCTAATGACCTAATTAATACATGGTTTATATATATATATATATATATATATATATATATATATATATATATATATATATATATATTTGTGATTTGTGTATCAAGCACTTGTATTTGAGAATTTGGTATGGTCAAGTTGTTATATTTTGTTGTATGGGTGTTAAATTTATTGCATGTACCAAGCAACCTATATATGTATTGTTTTTATATTGTTTTTTATATGTCCTGGTAAATATTTTATAGCGTCATATTATCTCAATTTTAGATCGTTTTCACTGACCCTTCAAAAGGACTACAGAGAAAGAGAAAGCAATGTTTTATAATCAAATTTCTACATTTTAGATCGTTTTCACCGTTTTCAGCAGAGGTTTATTTGATAAATTAATTAACAAGTGTGACAAAAAAAAAGTGCTTTTCAGAGTTATTGGGGGCGACCAATGATATTTGATATTTTTTATAAAACATGTACATATACTATTCAGTTTTTTCATTTATCAATATTTTTTATAATTAAATTTTTAAGAACTAAAATCAATAATTTCAAAGTAGATAACAAAGACACAAATTATTTGTGCCATTGATTTTTTCTGATATTGTCCGACGAAAATAAAGAAAGACACTAGTTTAGACTTGGAATAAATTTTCCATCTCTAATAAGGAAAGGTAATAATAAAATAGTGTCTTTGTTTATTTAAAAATGAAAATAATAAAATACAAGACAAGATCAGGCATGAGAAACATGAAATATTTACTCTCGTCTTTTATGAAATAAAGATAAAAAAAAGTTGAGGAGATAATATCACACGAAATAAATTTGAGAAGTAAAATGACATTATATACCCATTCAAATATTTCATAAATTAAAATTGTTTTTTTGTTTTTTTTTTGTTTCCTGCGGCAGCCGCAATGAAAAAAATCCAACATTTGTTGCTTATTATAATTTGTTTATGAGACTTTTTATATCCGTTGACCACACAGACGTACAATTTTCAATTTCTTATTTTATAATATCTGTTACGTTATTTTGGTTCTTCATTTACATATTTTCCTCAATGTTCTGAATTAAAATAATTTTTTCATGCTCCTGGAGCATATTTTGACATGATACACCAGTATGTACATGTATGTTCACAATTTAACACATGTATTATATATATAATTCCAAAATATGATTTAAAATTACTGACTAACACTTGGAGAAAAAATAACATAGTACGTAAAATATTTGTTAGAACATATTATATATGCATTTTTTTTCATCTCACAAGTAATCATGATCAGTGTATTTTTATAAAAGTCATTTTTTAGTGAGAAACGACACATAATTTTGATGGGTACAATATTTTTTTTACACAAATAGTGTAATGCTACCATCCTAATTTTTCATTAAATTTTTTTTCTGCAATTTTACTTGATTTATTTGTGAAGAAAATATTTTATGTGATTTTCAATTATACCATAACTTGCTAAACTCATAAAGTTAAGATTAAAAAATAATTATTTTAGTTTCAGTTCTAGGACAATATTATGAATAAGAGTTTTATAAAGTTAATTAAAATTAGTTGAATCGTAAATCTAACACATGCAATGATAAATTTTCTTTATTTATGTACACCCATAAACTTTATTTCCATACGATATTTCTACAATAATTGCTTATCAAAATTTACAAATTCTTATTGAAAAAAATTAAAATAATTAGTCCACTTAATTCATATGAAATCTCTACCTCAATTTTGTGCCTTTCAAAAAAATATCCTCAATTTTGTGCGCCAAATGCAGCCAAAACCTCAGCCTCACACATTCCCCAAGCCACCAATTCTCTGTAACAAATTTGAAAAATGCAACTCTACATTGCATTTCTACTTCCAAAAACTAACATAACGAACTAATTAGTACATATAGCCAATCAAATATCTACACAGTAATATTAGTAAAATGAAGTAGAAATACTTGGTGAATTAAACATAGTTTTGTTTAATTTATATATCAGTTGAAGTACGAGTCCTCGTCCTCTGAATTAAAACATCGTAAAAGTTTATCTCCTGATCCTTCAAGATTGGCGCTAGCATGTAGTTAACGGTTAAGATCTAACTTTATACGGTGCGTTAATGCAGAGTATATGAATTCGTAGAATTCCTTCTCTCTCTTTTTTTAATGAAAGAATCCCAAAAAAGAAAAGAACAAAAGCACCTCTCTTTGTTCTCTGCTTCACTCGTGCTATTTCTCTTTATTCCGATATTTAGATTTGATAAACAAAGAACAGACAAAATCAGATTCAATCGACAAGAGAGATAGTATGGCGCAGGTTGTAGATCTAGACGAGTGGGAGGTGCTGAGTTACAATAATTCCTCTTGCAAAGACGGATTTGAGGAGGATGATTTCACCTACTTGGATTATTCCTCCAAGGATCAGGATCTGGATAGTAGAGGTGAGATTTCTGATGCAGGATTTGAAGAGAAGGATGCTAATTTCGTTAGAGATAATTTAACTGAGGTATTAGTTTCTAGTGTTACTTGTGATGAACATGAACATGATTCAATTGGTGAATTAGGGTTTGGAGAGATGGAGGTTCTCAATGAGTTCTATTTGAATCAAATTGATGATGGAATTGTTAGTTTAGAGGGGGGAAGTGAACAAATTCATTCAGAGAATCCAAATAGCAGTGTATTTCCTTTTCAAGGAATCGATAATTCGGATTCGCTTTTTTCAAGCGAATCAAAGGGACTTTTTGAGATGGAAACGGGTCTTCAAATTATGGTTTCAAATGGAGATTGTTCGAATAGTTCAAATGATAGTTCCTTAAAATTAGGTAAAGATATAGATGAACAAAACATTTCCTTTGATGAAAACAAACCCGATAGTACTGAAAACCAAATTAGCAAGGTTCAAGATGGATCGAAGGGAGAGGCATTACTGGCATGGTGGAAAGTACCGGTAGAAGTGATAAAATACTGTGTATTTGGAGTAAGGCCAGTTTGGTCGATTTCTATGGCAATGGGGTTTTTAGGGTTTTTGATGTTTAGTAGGAGTTACTACTTGTCCAAGATGAAACAGAAAGACAGTAAAACCAGGTTACCAGTGAAGGTTCGGTTTGATGAGAAGGTTAGTTCTTTGTTTCTTTTGCATCTTTTTTGTAATTTTGGTTATTTCAAATTTTCAATTCTTGTATTTTTATTGCACTTTAATTAATTTGAAGTGTTGGATGAAATTTTGGTTTAGGTAGTAATATATGATTTGTTTCAATTAGTAGAACATTCCATCCAATGTTAACTACCGTAAGAGTAGATATGTCAATTTTAAAGGGCCTTTTTGCAAAATTTTACAATGGTTCTTTTCTTACCAACTAACAAAAAATGTTCCTCTATGCATTGTTTGGTAAGGTTAGATTCTTATCAAGATTTCTTATGCAAGCTATTGTAACCAAGTCATGTCTACTTCATATTAAATAATTTGAATTAATTGCCACCAAACTTATTCTATCACAGAGATACAGGGTTCATTGGATTCGGTTTATTTGGTTTTCGACCAAACTGACAAATTTTGGATTAAATGGTTCGGTTTTTCGGTTTAAATGGTTTGGTTTGGTTCGGTTCGGTTCGGTTTAATCCCTCTTATTTCGGTTCAACCAAAGAAATCAAATTTACTTGATATTCACTTAAATTACTTCAGCTTTTATATTTGATTGGGTTTAAGCTCTCATATTTCGGTTCGACTGATATATATTTGATACTTATTTCCATGATTATTAATTGTATTGGTGTCTGTATTGAGTTTTGACCTTTTGAAATTTAATCTCTCATATTTCGGTTCAACCAAACAAACCAAAATTTACTTTGTTTTTTCTGGTCCGGTTGTTATTCGGTTGAACAATATAATTAGGTTGGCTTGGTTAGATTTTTGAGAATAAAATTTTGGTTTGACTATTTTATTTCGGTTTTAACCGAACCCGACCGTTTGAACACTCATACACAGAAATACTTTTTATGAAGATGAATTTCTCCTAATTTCATGTTTTTCATGGTAAATAGAAGAGAGCTGTGGTACAAACAAGAGCAGCACGGTTGAACAAAGTGGTGAGCTTTGTTAGGCCAGATCCGATTCTACGAACTCCGCATCCGGCTTTCGGTTTAACTCCTTTCCCTGCAATGAGCAGCTTTCAGTGGGCCCCATGAGTCTGTCTCTCCTCTTCTTCTTTTTTTCAACTCTTGAATTTTAATTTGAGATTACAGGGGTTAAAAGTATTATACGCACAAAATAATTGCAGGGTATATTCCATTGTATATATTACATAGATTTCTGAATGTATCTTGCTCTTTCACATAATCTTTTTATACATTAGATATTGCTTCTTCCTTGGATTTGATCTGCTCTTCGAAGCATTGATTATCCCTATAAAAAATCTGTATTTTTTTTTTACTTTTTAGAAATTAAAATCCAAATCTTCATATAAGGGATTTTGATTTTTTTCTTTGAAAATAGATGAAACTGCACTAATGGTGCTGCTCCAACCGTTTCAGATTTCTGAAACCGCATCAATGGTACGGTTCCAATATTTTTCATATGTTAAAATCTATCTAGACTACATATTTGTCTGAAAACTATTGGAACCGTACCATTGGTACGGTACAAACAACCTGTCCTTGGTGGAACCACATCAATAGGGATCCCTATCCTCTCTATTACTACAGAGGATGGCCTCACTTTACAGTTTGATATTAAATCTCAGCTGGTTTGAGATTTGGGGAAAATAGGAGGTAGTATTATTGGGCTTTGTGATTCGTGCCAAGTTAAAATGAATGGTCCGGATTCAATAATTGTAAACCTTGTGCGGTAAGAGAGAGGATGTGAATTCCATCAATAGTGGGGTTCCATATATTTTTCCAAGAAAAATACAATCGTTTTTAAAATATTTGAATTTTTAATTTCTAGAAAATGAAAAAAATCCAAATACGCCTATAAAGTTGTCTAGATTAGGCTTTCAATTTTCAAATGGTCTCAATTTAAGTAAATTAATTTGTCAATTCTAGCTTTTGCAGTATAAATTAATCAGAACTTCGGTTTCATTCAAACAAAACTGTACACCATCAAACTATCATGTCCATGGTACCTTTAAAATAAACTGCAATTTAGAATTTTAAATGGATTCAAAGTTTGATGTTGCAGCTGAAATTTTAAGAAGTACTTTCATTATTTTATTTTATTTTCTTGTTGATGTGTTCAAATGAACATAAAAATGATAAAAGTAGTTACATATCTAACAATTCACATCATTTAACTTTCAAACCCAGAACTTAAATTTTGAAGTACAAACATAAGAGAAAGAGTGAGGCTAAGGTACTATGTTTAGCGCAAATTTCTGTTTGTAAAGTTCAAACAATAGATTCCAACTGTTCAACATCATTCCCATATTAAAATGTATGTGGAGTCTATATATTCACATTTTTTAGATTTTATGCAGAAAATTCATTTAATCTAATTTTTTTTGGACGTTTGAAAGTTGTGATTTTTCTATTTATATCAAAATAAGTAAACAAATTCTAAAAAAATTAAATTTAATATACTTTTTAATATAAAGATTATGTTGAAGCAATTTAAATTTAGGATTTATATTTAAAAAATAATAATAAGATATCCATCCATAGTATGGATCCATTTGTGCTATCTATATTACCATTACTCGCCCATAAGAGATATATATTTGTACACAATTTTTTTTCTAGTATTAGATGTTTTCTCCGTCAAAATTTTTAAACTAACTATGCTTCATCTAATATTCAAATAAGATTTTCCATTTTCTGATTGCATAGAACATTAAAGATTTAACGGTGTATCACAAATATTTTCTGACCTAAGTTTTTATATATTTGAAGAGCTTTATATTTTTAAAAGAAGATTCAAATAACTCATATCTTTCATGTTTGAACCATGTCTTATATTTTTATTTTCAAAGCTCAAACCATATTTCTAACTTTGAAAATAAATATAAAAATACGAACCACCATTAAAGCATGAAAGACACGAGCCATAACCCTACTCATTTTTTTTTTTAAAATAAAATGAATTTTTTTTAAAACCTGTAAAAAAATTAAATTACACATATTCATCTTCTTGGCAGAGATGGTAATGGAAAATTAAATTAAAGTACGTTGCTGTAAAATTGCTCGCGTAAACCCTTCTCTCTCTCTCTCCTCAACCTAAAACCCTTCTCAATCTCTCTCTCTCTCTCTCTCTCCAGTTACCCGCTACAAACCATGGCCTTGTACCGCCACCTCCTCCGCCGCCTCCGCCACCTCCAAATCCACCCCCAAATCCCCTCCCCATCCCTCCCTCAACGCCTCATCCCCGTTCGCCTCTTCGCCTTCTCCTCAGCCGAGGAGGCTGCTGCTGAGCGACGCCGCCGCAAACGCCGCCTCCGCATCGAACCACCTCTCCATGCTCTCCGATCCCCTTCATATTCCCCAGCTCCTCGTGATCCCCGCCTCCCCGACTCCACCTCTGCTCTCGTTGGTCCCCGTCTCTCCCTTCACAACCGCATTCAGTCCCTCTTACGCTCTGGTGATCTAGATTCCGCCTCCTCCCTTGTCAGACATCACACCTTCCAGCTTCGTCCCCGTCCCACTGTCTTCACTTGCAATGCTGTCTCGGCCTCATTCCACCGGAATGGCCGCCTCGATGACTCCATTGCTCTGTTCCACTTCTTCTTTCGTCAGAACAACATCATCCCCAATGTCGTCTCTTACAACATCCTGATTAATGCATTGTGTGATTCGAAGCGGGTTGATGAGGCTCTGGATATTTACAAAGATATCCTTGAATTGGCACCATTCTCTCCTTCACCGGTCACGTACAAGCACTTAACAAAGGGGCTGGTTGATGCTGACAGAATTCAGGAGGCGGTTGATCTTTTGCGGGAGATGCTGAATCGGGGACATGGAGCGGATTCCATGGTGTATAACAACTTGATCAAGGGGTACTTGGATATGGACAATTGGGAGAAGGCACGTGAACTGTTCGATGAATTAGCTGAGAGATGTTTGGTGTATGATGGTGCTGTGCATGTGACGTTCATGGAGGCGTATTGGAAGAAAGAGATGGATAAAGAGGCAATGGAGAATTATCAATCTTTATTGGATAGAAAGTTCAAAATGAGCCCGGCCACATGCAACGTGTTAATCCAGACTTTGCTTGACCATGGTAAGAAAGACGAGGCACTGAACCTTTGGGAAGACATGTTAGACAACCATAAACCGCCCGGTAACTTGGCAATAAATACAGAGACTTATAATATAATGGTTAACCAATGTTTTAAAGAGGGGAGGTTTAAAGATGCCATTGATGTGTTTCACACGCCTCCATGTAAACCATTGATGATGGATGTCGGTTGCTTTAACAACATTATTGGGAAACTTTGTGAGAATGGTTTGATGGAGGATGCAGAGAAGCTGTTTGAGGAAATGGATAAGAAGTCGGTATTGCCTGACGTGTGGACCTTTACGTATTTGGTTGATGGGTTTCTTAAAGAAGGGAAGACAGATGATGCAATGAGGTATTACAAGCTTTCTCTTGGTAGTAATGATAAGAACAGCTTATTTCTCGGCATTGATAACAGTAATAACACCATCTCTTCTGGTTCTCCTGAGAATAACAATTCCATATCTCCTGATTCTGGTGATAATAGGGGTAATGGTGAGAATAACTCGGTTACTGGTCAGAATAATAATAGTTTTTTCCTAGGGTCTAGTTGGAATAATGGCCCCAAGTTAAATGTGCAGTTTTTCAATAAACTCTTTGTGGGACTGGTGAAGGATGGTAGAATAAAGGATGCCTTGGAGGTGTATGAGAAAATGCCAGAGAAGGAGATTAAGCCAAATGAAGAGAGTTACAAAACCCTGGTGAATGCATTGTGTAAGGAAGGTGACTTGGATCAAGCACGGGAAATGATGCGAGAGATGGTACGAAATGGTGTGGTTGCTGGTAAGGATTTCAAGGAATTAGTATTAGAAGCTTTTAAAGCAGCAGGAAGAGGTGATGAGATTGAGTCAGTGTTTCAAGAGAAGGTGATTTCGACTGGCCCAGTTCTTGGCCAGGCTGGTTTCAGTGGGCCCACTCGAGCCCGTACTGGTCCATGGAGAAGCCCCCCTAGACCCAATGCAGGTGTTCCTCAAACCCAACCCGGTTTTAACCCGCCTCAGAGACAACCCCAATTCAACCCACCTCAAATGCAACCCCAATTCAACCCATCTGAAAGGCAGCCCCAATTCAACTCTACTCTAAGGCAACCGCAATTCAACTCACCTCAAACACAACCCCAATTCAACCCATCTGAAAGGCAGCCCCAATTCAACCCTCCTCTAAGGCAACCGCAATTCAACTCACCTCAAACACAACCCCAATTCAACCCATCTGAAAGGCTGCCCCAATTCAACCCACCTAAAATGCAACCCCAATTCCACCCACCTCAAAGGCAACCCCAATTTGACTCACCTTCTGAAAGGCAACCCCAATTCAACCCACCTCAAATGCAGCCCCAATTCAATCCACCTCAAATGCAACCCCAATTCAACACACCTCATAGACAACCCCAATTCAACCCACCTCAATCGCAACCCGAATTCATCCCACCTCAAATGCAACCTTATATCAACCTACCTCAAAGGCAACCCCAATTCAACCCACCTCAAACACAACCCCAATTCATCCCACCTCAAATGCAACCCCAATTCAACCCAGCTCAAAGGCAACCCGAAGTAAATTCACCCCAAATGCAAGCCCAATTCAACCCACCTCAAACACAACCATATATCAACCCATCTCAAAGGCAATCCAATTTCATTCCATCTCAATCGCCACCAAATTTTCAATTCAAGTCACCTGAACTGCAACCCCAATTCAACCCACCTCAAAGGCAATCCAATTTCAACCAACCTCAATCGCCACCAAATTTTGGCACGGCTCAAAGGCAACCTGGTTTAGGTTCTGTTCAAGGTAACCATGAATTTAGACCACAAAATCCACAAGTTCCATTTGGTGGTGCTAGTGCCCAATCAGGGTTTAATCAAGCTGTAAATGGGTTTGGATCCTCTCAAGCTAACCCTGATAGTACTTTGCCCCGACCAGGATTTGGTCACTCACAAGTCCAGAACGAGTTCGGTCCTACATCTGGTCAAACTGGTTTTAGGTCCAAGCAGAGTCAATCCGGGTTTGGCATCCCTAATGTTCAAAGTGGAACCAGGTATAATCAGGGTCCCTCTGGGTTTAGCAATCAGGGGCAACCTGGGTTTGCATATGGTGGCCAAAATGAATTTCAGTCCAACCAGAGTCAACCCAGGGTTGGGTCTAATCGGGGCCAACCCGGGTATGGTGCATATAATAATCTAAATGGATACGGGTCCAATCACGGCCAACCCCAACCCGGGTACAATGGTCAAAGTGGATACGGGTCTAGACAAGGTCAATGCAGTACCGGTGGTAATGACAGTCGATCAAGCTTTGCTTCATTTCAGAGGGATTCAACTGGGCAAGAGAGATTTAACACACCTCAAAATAAATCCCCAGAGCAGCCTTCGGATTTTGGGTCTGACCAACCTGACCCGGTGGCAATCGGGTCACGACATTATTGAATATTGTAAGGTGAGGATTTAATTATTGAATGAGTTTTAACTCTTTATAGTAAAGAGATATGTTTTGTGCTCTTTTGTGGTTTTAGATAATATGAAATTACTATTTACTATATGCAGACATAGAGTAAAAGTGTTAGAAGAGTTGAAATGTTATTTGGATTATGCAGAATACTTATATGTTGAAATATCCCAGAAATTAGGGATAAATTGAGAATTCAAGTAAATAGGCAAAGTGATTTAAGATAAAATGACACATGGGAATGCCCGGAAACAAATCTGCTGTTATTCCGATTCCAACTGTTCAAATTTTTCAATGCACTAATCTCAAGAAGAAAAAAATTTCATGCACGGATCTCAATAAATATCAACGGTTGGCATTGGAATAACAGGTTCCTGTTATTCATTTAGAATAACAGCAGATTTCTTTCCAGAATGCCTTGGTGTTTCTTAATTTCGATAGAAACCTGGGAAATTTTTAAGGCTCGTTATTGAGAAATTTCAAT